>OZ012678.1:35977268-37236876 GCA_963942445.1 Argyra leucocephala | reverse complement strand
ATTTTTTATTATTTGCCAAAAATGCAAAATTTCAAATATTTTCATTTTGAATTTTAAAACTTATTTACTACCATTGATTTGGGTCAAAATGGTCCAAATAATAAAACAAAAGTTTCAAAATAATTTTATATAGCTTTTAAATATGGAATTTTTTTAAGTTCACAAACGAAGATGAGAAGCTTTTGTATATGAAGAAATATACAGAAATGTGATCAGCAAGCCTTTGCTGTGATCACAGCAATTTTGATAATGAATTTTAATACTAAACTGTTTTGCTCTAACATTTATACTTTATTTTCGGTTAAACTATTACAATATAAATAAAATTTTAAAGACTCATCAGTCATAACTGAAAATAAATCCCCTCCTTCCCTACATCATTTTGTTTAATTATCAATCTGCCTATTAACTCATTGCTTTGTAATAATTATGTTTATTTCTAGAAAAATATGTATTCTATGATTGCTTTGAAAGAAAGTATGTAATTGAAACTAAAACAGACTTTTTAAAATTCTTATAATATAACAAGGCTTTTGAATTAAAATCTAAATGCAAAAACAAAAATTTAAATTAATTATTTGGAATAAAAAAAAGAGGGAAAATTTCAAAAGATGAGGGTTTATTTGTTTATCGTATTAACTACGTATAGGATAAAATGTTTTCATTTTTCCTTAAAATATCCTAGAGAATTTCATTTTACTTTGACTGACGCAACACTATAGTAATTGAATAATATACTTAATATTCATTTTTAGAAATTACAGTTTGTGTAAATTGGGAAAAATTAGAACAAGATTCATAATTAATTGAAAATTGTTCTTTAAAAAATTATTCCTTCGTATACAGTTCCTATTAAAATTTGTTTTGTTGTAAAGAATTTTCATATTTCGAAATACTTATGCTGAGTCAGTCTTCTTTGTCACACAAATTTGTTTTAAGAAAATTTGAATTTAAAAATTAAATTTTTTGAAATGAAAATTTATGAAAATGAAAAAGTTTTACAAAAAGATTTATTAATGTAATTAGGACACCAGCTTTATTAGTTTAATGTGAGCCAATTCATGGAAAACGTTATTTTTATTTAATTTTTTTTTTTGTTTGGAAATTTTGTGAAAATTTGTTTTAAGAAAGTTAGTTTTTGTTTTTTATTTTGTAGTAAAATTTTGTAATTAATTTTGTTAATATAAGTTGGTGTTGTGTATGGAAATGACAACAGAAATTAAATTACACAAAAAAAGTGTTTAACATGTTATTTTTGTTTAAACATTGAAAAGATGATGAATTGTGATCACCATGAAAGAGTTTAAAGTATTTTAAGGAAGTTTTCTTCAGTTGGCAATGTTGAATAAGTTTTGACTGATGTATAAGACAGTAGTCTTTTTCGACCGTATGTTTGGGAAGTCATTATAAAAATAGTTATCATAGAGGATCGTTATCGACATAATAATTTGTATGTAGGAAGCTTATCCTCTGGAAGCTATACCTTTGGAAACAGATTAGAAGATGGAAATGGAAATGGATAGGCCACAATCTCAGAAAGCCATCAAGCAACATCGCGTGAATGAGCTTAGAATGGAACACACAAGGCACAAGAAGACTCGGTCAGCCAAAGAGCATCTGGCGGAGGACCATAAAACAAGAGACAAGCATAACGTGGGAACAGTGCAGTGACCATTTCGTGGGGTTTCACATTCATTCGACGGGTATTGTTGTCGACATCATGATCGTCGACTTCATATGTGTTTCCAGCCGCTGCTCGTGTTTTACTACATATTTCTTGACCTCATCTCATCCGTTACTTGTTTCAATATGAAAGTCACGGTGAAGATTTTTTGTTACGTACTGATCATGGTGGCATTCACTTATTTTAAGATTATATAAAATATTTTTGCAGCATTTCGATACTGGTTTTCTTTGCACAATCCCCAAAATTGGACACCATATGTCCACAATGGTTTTAATATATGGTTTTAATATCCACAAAGGTTTTATTATCTGAACTAACAAGTAATATTTTTTGTTTTAGCTCTTCTTTTTTCATCCCACGTAACATTTTTTTGTTATAAAAACAAAATTAGTGCTATAAGACTCCTGTATGACTCCGATAAAGACTAAAGGTATAATAATTATGTTTTTATAGGAATAATGTGATTAATATTGCTATAAGAATGTTCTTATAGCAATTGCGGAAATTGTTATAATGGGATTTTCACAAAGTGCTACAGAAATGTTATGAGTCCAAAAGTATATGTTGTTATAAGTTTAAAAGTGCGTAAACCTATAATAAGAGCTAAAGTGTTGTTATAAAAACAAATTACTAGATTAATTAACGTAGATTATTTAACATTTTAAAAATGCAATTTAAAAGTATATTTTCTCTTATTTATTTAAAAATTGGTTATTTTTGAAGGGCAATGTAAATTTTTTCGAAGTATTATTATCATTAATGTAAATGAAATTTCTTTCCCAGCCAAATTTTACATTTTGGTCACAATAATTATAAATATTAATACAATTATTCTTAACTCATAAAAGTATTATTTGTTAGTAAGACATTTTTTATATTATAAATCATAATTACATTCAAATATAAAAATATGTAATTAATGTTCATCTCCCTTTCTCATGAAATAAATATAAACCCCATAAAATTATTATTTTAAAATAAAAAATAGTACCTTTCTCACTCTTGTACAACATAAATTATTTCAAATGAATTTTATTTCAAAATAAAAACATATATATACTAATGTATACCAATGCTATAAAAATATTACAGCAATTGCTCCGGTGTCTTATGGGATTCTCCATTTTAGTGCTATAACGTATTTATAACGTTTCGTAACAATTGCGGAGCACTCAAATTAACACTAATACTGCTATAAGAGTGTTTATATTAGTGTTACAAGAGTACGCAATGGTCTTATAGCAATGCAAATATTTCCCTCATAGCATTGCATCGAGTGTCATTCCCAAATACTTTGCTGTATTGGAATATGGAATTTTTTTTGTTGTTTATTGAAATGGGAATGGTTGGAATCTTCTTATTTGTAAAATTTATATGAGCTGATTTGCTATTATTATTTTTTATACGCCCATTTTATGGACCCAACAATCATTTTTAGTTTATTGCATTTTTAAGGCTTGTTGTGGAGGTTTCAATAGACATATTAACTGCAAGATCCTTAGTGTAGTCTGAAAAGGTGGACATGAAAAGATATAGCAGTTAAGGTATTGGACAGTATCCAAGGACACTTCTCTGTGGAACTCCAGTCAGTATTAATTTTACTTCTGAATATGCTTTGACCGCAGTGAAGAATATATACGATTGCAACTGCTGGCTCTGTATGCTTTTAGTATTTCACAAAATGGCCTTGGTAAATCATCACGATGTAGTTTAAATTCAAGACTTTGATGATATACTTTGTGGAATGTCTGAGTAACATCTAAGAAGATTATTGAACAGACTTTTTTCTTCGAAAGCTTTGTGCGCACTATACTTGTGATTCGATGTAGGTACTTGATTTAATTGTGGAATGCTTGTTTATGATCCAAATTCAGATATCTTTCTTCAATAATCGGGGGTATTTTTTTTTTTTTATTATTTATTTTTCAAATTTCAGATAACTTTACAATATAATTATAAATTATGTATAAGAAATTATAAACTAAAAAAGAAAGAAAACTTAATATTAACTTCAAAATTAATTTATAACCTACATATTATAAATTTTTCCAAAATTATATAACTTTAAAATTAATTTTTTTTTGTATTAACTATTTCTAAAATTGCTAATATGCTTTTTAAGTTTGTTTTTAAATATTTCAAAGTTTTTACTATTTTTTTTTAAGGGTAGAGTGTTGAAAAGTTTTATATAGCACTACATTTTAAGCTTTTTTGTTTTTTGGATTTTCTAGTTTTAGGTATTTCAATAAGTTTTCGATTTCTAGTAAATTAATTATCTATATTTTTACTATTTTGCATTTGCATTTCTGACAGTAAATTAGTTGGTTTGTATCCAGTACATTAATTGATTTGTATAACTCCTTAGTACTAGTTCTGGGCTTTAGTTAAAATAAACTTTTTAGCGCTTTATTCAATATTGTTTCAATCTGTTTTACATGAAAATTTGAACAGTGACTCCAAATGTATATATTTGATTATACCTAATTCTTGACAATATATGTCCATTATACACAAGTGTGGATGCATAATTAGCAATATCATCCAGATCTGTTTATAGCTTATAGGAATAATTTCTTTTAAAATTTTTTTTATATGTTTGTCCCATCTTAAATTTTAATCAATTATCATTCCTAATTATTTAATATTATCGACTCTGTGTATTATATTTTTTTTTACCTCAAGTGTAATTCGCGACCTTAGAATCACGTAGTTCTAACTGACATTTTTTTGGAAAATGAGTTATATATGCGGTTTTACTAATTCTAGGATGATCTTTCCAATGAAATTAATTACAAAGTTGTATCTTCAACCGTTTCTTAAATTTCAGAATTCCCTAGTCGTATCTGCAAAGTGCAATAATTTGGTAAAACAAAGTTGTATCTACAAAATTTCTGCAGTTACAACCTTGTATGTTTATATTTTAAATCATTTTGCAGATACGACTTTGTTTTACAATAAAATGGATGGTTAGAACTATGTAAAAACATATAAGTTTTTCAGTTACATTTTAATTGAGTATTTAAAAAAAAACAAACATGCATAATGTTGTCCTCTTAATTTTTATAAAAACAATGGATAAATATTAAAAATAATCGCACAAACATGTTATAATTATATTGAAGATAAAATTACAGCCATTTTTCAAATCATTTTATTTAAGTACACTATGTATATCTCAAAAACCAGTTAATACAGTACACGATAAAAAAAATTAATGTACTGGAAGTCATTATATTGATAAACGAGGACGATTAAAGAAAATTCACGTCATATCAGATGAAGATCGAAAATTTGTAAGAGAAGAGATAAATTTATTTCCCCGTATAGAATCTCATTATTGTCGGGCAAACACATCCAGATAATATTTAGATTCGAATCTTAATATTTCGAAAATGTATGATCTGTACAAGGAAAAATGTGATCATTCAAATCGTACTCCTGTAAAAGCGAGTTACTATAGATATATTTTTAACATTTGCTTTAATTTAGACTTTCACATGCCGAAATCTGATCGCTGTGGCAAATGTGAAGTAAATAAAAATCTGGAAAACCAAAGTGAACATTATAAATTGCATCTTGTGCTCAAAGACGAAATGCGAAATGCAAAAGAAAAAGATAAAAGAAGTGATGTACCAGTAATCTGCTTCGACCTTGAAAATGTATTAACATGCCCGAAAACTGATATAGGAGAAACATTCTATTTATCAAAACTGAATGTATATAATTTGACAGCGCATGTGTCTACCACTAAAAGAGTATACTGTGCCATATGGAATGAATATACTGCTGGACTAACAGGAAACGATATTGCTTCAGCTCTTTATAAGATTTTAAATCGAATTTTAAAGGATCATGATCTAAAAAGAATTATAACGTGGAGTTATTCTTGCGTCCCACAAAATAAAAACTCCTTTATGACATTTGCTATGCAGCTATTTTTACAATCTCATCCCGAAGTGGAATGTATAACAATGAAATATAGCTTACCGGAGCATTCAGCTTTGCAAGAAGTGGACAATATACACAGCCAAATTGAAAAGGTATTGAGAAGAAATTAGTATTTTTCTCCATTAGGATTGCTTCGAGTTCTAAAGCAAGTGAACAGAAAGCGATCATTTAGTATTATTCAAGTGACTCCAAAAGATTTTAAAAATTTTGACATAGCCTCGAAATCTTATAATTATAAATCAGTACCATTTTCTAAATTGAAAATGATAAATTTTGGTAAAGTTTTACACAAAGTAAAATACAGTACTTCCTATGATGAAAATCAATTTATAGAAGTTAGACAAAAGAGAAATTCTATTCACTGAAATTCTAACATCTTAATCGATCCACCTATAATTGCGAAAAAAAAGAGAAATATCGACGGTGAAGAAGAAACATATAATATCAATGTTCCAATATATGAGTGAGCAAGATCAAACTTTTTACAAAACTATTTTTGACACAAGCGACACAAGTAAAATTATATATAATATAATAAAATATTCCTTAAATTATCACCCATATTCTGTTAGACCCATCTCGCGAGATCGCGTGAGAATATCTCTGACGAGATAGTTTTGTATTCTGTTAGACCTTTGACGAGACGAGATAGCCATTTTTTATCTCGTCAAAGTATTTTGTGTTCTTTTTATCAAAAAATTGAATTAAATAAATAAATTGAATAGATAAAATAGTTAAATAAAGATTAATAAACAGTTTTTCATTATTGTTTTTGCATTATTATTAAAATTGTGTTTGTTTTTTGAAAAAAAAACCATCTTTACTATTAGTGCTTTACTACGTTTATGTACTAAACTACAAAATATATTTAAAACATAAATATATTTATTTTACATTTAAAAATATTTTAAAAATAATACTAAAACCCCACTAAAACTTTCCAAAAATTTTATAAATCATATTTCGTTTATATATACCAATAATTATTTTTGATAGTAAAAAATGATCAGTACTAATGATCAGTACTAAATAAAATTTTCTATCGCGCCGCTTACAGTGTCTAACAGAAAGGCATATTCAGCGAGACGAGACGAGATGAATTTTTTCTTCTCGTCAACGATGGGTCTAACAGAATATGGGTGTATATTTAATAATTTAAATGTATTGCAGATCGATAAGAAACTTCTTCCGTATTACCAACACCGAAATCTATAAGTGCAACTAAGTCTACAAAGAACCTGAAAAAAACATTTATTACAAAAAAAGCAAAGCGAACCAAGTGCTTATAAAATTTATATTATTTTGAAAAATTCATATGCTACATAAGATACTTGAAACTGTTACTTTTTTTTAAATTGAAATAATTTTGAAAATAATTTTTTGTTTAAAATTTTTGTTATTCTAAAATGAAATACTGAATTTTTGTTATTTTATTATTCCAAAAGAAGATTTTTTTATTATAAACACAGGTGTGAAATATGGAAATATAGATTTATGTAATCTAATGTACCTCAAAATAAAAATTTATTGAAATTTTGTAATACTCTTTTCCAACTAACTATATTTTAAGTTTAAATAAAAAAAAATATAATAAGGAACTAAATTTATTATCCATTATTTTAGGCTCATTAAATTATCTAAAAGTTTAGTTAGAACTCTGTAAGTACTTAAAAATACAAAATTTTAAGTAGTAGATAGATGTAACTACCACTTAGAACTGTATTACATTCTGCAAGTGCTTTTATTTTAGTGAAAGTTCTATCTGCAAATTAAAAATTATTAAAAACTAATTAAAAATTATAATGTATTTCAAAATAAAATATATTTATCGTATAACTCCAGTTTATAGATTGGCAATATCACATCTGAGTACAACTACAACCGAGGAAAGTTTGGCAAGCTATATTAAAAATAAATTTAGGATTCAAAATGTTTTTGTTAAATTAATAACTCCAAGGAAATTTAAATATACTCCTAAATTTCTTTCTTTTAAAGTCAGTGTTCCAAATAACAAATTAAGAATCATAAGAAATTTAAAATTTTGGAGTAAAGGAACTATTATCTATAATTTTAATGACACCCTTTCTTCTAATAATAACCTTTCTTCTAATAATAACCTTTCTTATATTACAAATACTAAAAATAAATATACGAATAATAATAATAATAATATCAAAAATAACTTTAAACATAGAAATAGTAATAACACTAATTCAATGAACGTTAAAGGTAATAGCTCCAATAAAAATAAGAACAATAATAATAACATTCATCATAATAATCATAATAATTATAATAATAATAATAATAAGAGTTCTAATAAATATTCTAATTTCATAAAAGGGGATACCCTCAATCCTCAACTTTATAAAATCAAATCGACTTCAGCAACACTTTCAAATAATATTAATTCTCTTCCTAATTTTGTTAACCCTTTATCCCCTCCGATAGTGCGTTTAACTCAAAAAGCAGTGGAAACTAATGATAGCATATATATACTCTCTCGCTTAAGAGACCATAGAATATATCAAAATATTAGACTTTTTTTAGCGTACTTACATGATCAAGGTAATGATACAGTTTTTGAGGGAAAAACAAAAACTAATATTAAAATCTTAATTCAACAAGATGGTCTTCCGTCAAACTACACGGAATTATTTAATATTTTTGTGCGATTTCATGAATCACTAGGAGTAAATAAGGATGATACACTCAAAGATTTAAAAGCATACAGAACTCATGTCGAAAATTTGAGAATGGAACGATTACAAAGGGCAAGAGATGCTAACTACAGGTTTTTTCGTCCCTGTGAATAGATCCTCTGTGAACATAGTACAATTAACTAATTCTTACAATAATCATTCAATTAATTACTCTTGCCATAGTTTGACATGTTATTATCAAAATGTTAGGGGCTTACGTAGTAAGACCTCCTCAGTTTTCATTAATTCCAAAATTTTGGACTATGATATATTTGCTTTAACAGAAACATGGCTTAAAAATTCGATAAATTCCTTAGAGTTGTTTGATTCTTCTTTTTTAGTTTTTAGAAAAGATAGATATCAAGAATCAGTCAATTCGAATAATAATGCCTTCATTGTACCAAAAGGTGGTGGTGTTCTTATTGCAATAAAAAACTCTTTCCAAGTTGAAGAATTCATACTTCCTGAATTCGTTTACCTTGAAATTATTGTTATTAAGATAAAACTTGATAATAAAGCACTTTTTGTTGTTTGTTGCTATATTCCCCCTAGTTCTCATTTTGATACTTATTCAAAATTGTCAATAGCAATTAATTCTATTATATCTAAAATGAATTCATTTGATGAAATATTTATATTAGGTGACTTTAATCTCCCAAATGTAAGTTGGGATTTTAATGAAGAAGAAGGATATTTAATACCGAGTCAAATTACTTCGGCTTCTGAAATGAAAATTATTGATGGTTTTAATTCTTTTAATATCCAACAAGTCTCACAAATTAAAAATTCTTTTAACAGACAATTGGACTTAGTTTTTACATCTGATTGGTCTAATTTGTATTTCAATAATATTCTTATGCCTCTTTCAATTATTGATCATTATCATCCCCCATTCTGCTTCTCCTATTGTTTTAATAGTCCTCTTATATCTAGTTCTGAAATCTCTTATAAATATAATTTTATAAAAGCTAATTACCTTTCACTCAATAACTATTTTTTGTCTTTTAATTTTGAAACAATACTATCTCAAGTAGATCTCGATCTTGCAATTAACAATTTCTATCAGATCTTATTAGCTGGATTTAATTTATTTGTTCCTTTAATTCGTGAGAGGAATATAAAATCAAGTCCCACTTGGATTAACCAGGAATTAAAAAAACTGAAGAATAAAAGGAACAGGTCATGGATTTTATATATGAAAAATAGGAGTGATTCAAATTATAATAATTTTGTTAGTCTTTTTAATTCATATAAAAGTCTTCTGAATTTTAACTACAGAAATTATTTATCCGGTATATCTACCCAGATAAAGCGTGATCCCAAAATATTTTGGAAATTTGTAAATTCCAAACGCAAATCAGATCAGTTTCCGGCGTCAATGTCTTATAATAATAATTCATCCAATGATGCGACAGTCATTGCAGATTTCTTTAAAACCTTTTTTTCAAGTTGTTTTGAAGACAACACTTGTGAGCCGGACAGCTATGATTCTTTAATGGCTGTTAATTCTCATATTATTGAGTTACCTGAAGCTGACTTTTCAAGCTTAAAAATTAAATCCTACTTAGATCGATTAAATAATGATTCTTTTCCCGGGCCAGATAATGTGCCTGAAATCGTGTTAAAAAATTGTTCTGAATCACTTGCTCTGCCATTGTCAATTCTTTTCACTCGTTCTTTTGAATCTGGCATATTCCCAAACTACTGGAAAAAGTCGTTTATCAGACCAGTGTACAAAAAAGAGTCCAGAAACATGATTACTAACTACAGGCCTATTGCTAAATTATCTTGTATCCCAAAAGTTTTTGAAAAGATAGTTTATGACTCTATATATGAGACCTGTTCAAACTTTTTATCTTCTTGCCAACATGGTTTTATGAAAAATAGGTCAACTGTTACTAACTTAGTAGAATGTTGCTCTTCTTTTTGCAACACAATGGAAGCTGGTTTTCAAACTGATGTAATATACACTGATATGAGTAAAGCGTTTGATATTCTACCACACAATGTTATTACTAAGAAGCTTGCTAACCTTAATTTTCCACCAACATTCATAAATTGGATTCAATCGTACCTAGTTGACCGAACATATAATGTACTTTTTAGATCTATTATTTCTGATCCATACAATGCTAATTCTGGAGTTCCGCAGGGCGGTCACTTAGGACCACTACTGTTCATTTTATCTATTAATGATGTAACAACAATTTTGAGAAATAGCAGCGTATCCATATATGCTGATGATGTCAAAATCTTTAAGGCAATTAAGTCACCTAATGAAGTTACTTTACTTCAAGAAGATCTTAATTTGTTCTTAAACTGGTGTGACGTCAATGGATTAAAATTGAACATGGAGAAATGTGCTCAAATCAGTTACACTCGTCGGACTTCTCCGATAATTTCGAATTATACCCTTGATAACAAGATTATCAAGAGAGTTAGTTGTTTTAATGATCTCCGGGTCATGTTCGATGATAAATTATCATTTAAACAACATTTCAACATTATCGTCAATAAAGCAAATTCAATACTAGGCTTTGTTAAAAGATGGTCAAAAGAATTTAATGACCCTTATGTAATTAAATCTCTATTCACTTCTTTAGTTCGCTCAAATCTAGAATATGCTAGCCCAGTATGGTCACCTAACTACGTCGACCATATCAATAGGATTGAAGCTATTCAAAAGAAGTTCCTTAGATTCGCTTTAAGAAACCTTCCTTGGTCTGATCCTATACGTTTACCACCTTACAGAGACAGACTAAAACTTTTACACTTAAACGCTCTTGAATCCAGAAGAATAGTTGCTGACGTCGTATTTATTTTAATGATTAATTTTGGAAAAATTGATTCACTAATTATCAAAGATAAGATCAATCATCATCGTAATATTAGTACACGTTTTCGTTCTGAAAATATATTCAATGTTGTTCATCATCGTACAAATTATGGTAAGTTCGAACCCATTAACAGAATGTTTCTCTTAGTTAACAGGTACAGAGACAACATTAATCTTTCTATGAATAAGGAACAACTTAAAATTAACTTATTTTCTTTGTTACCATAACCTCTTATTTTCGTCATAAATAAGTAAAAGTTATTGAATATATATTTAAAAGTTATGATAGTCTAATTTCTTTTTTCTTTTTTTATATTTAAATTAAAAATTATGTTTGTTGTTTTAATATTAATTTTTATTCTAATTTTAAGAAAAATTTTTGTAATATGCTTGTGTTAAGTATAATAAATGAAAATAAAATTGAAAAATTGAAATTGAAAATAAATTATTATTGATAAATAAATAAAATTCCAAATATAAAAGAAATGCGATAGAAAATAAATAAATAAATACAAGTGTTTGAAATTTTAATGTTGATTTTCTCGAAACTATGCTTCGAACAGATAGAACCACGTGATTCTAAGGTATTATCATACTTTTTATTCTGGATTTTAAATAGTATCTAGTTAGTTTTTTTAGCGTTTAAACATAGTTCATTATAATCCAGTCAAATCTTTAAAAAATAGAAGATTTAAGAGTAAACACATACAAAAAATTTAGTTTTACATTTTTTATATTTTTTTATATCTTTAAATTTATAGAAAATTTTACAAATTTTAGGCGCAAAAATGATGTCACTAAAAATACAAATGTCAAACTCAAGCCATTTGCAAGCTCATAGCCCCTCAAGCTGGTGAATCGAATACACAGATTGAAATTCCAAGGCGAATCAAGTCAAGTACTCAAGCTATCATGTATACGTAGTATTAGATTAAGCTGTTACAGTTATCTAGTTTTTTCTTATGTGTAATGAAAGAGTATATTAATGACATCATCTTCTGACTCCTGTAAATTAAACAAAATGTTGCTATTTTTTTTAATTTAAATTGAGCGGTCTTCTCGCTTTTAATAATAAAAAAATTAGGGTTTTAAGTTTTTATTTAATATAATTTCTAACTCTTTCATTGTTTAAGCTTTTGTATTCAGATTAGTGTCATCTGCATAAACATTGTAATTTGATATGAATTGAGTTTAAGGTATATTCATTATGTATGGCAGGAGTGGTTTTTCAAATATTTTTGATATAATAGGTAACAATGATGTTGATCGATTTCATGTTACCTCTGAAGGTGGTTTTCCTTGCTTAGGTATTACTTTTGAAGCCAATTATTGGAAAAAAAAAATAGAAAAAGTGTACCGCTTTTGGTTCAATTGTCTTTAATTGTCAGCAATCCTATTTCCAAACTTATTTAATTTTTTAAAGTTCTAAATTAATTTCAATTAATTAATTTTTTAATAAAACGCCATTATTGATTTATCACGTTACTCCGTCTGATACAAAAGCAAAAAAAATAAAACACAATTCATAAACAAACAAAAAACCTTTTAATAGACAAAATCTTATTTCCTTTTTCTTTTTATAACAATCCCTAGCTGCACTTAAATTAAACGAAATTATGTAATAAAAAATTAAATAAAATAAAAAAGTTTTAACGATATTAGTTCACTGCACATACTTATGTATGTATGATAAAATGTACGTTTAATTTAAAGGAAATGTTTAATTTTTATTATCTTGAGCAACCTGTTAAAATTTAACGATTTTCTGCCAGAAAAATGTTGTTGATTTATAAATAAAAATAAATTTTTTGATATCGAAAATTAAATTTAGATTTTCAGATAAATTCTATAAAAAAAAAAAAAAACAAACAAAAACAAAATCTATTAAGCACTTAAGAATTAAGTAAAAACTCTACTACTCCCAGCTGTACTAAGCATCAGTTCGTAATTGAAAAGTAATAAAAAGAAAACTCATATATAAAGTTGTTAAAAAACAAAAACAAAACAAAAGTGAACACAACAAAATGTAACTGCAGTAAAGAAATTTATCTTTTATCTTCAGGAAATCATCAATATTTCAACAATGAAACAATCAAAAGTGAATCAAAGAACTAAAATGAAAAAAACAAAAAAAAAAAAACAAATAAAAAACAAACAGCCTTACTTGCTTATTATTTATTTTTATTTATTCTTTTTCTTTGGTTCATCAAATTTTTTAACCAATTTAGATGAGAACAAATTTGATTTTGATCTTCAGAAAGAGAAAGAAAAAGAAAAAATTTTGATCTGAAGTTTTTGTGTACCAAAATTGATTTTAGAAAATTTTAAAAGTTTATTAGACAAATTAATAAATAATAACTTAATACTCTGTGTTCGTTAACTGTGAATATGCATTTATTCATATAATTTAGGGTGGTCCTTACTTTATTTTCCAATTTGAAAGAGACTAGTATTCTCCGGATTAAAATTGTTACTGAGTATTTCATTATGCATTCTTTTTTATCATTTCAATTTATGTTTTTTATTGATTTATCTTAAACAACAACCTCATACGTAATAATTTATTTAAAAAATAAAAATTAAATTCAAATCAGGGGTGTTGTTTGTGGAAATTTGATAAATTAAAATTTTTGTGTGTTAAAATAACTTTTATATTCGGTGAAATTTCAAAATTGAAATTTCAAATTGAAAATAAAAAAAATAAAAAAAAATATTCGAATTCGCCACGTCTCCCTTTAAATATCTATCATTTAAAAGAATAATAATCAAAATGGGTTTTTATCAGATATTTGTGGTACATTTTTTTTATTTACAGATTGAATATAATGAATTTCAAGTTCAGTTTTTTAGCTTATTTAATTTCTTATCTATCTAGCGTTTAATAAAAATATGGAAATGTTCTTATCGGTCTAACAACACAAATTGTTTCCTTTAGAATGTATTTTTTATATTCTCATTAGAATTACATATCTACTTTAATAATTTTATGGTTTCCGGCTTAAAAGAAAAATATAAACAAAAAAAATTTATCAAATAAGTCATTATTTTGCTAACCGGTTTCGCATCTACATCAATATTTAACTCAATTACTTGAAAAGATTACTCAATTACTTCTTATAACATATTTAAGTATTGTCATTCTAAGGTAAAGTTAATTTTCCCATTAGGGTAATAATACTAAGTTTTAGTTAAATGAAGTCTGAAGCCATAGAATTGTTGGTACACCATGACATCGTAAATGTATCGACAACGTATGATCTTAAATGTAAGCCATCATATTGACGCATGATCTTAAATGTAAAAAAAAATTGTTTACATTGTCTCCTGATCGGTAATTAATTTTACAGTGTATCAGCGACTCATTTTCACGATACGGGTTGTTAAATTATGTATCCGAAAATTTGTTGGTACGCAGTATAGTTTGATATGTTTCAAAAATAAATTATAAATGTTTTTTTTTTATTTTAATTTACTTTAATTTTAATAGAAAATGGACGCACGAAAGAAAGATGCTTTTATTAACTATAAGGCTAAAGCACAAATAAGACTTTTCATCAAAAAAAAAAAAAAAAAAATGTTTTTACGAAATTGTCCACATTAAATGTTCATATATAATCTTTCACAAATATATTCAATTCAAATATTTTAAAAATTTATCCACAAAATAGGTATCCACAAGAGTATAATATTTTGACATTTGATTTGATGTTTATTTTAGAGACAATGTGTTTAGAGTGATCGGAATTGTACATTGTGTCATACAAAGTACATTGTGTTGCCAACATAATATTGTCAGTTCAGAAAATTTGACATATTGTATTTGTATGTACATTGAATCGGATGAAATTTTTTGAATACATGTCACCGACACTAAGTAAAAATATCAATAAAATAAATTTATATGTTTTTTTTTAATATCTATTAGGGTGCGCCCGATAATTTCACCAATTTAATAATTTCAAATTTTCACCAATTAATGTCAAAATCTTTAAAAATGAAAACCACAAAGATCATCTTATACGTTTGATTACGCCGAAAGCATAGCTTTGTTGACTTGCATAGAGGAATAAGAAATATTGTTCTGCAATATTCTGATATGTTGCGGTTTCAAAATTTGCGGATGAAATTCAAACTAAAGTGCAATGTGGCGATCACCATTAGTGACTTCATAACCAAAAGTTATTTCTCTTATATATCATTTGAGGCTAAATTTAAATTAAACATGACTAAAAATGCAAGCAAGACGGCAAGTAAAGTACTTAGGAATCTATCCAAATAGAATTAAGGCTGAGATTGAAAGCAACACATAGAAATTAAAAAGTAAAACGCTGAATTTGCACTAACTTTGAAACTCGTTCACATGATAGTTATAAAACTGATATGGTCTTCCGAATGCCAAATTTGGAAGCTAATATCTAAGTGTAATTTAGAGAGATAAGGAGTAAGAAGCAAATTATGTAAAAATATGTTTGTCGTTATACAAGAAAGCTCTCTGGACCAAACCTTGTTCTGTCTTGGCATTAGTAGCTGACTTAATTTGAAATTGTATGGTAAATCTGACATGTTTGCGGACGACTTTGTAATTGTATATATATGATTGATTCATTAGAAATTTTACAAGAGATAATACAAAATGGTTTGAAAACTATTAATGAGTGGATGAATAACAAGAAGCAGGAAATTAATAGCAAAAAAGTGAATATAATATGAAAGCAAAAATATATGATATTTGAAAACAAGTCGATCGACACTATTAAATATAAGTTATGATGCATGCAAAATCGAAAAAGTGTTTGGTCGCATACGCCAATTGTTTGAAACGGAAAAAAACACTCATGAATGCTTATTGGACAATTTTGAAAAAAGTGTTGGATAGTATTTGATATAATTTTTTTATAATTAACTTTGATAATATTTATTGTTGAAACTTTAAAAATTAGGAAGTGAGGTTACCTGGTTTATAAGTTATATTTCGGTTCGTTGTATATCCCAATGAGCGAACACTGGGACTGTCATTCACTTTATTCCAATGACAAATAGTACTGGACCAGGTCGAAAAATCTATAAAGCATTTTTTTTGCTTCATCGGTAATCGCGCCTGGGACCTTTCGGTTGAAAGGCTACTGCACCACTCAGCGTGTTATTATTGTAATGAATTATATTGTTATTAATTATATTGTAATGAATTATATATATCATATATTAATGTTATTTAGTCTTAATACTAATAGTAAAAATAAAATACTATGTACGAGCGACTGAGCTCTTTTGAGATACTGAAATGAAATAAATAAAAAAAATAAATAACAAAATGAAAACTAATAAAACTACTAGTATAATGACCAAAAACATTGAGGTATATGTCAAAAACATAACGTCCTAAATTATACTTACTGGAGCAGAAGTGATTGAAATTGCACTAAAAGATTATCCCAAAATCGAAAGCTGGCAAATGGTTGGCTTAAAAAATTAATTAGTTTACCTAAAACTATATAGTGAAATGACCCCCCCTGCGTAAGACCTTTTTCAATTCTCACCCTGGCGGACAAAAGCACATAAGTCATTTTACGCAATTTTACAGGAGAGCGTTTTTTTTAGTTTTTAAATTAATTCTTTCGATTAGAAAAAATTGTGGTACGCAGTTTAATTACTATTTGCTATAGTTTTCAACGCGCAAAGATAAAATTTAAAATTTTGCAATAATTTAGAAAATAATTGACTTAAGTGCTTTTGTTCGAAAAAGATATGTGACTTATGTTCTATTTCAGTAAGTAAAAAAAAAATAAAAATATGGTAATAAACAAAACATTTTATTATTTCAGTCTCAAAAAAGTTAAAAAACACAAATAAAACAAATTAAATACTTTCTTATGTTAAAATTAAAATTAAAAAACAAAAATATCAACAAATTAGACATTTATTTTGTTCAAAATAAGATGAAAACAAAAAATCAAAAAATAATCACAAATAAAACATTTGCCTTCTATCAAAATTAATATTAAAAAGAGAAAACTCTAAGCTTCCTATCCACTTCAAACTTGATCCTCATCAATTTCAATCAAATCAAGATCGATATCAAGTTTAGTATTGGTTGCATCAGGTAGAAAAGTATAAAATTGACGAAAAATTTGTGGAATAAAGTCAAGCAAAGATATTAGGTCTTTCTTTTTATCAGCACTTATAGATATCAAATTGTTTGAAATAACAGGAACCATGCTCGTAGTTTGTTTCTTCCCCTTTTAGTTAAATCAAGTTTTAAAAAGTTTTCTTCCTTTCTGTGTAAATTATTTTTATACAATATTTCCCCAAATTTGTTCTTAATATCATATCGAAACCATTTCACAGCATGCAATTTAAATCACCCAAAGTATTTCTCTTTCGAATAACCCTTTTAAAATTGATGCAAAATTTAAGAAATCATTTGATGACATTTCAACTACTTTAAATTTAGAACTACACGATCGAACATGCTGCATCCAGTCATGAGGGTGAAATATTTCCAAATTAGTTTTCTTTTTCTTTTTTTTTATGATACTATGATCACCGTCAACTTCCATATGGCTGTGACCTGGAACTTGTGCTCAATAACCTCTATAATGGTTGATTTTTCTTCTAAGAGCATAGAGAGCATTGCAGTAAAATGCGAATTTTTATTCTGCCCACCACAAGTATCAGAATAAAGAATCACATGTTTTACCTCGGCTGTAAAATTTTTTAAATGCTTGTACAAACAAGAGGCTATTTGGTTCGCTCCTCTGCCTGAAATACACTCGTGCCACATATAATGAGCTGAGTTGCCATTTGCGTTATCGTGAACCGTCAAATTAAAAGTCCAGAGTTGCCTTTTGTAAAATGCGAAAGCTGCCGTCAGCGATGGTGTTGGCAAACATTGCTAAAGGTCAAAGGTGAAACATTTGATTTGGTTGTTTGATTCTTTCGATAGTTCTTTATCAACGCGCTTTTCGCTATAGGCTTATTCAGCTTCAATATGGGTTGATCTCTTTTATTTTCGATTTCGATTTTCTCCTGTGAGTCTTGTAATAGTTGAAGTTTAATTTTATATTTGTCACACGTGCTGCACATATATCTAGTGTTGTTATCTTTGTATGTTGTTACGTGCATAATGACTTTCGTACATTTTAATAAAATCTTCGTTTTCATTCAAAGTTTTTAAAAAACAAGTTCTACATATCGGAAGCCTTTCGCCATTATATTCGAGGGAATAGTTATAGGTTTCCATTCTGCACTTATGTCCTGTACGTGGGCGATTTGATTTCTTATCTGAAACTGTCATCATAGCAGAAATGAAAGCCGCTAAATACCCATGTTCCAGTATTCATCGAAAATTGATTTTTGCATTTCAAACGAAGATCTGCTATTACATTTTAAACGACAGTTTTCTAATGAAACGCCTTCTTCGATGCTTTTATTTTACCAGTAATTGTAGTGTATTCCTTGCCGCAATTTCGATTTTCCTTCCTTATTCTTTTATCGTTTTTGCTCTTTAGGGAAGTTGTCGCTACATTTGATGTACTGGGACCAACCAGCATGCTTAAATTTGGTTCCGCATCAGTTGTATTATCAGCTAGAATGTTTGATTCTGCTTCTTTTTCAATATTATCGGGAACATAAGATGGATCTGCAATATAATCGTCGTCTGAAAATGGTTCTTCAATAATATTCTCATCCTCTTGCTCTGCAGTGGAGATCATATGAACAACATACTCCAAACAATTATATTTTAATTTTTATTGACTTGTTTAATAAATAAAATTTACCCTTAGAAGTATCAGTTAAAATTTTGTAGTTTTCTTTTTGTTTTTCTGTTACTAATGTAACAAATAGTCTACCCCGGCTAAGTGACATTTCGAAAATTAATTCTTTTTTTTTCAAATATATTTTTGAGTAATTAAAGTAAAATATTTTTATTTTAATTAATATTCACAATGAAATAATAAAAATACACATAGAATCAAAAAAATATCGCACCTGTTTATGGTGCAACAGTTAAAAAAAATATTATAATATTAATCTTAAGTCTATGCTACGCAACACATTTTTTTCTGTTAAAATCACATAAGTCGACTTATGTGTTTTTATACGATAGAAAAATTTAAAAAATTTTTACGTTGATTATTATTTTTGTAATTTTCATGACGAAATATGTATATTTTGACTTAGGTGTTTTTGTGAGAAAATGGATATTGAGAATATCATGCGATTGAGTCAATAAAAAAAATCGGATTTTTTTGACTTATGTGCTTTTGTCTGCCAGGGTGAGAATTTATTTTTTAAGATTCGATTACATTTTGAAAAATAATGGTGTTAATTTCTCAGATCTCCATCTTTTTTCAATTCATATATTTTGAAGAGGGTTGATTAGAAAGTCACCAATTACTTATTTACTTAGTTGGGTCCATCGTGTCCCGGATGTTTTTTTGGATTTTTTTGGCAGTTATCCTTCAAATATAAAATTCTTTATTTTTCCTACATGGCTGTCGTGACAATTCAATTTAATTTAATTTAAATATAATTGCACATGAAGAATAAATCCTGTTGCCAATAATAAGACACGATGCTTTGGACATTTGGGCCATTCAATCTTGCCAAAATACCAAACATTGCTGCGGGTTTAAATTTATAGCTCTGAATTATTCTACAAGTTTGGTCAATAAATTATTTCTAAAGTATACAATTACTTTATACAAAAAATTACAATTACTTTATACAAAAAATTAGGGACAACCTAATTAAGATATTAAAAAATTCAATTTAATTATGGTTAAGAAAAAAATTAATATAAAAATTTTAACAAGTTGATTTCTTAAAACTCTATTTTCTGCTGCTGTTGTTGTTTTTAATGGATATAAAAAAGTTCAACGTTTTGTTTTCATGGACAAATTTTAACTTCCAATTAAATAAAATTATAATGATGAGTAAAATGAGTATTTGATTTGTTCTGTTTAGAAATTTAACTTTGTAGATCAGTATTATTTATACTTACCAATGTTGTCATTACTTCTGACGAAATGATTAATGATTTTCACGAATTTCAAAATTGTTTAATAATAGACGGTAAATAATTAAAAATTAATTATGGGAAGAGCAATATGCAAGATGCATGTATATATACTCTATACGAGCTACACAGCTCTTTTTGAGAAATAAAATAAATAAATAAAATATAAAGTATAGTGTTGATTTGTTTTTATAAATAATGTTATAACATATTATGATTCATTTGAACTTCTGGAATGAAAATAGTTTTTGACAAACCTCAGCAATTGGGTATTTGTTAGAATGTGTAATGAAATCTTCTAATTTGGTTGTTATTGTCTTGTAGCTCAAAAGTTGTTATTGTCTTGTAACACTGCAAAAAAAAATTGTAATTTACTGATTATGTAATCAGTTTTTCTGGATATGTAATCAGTTTTTTTAAGTAATCAGTTTAAGTAATCAAATTTTTCATTGCAGTGTTACAAGGTCGTACGTTAAGGTTATTTGTTCACTTTTATTTGGAACTTATATTATTTTTACGCTTGTGTGTAAATTAGAACTCTCCCAACTACCACCATATAGATTATTAATATTACCTTGCCTTATAGTGACAAATCGGGACTGTTACGTCCGGATCGTTGATATATTATACAGTTAAGAGGTTCTAAAGTAGTTGCTTATTTTTATTTGCAAAAATTCATCTTCTAAAGTATAGGGCGATCTATTTAATATAATAAATGAAAGACAAGGTACACATTGAGTCTATCAAGTTATAATAATATAGAAATTTAACCAATTTTTCATTTTTGAAATAGTGTAAACTATTTTTAATACTTTTCGATAATCTTGAACTAATTATTAAAAGCAAAAATAAATGCATGCACTAGTTTTTGTGAGCAGATCTTGAGCAGGTCTGTAGAAGTAGACTATTGAAAGATGAAAGTTTTACAAAACGAATTTTTTTTTTATTCTACTATTGCGATTTTAGGGCACTTGAGAGCAACCTAGTGTTGTTCTAATTATATATTATCGTCTAGTAGAATAGATTTTCCACACGGGATTCAAAACCGTGCTTTTTAACTATAATTTAGTTTTTCTTATATATACAGAGTGGTTCGAACCTGAACATATTTAAGGGATAATTACTAGAAAATTTGTATGAAAAAAATTGTTACTGACTGAAGCGTTTATTTTTAAATCTAAATTTAAATGTAATCTCGGCTTTTTAACAGAGTTATGAGCCTTTAAAGTTTTAAGAGCAATATTAACAGAGTTATGAGCGTTTAAAGTCACAGCAAATATTCATTGGCAACAAATATACCGGGTGTTCCAGCGTATCAGCTTTTTAAGAGAACATGGAGCCGTTAATTTAAAATTAAAAAAAAAAAATTTATTAACTAAATCAAGGGTGATCTATCGATTGGTGATATTTTAAACTTCCGGGAAGGACCACAAAAAGGCTTTTTAAGAACAAAAATTGTCGAAATCGGCCGAAATCGAGATTTGAAGATGGGAAGGCACATTTTTTTATGCAAATTTTGATTCTAAGACAATAAGAAACTTATGTCAAATGATTTTTTTTTGTTTTCTCATTATTTTTCTTTAAAATTAATAAGATTAAAACAAAAATCCAACATATTTTCCTTTGGTAAACTAAAATTAATTATAATAACTTTTATAAATAAATTTGTTTTTCATCTTAGCATATTTTTTGTCTCAGTTTTGGGTACCTAAAAAGTTTAAATTAAAAAAAAAAAATTATTTTACAAAAGTTTCTTTTGACGTAGAATCCAAATTTGCATAAGCAAGTACCCCTTCCCATTTTCAAATTTCGATTTCAGCCAATTTAGGCGATTTTGGGTCTTAAAAAACCATTTTCCGGTCCTTTAATGAAGTTGAAAATATCTCCAATCGATATGGCACCTTCGATTTAGTTAATAAAATTTCAAGGGTGCCTTCCCCTCCTAAAAAAATGTTCTGTAACACCAGGTATATAAGTTGGAGCAACTTCTTTTTTTTGTATTTGTATTGATGCATCAAACTTATCCGTTTTTAGTTGTAGCTTTATAAACTTAAATTTTTTGTATGGGAAACTGAATTTTTTGTTAAAAGCGGTGATTTGCTCGGAATAGTTGATAAATTTTTTTTGTATTAATTATTTTCATGCATTTAAACATATTTTGATATTAGCCATACAGGACTTTCATGTTAGAGAATTGCCGAGTACCTAAATAAAGTGTATAAAAATTTTGTTCCCAAACACTTAGACGACAATTTTGATTTTCTATGAGCATGTTTTTGTTTTATTTTTATATTACATCTTGATGAAAGTATGTAATGCTGCTTCTTCTGTTCGGACATACATATTATAATTCTATTTCATATATAGTGTTAAAATTAAGTAGTTGTTCGTGATTGTAAATAAACAGATTATTTGAGACAGACCATATGCGTTCTTTAGAGATCTGCACCTCTACTTATGGCTTATAATTTTGAAGTTTGTGCTACTTCAAATAGTAATGTTTGTTGTCCATGATCGGGCTTTGGTAATATAATACTGCATTGTCAAAATAACATAGTTTTTATAAAAACTTGTTTTTTTACCGGTAGGATAAAATCTGTACATAATATTTGAAAATAATCGAATATTTTCTTTTATATATTACACAAGGAGGGCCATGTGGGGAATATCTTATTCCCCACATGGCCCTCCTTAGAGCGCCATATAATACACAGTATGAACAATGTGGTGAGTAAAAAAGCAAGAATAATTTAATAGTAAATTATTTACACCACAAAAATATTAAAATTTTAGCAAGTTCTTGGTGCTGAATACTTAAAACATTTCAAATATTTACACACCAAATAGTAACGGTTATTTCCAAGTTGAGCGCCATTTAAACTCTAAAAGAAATTTCTGTTACGGGAAATTTTTAAAAAGGCTTCACAAAAATTCTGTCATTTTAAATAAACATACAAACTTATAGAAAAAAGTACAAAAACAAAAACACAAACCAAAATTGAAAACAAAACAGAAAAACAAAAATCAGATCAGATCATACTGTTCAAAAATTATATAATAAAATAATTTTAATTCATTTGCTTCTGCTATTTAAAAGAAATATATACAATAAAACACGGTTATTCACTAAATTTCAGTAATATTTCTAACTATAACCGTTTTGTGACTATAGACGTAGTCAAAAAAAATTGCATCTTTATAAACAAAATCAAATTCAATAAAACATCTATAACAATTTTAAACTTTATTTTATTCATAAATAGCAATTCTGTTATATAATCACAAAATATACATATTTGTAATAAAGAACAGAAGAATACAATATTATATAAATCAGTTTTTTAATAAAATAATTCACTTTTGACTGTTTTATTGAAAAATTGGGGTTATATTTTAATGTGACTATAAACGACATCAATTGTATGAACTTATGTTGTTTATTACGTTCTTTCAAACATATTGTTGACTATTGCTATAACTGAATTGTGACTACAAAGTTTTTGACTATAAAGTTATATTGAATTTAGTGTTAATTTCGTATTAAAGTATTAGGTATTATACTTTAATTTCATTATAAAATATGGTTATTCAATAATCAAGCGATTCAGAAAACATCTACAATTATACCAAAACAAATATTTCTTTTTATATAAAATTGAGTTTGAAGGAACTATTTTTGTGCAACTGCACAGGGGATTCACTAGTTTTCTTTTATATTTTACTAAATATGCTTTTTTTACTACTTGCAGATTTCTTCTTTACTACTACAGATTTCTTTTTTTACTACTTACAGAATACAATAAATTATTTTCTGGTTAGATATGTTAGATAATATGTATTTCCCACCAGCTTATGGAACAAAAAAGGTCTTCAGCCCAATTATTAGTGTAGAATTTTCTAATTCGGTCAATTTAAATTTGTTAAAACCGAAATGTTAAAGCCAAAAACTAAAAATGTTAAGTTATATGCAATTTCAATATTTATAATCTTCGACTAAATTCATTTTGTGAGTTCTTTTGGACATTAATTTTTTTTAATAATTATTCTTCTGTAATTTAACACGCTGAGTGCCGTAATAGGGTGACCGCCTGCTGGATTTCCGATGAAGCAAAAAAAAATGTTTTATGGATTTTTCGACCTGGTCCAGTACCTTTTGTCATTGGAATAAAATGAATGACAAAAAATAATTGACACTATAATCTGGTAACAACCAAAATAAAATGAAGCTATTCTATTTAAGAAGGTTTAGTTCCTGAGCAATATTTTTTATAGTATTTATTATAGCATTTATTTTTTATAGTTGAAGATGGAAAGAATATTATAGCTTTGAATTGAATTTACTTTAATTGAATTAAATATTTTTATTGTTTTTCTTTTTATTTTATTTTATTTTTTTTTTGTTTATTTTTGTGTTCTTTTTAAGCTTGTTTAATTTAGTCTAATTGAATTAATTGCTTTATTATCTGTAAATTATTTGGCTGGTTTAGTTGTAAGTTAAGTATGTATTTAAATTAATATTTTCTTTTAATAATTTTTATTTGTATACTCTTATAAAGACTAATCGTCTTACGTATACTAACATTAAGAATTGAATAAATAAATAAATAAATAAGTAGTTTTCTACATTATAGAGTTGATGAGCCAGTAATTTGATAAATAAATATTCTAATTATTGTAGATATTATAGTATAAGCTTGTAATATCGTATACTTAAGTAAGCTCAAAAAGGTGCCTCTACCTAAGTTACTATCAAAAACAAAAAAAAAAATAACGTCATAAATTTTTAATGGTATTCTCATGTGTTCAAATATTTCAGAAATTTTCTTGGTAATTAATACAAAAATAAAATTAAGTCTTGTAATGGTATTTTATTTTTATTAACAAACATCGGTATTTTTAGATTCTTAAATAAAATTTTATTACTGTATCATATTATGAAATATGCTCTAGGAAGCTATAATATGAACTTTAATTTCATTTTAAGCTTATGCGGGGACGTAAGATGATTGTAGTATAATTAAAGAATAAAAAATTTAAAAAGAAAAAAAATATATGTATATTTATTGCACATCATTGTATTTTAGCATTTATTTTTCTAATAAAATTCTAAATGGTATTTTGCGAAGCAAAGTTATACAATAACATAAAACTCATTTCATTTAAGTAAGAATCAATGAGAAAAAGCTTCGATAAAAATGAGTTGTGTTAAAGTATTGTTAATGGTTTTCGATTTTATGTTTTATTTATTTTATTGCCTACCGCGTGTGAAACATATTAAAATTTTTATGAATGCTTGTTTACATACAATTATTTTTAAAGGGTATACAAGAGATTTTTAAAGAGTGATTGATAAAGTATTTAAAAAATGTTCTAAATATGCATCTAATAAGCAACTTATATATATAAAGCGTTCTCTCAAAATTAAAGGTTTATAAGAAAGTTGTCAAAAAATTAAATAAGTAATATGAAAAAAATCGTATAGATGGATTTATAGTTGATATGCCTCAATATGCCTCAATATGCTAAAGTAAAAGTATAAAAGACATAGAAAATAAGTAATAATTCACCTTTGGTCAAGTTGGCCTTTCCCAGCTAGCTATAGGACGTGTTCCTTAAAAAGACCGGTGTACATAACGAACACTAAAAATTTTTTTTTTCATCAAAACTCAACATACATTTTTATTCATTTTAAAAAACATTAAATAATTTTAACATTAATCCAGTCTTCAATATAATTATAAAAAACATATTTTAACCTTCTAAAATCTAACTAAAAAATATAAAAATTTAATTTTATGAAATCTAATTGCATGAATCTACATGAAATCTTTCAAAACAATTTTTTGGGTGCAAAGCTCTATCACATTTTATGCAAATACAGTTGGCATTTTTATGGCAAACTCCACATCGTCTTTGGTTGTTGGATATGTATCTTATGATGTTGCCAATTTCATCAAAATGTACATCCCTAATCGCTATTGGCCATCGTATTTGTGTTGAACCAGCTTCATATCGCCGTAATAAAGAATTAGCAATTTCTCTACGAAAATCAAGCAAAGAACCGGTTGTGTGACAGTAACTTTCACTTTTTTTTTTGTTTCGACCACCTTTGGTATGTTGTTTCGTGTCCATTATCATAATTTGTTCCTATCATTACGCATCTATTGTTCTTCCATCTTATTACAAAAATACCAGTGACAGACGCTCTATAGTCATACGACCCTCATTTCAATTGCTCTAAGTCTTAAATGGTCTATAGCACCTTCATGCTCATCATCACTCGCATCTAAATCACCGTCTGTATCCATTCCAGGTAACTCAATTGGCGTAACTCAATTGTATAAGTCTCACGTTCTTCTGTATCAAAGTTCTCTAAGAGATCTTCGATTTCACTTATTGTTAATGTAATTGAAAACAAAAACATAATATTTCCTTAATCGTATCCAAAACTTGTCTAGATAAGTATAAATATTGTGTTTGGACGAAAAATATATTTTAAATTTTTTACTGTTCCTCTTGTACACTGTTCCGTATAAAAAACACTTTGTTTTTAAACAACTTTTTTACTGAAAAATTAAAATTTTGAATTTTTTCAAAGCAAATATAAAAATTACTAGGCGCCCCTGTTGAGAAATTATATTTCAACTTGAAGTCAAATTTAAAGTTTTTACAAAAACAGTTATTTACGTACTGACACGAATAATGTATTTGGTGAATAATAAACCCATATGATTAAAAAAATTTCAACTGTGTGAGCATTATTGTTTTATATACAACTTACTTATTATCTATTAAGAGTTCATTATGGAGAGGAGAGATAATTTTTTATTTGAAATGAATTTGTTTTTTTTTTTTTTATTTGGCATATGTACATAGATTCGTTTGCAAGTATATAATGTAAATTATAATAGGTAAGTGATTTGTTTGCTTTTGTTTATTATTTTTATAAGATCTCACATATGCATAATGTATTTGCTGAATAATAAAATCATATGAGTAAAAAATTTTCAACTGTGTGCGCATTATTGTTTAAATACAATCTTATATATCACATATATTAGACGTTCATTATGGAGTAGGAGAATGGAAATAAAATAAAAAGGTGTGTACTGCGCAGGACCTTAAATGCTTGTCAATTATAATTATAGATATTTAAATTCCAAAATAATTTTTGATAAAGTTGGGTTTTGTTTTTTTTTTTTTGTAGAAAAATTTAATAATTTATATTCACTTACTTCTCCGACAATTTTTTTAAATTAATTCCGCACAAAATCCAAGTTTTCAAATCAAATTCAACCGAACAACTGAGAAATACTCAATAAATATTTAAAGGAGATCAGTTATCCATGTTTGAGTGCAAAAATAATATACATAAAGCTAACGGGATCTTTGTACATAGTCAATTTGTTGGTGTTCTTTATAACAAACAGTATACACTAATGGGTTAATTTGACTATTAATATAATGCTTAACTACTAATTTCAGTCTAAGTTAAAACTATTCTAGTATTTAATATAATTTTACGTGATTTAAGATAATTAAAAAAAAAATATAAACTTAATATTTTACTCTGAGCAGTTTGGAAGTATATTATTAATACTAAGTGTTAATTTTCCGTCCTGCACACTGTTGGAATTGTTGGGCACTTAAAATGAAGTATATTTATTTTTTGTTTAACCATTTTGTGACGACTGGTTCACATACGTACCATTCACATTTTTTGTTTTATTTTTATTTTTGTTTGGTAGCTAAATTCAAAAAAGACTTGAAACAAGATATTGTATACTAAAATTTGTCCGATTCTGTTTAGTGCAATATTGTTTACATTACATTATTTTCGTAATATATTTTGTCAGCGAATCAAGATAATTCATACATTGATTCACCATTTTCGAATTAAATTCAGCTTCTCCGCTATCTTAATTTAATTTTAATCCAAATATCACGTGTAATAATATTTTTTTTTTTTTTTGGTCCCATTTTTATTTACATCTGTCTTAATATAAGACATCTAGTAATTTTCCTTACATTTTGGGTAGAGTATAACTATACAATAATTTTATATAGTAATTTTTTTCTAAAATTCATTTACATTATATTTTTGCTTATTTTTTTTTTTTTTTTTTTTTTTTTTTTTTTTTTTAAACTTAAAATCTATTTATTAAATCATGTGGTCTGTATTTTGTCAGGCGTCTATTTCTTATTCTTTCTTGTTCTGGTAGAGTGCTAATTTCATTGTTAGAATGGGTTGATATTTTTTGTTGATATTTTAAATTTGTCTTTTTAATTTCTTCATTTATTGTTAGTATTTTTAAATCACGGTGTAGATCATCATTTCTCACATACCATTCGGCTCTCGCTATCGTTCTAATTATTTTTGATTGTGCTCTTTGTATTAAATTAATGTTGGTATTGCTTGAGGTACCCCAGATTTCTGCACCATATCGGTTTTATGATTGTTTTGTAAAGTAGCAGCTTGTTGTTCATTATCAATTTAAATTTATTTCCCAAAAGCCATTGTAGTTGTCCGGATTTTAGCCTTATTTGATTACGTTTGTGGATTATGTGGTTCTTCCATGTCAATTTATTGTAAATACCTAGGGATGCTAGCTTGATTTTCGATTTTTATTTCTTTATTATTTATCATTATTGGTTCAGGATCCTATCGAGTTCTTGTTGTATATATAACTTGAGTAGTTTTGTCTTCACTAATTTGGATATTCCAAGTTTTGAACCAAGTCATTGTTTTATTCATAATTTTTTTGTACCTGTTTAGTAGCTGTTTTTAAGCAGTCATTCGAAGCAAGTAGAACAGTATCATCTGCAAATGTTGCTAATAGTGTATTCTGTTTTCTTGGTATTGGAATATCAGCTGTATACAGGAGATATAAAACTGGACCCAAAACACTGCCTTGTGGTACTCCTGCTTCTATTTTACTTATATTTGAACATTCAGACTTGTATTTAACAAAGAAATAACGATCACTTAAATAGCTTTTTATAATTAGGTAATATCCCTTTGGTAAGAAGTTTCTCAGTTTATGTAGTAGGCCTTCGTGCCAGACTTTGTCGAACGCTTTTGCCACATCTAAGAAGATACCAACACAGAACTTTTTATCATCCAGGTCCATAGCTATTTTATTTATCACTCTATGGACTTGTTGTATTGTTGAATGTTGTCGTCGGAATCCAAATTGGTATTCGGTATTAGATTCGGTAATTGTGATTCGGTATTAGATTTTTTTGTACTAGTATTGGTTCTAGTCGATCAAAAAATAATTTTTCGAATATTTTTGAAAGAATAGGCAAGAGACTAATTGGTCGGTACGATGTTGCTAATGTAGCATCTTTTCCAGGTTTAAGTATTGGCATGACTTGGGCTACCTTCCAGACTTTAGGAAATTCTTTCAACCTAAATATAGCATTGAATATATTTCTTAGAAATTCAATTGCTTTTTCAGGCAGCTCCTTCATTATTTTACCTGTCAGTAAATCATAACCGGGAGATTTTTTATGGTTTATTCTCTTTTTGGTGCATAATTTTATTTCTTCTGTAGTGACCCATTTAATGTTGACTTCATTATTTTCATAGTCAGTTATCGGTAGACTGCAGCAGGTATTGTTGTTTTCATTTGTGAATGTTTGTTTGAAGAACTCGGAGAGTAATATTGCTTTTTCATTGTTTGTTCTAGCCCACGTTCCATTGCTTTTCATAATAGAAGGGTTATGTGGAGTCGTTTGTTTCAAATTTTTTGTAGCCTTCCATAAGGAGTAGTTTGTTTCAGATGTTGCTGTTAATTCGCTCAGATAATTATTAATTCCTTTGTTTTGTTGTTCTTTCAGTATTTCTTTTAATTCTTTAATAGCTTTGTTTAAGATTCTCTTATCTTCTGGTGATCTTGTAATTTGCCATTTTTTCCTTAATTTCCTTTTTTCTTTTATTTTCTTCTTTATCCTATCATTAACTGGGTAGAATGATTTTCTATGTGTTATGCTAGGTGTTGATCTGATAGAGGCTTCGCTGATCACGTCACCAAAATATACAATAACACTTTCGAGCTCCCTTGCTGATTTCAAACTGATATTAGTGCTTAACTCTAATTGTATTATTTCGCGAAAAGTCTCCCAATCTGTTTTTTTTGTTATGTAGAGTGCATTCTTGTTGCTCTAATAAGGCAATCGTGCTGTATTCTAGTATTATAGGTGAATGGTCAGATGATAGCTCTAAGCATGATTTGATTGTAATTTTATCCATAGTCAAGTTTTTTAGTATACAAAAATCAATTAGGTCGGGCTTTTTGTTTAAGTCACTTGGCCAATAAGTAGGCTCTCCAGTGCTTAGGTGCTTACAATTGTTAATTTTTATAGCATTTAATAGTTTTTTACCTTTGCTATATGTGATTCTGGATCCCCATTCCGTGTTTTTTGAATTGAAATCCCCTCCTACAATGAATCGGTTTCCTAAGCTCTTGATATAATTAATGATCATATTGTGCCACATTTATGTTATGTTTAGGAGGACAGTAGAGAGACGATATAACCATAGGCCCATCTATGTCTTCAATTTGTATTAAAGTTGCTTGTATGTGTTCCTTTTTATATTCTTGTAGTACATTGTATTTAATTTTGTTGTTAATTATAATAGCTGTTCCACCATGTGCCTTCTCATCTGGGTGGTTTGTATAGTGTATATTATAGTCATGTATTTTTAGGTAAGTTTTATTGGTAAAATGGGTTTCAGAAATTGATACTACCTCAATGTGATTTTGATATATAAATTGCTTTAATTCAAGCGCATGTTGGATTAGTCCGTTTGCATTCCATATTGCCATTTTTATTTAACAAGTATGTGTTGATGATAGTAACTCCTTATTTAACAAGTATGTGTTGATGATTGGTAGATCGAACACAAGCATTAGCAGATTCTGCTTAGAAGATGCGGAATCGCCTTCTCATTTCACTCTTTTGTTTGCGACGCTATAGATCGAAAAAGACAGAAATAGTTCCAAGAATAGATATCGCCTCATTCTGAAATTGACATCAAAGCAATAATACCGTTCGTTAAGCCAAGCGTGCGAGGAAGTACAATAGATGTTAAAAGGCCACACTTACATAGAACTCTCCATAAAAAAGTGTAATAATAATAACTTCTGACTGACTTACTAAAATCTTCAAAAACTTTTAAAGAAAATTTATACAAAATTTTGCAACAACTTGTTTGCATTGACTGAAGCATTATGTTATTGCGTAATGGTCTTACATTTTAAATAATATTTTTAAGTAAACTTTTCAAAACTGTAAATACCACTTTAAATATTATAAAATTATTCGAGAAACGTTTTAACTGCCCAATGACATTTTTTTATATAATAAAAAACAAATAATATTAAATAAGAAAGTTTATTCACATTTTTTATTTTATTTTTATTTTTGTTCGATAGGAAAAAATAGTTTGTATAATTTTCCACCCGAAAGGGAAAAGAATATGTAAATTTTAAGAATTGCGCATAGAAAAAATGCATTTTTTTTTCAATTATTGCTACAATAGTTCCCAGTTAACTAAGATAACTTGTGAAAATAAAAAGTGAATATTTAATATTCTTTCAATACAGCATCAGTAAAAATTATCATATTTTCAAAATCTCTTCATACCCATACATATATGACATAGTGACAATGTCTGAGTACATAATGTTTTTCTATTAGAATTCATCATTGGTTAAATTTTGTCCAACTTAGATTTAAATTTTTCTTCTGATTTTGAATATGCAATTAAATTGACAGTGCATAAATTGAATTATAATCTGACTAATGTAGATTGTGTGTTCAAGAGGTATTTTTTAACTTAATTTTTCAGTGAAGAGTGAGTTTTCGTAAAAGACTCAAATAGCTCATCTTCGCTGGTGATGCCACCCTCATTCAGCCGGTTGACGAGGCCTTTCTTATTATCTAGATTTAAAATTACAGAAGTATATTCAATGTGATATAACATCAATGAACATTGAGGCCAAAGGAGTAATCATGAAGTTTCACACAAAAAATAAGCAAAGATCTATTATTTGTGGCAGTTAATCAAGTAGATTCGTATGCGTTCATATGCGTTTTTATGTCAAAAATTGACATACATATATAATGAGAAAGTTAAATAAATAGCTAACTATATCAACAAGAAATTGGTTCATAATTTAACAATATAAAATTAGTGATGTTGAATCAACAAAATTTGACAAATACAACTACAACAAAAAATGTTATCAATTTTCATTGATTATTCCCGGTTCAAATTGTAGAAACGAATACACGCTTCGAAGTGATTAACATTTCAATCCTTAAAAGTTCAGTTATAGAAATGAATTTTTTATTATAATTCCCTATAAACCTGTTCAATATGTCTCTAATGAAGAAATTTAGCAATTAGTATGTTTGTTTTTATATCTAAGATAACAATTAGCTAGCGGATGTAAAAATTCAATAAGTAAACCATTCATATTGATCTAGTTATAATCCATCACATGTCCATGACACGATATATGAATAATAATATTCTAATTTAGAAATAAAAGTTCACTAAATTCAAAAGAAGTCCTTCGAGCTTACCTTACTTATGGTATAGAAATTTTCTCTAGTCTTTTAGTGATTTATCTTCTAGTTCACACTCTTTTAAAAATTTCCACGTAACAATTTTATTTGATATAAGACTTGCGAACTCTTATAACACTATTCTAAACACTCTTACAGCAGTATTAGTGTTAATTCGAGTGCTCCGCAACTGTTGCGAAACGTTATAAATACGTTATAGCATTAAACTGAAGAATCCTGTAAGGAGCAATTGCTATAATATTGTTACAGGATTAGTAATGTATTAGTGTGTATGTTTTTATGAAACTCATTTGAAATAATTTATGTTTTGCGAGAGAGAGTGAGAAAGGTATTATTTTTTATTTTAAAATAATAATTTTTATAATTATTTTATAAAAGGAGATAGGTATTAATTACATATTTCTATATTTGTATGTAAATGATTTATAATGTAAAAAATGACTTAATAATAAATATTATTTTGCGGTTAAGAATAATTATATTAATGTTAATAATAATTATTGTGAACAAAATGCAAAATTTGGTTGGGCAAGAAATTTCATTGACATTTTTATTATAATAATACTTCGAAAAAATACATTTCAGAACATATATTTTTAAATTGCACCTTTGAAATGTTAAATAATTTACGTTAATTAATGCACATCATCAAATTTGATGTTTAAATAATTATTCTTTTCAGTAAAAGTGATACTTTTGCGATAAGAATGCAAAATAAAGCTTTTCAGTTTAACAACACTTTTACTCTTGATATAGGATTAGGCACTTTTAGACTTTTAGACATTGCTGTAACACTTGCTGAAAAACCCATTATAACAACTCTCGCAATTCAGAACATTCTTATAGCAATATTAATCACATTATTTCCATAAAAATATCATTATAACACATTTAGTGCTTATCGGGAGTCATATAGGAGTCTTATAGCACTAAATTTATTTTTATAAAACTAAAATGTTACATGGGTTATGAGTTAGCGAGTTTGAAAACCAATTAGTTATTGATTTTTAAAATTAGTTTTGATAGTGTCATCTAAGTGTTTTTAACGAATATAAATTTTGCAATTTTACAGGTCTTTTTTTTTGTCAAGGTGTTTTCAAGAGCAAATGTTTTGGATAAAGAAATTGGTTGAGGGTTAAGATTTATTATCATTATTACCATCGGATCCATCCTTTTTGTTTTTTAGTTATAAAACTTAAAAAAAATTTCAAACGAATTCATTTCATAGGTTAATAGCATAGCTTTGTAACCTAATTAGGTTTAAAATAATGGTTGCCATAATAGTTGTTTTTATATTTTTGATGGTAGCTTCAAAGTAGCTAATTACTGTTCCTTGCTTTTACTACTCAATATGTCTAATGTTTTCCAAGTATTTATTTAGAAAAATTACTGGTGTATTTCCTAATTAAAACTGTACAATTACTGCTATTGTCCGAAACTAACCCTTCATAAATAGTGTTGTTCATTTTATTTTTTAATTTGTTACAAACAACTCTCAATTGTGTTGTTTATTATATCCTAATGATAAAGAGTTCTAAACTAGGTTGCAGAACCGATAAAGTAGGTTTTCAATTTATTAGAAACCGAAGTTGGGACTTTTTGGGAGGCTATCTAGCTAATACGCCACCCAGTGCATAGTTTTAATCGTGCGAAATCCCACGTTTCAATTAAGCGGTGATGTATACCCAACGAAAAAATTTCACATTATTAAATTTGTATTATGAAGTCGATATATTGATTAGAATACAATAATTGAAGAAGCTTGGATATCAGAAAATTCTTCGGAAAATTGGAAAGATGGTTTAATCATTAAAATACAGAAAAAATTAGATCTCTTCTTCTGTTAAAGACCGTAGAATGACAGGCACCATTTTCTATGTTGTTTGTTGATTTGAAGTAGGCCTTTGACAACTTACAGTTGGATTTTATGTGTCATTGGCTTTAAACGAACACTTAGTGTAGTGGGTTATACAAGAAAAAAGCTGGGGGACGGTTTCAACGTTCACATCGGGATAAAATAAGGTTGTATTTTATCCCCCCTACTTTTCTCATTTGAATTCTGGATTGGGTGATGAAGAAAATAAATCGTGGAACAAAAGGTATTAAATTGATTTTACAAGAGACCTCCACGACCTCGATTTTGCAGATGATGTGTGCTTGCTACCTCACACCAAAACTGGCACGGAAAACAAGCTAAAATACTAATAAAATATATGGTACAAGTAGAGTTGCTGATAAATGTTAGCAAAACAAAACTAACGTGACTCAAAACAGCAGTCCCGTGCAACTCACAGATTGTTTTCAAACATCTTACGTAAACTGAAACTTCGACCTTTCAGATCTTATGCTCTCTCAGTTTTTTTTTATGAATGCGAAACAGTTCAAATATAGAGAGATATACTGGCTGATTGGGCGGTAATGTAAATATAAATTAATTGTTAGTCTATAAGACTAGTTTTAATGTTGCAATGATAGGAGTTTTTAGTGGGTTAAAGTCCCAAAGTCCTTCAAACTGCCTTCCCCGGTAATAGGTTTTCTCTGAAGCCTCTTCGATGATTTAATACTATCTGAAAAAAAAGAACATGGATGCGAAACATGGAAAACAGCAGACGGGATCGTTTTCCGCATCCAGATATTTGTTAAGAAATGTTTGCGACAGATTCTCCAGATATCATATCCAGAGAAATTCCAAACAATGAATTTTGGGAACGAAAAAGAATTGAAGGAATCAGAGAAATAATTAAACACAGAAAACGGAAAGAGATCGGTTACATATTTCACCGACCTGTCTCAGATTTCAAGCAAAGTTGTAGCATAGTCAAAGAAAGCGTGAGCATCCTTAAACAATGTGGCGTCGAGCAGTAATGAACGAAGCAAGAACATGTGGAAAAATTTAGATTTAACTTAAGTCGCTTGCCTAAAATCGAGTTCGAAGGAGCAAGTTTGTTGATGAACTACACATCCAGCAGGAGCGACCGGATCAATTATGATGATGATAATGAAGAAGAAGGTACCCAAAAATAAAAAAAAAAACATATTGTATGATTGTGACAAGAGTTTGTCGCAATCGAGAAAACAGACATACAAAATATAAGAAAGTATATAGAGAACAACAATAAAATTATATAAAATTCTGTAATGTCGTAATTTTGATCATGACTGTATACTAATACGTAATTTTTTAACTTTTAAAACTTTTTTCTTCCCAACTACACACAACACTACTTAATAAAGAACTTAAAAAAACAGAGAGCTGCTGTTAGTTGTGAATAATTTGAAAAGTTCTTATTGGACTGAAACTTACAGGAAAAATGATATGTCCAAAGGGTAAATATAGTAAGAGCATACCACACTTACATTCACACATTAAATATTCAATATAAAAATAAAAAAAAGGATTGGAACACTTGGATTTTTTTTGTCTTTCTTGTGTACTTCTTTGTCCACATTTTTCGTATTAAATGATCTAAAACTAGTAATGTTGAAGGAGTACATTCAAATGGAGCTACGATTTTATTTTTTTTTTATATTAACTTTATTCAGGAAGGAAAAAAAACAAAAAAAAAACATAAAATAAAATAAAGAGTATAGAAATGAAAGAAAGAAGTAAAAACAAAAATATACAAAAGACATAAAAGAGTCAACTGGAAGAATCCAGAAGCCATAAAAATTCAAAATAGCGAATAAAATTTTTCAAAGTTTTTTATTTTTATTGTGCTTTTTTTTTTATTTTTTTATTCAGTATGAGTTAGTTTTAAATGGAAAATTCTAGGTAATTTGTTCTTTTCGAATAGAGAGTATAGTTCCTATGTTCTGGTTTTTTTTTTGTTTTGTTGCTCATTTCTTATTCTATTTTCAAAGTAATAAGGACAAATAATAATTAGATTTCCGTTTGAACTAGAGCTTTTTTTTCCTCTTCTAATTTGTTAAAGGAAATGTTGCCATTTTTTTTATGTTTGCTTTTCCTTTTGTTTTTTTTTTTTTTTGCAAAATTGGAGATTGAAACTTAAAAAATAAAGTGATTTTAGTCACGTTAGTATGGGTTCCGTTTCATTGATTCTTTTATTGGTAGTTATGATTTTAAGGAAATGGAAGTTAATGCAAATTGATTGTTTTAGTGGGTTCTTGTTTTTTTTCTACTATTAAATAAAATAATACTGGATTTGTTTAATTGGTGTTTCTCTTTTTTCGGTCATATGAAATTTTTTTTTAAAAACAATTTAAAGTTTGTTGCAATTTTAAAGTTTTAAAAATTATTATGTTTGGCAGCAAGTGTTTTTATTAGTATCGGGTATGCTTTTGTTAAAATATAATTTTGAGTAGGATTTTGCTTTTTGTAAAAAAATAGTGGTCGTAAACGGTAAAAGAACGGAAATTGGCAAAATTGAAAACAGAGTTGAACCTATTTAAAAAAACATTACAAAATGAGGATCGAAAGAGGCATCCATAGGTTACAATTGTAGATAGTCCAATAGACTAGACTGAAAAGTAGCCAAAAATGTCTGTACTTGCATAGAGTAATCATATAACCAGAATATTCACGTAGAATAAAATTTGCTAGCCACTTTTTCAAATATCAAAATTCTATGTTCACTCAAAATAATATTACTCAATTTTTGACTGCTTATAAGTTGAGCGCAATGTATTTTGTCATAAATAAAAAAATGTTGTGTACCTACTACCTATGAACATATTTATTTGTAATTATGCTGCCAACAATGTCAATGATATAAAATTTGTATGTATAGGTAGTCAAAAATGTATATATACGAATGTGCATTCTACAGTATATACATATTTCTTTATTTCGCTGCTCGCATTTCTACTTTACTTATGTGATAAAAATTAAAAATTACAATGTGTGTATAAAAAACTATACATGCATTTGAAATCCTTTCAATAGACCACAAATAATATTACAAATCAAAGCATTGAATTTTTTTTTAATTAGAAATTGTAGGAATTCAAGATTATTACTGTTATTTGTTGTTATTTTGTTTTCATTTTAAAAATTAGAAGAATTAGTATTTTTATTTGGACTTGGCCAATGTGATTTATGAAATTTGTGATTTCAATCTTTGTAGAGGAAAGGGACAAAAAAATTAATGTTGGTTTTGTAAAATTAAAAATAATTCAAATTGGTTTCTATTCAAAAGTATACTGAAAAGTAGGTACCTACAGGTATTTTTAAATTTTCAGCAATTTTGATTTTCTTAACTTTGTCTGTTTCTTACCGTAGATAATAATATGAATAGTATACATAATTATGAATACAAACAAACAAACAAGCTATCAAAACTTAAAAAAGTAAGTAAAAAAAGTAAAACTGGACATTTTATTCTTTATATGTATTGTTGGCTCTTTTCATTTCTTCAAATTTATTTCATCTGAAATAGAAATACGATTTTTAACCAAGTTCTGAGAAAAGAAAACAAAACGGTATTCCGTACAAAGTTCACGATTTGTAATGCATAACTATTAAAATTTTATTATTTTATTACCATTATTTTTAAAAAAATTTTCTGGATTATGTGATTCTATCATTGACCTATTATTGTATGTATACTATATCATTCATTATCTTTGCGATTAATTGTGCTTTTTTTTACATTTTTCTACATATATATCTATATTTATAATTGACAAGCATTTAAGGACCTGCGCAGTAGACACCTTTTTATTTTATTTCGATTCTCCAATATATAAGATTGTATATAAAACAAAAATGCGCACACAGTTGAAAATTTTGTACTCATAAGATTTTATTATTCAGCAAATACATTATGCATATGTGAAATCTTATTAAAATAATAAACAAAAGCAAACTAATCAGTTATTATAATTTATATATTTACTTGCAAATGAATCTATGTACATATGTAAAAAAAAAAAAAAAAAAAACAAATTCATCTAAAATAACAAATATAAAAACAACAAAAAACAAATCACTTCAATTCTTCCTTGGATATTTGTAGTAATAATATAGTTTTTATTAAAATTATGTATTATGTAGGTATATATATACATACCTCTTTAATGACAAAATTTTTTATTTTTAGTAATTTTATACACTAAATGCCACTTACTATAGGGAATATATCGGAAACGAAGCAGTATATGAGAGACGTGTATTTATGTGTCCTAAATAAAAAATAAAACTTACTAACCACAAAAATTTTTATTAAACACGAGTGATTTCTGGTATATCGTGCGAAGTCTATGTCAGTACGTAAATTACTGTTTTTTTTTTAAAACTTTAAATTTGACTTCAACTTGAAATATAATTACTCAACAGGGGCCCCTAGTATTTCTTATATTGAATTAGATATGGTGAACGCATATACAATATACTCTTCATATAAATCAAAAGTACATACGTATGTGTATACTCTTCAAATTATAAAACAATGCCTCTATACTCTTAGCCTAGTCACTGGGATAGCAAAACTTTATACACAAAACAAAAGAAACCCTTAAAACGAAATTGTAATTCGATAAAATTCCGGAAAAATCATTCTGTGAATAGGCTAGAAGTATAGAAGCATTGTATGAAATATTCTCCTCAATAAATAAAAAAATTTGAGTAAAAGTGAGTTTCGAAAATTATATTTCAGTGTTTTGGGGTATTGAGTGAAAATGGGACGGCATTTTTTTGTTTTGAGTAAAAATGAGATGGGATTTTTAGAAGAAAATGATTAACAAATATTGTTCTGCGTGAATACTCTATGATACTAGCCAGATATAGATACTAGCTATTTCGGTCGTAGCATTCGCGTCACCGGTCAACCATTAAAAAATATTTATTTTCCTTTCATTTAAATATTTAATTCAAAACAAAGTTTTCTATTTTCGAAAAACAATTAATTTTTCTTAGCATATCGCCTAATTTAAGAATAACGTACATTTTTGTCTCACATTTTTTTTTCAAATGATAATATTTGGTTCTCCTATATGGGTTTAGGACTTGGATATGTTTTTCATTAATGGTTTAATAATTCAAAGATAGTTTTTTTTAATTGGATTTTTCTTAATCGGATTTTTTTTTTGCGGTAATATAATTTAAGAATCCTTCACATATAAATTTTTTGTCACTGCTTTTTGCTTTAATTCACAAGGTCGAAAATTTTACAGACATTATTAGCGTATTAATATATTAGGTAATCTAATTTTGATATTTTTTATATAAATTTTATTTTGGCATTATTTTTGTTTTTAAATAAAAATATTAATTTTTTTCTAAATTTTCCGAGATAAATCGGAACCAAATTTTTGACTTTAGAAGTCAATTTAATTTCTGAGCATATAACAATAAATTATTTATTACGGAAAGCAAAGTCAAATAAAAAAACTGCTTATTTTTCCCCGAGTAATACCCGAAACAACTAACAACAGGAAATTATATCACTTAAGTTATGACATCAAATAGAAGCACCTGGAATGGGCATTACAAGACTATTTACCATATAATTGTTGTTTATCATAAATTTTTTGAGAAGAAAAATAATCTAGCAAAGCTAAATTTTTAATGGTGCTTAATTATGTTCCCAAAGGTGAATTTTATTTAAAACATTCCCAAATTAATGAAAATAAAATAATTGATGAAAATTACAGGACCGTCGTTAATTTCATAATTATGTTGAGAAATAACGATTTCAATCGTATTCACTTTCAGTTTATTTTCAAAAAATTATGGCTGTTTACCGTTCTTTTATAGAAACATTACCATTACCAAATAGATTAAGTGTCTATTAATTTAAATATTTCATATAGTAATTCATAAAAGGGGTAATATTAAATATTTTGCTTTTAATCCCCACAACTATTTGAAACGAAGTTCTCAAAAATGTGTATTTCTTAGAATTAAAAAAATAAAACTTTTTTTATACATCTAACGTAACATTTTATTGTTATAAAATTAAAATTAGTGCAAAAAGAATCCTATATGACTCCCGATAATCACTAAAGGTGTTATAATGATGGTTTTATGGGAATAATGTGATTAATATTGATATAAGGATGTTCTTGTAGCAATTGCGGGAGTTGTTAGTAGAGCAAGTACTACAGCAATGTTGTTATAAGTCTAAAAGTGCGTAATAAAATAAATATAAACTCCATAAAATTATTATTTTAAAATAAAAAATAATACCAATCTCATTCTCGCATATTATAAATTAATTCAAAAAACTTTCATTTCAAAATAAAAACATATACACTAATACATATTATTATGTATACTAATCCTATAACAATATTACAGCAACAATAATCCTCTGGTGCCTTATAGGATTCTCTATTTTAGTGCTATAACGTATTTATAACGTTTCGAAACTTTTGCGGAGCACTAAAACTAACATTAATACTGCTATGAGAGTGTTTATAATAGTGTTATAAGAGTGCGTAAGAGTCTTATAGCAATAAAATTGTTACGTGGGATATACATTTTAATATACATATTCATTTTTTGTTCGAATTTGAAGAAAATCATCAATAAAGAAACACGAGAGGCTACGCTTGACCGAAGTTGCCAACCTCTAGAACAACCTCTGATAATTTAGGACTCTAACTCAATAACTCCAAACTATAACTCAATTTGCAATTAAAATTTTATGAAATGGGACTAGCCATTAATTTTTCTGCAACCGTTAAAAATTTTAATATGTGTCAATACTTTTAATATCCATACTCAAAAGAATTTTAAAGAAGTTTTGTGCGTAGGGAGAGCATTTTTCTTCAATAAACCTACTTCAATAAAGGTGCTGATCAAACCATTAAAAATTATCAATTGCCAATTTTTGTTTTAGAAATGTTGAATAAATCTATGCATTTTGACAAAATAGGTAAACATTTAAAAAAAATTGTTATTACAAAAAATACAACTTTCGACAAAGTGTGGCACCAAGGCCTTGAATTTAAACTACATCGTGATTTACCAAGACAATTCTATGAAATATTAAAATCATATATGAACAATAGATGCTTTCGTGTACGTTATGCCAAAGAATATTCAGAAGTAAAAGAAATATCTGCTGGAGTCCCACAGGGAAGTGTTCTTGGTCCAATACTTTACCTGCTATATACAAGAGATATCCCACAAATTGACAACATTTTTAGGGGCTACCTTTGCAGACGACACTGCGATTCTTGCAGTTGACGTATCTGTCGAAAACTCTACAGCAAAACTTCAAAATGCAATGAATAAAATAAGATTATGGACCCAACGATGGCGCATAAAACTTAATGAAAGCAAATCAACTCATATAAATTTTACATATAAAAAGATTGCAACCATTCCTATCTCAATCAATAACAAAATAGTACCATATGCCAATACAGCAAAGTATCTGGGAATGACACTCGATGCTAAGCTAAGATGGAAGGAACATATAAGAAAGAAAAAAGAATAGCTAAACATTAGACTCAAAAAATTTTACTGGTTACTTGGGCGTGGTTCTGAGTTATCAGTACAGAACAAAATATTAATATATAAGCAGATATTAAAACCTGTGTGGACGTACGGTATCCAATTATGGGGCTGTGCAAAGAAAACCAACATTGAAATGTTGCAAAAATTTCAAAATAAAGTGCTCCGTGGTATAGTAAATGCACCATGGTACATACGTAACAAAGATCTCCACCGTGACTTGCGCATTGAAACAGTCATGGAAGAGATCAAGAAACATGCAGTCAAACACGAGCAGAGACTGCAAACTCATGTGAACTCGGAAATGGCAGCAGTTCTTCATATCGACAGCAGTATCCGTCGACTCAAGAGAACGAAACCCCACGAGCTGGTCACTACCTAAAATGGAAAATTCTACGATAATAGTTTCCTTTACGGAAATTATTATTTCAATAATTTTCCTTTGCGAAAAAATCTAAATAATCTTCCCACGCGGAACTATTGATGTGGCTATTTCCTTCACGGGAAATATCATAGTGAGAAAGTTCCTACACGGTAATTATTATGATGTTAGCGATCCTCCACGGAAACTATCACTATAATAATTTCCTAAACACGCGACCGAAAATTTACGAAAAAAAAAGTCATTAGTCGATCTTACGTAGATTGGTTATAACGGCAAAAAGATAGGTGGGCTTTAGTGGGTTCGATTCCTACACTATCAAGACGCACACGCGGCTGGAGCTCTTGATGTCCTTCGGGGTCTACCTCCTATCTTTCGCAAAAAAAAAAAAAAAAAAAAAAATTACAAAAAATATTTACAACAAACAACTTTAACTTCTGTCAGATCAATGCTTAGAGCAAGCACATCTAATGCTTAGAGCAAGCACAATTAGATCAAGCACGTTTATTGCTAGACGAAAGCTTACTACATTTGATTTTTGCAATACATCATCATCCAGTAGGGCTAGTAAAACAAACCGATAACCCTAGAAATCCTTCTCAATTTATTGGAAATTTAAATTTCAATTATTATTATTTAAAAATAAAAATAAATAATTTCAGTTAATTCATTTCCGTTCAATTAATCCAATAATGTTCACCAGCAATAATTAAAAAAAAAAAAAAATAAAAATAAAAATAAAAAATACAGAGATTAACTATTTTGTCTTGTCATTAAGATGAATTTTTTTTGTCCATTAATTTTTGATTGATTGATGACATACAAAACAAAAAGAAAAAACTAGAAAAAAATACAAATACAAAAAGTATAAAATGAGAATAAATTTATCTCGATTTAAAATTCTATTTGAAATCGTAAAAATAAATTCATTTAAATTTTTATTTCTTATAATTTTCTTCAATTGTCAAAGCAAAATACCGAATCATTAATAAACTATAATAAAATTCATTATATTTAATTAACTAAATAAATAATAGAAAAAAACAAAAATGCTTGGCTTGATCTAAATTTAAGATTTTCTCTTCATATATGAATATTTTATAATTAAATAAAAATCAAAGTTCAATTAAGAATTGATATTTTATTGCACTCTCTCTCCTTTTCTCTCTCTCTTTTACTCTATATGTATTATAAATATATTTTTCAACATTAAATTGACAAGATTTTATCAAAACATTTTTCAATTCGTTTTGTGCAATATTTTAATGTCAGTTATTTTTGTTTGTTTGTTTTGTTTTCTTTTGTATTGCTGCAATATAATATGACAATCCTTACAAACTTTTGTTTGTTTTTGTGTGTTTGTTTTTTTTAAACGTTTTCCATTTGACATTATTATTCTTTGACAATCATGTTATTAGGTATTACCCGTACATAAAAAGGTCATGAAAATTTTTTCGATTAAATCGTATTTAATTGACAGGTGTGTCATATATACATGCATACGAACATTACATTTACATATTTATTTCTTTAAAAATACTATTATTAAATACATATATATATATATTTTTTTTTTGTATATACATGCATATTTATATTATATTTTTTGTTGTTATTGAAATAATTTAGAATAATAAAAAAAAAAAATACATTTGTATGTTGAAAAATAGATTTTGTCATTATTTTTTTTATGACACATGCTATTTTAGAAAGATTAAAATAACATTCGTGTTGTCAAGGTTTTTAAATAGTTTTGGTATGAGTGTAAATGAAGTTAAATGATAACGAGTGTTATTTATGATGATATAAAAAAATCACTGTTCTCAACCACGTGATTGTATAAAATTTTTGTTGTTACAAGTTGTGAGAAAATCGAGCTTTAGAAGTTATTTTATTGCAACTTGTGACAACAAAAATTTTATACAATCACGTGGTTGAGAAGAACAATCGCTTAGAGGAATTTGTGGAACAACATCATTTTGGTTGTAAAAAATTTTTATTGATCTTATTATATTTAACTAGTAAATATATAAGAATACCAGCTGGTTCAGGAATAGCTTGATTGTATATTAAAAATGGATGAATGAATCCATGCCATAACAAATATTATGTTTCATTGTCGTTAATTTTTAACATATTAAGTTGATTATCTAACAAGCAACATCCATAGTATGCTCATTATCAAAAAATTATTTATATCTGAGTCATAGCCCAAGTGTGTTGTCGTGAAACAATCATTTTCATCAAATCAAGATCCTAATGTTCTTAGAGAAATAATTAACAAAATTGTTGAAAATAGCATAATACTCTGCTCTTAATTTTACTAAACATGAATATTTCCAGTTATAGACTTCCCAACTAAAATAAAATTAAATAAAAAAGAAAACAATTATTGTAATCAACTTGGTGCTTATCCTTGGTCTTTATCTAAGTTGTTCGAGAAACTCATACTGAAACGCTTCCGACCGTTTGTGATTATACCTGATATTCAATTTGGTTTCAGAGAAAAACTTTCAACTGTAGACCAGGTGCAGCGTTTCGTCACTTTGATAGAGCGCGCACTCGAGAAAAAGAAATATTGTACGGCTAATAGAGTAGTGCATGAATAGAGTATGGCATGAAGGCTTTACACATAAAATATGTAACACCCTTCCAGGCAACTTATGTAAATTACTGAAGTCATACATATCCAACAGGAAATTCAGACTAGCACACGAAGAAGCATCATCCAATTTTTATCCAATCCTAGCAGATGTCCTTCAAGGCAGCGTCCTAGGACCTATCTTATACTTCCTATATACTGCCGATATTCCAACAAAACCAAATATTGACATGGCAGTATTTGCAGATGATACGACTCTAGTGGCCACGAACATATCGGAGCGTCAAGCAGTTGAGCAACTTCAAATAGGGCTAGATAAAATCAGTAAATGGACACAAAATTGGAAAATAAAACTGAACGAGGGAAAATCGTTTCATATCCCCTACGCAGTAAGGTGGAAATCATCTCAGATTTGCGTGTATATAAACAACATACAAGTTTCAAAGGCGGAAACAACTGGAAACACCATTTCAGATAAAAAGCAATACAAATAAAGCAAAAGACAATGAATATGTAGTGGTTAATAGGAATACAGTCCAAGCTCGAAGCTTCAAATATATAATAGTATAATTAAGGCCATTTGAACTTATGACAGCCAGCTTTGGGTTTGCATTTAGAAATCTAACTTACTAATTATACAGCGCTGTCAAAATAAATTTCTTAGAACTATAACAAACGCATACCGGTATTATTCAAATGCTGCTATCCACAGAAACCTCAAGGTAAAAACAATCAATGATATCATTAGAAGCCATGCTCTGAAACACCAACCCAGCTTGGTTCACCACATCAATTCAAAGGCGATTGAGATATTAAATAGAACAGAAGATATAAGAAAGGTGAAAAGGCTGAAACCCCACGATTTACATAAAATAAAAACATAGGGTAGCAGAAATATTGATTCCTGTAAACCCACACAGGTCTTCTTAAGTGCTGTTTAAATGTAGTAATAATTTATTGTAATATGTAATAAGATTGTACTGTAATAACCTAAAGGTTTAAAAAAAAAAACAAAATAATAATAATAAAAACTTGCTACTTATGAACGGAGGTAAGTATGAACGCAGAAAAAATTTAACGAAACGATATGGAGACCATAGGTTAAAATGCTCTGGAAAATACAATTTCTTTCTTCAATTGAACGAAAAGTAGAGTAAATATAAAACTGGGTAGAGTATAGATACACTGGAGTAACCAATTACTTTGCATGAAAAATATAACTAAAACTCACCCTCTGACAAAAAAAAAAACTAGTGCAAGAATGTTAGGCCATTAGGTTTGTTGTAGCAGTGATGTTGGGTTTTGGATGTATTTCTGATTTTATTTTTATTTTAGCATAGATTTGCGATAGACTGCGCTGCAGTTTAATTTTTTTTTACCAAAATTGTTGGTTAATTTGCGGTTGAAATTTCACTTATCATCAAGTAGAAAAGACGAATTTTATTTCTTCACCATTTTCGCATTATATATTTCTATAGAGAGACATAAATTGAAAGATTTTGTGCCAAGTAGGCTTAAAATACGATATCTTGTTAGCTTCTGCTTTAGCTTCTGCGGAATCACCAATTATAAAGAATTTTGTTATATCTGGCTTTAGAAGTAAACATTTGTAGGAATATTACGTGTAAACACATACAAAAGCAAAATTAAAAAGAAGATTTGCCCAAACAGTTTTTATAATTCTATATAGCTTAAAAAAGTTTGGCGTTTCGAACTATTAAACTCTCACACAGGCCAGATATAGTCCTATAGTCACAAAACCTATAGATTTATTTATTTTTAGTTTGTTTTTTTATTGAGAAAAACTACTAGAATTCAATGAACTATTTTTTGTGATGGTTATTGCCAAAAAAACTATTATTTACAATTTACAAGATTTATAATTTTAACAACCGGATGCTGATAATTATAATACGTACATTATTTATTTACATCAATTAAACATAAAATTTGTTACTAGAGTAATTTTACAACAGAAACAATTTCCGGATAATTAAATATTCCGGATTTTCGTTTTAAATTTTTAATTTATCGTAGCTTTAAAAATGTAGAAAATTATTTCAAAAATCAGAGATAATGATTGGATTTATTATGGATTTGATTTTTGGTTTGTGATATCGTTCAAAGATTCATAATAATAATCATGAAACCTTCAAGCGATTCACTTTGTTTTGTTTTTGTTTTTAAATTACTGTTTAGGTTAGTAATTTACAAATTCCAAAGTTTGCATTTCTATAATCCTGCAGTAGTAGTCTCCTGATTCGAAATTCTAAATAAAATGGAAGATTTATCTTAGAAACGGAACATTTCAGATGAAATAAAAAAAATAATAAAAACCAAAAATTGTGAATTAAGTTTTCCGATATAATCACAGCTTTTCACAAAAACTTCAGTTTTTTATAACAAAAGTCGAAACGATAAGAAGTACTGTTAATTAAGTATATCAGTTTAAAAAAAAAGGTTGTGAAAAATTAATTGCTCCATATTGTAGATATATATAGAGCTGTACTGAAGCTTTGTTAGACATTATTTTGCCAATCCGATTTGCTTTAATCTGCAGTAGCTCAAGCCAAATTTTAAAATAGGACAATACAAACTAATTTGGTTTGTTATTAATGTACTAATTGGGTCTATTCATATATGGGTACTGGTCTAAAGTCCTGGAATAATGCAGACCATTATTATTATGTTGATAGGAAAGTTAAATTCGCATTCAAAAGATGAGGCAATAGACCCATTTGTGTATTATGAGTATTATATGCACATTAAGAAATCTCTGCCCTAATATGCATGGTAGGTTGTAGGATTTCAAACGTTTTTGGCATTATTTTTTTGTGTGTCAACATTATTAGAAAAGTAAGATTACTTGTAAATCTTTAAAAAAAAATTATTTGTCAAGCTTTTTTCCGAAATGTTCGAAACTGAATATTTGGTAGAATTAATAATCTTTTGGTTGGAGTGAACTTTGTAATATACTTGGTATACAAAAGAGAATTTATATGGTAGAGTTGATTTTTGTGCTTAAAAAGCTGTTATAATAGTATAGATCATGGGGTGGTAGCTTGTCTGATAGATTTGGAAAAAGCTTTTAACACGGTTTGGTTAAATGGGCTAATATATAAACTTTTAAAGTTTAAAGTCAAAATACCTTGTAGCAATTATAATTGATATGATTTACAAAAATAAATTTTTTATAAAAAACCTAAATGATAATCATAAAAAAATTTTCACGATAGATAAAGGCTTGTTACAAGGTAGAGTTAATGCACGAATACTGTTTTCAATATATTTATCAAAATTATTGTCTTCACTAAACCGGGTTAGAGAAAACAATTATGCTTTGGCCTTTGCCGATGATATCATATTCTATTCTGCCGATAATTCAATAGATTACATCAAAGGCAAAGTACAAAAAATGTTTAATACTACTCGGTGCTACTGCAAAGTTTGGCTGCTGAAAATTAACATCAATAAATGCGAGACAATTTTGTTTCGTAACACGGTTGATAAAACTAGTGTAGATATCAAAAAAACACTGGAAAGAATTTGAAATAAAATCCGTAGGAAATATCATCTTAACTAATAAAAAAGTAGTTAAATACCTAGGAGTACAATGACATCGTAAAGCTTTCATGGCTTCAAAAAAACTTTTTTACACCAAAATTATTAGTAAAAGAGTTAAAATTATATGTTACCAAACATTAGTAAGACCAACGCTTGTATATGGTGCACCAATATGGTACAACATCAGTGTGAGCTTAATAAAAACACTCCGAAAATTTGAAAGAAAATGCATAAGAGCTTGTACTAATATATATAGAAAGCCCAATTCCGAATAGAAGCATTATTACTATAATAAATACTTGTACAAGGAAGCAAACATAATTAGAATCGATAAATTTGTTATAAAATTAATTCGAAGACATTATGATAAAGCACAAAACACTCCGGAAAATTGTTTAATATCGCATATATTTTACCACAATGAGGAGTACATCAAAAAGACCTGGCTCACGGGCTTCATAGCTCCAGAGTATTTTATCTATTTAGATAAAAACGGTTATATTCAAACCCGCAATCATGTCCCTCTATTATACCTCTATAATAGACTATATGTAAAGCTATTGATTATAACCCGAGCAATATTAACGGAGAGAATTTAAAATTTGAAATGTTCATACCAGATAAGGACAAATTAATTAAAGCAAACTATTGGTGGTTGGAAAACTTTAATTATAATTAGCACACAGTACAATATACTTTATTTTTTTTTAATTAGATTAAGCAGTTTTAGTTAGATTAAGATAGACTAAATTAGGCTAGGTTTTTAATAAACAACTATTGGTTTTTACCTCCTACTTTCCAATAATATAATTCAAAGACAAAAAAACTTTGTAAAGTTGTACATAGTATAAAAAATCTCCTAAAATTTTGCGTAAAACTAACATAAAAACGGAAAAATTGTTTAGATGTTAATAAAATTAGAAATAAGTAGCTATTGTTATAAATTTTTGTAGGCTAGATTAGTGTAAGAATGTAAAATAAAATTTATATTAAAAAAAAAAAAAAATGATAGTATAGATCATTTATTAAAGTTTTTGCATTGTATTCAGCAGTAGAATTGCATTCAACAGTGTTATGTGCACATCGTTGGTTTGTTAGAAATTTTTAGCGTTTCTTATCCAATGTTGGAAGATATTCTGGGCAAAATATTTTCAAGCTTTCGTATGGCGTTGTTACATATTTAGAAGTTTTGGTTAATTTTAGAATATTTTCAGTACATGTTATTTTTTTCCAAATGTAAGTCTTGCGTTATAAACACCTATCTATTCCAATAAAATTATTTCATAATCTTCTTCAGTTTCAGAATTACCGTTACTTCCTTATTCTGTTTCTGGTTCATGTTCACTCATTATATCAGTATCTTTATTATTCACTCTCATTTATATAATGTTACATCAGTTATAACATCGTTTATTAAAGCTACCAATCTTGCTTCTTCTCTTTGAAAATCACTCATTATTCAATTTTATTATTATCTCAATATGTATTCACTTATCATATTTAATTAAATTATTAATATTAGATACTTTTAATTATTGACTTTAGAAAAATTATCTTATATATTAATACGCTTAAACGTCTGTTAAACTTTTCACAAAGCTTTTACAACACAAAGCTTTTTTCAACTAGATTAGACAACTTTATTAGAACTATTACGAATTACGATAGCGTGCAAAATGGAATTTAAAGACATAAACCACAAAACAATAAAACCAAACAAAACCAAAAACAAATTAAAATTAACCTAAAAACAATTCACCTATTGAGCAATAGCATTGACTATATCTGATTATGTGAATTAATTTAAAAAAAAAACCAAGTAGCAAAGACAAGAACCGAAGTATCAGAATATAATTATTTATATTGATAAAATAGCTTTGTTAAAATATTACGATATTACGATATTACAGCAAAAAAACTTACCGGTAAAACAAATAGTAAATTTAGAAAATATATTTTTTACCTCACCCAGACCATGCTCACAAATTTCACAAAATGAAATTTAGTTATTTTATTAACAAATAATTCAAAAGTATAAATTTAAATGCGCAATAGCATTGAGTAAATATTATATTGTACATCGAGAATCATAAACCGAAATTTACGATCTGCTAAGAACAAGAAAAACAAAATATATTATGACATTATTATCAAGTTCCAATTCAATACACTGCAAATTTAGTACACATAAAAATTAAAAAAACTTTAAAAAGAAAAATCACAGACTACCCTTACCTACATCAGAGACCCTATCGGGATAACAATATAACAATAAAAACTGAAGAATAAGAGAAAAAGCATAATTATTGGCTTTATTATGTTTTGGTTTTTTTATTTTGAGTTTTGAAATAGTTAGGGCTATTATGATAATAAGAAAAAACACAAAAAACGTATATATGGCTATTTTAATGTGTTTTTAATGTGGGTGTGGTACGTATTTAGTTTAAATGCATTTAATTTCATATCTATACTGCCAGCGACATCTCTGTTCGCCACATTTTGTTCAAATTTACGTCTCTATTAATAGTATTTGCTAGGGAGCGTTTAGACATCAAATTTTGTTTTACTTATTTTTATTACATTTACAAATTTTATTGCAATTACATCAAATTGTATTTGAAAAGTTTTAATTACATATCTCAAAGATAAACAAATATAGTTGCAAAGTATATTATATTTCTTCATGCTAAATCCACTTTCTAAACTTGCAAAATACGAAGATACGAATATGCGTGACGAGTACTAATAATAAATACTTATAAACAAATATAAATATTCAGTGTAATTTCAAAATATTTATGCAATATAAATATTTAAATAGTAAATCAATTATTCAGGTATTATTTGTATTGATGAATAATAATAATATTTAATACACATTTTTTGTATTTTTTAATGTATATCTTTCAATATATTGGCATAACACAATTAGAAGTTTATAATTATGTTTTCTCGCAAAATTCACTTTTTCAACTTGCGAAATACAAAAATGCGTGTCGAGCACTATTATTTAAAAAAAAAAATTAAGGATATTCTATAACAAAGTCGGATGTCAAACTTTAATGAACATAATTCATACGTTATAAACAAAATTCAAAAACGTATAAACGCAGCCTTATATAAAAGTTTTCTTCGAAAGTATTAGCAGTTAAAATTAATTTATAATAAAGAAATAAATACCGAAATAAAAATTATTACATAATAAATAAGTTAAGTTGAAAAACTTAAAACTATTATTGTAAAACATTGATTTTTTTTAAGAAAATAAAGAAAATCAATAAATAAAATAAATTGTTTCATTTATAATGCTAATGCTAGACCGGCGAATGTTACGCCGGGAATAGCTAGTTATAATTAAAATTATGAAAAATATCTGTGAATTATATAATTGAAATTGAATTTTAGAAATTTATTTATTAAACGCAGTAACATTAACTTTTATCCCTTTGCGTTATATTTTTAGTTATAATTGACAATATTACATGGGTCACTTTTATCGACGTGCACGATTGTTGTGGTCGCAATCCACACAGATCCTTTTACTAATTTATATTTAACATACATCGGCATAAAAGTATTTATAAATTATTGTTGATTAAAGATAAATATCTAAAATTAAATTATATCAAATCTTAAATCGCATGCATAGGGTGTAGATAATTATTTTGTTAATGCTATTTGAAAATAGATATAATCTACCCAATGGCCGTAATGCAGGGTTAAGAATTTTTCAAAAACAAATTATATTTATTCCTATTCTGCAGTAATTGAAACAAACAGTAATATTTTTTAAATTCCAAAATTAAAATTTTAATAACAATGCTACTTGAAAATTGGTGTAAATCTACCCAACCAACCGTAATGCAGGGTTAAGAATATTTCATAAACAAATTATATTTAATCCTATTCTGCAGTAATTTATTTAAGAAATCCCACATCTTTCTATAAAACGAACATTTTAAATTTTTTTAAATTCTAACTAATATTTAAAGTGAAATTGAATCATAAATTTGATTAAAATTATTTTAAATATTTCTGTAAAAAAATATATAACAAAGAAAAAAACAGACAAAAAATATAACAAACACTATACAGACACAAACCAATTAATTATAATTTAAAATAATTTTTAACAAAAGCATAGCCATAAATATAATACAATAATTGTATATTAAAATTTATAATCACTTATAGTTAATTATCCTTGTAAAAAGAATACCACCCAATTTACATTTAACTAACACAAACACATACGCATACATAATAGTAAGGTAAATAATAAAAAAAAAACAATAACAAAAAATGAAAAATTTCTATTAAAAATTATGAATTTTATTATAATTTTCCAAATGAAAAAGCCTCCCTCCTGATTATAGAAACTCTTACCCAATAATTTTTAAAATATAAAAATGAGTAAAAAATGAGTAGAAAAAATTAAATCACTTTTCACTCATTAAATTTAATAAGTTTTTTTTTTTGTTTATTTTTTTTTTTTTTTTGGTTTTAGAATTTAATGAGAGGGAAATTATTATTTAAATTTTGCGCTTTATTACAGTTCTGCAAATTTAAATAATTTTTGTGATTTTATTGGTTATTTTTTTTTTTCTTGTGTAAGTTTTTTCATTACGCCCCGCAAATTGATGCAATAAAATATTTTATTATGCTGATAACATAAGTTTTTCCATTTTCATTTTGTTATATGACTTAAAACAAAAAATAAATTTTTTTGAAGTAAGAGAATAGAAGTAAAAGACAGGGTGGATTAAATTGGGAGGAAAAATTGTGATTTACAAGAGCTATGATTATTATAGATTCTTTTTGTCTGTTTAACTAATTTTGTAACATTAATTTAAGTATTTTTTTTTTGGTTACTTTGTACTTGAAAAATAATGAAAAAGTTGAACGAATAAAAAGAAAATTTAAAATACGAGCAACTATAAGATACCATCATGGGAAAACTGTAGAACGTATTGAAAAAGGAAAAGTTGAATAGAATTATATGGCATAAGTTTTTGTTTTGTATAAAATATTTGACAAATATTTTGTTTAGAATACAATACGTAAAATGTGTTTTTAAGAGGTTGCCTTGGACGAGCAACAATTCACTTAGTAGGTCTTGCTTGAACATTGATCTGAAAAAATAGAGATCCGTTACAATAAAACAAAAACAAATGTTTATACTCTATTCTAGATATGACTGTTGAACTAAAGATATCTCAAAAGTGTCAAAGTTTGTTGGAGTTGTTATAGGAAGGAACAATAAATCTTTTGAGGCTGTATCATAGTTGATTTAATTCAAAGAGTTTCATTAATGTAATTTAAAATTTCTGTTTGTTCATGTTTTGTTTTGAAAAAACGTTGTTTATGTTTTTTTTCCTCATTACTCCTCCGAAATTTCACTAACCGAAATTTAGAAATTTGACTATCCAGAAATCGCATCATCAAATCCCAGAATTATATCTCGCAAAGCTAAAGAGTAATTACAGTATACTTCTAAATATCCAAAGACTGAATCAGATAATCAAGGATACTAGATCCAATACCAGAATGCTGACATAGCTTACCACAGGTCATAGCCCATTCAAAAAACATCTGTTCAAGATTGGTAGATTGAGCGCAATCAGATACAGATTTTGCTTATTATATTCATATTAGGGGCCCCTATTGATTAATTATAATTCAAGTTAAAGCCAAATTTAAAGTTTTTAAAAGAACAGGGATTTGCATGAACTGATATAGACTTCTCATTACAAAGCAGAAAACACTCATGTTTTAATGAAAACATTTGAAATTAGTTATGTTTTCGTTAAAAAACATAAATACTTTACTTCTCGTTTTCTGTTTCGTTTCTACCTATTTCCTAATGTATTTGGTGAATAAAAAAACCATATGATTAATAAAATTTCAACTGTGTGCGCATTATTGTTTTATTTACAACTTACTTATATATTAGAGTTCATTATGGAGAAGAGAGATAAAATGAAAAGGTGTCTACTACGCAGGTCCTTAAGTGCTTTTCAATTATAGGTATAGATTCTATTTGTTTGCGACGCCAAAGCGACAAATAATTATTTTCAGGAATACACATTGTCTGATTCTGAAATTGACATCAGAGCAATATCATTATATCAAGGTTCGCGTTTAACAAGGACATATACCCACACTTCTGAGATAAGCGGAAAAGTATAATAGATCTAAAGAGGTCGCGGCTACATATAACTCCTCATTAATAAATTACAGTATATATTGTATTAATTGTAGTCCCTTGATGTGTCAAGTAGCATAGCTCTTGGTTACCGCTTACAGATGGTTGCAGAATTATCTTTTGATGGACTTAGAATATCTAATTTCAAATCTACTAGAAACTGATTAGTGCTTTTTTTTTTAATACCGGCCAAGCGTTAAGATGTAACTTTTGTTTGGATGGGACAGTATTATAGTAATTTACAGAATAAGATTATTGATGTTTGTCTTGAATTTCTGTAAGTTATACACTATGGTGTCATTTGAATGTAGAAAAATACTAGAAGGAATATGAATCCACATTTGTGAAGCTCGGACTATGAACGAACTTCCGTTAATTTCCGGAAATGCCATCTAGGTATTTCTACTGGGTAAATTGGCATTTGAGAAATTATTAAGAATTTAGATTTCTGTAATATCTTCCTGTGCATAAATAATTTTATAAATTTAAGATAATATTATGATAAGAATCAAACGATTCATGTTTATTAAGTAACCACTGACCTTAAAGTATATCTAATATTTTTTTTGCTTTATTCAGAATCAAAATCAGATAACAAAAAAATAATTGTATTTGAAAATTATCCAAAGGCGTGCAAAAAATTCTTGAAATTTAACAATATCGTATCTTAAACTTAATTACATTATAAATGAATATTACTGGAGAAAATACTTATAAATAATTAAACTAAATAAAAATATTGACCAAATTAAAATGAATATAAATTCAGTTTTATATACTAGATATAATTTCAAATTATTAATTCTAACTATATCTAACTATCTTAACTATACTTACTTAACTCTATCTATAACGAAATAACTTAATACTTTAATTTAATTCGAAGCTTTTTTCTATTAAGCAGAAGCAATTGTCTAGTATTCTCTTTTTAAATTTCCATCTTACAAAACATTACCCTGATGAGAATTCAGTCTCATCTGGCTTTTGGTAATCGTTTGAAAATCATCATCTTATATAATAAAACGTAACTGCTGCCAACGTTCCGTAGCAACCGTTGCTACGACAAAATACAATAACAAAAACAAAATAGTAAACAAAAGAAAACGTAGAGTAAACAACAATTTTACTTCTCTGCTGAGTTTGTTTATGTACCTAGGTCCTAGACCTATCTTTTTATCAAAAAAAAAAAATACTTAGTGTGTATTGTACTGTGTATGCATAATGAAAATACTTCTAATTGTGACATATGTAGATGTGTATATTCTAGAATTAATTTTGAAATTATGTAGGATTACATTACCAATGAAATGAATATTCAAGTAGAAGAAATTAATATAAACGTAAAATCAAAAGAAAAAAAAACTGTATTTTATTTTTACTTCCTATAAAGAAGTTTTTATTGTAAATAAAATGTATGTGATATATATTTTATTCTTTTTCAGTTTTAGTCAGATCAAAATAATGATGTTTAATATGAATATTGTAAGCTATGAGCACATGTATATTAATAAATATATGTATATATATGTAGTTTATTTATATTATATGATGTATACAGTATATTTTAATAATTTCATATGAATAAGTTGTTGTTATTGTAAACGCTGTATGAAGTTATGAATAGTATGGATAATAATTTTAGATTCCAATTTTATTTTTTTAAAGGTTTTCAATCAAAATAATTATGTTATGACACATCGTTTCGCTTATAATTCATTCTAGAATAAAAAAAGGGCTAATATAACTAACAATCGAATAAAATTTATTTGAATTATTTCTTTACTAATAACTAAATTGTTATGCTATGAACTTTTTGCCTTAATCTATACCTTTTGGTGGAAAGCTCATAATTCTAGGTTGAGATTTGCGCCAATTAGAACCCATCGTACCCCATAAAAGCCACTCAGATGTTATAAACTCTTGCATAAAATTTAGCAACCAACTTAACCCAAAATGTTAAATCTATAGATCTATTATTTAGCTGTGGTAGATAGTGATCTAACGAATGACCAAAGTTTGCCAAATCTATAACACCGTCTTGAGACGGGCTTTACAACTACTATATTATAATAGAGTTAGTTATCAAAATTTCACCTCGAAATTATTCAATCTATTCACCAAAACTGAGAGAAAATAAATCACAAATTCTTTATACAAATTTCAAGAGAGTGCATAGGTAGCATATAAGTCTTATCATTAAATGTAGGTTGATACTTAGGTATATGTATAGATAATGTAATAAGTATCGTATTAAGTTCCGAACAAAATTATTATTGTTGTTTTGTTTTTATACCAATTCGATGTTCTTTGTTTTGCCAATGTGTGAATTAAATTCCAATAATTTTTCAATAAATTCCAAAAGTTTTTTATTTTGCCTAATGCAACATTATTATTAATTACTATTTGTATGTAATAATATGTAATTAAAACAAATTTAAATTTCCATAAAAAGAAGGCTCTCCGTCGAAAGTGAAAAATATCAGTATATTTTAAATCCCTCTTCTGTTAAAAAGGTTAAATTTGACTTTAACTTAAATTATAATTAATAAATATGGGTCTCTCTAGTAAACTATTTAATGTTTTACTGATGTTTCTATCAGATGGACTAGTGTCAATATCGGTTCCATCTCTAAGGAACTCCTTTGTCTTCTGCTGAACCAGGCTGATACACAAAATATATTTCTTCTTACTTATATAGCACTACCCAACTTTTTTTTGACTAATTTAAATATTAACATATATATAATAAACAAAGTATTTAGACAATGGGACACATTAAACACTTGCACCGGAGATTTGGTTGACCACAAATTGTCCACATATTTTTTTTTTTTAGTTTTGATTTAAAGCTAAAATTTAGCAAAATAATTCATTATAAACGCTAAATTAGTTGTAACAGTATTTGTCAAATTATCCAATTATTCCTTATAATTAAAAGAAGAAACACAGAAACTATAAAATGTATATAAGGAGGAAAAACTAGTAATAAACGAATATTTAAAAAAAAAAAAACTTTAAATTGTAAAGCATAGAAGAAAAGAAATTTATAAAAGCAACGACTATGAAAATTTTACAATCTTTGTTTTTTCATCTAAGTTCTGATTCACACATACTTATACCTATATCTATATATATATATATTTTATAATGTATAGCAAGAAAGCTCATTATTCGCGTTTATTTCAGTTATTCGCAATTTTAATGAAAAATTATTTTTATTTTATTATGCAAAAACAAAAATAAAACTAAAATCATTTTTATTTTCTTTTTCTCACACCATTTCTTGTTAAGTATGCCGATTTGGTTGGTATGACGACGAAGGCGACCAAGATGAGTAACATTAAAATGTAAATTAAAATTCCAAATGATGAAATTCATTTTTATTTTTTTTATTTTAAAGTTTTTAAATAATATTTCTTTCCTATTTTAAAGACGTCGACTATATTATAATAAAGAGTTTATAAAAGAAAATGAATACTGAAAAAATTGTGTTGGAGTACGGCGAGTTAAGAATGTAGGAAAATGTATGGAAGAAAGAGTAATTAAAAAAATTATATTTAAATTTTCATTAGAGAATTAAAATTTAATTTAAAAAATAAAACTTTCTAGTATTATACAAAATATTTTTATTAAAATTTATTAAAATTATCAAATTTTTTTGCATTAATTTAGGATTAGGAGAATGCAAGAGAAGGTCAAGATTTTTTTTTGTAAATACCGAACAAAATTTATTAACTTAGAAAAAAGGTAATTAATTAAAAATTTAAATTTTTATCCTTTTCATATTTTTTTGATTTGATTATAAATTCATAACTTCTTAAGTTAGTTTTATAACTAATTAATTTAAAATAAACAGTTAAGAGCGTACTGCTATTAATTAAGGAAATTGAACAATTAATAACAAATAATGTATCACTAACTAGAGAGTGTAGGAAATTTTAATACAGTAGAGTAGTGACAACACTGATTTGTTCTTTGATAAATAATTTTAATATAATAAAATTTACAACTCCAATAGTATTCAGGCTAATGTCAACATCGATTTCATTTCTAGCATCCGTCTTTTCTTACAATTATATTGGGGTTAACAAAGGATAATGATGGGAATACCTTTACAGTTAACATTGCTTTATCTTCTTGTATATACATTTTTTACTTTCAATTTTACAAGATGCATTTTGTTAGCCCTAGCTAAATCTAACGGTATAGTAAGATTGTGAGATAGGAATAAACGAATGAAGGCGACTGATAGTTTATAGGCTTCTTATATTAGAGACAACTATTTATTAATTATAATTCAAGTTAAAGCAAAATTTAACGTTTTTAACAGAACAGGGATTTAAATATTTTTCACTATCAATCAGTAAACGGTCATGTTTTAACCCATATAAGCCCAGAGTGTCGAAAACGAAACATATGACGTTTTCCGGTATAGTAGTCACCCGGTGTGTATTTTAAATTAAACTAAAATTTATTATTTAATTTAAAACAAATATCTAATTTACCTGTTTTTTGTAAATGTGACAAAAATCCTGTTTGCCGATGGCTTGAAAAATCCAAATTTCGAGTTATTTTTTCATTCTTGTTAAAAAAAGAAAAAGAAAATACAAAAAAAATCTTTTAAATAAACTAATTCAAATTTATAGCAATAATTTAATTACTATATAAAACTAATCCAACAAAATTTGTAGCTACAGGGTGACTTTTTCAAGTAGTGTGTCGAAAACGAAACATCAGGTTTAAACGATATCTAAACAATTTCATATAAAAAAAATACTAGATTCTTTTTTGTTGTTTTTCCCTCTTCCGAGCTATAATTATACCAATACTGTCTTTTTTTATTACGGACCACGTATTCTGCGAAAGACTACTTGGAAATCAAATACCAAGTTATGCTAAATCGGTGTTAATAGCTTGATGATAAGAGATACCTGAGTATGATGATAAGAGATACCTGAGTAAGACATGATAAAATCGGCGTCAGTAGGCTTACAAGCCAAGAATTTAATACCTGTTTTTTAATTCTTGAAAATATAATAGCAAAAACACCTTTGAACGAATTTATGAACAAACGGTTCATGCAATTTGGAATATTTTCTCACAATTTATCTATAGATAAGCAAATGATTGCTTATTTTGGACACCATTTCTGCAAAATGTTCAACAAATCTAAGCCTATTCGATTTGGCTTCAAGTACTAATTTTTTATTCTGCCGAAAGCTACTTATTCTCATTTATACCTTATGGAGGAGCTTCAGAGGAAAATTATAGCCTATATGGGCCTAATGATAGCCTAAATGGAGGAGAAAACGTAATTTTGCGCTTATTAACAAATATATAAAATCGAAACCAACTCACCGTTACTTTCGATAATTTCTTTACATTACACAAACTTATGTGCTGCCTTTCATCACTTGGTTTTTTTGCAACTGGTAAGGTTTTTGTTTTCATAAAATAGTTATGTAACGTAGTATACATATAAAATTGATTATTGTTATTTCTAAAAGGAACTGCTTGAGATGATAGTACAAAAAAGGCAAAACTTTTTGATGATGTGAAAGAAATGAAGAGAAAAGAACGTGGAAGCAACGACTTGTGTTTTGATCCTTGAACATGAGCCAATGCAAGCTGCTAAACGGTTCTACTGCAAAAGCTAAAAATTTATAAAGATAAATATGCCAAATCCATATCACACCTTGCCTAAGATCTAAAGACAATTTTTTAAGATTAAAATTTGTTAAAACTATAAAATCCTTTTTTTTATAAAATAAATTGTTATTTTTTTTGTAAGCAATTTATTTTAAAAGATTTTTTATATGACAATTATAAATTTTTTTAAGTGTTTAAGTTGATTAACCCAAATATTTTAATTTTTACTTGGACCGATGACCTGTATGGCAAAAACCTATAACCATCTAAAAATAAACGTAGCTGGTTGATAAAATAAAAATCACTGTCATGGGTTATTGTACCTAAATTCGAATTTTCGATTTCACATATCTTATTATTCAAGACAGTGATCAAGCTCATTTAACGAGTGATAAAATATTGTTAGAATATCGATGTCAAAAATTAATTAAATATAACGAATCCAATCAAAACCTCTTCTAATAATAGTGAACCGAGTGCACCGCATAACTAAAGGATTGTATAACAAAAAAAAAACCAAGAGTTTCATACCATAACACCAATTAAAAACCAAATAACCCAATTATAAAATGAATTTGAAATGTTAATTTTATTCTAGCTATTTCATATAATATGAATAATTTTTATAGAACGATGCTGGTTATGCCTTGTACGAATGTTCAGAAATTTAATTCTTTCCAAAAATGAAAATTAAATCTCACATTCTATTAGGTTTGATAAGTATGAGAAGCACAATGTGAAACATCAATTTTAAAATTTTTAAACCTTTCAAATGAATTTTCAAATCTTATTGCGATTAAAATGTCATCTCGTTTCCTTTTTTCACCATCTCAAACAAAATTCAGATCTCATCGTTGTTACCTTGTCATTTATTTTCTTAAATAAATTATTTATTACTTATTTGAATTGAATTTAATTGTAGATTTCATTAATAATGAAATGCATGCATCCTTTGACATTTTAATTAATTTTTTATTTATTATCCTTTGACAAATAAAAAAAAGAAAGACTCAAGGTTCAATTACCGCTAAATTGTTTTCAATGTATTTGTTTTATTTATTTATTATTATTTTGTTTTTGTTTTTTTTTCCTTTTGTTTGATAATTTTTAATTCAAAAAATTTCTTCATCACGGTTGATTTCTCTCTCTGGACATTTTTGTTAATTTGAAGAAATTACGGAAAATGAGAAAAATAAAATATTTTTCATTATTGGTTTCTTATTTGAGATTTTGGGCTGATTTATTTTGTTTTTATTGAAGCTTACTTGTGTGTAAATTTTTAAATATTTTCTAAACAATCTGTTTGGGATTGTATTGGAGTACGTTTTTGGTTATTAATATTATTAAATAACTATTTAGACGGAAAATAACATAAAAAAAAAAAATTGGTAGGAATTATGTTAAGAGTCATTTGATTTTTTTTTATCTGATAAGATTTACAAAATAATTAACCACTATTCAAATCAATGGAAGATAATATTGAACCGGATGATTATAGCGTATCTAGCACTTAGTCAATGAGTATATAAATTTTGATCTGGTTTTTGTACTGATTTTTTTGGTGTTCATCCCATCAGTCTATTGCCTATGCTGTCAAAAGTTTTTGAAAAAATTTTAGTTCATAAAATGATGCCGCAAACAAAACACGATGAGGTAATTCCTATGCATCAATTTGGTTTTCAAGCTGAACGTAGCACGATTGAACAGGTACACCAAATTGCTGCCCAAATAAACCAAGTATTTGAAGAAAGAAAGTTCTACTTAACCGTGTTTTTGGATGTCAGTCAGACAAAGTTTGGCACGCTAGCTTAATCTACAAAATAAAACAAAAGCTACCAGCTGAGGCTCATGTATTTCTAAATTCTTATATAAGCAATAGACGCTTTCGATTTAGATTCAAATCCTATGAAACAGAAGAACATGAAATCAATGCTGGCATTTCAAAAGGTAGTGTATTGGGTCCACTTTTATACATAGTGTATATACGTCTGATCTACCGGAAAACAGAAACACATTAACATCCCAGGCGATACTGCAATCTTAAGTTGTCACTCAAATCCACAAACAGCATCAACAAATTTACAAGAACATTTGCAGCAGATACAGGAATGGCTTTATAAGTGGAAAATCAAGGTCAATGAGAATAAAAGTGTTCATATAACTTTCTCGTTAAAGCAAGGATTATGTTCTTCAGTTTGTATAAATGGAATAACTATTTCGCAACAACGAAGTTAAATACCTGGGAGTTTACGTAGACAAAAGGCTGACTTGGACGAAGCAAATCACCGCAAAAAAAGCAGCTAAAACTCTAGGTGAACAGCATTTATTGGGTTATTTTGAAAATTCCACACTATATCTGGAATATAAAATGTTGCTGTACAAAGCCATTCTGAAACCAATCTGGTCCTATGGGTGTCAGTTATGGAGAACTGATTCTAACAGTAACATCGAAACAATTCAAAAGATGCAATCAAACATTTTACGTACCATAACTCAGGCCCCTTGGTAGATTTGAACATACCCTTAGTTAATGAAGAACTTGAAAAACGCCAAAAACAGATATGCAACCAGAATAATCCAGCACCCTAACCTTTTGGCGAAAGATCTGAAAAACATTCCAATAACCAGCAGGTTACAAAAAAAGTCGCTAGCAGTCGCACAACATTGGAATGAACATTTGCTCGTTCAGAAGGGCCAAATCAATGGACTAGACCTACAGTTTTAGTTTTTAAGATTCGAATAAACCAAAAAGGTCACATTTGTTAGAAATTATTGTCATTTTCTTTTAGAAAGATCAATAAATACAGTTAAGAAAGAAACAAAAAATTTGTTTTGGGTGTTGAAGCATTCACTCTCTAAAATTTACTTAATGTGTTTGCCGAAATTAATTCTTTTACTTGTCGTCGGCTGAGTTCTATCTTGCTCCATACGCCAAAAACCTAAAGTTGAGAAAAACGAAAAACAAAGTTTAAACGTAAATAAAATAAAATCTGGCAAAGCGATTTTTATTAAATTTTACCGCGAAGTTTTTAGTTTGAAAAAATTTAGTTTGCTATGCTGAAAATTTAAGAATTATTTTAAAACTTAACAAGAAACAAATTAAATTAACAAAAAATGTAAAAATAATAGGTAGGTACTTACAAGAAAAATCAATTTTTTTGAAGCTTCCACAATTTGAAAAAATTTCTTCTTCCATTCTAAATAATTAAATTTATTTAAAAACTTAAACTATTTAATAACAACTCAAATATGACTTTCTTACTCTAAAATATTTTCTGAAACAAAGGGTGAAATTGGTGGTGACATTTTATTTTATTGTAAATTATCCGCGAAGCATTTTACACTTACAAAATCAAAACACAAACTGATCAATTTTAAGGCCCAACCATAATGAACTTTAGCTGGCTTAAGCCAATTTAAGGAAATGTATGATTACATGAAAATTGTATTGTGCAACCATAGTAGGAATATCAGAGAATTTCGTCAAGTTTTCGTTACCTTTAGTTTAGTTAGGAAAGTGCGATCTCATTCGCACATTCTGTACGGAAATTTGACGTTTGATGTAGGAGCTGTTATTACTTATTGAAACTTGTGATAATATATAATAAAATAATTTAATTTTTTAATAATTTACATAATTCATAACAAATTAATTATACATAATAATAATAAAAGAAAAAAAAAAATAAAAAACCATTAATTAAAATTATATTTAAAATAACACTGAAAGCAAAATTCAATTAATAATAAAATTTAAAATATACAAAATGAAAAACAAAATTAAAATAACAAACAAAATATAATTTATATTTAACAAAACTTCTGTTTATCTACGCATTTTCATTTACATTTATAATTTAACAATTATAGTCAAAATTACTTAAGTTAGCTAAAGTCTATTATGGGTAACTTAAGCAAATTACAAAAATTTAGCTGGCTTTTCGTTTAGTTTTGACATTAGCTTAAGCTAACTTAAGTTAATTATGGTTGGGCCTTTACTATGATCACTTTGACACTTAATTCTTTTTTTAATGCATATAGAGCAAAAGAGAGTAAAAAAAATTCTCAATAGTGCTCTATGGGCATAGAAAACTACAATGTAAAAATTAGCAAGTAGAATAATAATGTTCATGAGGCAACAAGCATTTTTTTATTTTGCAGGTATATTTGCCTCACTACCATTACTATTATACACAGTAAATCCAATTAGTTAATATACATGGAGCAAAAAATTTTTTTAAAAGTAAGTTCTATGTTGCTCTATGTCGTAAGGCAATTAACATGGAGCATTGTAAAATTTAAAAAAAAGTAACTATATTTTCATACAAAATTTGCTCCATACGCCAAAAAATTGCAAAAAATTGGCGTATGGAGCAAGGATGAACGAACAAACTTCAAAAATAAGGATTATGGAGCAAAAGCGACAATGAGTATCTCAGCACTGAAAATAGATAAGATAAAACGGATAAGCACATTGAAAAGAGCGCCATTTAAAGCCCATAAATCAACTTTTAGGTTAAAAAATCCAAAAATGGCGTATGGAGCAAAATAGAACTCAGCCGACGTTGTATTTCTGTTTTAACAGAAGAATTTTTACGATAGGATTTTTATCTATTCACAATCAATATACTGCATAAACAATAATTAATTGTTAAATCAAAAATAAATAATTTCATTGACCTCAACTTGAATTAGTGGTAACAAGTGTAATAAGTTGTTTGTCGGATATGTTTTCTAAATTAATGTCTTACAGTGTTCGATTCGAACCACTCGACCGATATGAGATCATTGAAATCTCTATTGATTTGTTTTTTGTATTTGATTAATTACAAAAACTATTAATATTTCCAGATCTCTTAATTTTTTATCACTTATTCAATCCAAACATATGAAACCCCAAACTTTTATACCGTTTTTACAGTTTGTTAAATGCGTATAGATTTTACATACTTAAAGTTAAATTTAAAAACTTTCTCATTTTTGTTTTTTTTTTAGTTAATTACTAAAATAATTAAATATGTTTTGTTATTCTTCAACTATATTCAATCTAACCTCAAACGTCTTTATTTAAATTTCCTTAATTTTTGGTTCAATAATTTTTCTGATCATTAGAAATTGAAATTGAAATCCCAACATTTTTATTTCTTCTTTTTTTTTTTACATTTCATTTTATCCTTTTTTGTTTTTAGGCTATATATAGTTTTCACATAATTATAAGGTTAATTTAAATTATTTTACTTAGAGCATGGATTCAATGACAAAAATCATAACAACAGCCGGTTCAAAACTAAATAAATTTATATTATTGTTATATAGGTTCCAAAATAAAATCCCTTTTATAAAACTTGAAGAGTAAAGGATTCTTTTTCAGTCATTAAAGTTTTTTTTTTGTTTCGAAATGATAATTTTACGGATTCCTGAACAATAATTATTTGAGATATAATACAAAGAGTATTGAAAATAATCATTTACAATGAAATCTAGAAGAATACTAAATTTTGTTTATTATTGAGTTAAAATTAATCAAAGTTATTGCATTTGAACTGTTGTTTCCATTAAGCGCAAGTTTCAAGTAGATCAAATGGTCTATATATCAGATGACTTACAAAGCTTGTACAAAGCTTATTATACAACTTTTTTATGTTTATATTATTTATTATTATTTATTTAATATTCAATAAATGTTAAAACTCTAGGTATGTTTCACAATTTTACTAAATGTCTCAATCGATTTCGGTTGTTACACCATCATTAGAAGACTGGTATATACCGAAATCGATTAAGATATTTAATAAAATTGTGAAACATACCTAGATTTTTAATATTTATTTAATTTTAATGATGTTTCAATTAGAGCCTACAGCATATTCTATAAATTATAATTATTTAATATGTCTTAATTTCATTGTAGAATTTCTTTTATTTATTTACTTTAGTAAGAGGTTATGCTAATGTATTTTCATTACCTTTGATTTATAATAATTTACTTAGACTAAGCTGAACTTTTCTAATTATAATTTAATTATATTTAATTTGTAACTTAACAAAAGTACGGTATAAATATCCGAACCATTTCAAAACCGATTTTCATTATTATTCTTTTAAAATATAGATGTTTAAAAAGAGACGTGGTGAATTCAAATATTTTTTTAATTTACAATTGGAAATTTAAAATTACACCCCATTTATAAGACATTTTGGTATAAAAAAATTCTAATTTATAAAATTGCAGTAACAACACCCCACATTTAAACTAAATTTGAAAAAAAAAACATTATTACATATTATTATGGTTGTTGTCTAAGGAAAATCAATATAAAAATTATATAGTACCAAGAATAAATTAAAATGATGGAAAACAATTCATTATAACAAAGTCTTGAGTATCTACAGTTTTTATCAAACATAATCGAATTTCGAAGACCGGACGAATACTAGTAAATTTTTAAACTTAATTAACAGCAGATAACTTACAGCAGTAGATAATTAGACATACTATAAGATTCGATTAGTTTTATATATATATATTTTTTTTTCCTTATTTTTTTATGTTGTAACTAAACAATTTCTTGATAGTTTTATTTTGTAGTTTTTGTAATTGATGAAAACTTTCTTAAATTTGTTTTAGTTGCTCTTGAACTCACTAACGGACATTGTACATTGACATTGAATGGACGGACGGATATTGTAATATATTGTAGTGTGAATATAATATTGAAAAAAGCCATACCTTTCTTTGGCTGCTTTTGATAAATCCAGTTTTTCAAATAGGCACCGCATCTAGGATCTCCCGATGTTCATTAAGAGTGTTTTATTTTTTTTTGCAAAACGGTGAATATTCGAATTCCGTGATATTACTTTGATACACCCATATTTTCTTAGACCCATTGTTGACTAGAAGAAAAAATTGATCTCGTCTCTTCTCGTTGAATATGCGTTTCTATTAGACACTGTAAGCGGCGCGATAGAAAATTTTATTTGTTGGTACTACTGATCATTTTTTACTGTCAACAAAAATTATGGGTATACAAACCAAATATATCTTATAAAATTTTTTAAAAATATTAGTGCGGTTTAGTTTTAAAATATTTTTTAAATAAAAAATCTAAATATAAATACAGCTATTTATGTTTTAAATATTTTTTAGTTTAGTACATAAACAGTAGCAAAACAGTAATAGTAAAAATGGTTTTTTTTTTTCAAAACAAAACACAATTTTAATAATAATGAAAAGAAATAATGAAAAATATTGTTTATTAATCTTTACTTAACTATTTTATCTATTCAATTTATTTATTTATTTATTTAAATTTTTTGATAAAAAAACATAAAATACTTTGGCTAGATACTCTATATAGTTTACAATTTTTTGACGAGATAAAAAATGGCTGTCGCGTCTCGTCAAAGGTCTAACAGAAATTACTCACGAGACTGTTTTGACATTTACCATCGCGGTAATTTGCTATCGCGTCTGTGGTGTCTAACAGAATATAAAACAATCTCTTCAGATGTATTTTCATGCGATCTCGCGAGATGGGTCTAACAAAATATGGGTGATAATAACATATACGGCAGATACGCTATAATTTCAATTAAGAAATATCTTAATAGGGTTTGTTATAAAATCAGGGTCGTGCTTTTCTCCAGAATATGTCTACGAGTACGTACATATATATATATATATATATATATATATATATATATACATATAACAAATAAATTATATTTCAGCGGTGACGTGTCCTAACTCCCAGGGTTATTAAGAGTTTTTTAAAAAAAAAATTTTGTTTGCATTTCAGATACTGAATTATCAGGCATTTTAAAGTTGGTCACCAAATTAGGTTAATAAGAATTTTTTAGAACAAAAATCTGGTAAGAGGATGGGTGAAGGAAATGTATAGAATGTTCTTGTCTTTCGCTAATTTTTTTTTTACTTATTCTGAAAATTGGGAATTAATATTTCTTACGCAATTAGATACTTACTTATAACATTAAATCATATACAATATATTCTGTAAAAATCCTGATATCCTGATTTTGAATCCAACTATAAAATCCCTCCAAATTCAAAAACTGAATTTTAAACTTATTTTGAAAACGTCACTACTGAAATACAATTGTTTTGGTCCTTAATTTTAAGGGTTTTGCTTTTAATTTAGTTTACTTTACATTCTAGGGGATTCTGCGCGAAATGTTATATCGGCGTAGGACCTTATGATCATATTCTCAGGATATCTGGAATTGCTAGCTTTCCAAAAATATATATATATCTTTAGTGTCGTATCTTATCCTTTAAGGACGAAAAGGACATTTGAAAGTATCTTTGTTGTTTTGATGTTTTCGTATAAAAACCGTTATATCTGTTAATTAATTAGATATATATCTTCAGTTATTTATTCTAGAAAAAAAAGGGTCTGGAGCATATTTTAACGTTTATTTGATGCCGTTGGCTAATATTGTAGTTCAAAGTAGAAAATTTTGGAAAAAAAAGCAAACTTTGTTTTCTTTCTTGGAAAACTAGAGACCGTTATCTTTTTAGAATTTATAACTGAATATATTTATATCTAATGAATCGACAGATATAACGGTTTTTATACAAAAAGATCAAAACAACAAGGATACATTAACATGTCCTTTTCATCCTTAAAGGATGAGATGCGCCAATAAATATATACATTTTTGGAAGCTAGCAATTGCAGCTCTTCTTAGGATATGGTCATTAGATCCTACGCCGATATAATATCTGTTTTAGAAGAGCCAAATTTTATTATGCAACAGGGATCAATTCTTTTTAATTAAAGTCCCATAAGCATTTTCCCAGTTTTGTTTTGATTTTTTTTATTTATTTAGAAAATTGGGGAAAAGTTCTTATATAAAAATAATCAATACGTCAATGTATTTAAACAAAAACCTCAGATACTGTTTGGTTATTCACTTTTGATACACACTTTAATTATAACTAAAATAAAATAATTATAATTGTTTGTAGGTATTGGTAATTATTGTATCCTTTTGTCAAATTTTAAATTATATACAATTGTCGATACTTATTTTACAAAATACTCGTTAAACAAAAAGTTTTCGAGTTTTAGTACCAATAAATATAGGAATTTATTTTACAAATAAACAAAAAAAAAACAAAAAAAAACAAAACAAAAGAAATAAAAACAACCAAAAAACAGTTCCTTCCCATATTGTAATTATTGTGAAGGGCGAGTTAATTAAGCCTTGTCTGAGATTGTGTTTTCTGAATTTTAAATAAATTTTTTTTTCTGTTCTGTTTTTTTGTTAGTTTTAGAAGTAGCAATCCTTTCAATATAATAAATAAAATCCACTTGCTGTTAGGTTTTTGGTTTTATTTTTTTTTTTGCAAAAATAAAATGATTTTTACTATAAATTTATTGTTAGTAGTGTTTAGAGAGAGGGTTGATTTGTAAAATTGAATGGTGGTGGTGATGATGGTTTTTCCTCTTCAAGTAATTTTCCAATTGATAAAATTTTAATTTTTGTGTTGGTATTATTTCAAATGATTGTTTTTCTGTTTTTTTTTTTTTTTTTTTTTTTATATTTAATGTCTCTGGTATTTGAAGAGAATTAAATGAAAATGAAGTTCAATTCTAAGCTTTAACTGTTTATATAAATAAAACTAATTTTAGGTCCTGATTTTAATTGTTTGTAGTTTTTTTTGTAGGATTTTAGAAACTTTTATTTTGTTTACTATCAATGATTTGTTGTTATAGAGTCAATGAAAATTTAAATAAAAAATCATTGAAAAATTTAATTAGATATTTTATGTTATTTGACGAGTATAGATATTTTTAAAGAGAGAATTTATTTTCTTAAAAGGAAGTTTAAATTTTAAAAATAATTAAATTAAATTTTATTTTTTTTATTTATTGACATAAAATGAAAGCAATAAATTGTACTAATGTTAAAGTAAAGTTTTGAATGAAATGAAGTAAGCTCAATAGCTTAGTAGTTTAGTTTGATCGACATTTGCTTCTTCAAATCTTAGATGTCCATAGTATAGTAATGCAGGTTGTAATTATTATAATTTGTTTATTTTATTTACATGCTTAATTCAAGCTAGTTACATGTATTACATTTATGTGAATTTAAACAAATTTTAAAATTAACAATATAAATATCAAAAAATCAAAACTAATTGCAAAAATTGTGGAATAATTAAAATGTAAATTAATGGTTACCAAAAATTATTAATGAATTAAAAAAAAAAAAAAAAAGTTGAACAATCTGCAAAATATAATCAATAAAAATATTCTTATATTTGAGAATTAGTAAGTGTAGTTATGGGTTAAAGTTAGTACTTAAAGAAAAAAATTAGCAGCTATAAGAATATTGAAGATAGACTGATGAGATCAGAATTAACTAAGAGGAATATAAAAGCTTCTTTAGGGGATCTTTGGAGAGAGAGAGAGAGAAATCAATACGATTCTTATATTTGTTACCAGGGTTGCCAGGTGTCCCAATTTCGGCGGGAATTTCCCGATATTGAAACTCTATTCCCGATTCCCGATATGTAATCGCTAATTCCCGATTGTCCAAAAATCACCCACTAAATTTGTTTTTAACAGGTTTTTCATTTTAACCTCAAATGAATACATATTCCAATTCCAATGTTTATAAATATTTTGTTTCATTTGTCATGTCAGTATTGCGAATTGCAGTTGTCGCTTAAGACATTAATATGAAAGTGGTCGCTACAAATTAATATTGAAATCTTAATAGATTTTTTCTTATTAATTATTGACATTTTTGGTCAACACACTTACGGTTCGTTTTTAAAATTTGTAACTCGGATATTTTATAAATTTCGGTGCTTGCAAATATTTTAGGTAAATATATTATATATATATAAGTTAATTATTATAATTGTAAAATATTTAATTAAGTTTAATATAGCCACATTATGTGAGTACTCCTTTTAAATAAATAAATTTTAAGTGTAAAATGTCAGAATATGAAAGTGAAGAAAACAGTAATAGGAGAAAAAAAAAGTAAAACAAATGGTCAAATTTAATCAGGAATGGAGGAAATATGAGTGGGTGCGACAATGTGGAGAACATCACATTACATGCACCATTTGCAATAATTTAAAAATTTCAATTGGACATGGCGGTGAAAATGATTTAATAAAACATATGAGAACTGTTGGCCATAATACGAATATGCAATCTTCATCTAGTTCAACAAAACTTACAAAATTCTTCAGCCGTACAACAAGTAAAGATGATGAGCAAGTTATCGTATCTGAGGTTGCTTTTACATATCACACCGTTATGCACTCCCATAGTTATATTTCTAGTGATTGCGCAGGATCATTATTTCCTTCGATGTTCGGTGATTCAAATATAGCACAAAAATATAGATGCGGTAGGACAAAAATCGTCTAAAATCGTTTCTAATGTGCTCGCGCCAAAATCAATAAAATTTATTTTCGAACATATAAGTGGCAACGTTCCATTTTCTATTTGTACTGATGCCTCAAACAAAGGAAATATTAAAACTTTTCCTATTATTCTGAGATAATTTACTAAGCAAAAAGGAGTACAAAATGTACTACTTGCATTTTATGCTTCAGATAATGAATTATCTCGGAATATTGTTGAGTCAATCAAAATAAAAATTGAACAGAATGGCCTGAATATGAAAAATGTTTCGTCGTTTTGTGCTGATAATGCGGCAGTAAATTTTGGGAACAACCAAAGTGTTTTTACGGAACTAAAAAAAATAAATAGTAACATAATACCGGTTGGATGTAACAGCCATATCCTGCATAATACTTGTAATCAACTCAAAATTGACATAGATTCAATTGTGATGAAAATTTGTAATGAGTTCAGTTCATCTACAAAGAGAACAACCATATTGAAACAATTATTTGAATGGGCAGATATCGAATGGACTGAAATATTACGCCACGTACCAACTAGATGGCTTAGTCTTCTGCCAGCTGTTGAGAGACTAATCGCTAATTTTGAACTGATAAAATCGTACTTTTTATCTCAAAATTCAATATCACAGGTACTTACAAATTTTTTCAACGACGACCTCTCATTAGCTTATTTAGGCTTTGTTATGAATAACTGTACCATTTTTCAGCCATCTCTTAAAAAATTGCAAAGTAATTCCATTCTTGTATTGATATTTATATGATATAATGGACGAAGTGCGCCAATCACTTATTGATAGAAAAAAACAACAATTTTTTGGTTCGATCGCAAGAACAGAATTGTTGAAATGTGATAATGATTCTGCAGTAAACAGATTCCAAGCAGACGCTAACTTATTTTTTGATGTTTCCATAAGTTATCTAGAAAAATGGTTTGATTTTGGCGATAATAATAAGTTAAGCTTGTTTAAACCATTGCGTTTGAATGAAGCTATAGAATTTAACACTATTGCAAAAATAATTAAAGAATTTAATATTGCTTCTGTAAATGGATATTTATTATTTGAAGAATTAGATAAATTAAATTCCTATATACTTGGCGAAAATGCTAATCTATCTACTAACGAAAAATGGATTGATTTTTTTAAATTAAACGAGAATACTGAAAATATATATAAAATCGTTAGTTTCATTTTTTCAATTCCCCATTCGAATGCCACATCTGAAAGAATATTCAGTTTGATGGCTACCGCTTGGCGTAAAGAGAGGAATAAATTACTTATTCAAAATTTAGAAGCCGAATTGATGGTGAAGAATAAAATGAGCTGCAGAGAATTTAAAGTTTTTTTAAAGACTGAAAATGCTCAAGGAATATTAAACAAAACCGCCTCAAAAGAAAAATATTAATAATTTAATTAGTTTTCAGATGAAATTTATTTAGTTTTTTAATTTTTTTTTTTTTGTTGCCAAAGAACTCGATGCAATTTTTATTTTATTATATTTATGGTTTTTTTATTATAACAAATGTGATTTATTTAAATAATTAAAAAAGAATTTGCCGCTGACTCTATAAATTTGAATTGAAATACTGAGTTTTTGTAGTTAAATTTTTTTTTTTTTTTATTTTTTCTACTAAAATCCCGATATGCCATTTAGAAAAACTGGCAACCCTGTTTGTTACCCATAACCATCATTCTATGGATCGGTTCGTTCATTCCATAGTTGGTTCGATGAAATGTGAGGATAAATAGGTTAGCAGAGCGGAAGCGATTAGTAGTATTAATCTGGGTTAGGTTTGAAATATAAGGAGAGTTAATATTTCCTTGAACTATTTCAGTGGTGAAGATTACATCGGCAATTTCGCGTTTTTTTTTCAGAGTAAAAAGATGAATTAAGTTTAGTCTATGTTCAAATGGTGGCAAAATTAAGGGGTCAGACCACGGAAGGTGACGTAGTGTAAATCTTAAGAAACTTTTTTGGATTGTCTCATTCCTATGTATGTGAATTTCATAATATGGAGACCATACCTGACTGGCATATTCTAATTGGGGCCTAACAAAACATGTAAAAAAGGGATTTTAGGATATATGGATCTTTGAATTCCTTAGACTAACGTTTTATAAAACCTAACATTGAATTAGCTTTATTGATGATATTATTATAATGTAATTTAAATGTGAGTTTATCATCAAAAATGACACCTAAATCTTTTAAAGAATTAACAACTTCTAGTGCTTGTCCGTTAAGTTATTTGAGAAGTGTGTGGCACGCCTATGATAAGTCACCATCGCACATTTTTTTACATTCAAAAGAAGATTATTATTCATGCACCAAATAAAGAAATTATCAAGGTCAGTTTGGAGTAAGAATGAATCATTTGGTGAAGAAATTTTGTTGAAAATTTTCATGTCATCAGCATATATCTGAACTTTACTATTTTTAATTACTGATGTAACATCATTTATGGATATTATAAATAATAGGGGACCTAAGTGGCTACCTTGAGGAACACCGCAATATGCTTCAAATGGCGATGATATAGAAGATCTAAATTGTACACTATATGTTCTAGTAATGAGGTAGGATTCAACCCAGTTGACAAATGATTTCGGAAATGCTAATTTTAATAATTTAAATAGGATTACACTATGTGGCAAAAGGTCAAAAGCTTTGCTAAAATCTGTGTAGATAACATCGGTTTGGAAGCCTTTTTCCATATTGTTAAGAAATACAGAAGTAGATTCAACTAGATTAGTTAATGTGGACTTATATTTAACAAAACTGTGTTGGTTTGGAATTATGAAGCAAGTGAATCAAAAACGATTAGCTCAAATAGTTTAGGAATACATGATAATTTAGCAATAGGTCGATAGTTTCTAACATCATTTTTCTCATTTTTCTTGTGAACTGGTCTAATGAAGGCTTTTTTCCATAAAGAAGGAAAAATTTCATTAGAGATCGATAGATTAAAGATTTTGGACAGTGTTAAGGATAAAGATTTTGAGCATTTCTTTAGGATGATGTCAGGGACACCATCAGGGCCAGGGGATGTGGTATCACTAAGTTTTCTTAAGTATTTGGAAACTTGGAAACTAAAGCTTCGCTAATGTTTAAGGAGGAAAATGTGGTTTTCGGAAAATCATTCATGTGACTGAACTCTAGGGCATTAATATTGAAAAGAGAAGGAGAATATGAATTACTAAAAAATTCTTGAAAGTATTGTGAAATAACTTTTGGGTCATTACTCTGTGAGTTATTGAATTTCATGAAACTTGGGAATTGGTCACATTTTCTTTTTCTGTTGACAAATTTCCAAAAGATTTTAGGTTTGGTTAAAATACTAAAGGATACATTTTCTCACATGACAAACTTAATAATTTTTAAACTTACTTTGTCCAAAATACTTTTAATTTGATGGGAAAGCCTCATAAGTTATTTATCGATTTATATTAAATTTAATCAAATTAATTTTGATTTAAAACTAACAATTTTGCTTTAGCATATCCAAAATAAAATTCCTTTGGGACATTGATTTAATGGAATTAAATTCAGAGTATTTCATTACTGTTAAATAAATAGTTACCATTATTTAGCCATTTTCTTATCGAATTTTAATCCAATTAAGAAAATCATTAATTATGAAGACATACTAGAAAAACAATGTAGTATTTGAGAAATAAATCAAATCCATAGTAGGCCCGTAAATATAATTTCATTATAAGGGGATTAAAGCAACATTAGCCTTCATTAATATTTACATCCAACAAACCACAGATGGGCTCATATTGATCGCCTGGAAATTTAATTTTTCCATTAACTGCGATTCTATTCACTAAATAGACTTTTTTAACCTTTTCATTTTCACTTTTAAGGTTTTATTAGTACAATCTTTATTAATCCTTTAATACATTTGACGGTGTTCTGTATTCCACTTTTTGTGAAATTAAATGGTGAAAGTGCAATTGGATGTTCCACAATTCACAAAAGTGAAATACTAGTGAATTAGAATTTCGAATGTCAAATATAAGTGTTCTGCATTCCACTATAAATTTCATTACACTGAATTTTATCGAATTTTACTTATTTTTTTTATTTTTTTTTAATTCACTTATTTTTTTGGGGGACTACAATTTTATGGTGGATTACAATTTTGTATGTGAAAATCGGAAAAATGTGAGTATAAATCTTGTTTTTTTTTTGTTATGTAAATTATTGACATTTTTAAATATAAAAATTATAAATATATATAATTATAGGGGAAAACATAAGAACTCTAGACAGGAGAAGATATTTTTAAATTTCATGGAAATTCATTCCGATATTGTTAAAGGGTACACAAAAAAAGAAAAATATGTAGTAGTAAGTTCTTTTATTTTAATTTTTTTCTTCTTTCGACATCTCAAGCTTTATCAAATTCCAACATATTTTTTCCAAAACATTAAGCATTCTGGTCAAAACCTTGCTTACTGTGAATCGGCCCAAACCGACATCAAAATCTTGGCCAACCGATATCTGGTAACTGCCAGTTGAAATTCTTCTAAAATATATTTAAAAGCTTGGTTCTTAAACTTGCTTTAAAACTAAAAGAAAACAGCTATTCTCTTAAAACTTAAAATGTAACCGATATTCAACTACTTACATTGTTTCTGGAAGGTCAAATATATATGCTTTTTGCGTAAATTCCTTCTCCTAATTTTCTTTTTATTAATGCGTTTTGGTTTTTCGCTGTTGACTAATAAAAAAATCGGATCCATTGCGATGTAAATTACTTGAAATATAACTTTTAATACAAATCTACTAACCGTAAAAAAATTTATAATTTATAAATATTATCATTTGATTTTGATGTTTCATAAAGTGATTTTCAAATTTTTCGCATTCACGTGGAGTGTAGAACACCGAAATTGAAATCATATGGAATTGAAATTCACTTACGAATCAATTCTGCCGCCGATTATTAGTTAATTTTGCTTACGAAAGAGAACCTGTGAAAATTTTCCAGTATAAATTACAGTGTAAATCTATATTTAAGTTACTTTCATCACACCAAATTGTTAGTTTCAATTTGTTTTAACCTTCTTGAATTGCTTTATGTATTTAATAGCTGAATCGCTTTTAAAGTGCTGTTCTGAAGTGAATCTGGTATTATGCTTGTTACCATAATTTCAAATTTCAATACTTCAGACTTTTATTTAACATTCTATTATACAACATAGAAATAGTAAATATTTATTATTTTTACTGTTATGAAGGTTAATTTTAAAATTTTTCACGATTTGTGTCTTTGATCCACAAATAACTCTATCCACAATTTTTCTTACTGTCTCAATGAATTTGTAGTGATTAATTTTAATCAATTAAAAATTTTTTGTTATTTGACTTTTTTAACAAGTTGCTGAAAGATTAATTAATTGCTTAAAATCGTTATAAAAATTCTTTAATCAAATACAGAAGTTGTTTTGGGTCAATTTATAAGTTTATTAAAAAGTTCACAATCAATTGGAAAATGTTTTAATTAATTATAATAAAATTGCAATTTTTCAATGTCTTAATTCAGATCAAATGTATCTAATAAATATTTATTTATTTTGAATAAAATAATATGTAGATATCATATATATATATATATAAATATAATCATTCTGGTGAATAGTTGTTTTGCATAAATTGCGTGACATTTTCTTATAAAGTTTCAACACCTTCACATTTGAATAAATTCTTTGAAGAGACTTGGAGGATAATATTTTTTTTGGCTTGTTAGATTAAGGTATTTTTTTGGTGGGATTTTAGGTAAATATTCTAGAATTTTACCTCTTGATGAAAATTCTAACTAAGAAGTTAATAAATATCATCAATAAATAGATGAAAGTAGAACTACATTATCATCAGTAGGCGATTTTTCTTTTGAGAGACTGACGAAAAACCCGAAAGTGGTGCTCAAAAAACGGAAAATCTAATATTAAAAAATAACTTAATTGATTTGAGGAGAGAAATACTTTGGATAAAATAATATATTTAGTAATTAATTTTGAATAATCCACACTGATTTCAGCAATAAATATGGTAAGTAGTAGGTCTCTCGCAGTATATTCACAGACAGGCAGGTTACAATTAAAGCACTAGAATCGGTAATTATCAATTCAAAAAAATATGTTGATGCTATGCGTTCGACGAACTATTGGATCGGTTCAACTAATGGCTACTATGAATTCCAGGTCACAGTGAGGTTTCGGGTAATTGCAATGAAGGTTAGTTTGATATAGAGGGTATTATATTGTATATATTTCCGGAAAGGAGCAATCTGGGCTACCTGTAATCTACTATTTTCCAAAGATATAATAAAAGCTTTCAATTTCAGATGGTCAAGTAGACTAAACTGCAACATCACTAAGCAAATCTGGTCTATGCTGAACCTGAAGCGCTTCTTTAACCTACTGTCTTTGAAAAAATGTAACATCAACAACTATGGAACGAGTCATTAAGAATCATTGTCTTATTAGCTAACATTCCATAAGGCTTGGTTTCCTTTCAAACGACTTTTGCAGAACGTGGAAAGGGAAGGGGAAAGGTCTGTCTGTTTTTATCAAAGAAAGAAAACTCATTAAGGAGTTTCTTTTCTCCACTATCTTGAATATTCTTCCGGAAAAAAGCATTCTGGACTGCCTGTCATCTACTGTTTCCCAAAGATGTACTAAAAGATTTAAATTTCAGATTGCCAAGTAAAATAAGCTGCAACATCACCAAGAAAATCTGGTTTATACTGAACCCGAAGCGCTCCTTTAGGTTATTTTCTTTGAAAAATATGTTAGCACATTGGAAGGAGTCATTTAAGGTCATTGTTTTATTGGCTAACATTCCAGAAGGTTTGGTTTTCTTTCAAACGACTTTTGCAGAGCGTGGAAAGAGAAGGGGAAAGGTTTGCCTTATGTCTTTATCAAAAAAAGAAAACCCATCTAGAACCTCCACCGCGTTATAAAAATGGTTCAACGAGTAGAATTTAAGAGGAGAAGAAAGTTCCCGCGGCATCGCAATGAATCTCACTGGTCGCAGCGTATCACTGTACTGACGACAGCCACTACTACATATCTATCTACTTAAATAGTAGGTCTGATAAGAAAATCTAATAGTGCTGAATATCGTATCGGGTGAGTATATTAAATATAAAACATGCAAAAAATGATTAAAGGAACATTTTTATTGAAATCTACAGTTGTGAGACCATAGCAAAACTTGTCACGGAGATGCAATTATTCAATAGCTTTTCTATAACCTCAAAAATAGATACTATAAAATTTTACGGATAACGAAAAATTTATGCCGAAACTACTCTTATTTGTGAATCATATTTTGGTTTTCTTAATAGGGATTAGCTTGACAGAAACCGAGTAAAATACACTCTAGTTTTAATCTCACGCAATTTATAGTTTTCCAGTCCCGAGAGTATATTCTTTTCATGTAACTTGTTCTGTTCTGGTAACCTTTTCTTTTTATTTGAACATCATAGTTGGTAGTTCTACAACATAATATATTCAAAATTATCATTTTTCAACAGTTTTCAATATATAACATGAAATATCTTCAGGAAGCCTTAAAAAAATTCAGCCTTAAGCAGTAAATTTAATTATACGTAAATTCATAATTCTTTTTTTTTTTATAAATTTAAATTAAACAAAAAGAAAAAAACAACAACAAATTAATTTTTTATAACACATCAAATTAAATAAAAACAAAATGATTTCATCTGTGTTGTATGCATGTGAATGCTTAAAATACCCTAAGGACAAATTTTATAATTGCGACAAATTATTATGGTTATTATGCGAACGTTTCTTTTAAGATATGTATATTAACTAGGTATGAATAATTTTGAATTTTATAAAATTTATTTAAATAAACTGAACTCTGTTGCCAGCTGACATATAAAATTGAAATACGAATTTGTATGGCAATTGTTTGGTTTCAAATAGCTATAATAAGCAGCAGCAAACATGTTTAGTAGCTGTCAAAACAGTTAAGCCCAAATTTAAAAAAAATTGTTGAACTTCAGATCACCAACAAGGAAGTTTACTCCACTCTAACAACAGAACTAAATGTTATAATACTGAGCAACACAAAAAATTAGAAAATACAGTAATCGCCCGAAGCTACAAAGTATCCTTATATAAAACCATTAAAATATTGTGGCGTCTAAGACAACTTACTATACAAAAAAGTACAATGGTGATTAAATAAGATCGGACAAACAATGATTTTTACTAAACACCTTCAAAAATCTTCAAAGGATATGCAGTTTCAGTTGACAACAATGAAAAAGTAAAGCTTGTAAAAGTATAACAGCGATATATAGATATCCCAATACAAATAATTAAATTAGTGTTAGTGGCAAAGACTTTAAGGAAAATTTGTTCTGTTTGACTGTAATTCTCGATCTAACGCATGTGCTCTCCTCAAGGTGTAGCGTGAAAAAATGCTTCGCAAATTGAATTCGATTTTACTTTGTCATTACTACTAACTGAGAGATAAAAAGGCTCCAGGTTTTGATTTAATTACATCGAAAGTCCTGAAAGAACTTCCGAAAAAAATTATAATAATGCATTATAAACGCTGCTATAAGAATAAGGTATGCACCCAATATGTGGAAAATACCAGAGATTATTATGATACCAAATCCAGGTAGACCAAATCCTGCAGACCAATTTCACTACTATCAAAATTATTTGAAAAACTACTATTGATTAGAATGAGACCGATCATAGAAAATAGTAATCTGATTCCAAATTATCTATTTGGTTTTAGATCTAAGCACTCGACAATCGATCAAATACATAGAATAACAGACATAATAGAAAAAGCTTTAGAAGTATGCTCTACTATATTTCTAGATGTAGCCCAAGCTTTTGATAAAGTATGGCATCGAGGCTTAATAAATAAACTAAATAATATGTTACCTAAACAATACGTAGATATACTCTCATCATATCTAGAAAACAGACTATTCAGAATAAAATAAGACGAAGAGTATTCTACTATCAGAGATAATAAAACGGGTGTGCCTCAAGGTAGTATTCTGGGTCCCATACTGCATTTGCTCTACACCAATGATTTACCACAAATGGAAAATATAACTGTTGCTGCATTTGCTGACAATACTGCATTGATGGCAGTAAGATCAAATATTGGCGAGACTACAAATAAATTGCAAAGAGCAAACGACAAGCTATACCACTGGACAAAGAAATGGAAAATTAAACTCAATGAGTTAAAATCGGTACATGTAAATTTTTACAAATAAAAAATTAGAAAATCAACCATCGGTAAATTTGAATAGGGTAAATATACACCAAGAAAAAAACGCTAAATACCTAGGAATGACATTAGATGTCAAACTTAGATGGAAAGAGCATGGTCAAAAAGAAAAAATTTGAGCTTGATAATAAATATAGAGAAATGTACTGACTCTTAGGTCGAAATTCTAAATTACCTATACATAATAAGATTTTGTTATATAATCAGATAATCAAAACCGATATGGTTGTACGGCATACAAATATGGGGATGTACCAAACGAACACATGTACTTTGTATACAAAAATTTCAAATTAAAGTCTTGCGCAACATGGTAAATGCCCCTTGGTATGTTCGCAACCGTAACTTGCATCTAAAAATTCCTTGCATAGAAAATGAAACAAAAAGATATGCAACAAAGCATTTGGCTCGTCCGCAAGGTCATGTTAACGTTGAGGCCACTCAACTGCTTGATAATCAAAATTACATCAGAACGCTTAAAAGAACTAAGCCGCTAGATTTAATACGATAGAATTTTGTAAGCTGTTTCTTGAAGAAAATAACACTAGAAATAAATTAATGGTTAGTCCGTCGGACTAGTTTTAATGGGAGGGGTGTGGTTTAGCCAGTAAAAATTTGACACACAATGTCAAAGCAGTACTTTACGTATACTCTTTAAAGAGTAACTGAGACAACGTTGGTTATAAAATGAAGAAATTGTTATTTTTGTAGATGAAACTGTAATACTGTTATATCAAATATAAATTCAGAGATTGCACTGTTGCACCGTTTCAAGTATACCATTAAGGGGAGTTGAACGCGTTTCAATAATGAATACAAATTTAAAGACTGAAAACTAACGAATCCAAATTGGCACATATTACATTTACCACTAAAATAACTTTAAACAACAAAATTAGACATCGCGGATAGATAAAGTACCTAGTATATGAGCTCCAGATCAACATTTCAATATGGGATACATAGACAGAAAACTAACGAATCCAAATTGTCGCAAAATGTCGCACTAAAAGTAACTTTAAACAACAAAATTAGACATCGCGGATAGATGAAGTACCTTCCATATGAAAGCCAAATTCACGAGGCAAAAATACATTCAAATCAAAATACCAACACATCAGGCAAACATTTTTTAAAAACTAGTTTTTGTGTGCTTATTTATTGTATTCATGGAAAAATTTTGTTAAATTAGCCAAGTTTATTTTTTTTATTCATTTTATGTCATCCTTTATTTTCTAAAGCTGGCAATCATGAATGATATAGAGTATACATTAGCATAATACCAGACTATCAAATATATTTAGATCAATTTTACTTAATGGTTCAGTAGTTTGACATTTATGTAACACAATATTTTTAGTATCTATACTTATTTAAAATATTTTTCACATATGAAAAAATTAAATAAATAAAATATTTAAAATCTCATATAAATAAATTTGCGTGGTTTAAATTTAAAATATTAATTCATATCACGACAAGACAATTGCAATAAACAAAATATTATAATAAAATCAAATAATATTTTTTGTTTTTGGTTTAAATAATAGCACTACTGGCAATATGAATTGTAATGGCTATCAAAAAAACCAGTAAAACAGCAGTAATATAAAATGTTCAATGTTCAAAAGAAGGCGAGAATGTCCACTCGTTGCACCATAAATTTGTAATCATTAATACTATTATAGTTATTGCTTTTATATTGCTGTTGTTGTTGCTGCTGTTAATGCAGCTTAATTCTTGTGCGTGATTTTAGGACCTGGAAGCTAAAAAAATACTCTTAATTTTCGTTAAACATAAAAAGCAAAAAAAAAAAAAATAAATCAACAACTTAAAAGTATGCAAGTTGTTTTGTCTGTCTTACATATGTAATTGCATATTAAATGCTACTGAATTTAAAATAATAAAAAGCAAAAAAAAAAAAAAATAAGATAAAATCAGAAAATTGCAATGAAAATAATATATATTATTAACAAAATTCATTCAGATACTGATGTTTAATCGTTGTTATTGCCAATGGGGCTTTAAAGTGGTAACCACCCAAATGGGTAATATTTTACATACTCGTATACATACAATTTGTTTGCAATTTCCGTTTTCAAATCAAGTTGCCTAAATAAGATGAAAAGAATTTTCGAATGTTTTGTTTCTGGTTTTTATTTCTATTTGCTTCTGTTATTATTTATAAGAAACAAGAAGATTTATTGATTCAATAAAACGTACGTAGAGTAGAAATGCAAGTAGAATAAAAGGAATTATAAAGTTGCTACTTGTTTTCAAAAATAAAAAAAAAATTCTCACATAATTATTCATATTTTGTTTTTTCAGGGTATTAAAAAACTGAAATTTCGTTTCGTATAATAAGAAATATATTAACTGTAATTCAAACGTATTGATGAACTCTATCGAGTAAAAATCGAGTACTCGTTTGTTTTTGGTTAATAATTGTTCAAAGATAGACAAATTTTTCATTTTCAACAAATGCGGTTTTAAATGGACCGGTTGTATAAATATCTTACATGTTCCTTAATTTACAAGATAAATGGTATTTAATTGGTGTGAATTGTATAATGTGATTGTAAGGTCCTATTAGAATGAAACGTAAGATAGTTTTTGTTCATATTATTGTTAGTTTTTCTATTCATGTTATAAATGTTGGTGTAACAGCTTAAATATTTGTTTTGTAGTAATTCTTATACAACTAGTCAGGATATCAGAAGAAAAAAAACGTCAAAATGTCAAGTAATAGAGCAATAAATTGTTTAAAGTGCAAAAAAAATATTAATTTAAAAAAAGTTAAGGCAATACAATGTGATGGAGAGTGCAGAAAGTGGTTCCATAGCCAATGTGCAGAATTGGAAAATGAAGATTTCAATGACTACGTAGGGGAAGATGCTAAATTATGGCTATGAACTTCATGCAAAACTAGTAGAAAAAAGAGACGTTCCACAGCAATAAATGCTAAGACAAACACTGCCATAGTGCAGTCGCAGTCACAACCAATAAATGTTGTAGATCTAAATAAAGACAATGTTATTATGGAGAAATTAGATGAAATACTACAAAAAATTAGTTCACATGAAAGTACACTTGGTGAAATAAAAAGTGAGGTTAATGAATTGAAAGCAATCCTGGATTCGGTACTAGAGGAAAATATAGCATTAAGGAATGAAAATGTTAAACTAATGGAAAAAAATAATAATAATAGAACTGAAATTGAAATGCTCAAATAAGATAGAAATCGTAATATTCTGGAATTCACTGGAATAGATGAAGTACCAGAGAAAACTACAGCAGATATATGGACTCACCTCTAGCAAGTAGTTGAAATCAATATCATTGCAGTGTATGTAATGTCATTATTGAAACGATAACCAGAAGAAAGATCAAGTCTGGCTGACATAAGATTAGATGATGTGCCAAGAGTTATGCCCGAAATTGATAAAGGATAAACTAAGCTTATTAGAATGAATATGTGGACTATAATAGGTATATTAACAGATTATTTTGTACTGAAAATGAACATAACTATTACTATGTCTACATGCTAAATTGGGTACTCGACTTGAATTTTCCTTGAAATTTCAAGTTTTGATTAACCAGCTTGATTGGGTGTCAGCCAGAAAATAGCTTAAGCTTGACATATGTGTTTTTGATGGCATAAATTTTGAAACTGAAAATTTGTAAAACTTTCTATAAATTTAAAAACTTAAGAAAACATAAAAAATATAATTAAATTTTTTATTTATTTACTCATTTAAATTTTCAATTTTTTGAATTCACTAATTTTTCTACAAATTTTACTAACTTCATAAATTCGTGACAACTCTGCATATTTTAAGCAGAATTTTCAACCCAAGTAAGTAAATTTTTGTGATTGACTTGGGTGAAGCTGATTTCAAGAAATAGGCGTGTACTTGATGTAGAAACACACCTGAAGCTTTCTTGAAGCTATTATGACGTATACGTAATATATGACTTGTAATAATAATAATAATTTTTTTTTTTTTTATGCATAGCCAAAATACTAGGTGGGGCCTTTTTATGCATAGCCAAAACGTACCTTTTATACCGATTGGTACGTTTGGCTAGGGTGGGAAAGGAAAATTTGGAAAGGAGAATGGTAAAAGGGAAGACGGACAATTACGGACGAATGTTTTAATGTTCGTTTCAAATTTATTTAGGTCATAAATATAGAATTTGTCTTTGGGAACACATAAGATGGAATTTGGTTCCACATTCCGGATGTTGAAGTTATAAACGAATTTCCATAACTTGGTTTTTGCCATCTAGGGATTTCAATGGTGTAGGGATGAGCACATGCTGCCCTTCGTGTTTCGCAGGGGAAATGCTTAAGTGGAGGTAATATAGATTTAATTTCCACTGAGCATGTGCCGATGCCTACGAGATATCTATAAAAAAGTGAAAGAGCTCCGACTATATGCCGATGTCCAAGAGGAGCAAGATGGCTGTAACATTTGGGTCATTGGGAGAAGTAATTTGGGAGAAGTAAGCCTTGCGGCGGCTAACAAAACCTAAACATTTGGCTGCGTTTTTTGCAACATCAAATATATGATCATTTCAGATCATTTTTCGATTAAGGTGCATACCTAATATGCTTAAGCTTTCAAGCCGCTGAAGTTTATCTTCCTGAAACAAAAGAGTAGGATCAAAAATGGAAATTTTTCGGGAGATCGTACAGCTCTGAGTTTTAGAAGTGTTAAACTCAACTCTGTTTTTTAAGCCCCAATTAGCTATTACGACCAAATCATGTCTGAGGGAACTCTTTTGGTTGACACAGCAGTGGATGTAGCTTCAGATTTTTTATGAAAATCGTAGGAGGCTACTAGGGTGGTGTCGTCTGCAAAGCTGTGGGTTGGATTGAAAGTGGTTTGGAGCAAATCATTTATTTAAATATAAGAAATAGGGTAGGTGAGAGAAGTGATCCTTGCCGAACACCAGCGTTTATTTGGAATTATGGACTGAAATCCATCAATTAAGACTTGAATCGTACGATTAGAAAGGAAACTTTCAATCCATTTGAGAGAAGAGAGACCCAGGCCTACTGCTTGACATTTTGCTAATAATGCGCTATTCCATACTCGATCGAAAGTTTTAGAAATATCTAGATCAATATTTGCTTCACCCAAATTATGCAAGCAAATATTTAGCTTCTCGTTAAGGTATGACATTAAATCACCGGTGAACCGGTGGTAGCTAAAGCCAAATTGCCAATCGTGGACAATACCTTGGCTGTCTAGATATTTGGTCAGCTTTTTTTTTATTTTAATTGTCGAATCTGTGAATGTTTTGATTCCCAGGACGACCTAAGATATTCTATGGGATTGACTGTCCACATTTCCTGAAAAATAAACTCATGGGAGGAAACAATGTATTAAATTTGTATAACTGGTATACAATTATATTGTATAGAAACAATGTATAAATAATTGACAATGTGATAAAATAATATCTCTAAGAGTACATTTTGAGGACATTCACAGAATCGTCAAAAATTATACGTAAGATGAAAAATTAAAATTTCAATTATTTTTTTCATTCATTAGCATTTTTAGGAAATTTTAGTGTTTTAATAACTAAATAATTTACTTCCACGACTGAAAATGTTTAGAAAAATTGAATTTTGTACTAATTCACATGTAGTAGACACTGCGTGGATGTTTTTCGATGTAAGTAATACAAAGTCGAAAATATTAACTTAACAAGTAAAATCTAGTGGACAATAATTTAGATCACCCGGTGTTCGTAATGTTGGTACCCTAGAATATTTATTTTTTTATGGCAGAGAATAGTAGGTGTGTTTTATATTGAAATTCACAATTCATCTCTGATTTAGATCTCCTATTGAACTACAGTTCATGCAAATTAAAAAAAATACGAAAAAATGGATGGCTTAATTCTAAATTTATACTTACGAAGAATAACAAAATTATAAAAGACATATGAGCAAATCAAATTGCTTGAAATAAAGTAAATTAAATAGACCTTTTATGCTTGTACATTTCAAAAGCTGAAACAAAAATAAATGTTAATTTGAAATTCTATATCGTCTTCTTTACACAGCACAATATTATATGAAAAGGTTATATTTAAAGTTCTTTCGTCACTTATCTTTGGATAACAGATTGAACCGAACTTCTTCATTTAATCAAATAAGCTAGTTTTAAAATTTTATTTTACTATATTTAACATTTTTTATTTTTATAAATTTTGTAAGTTAAGTCTTGAATATTTAATGTAAATTAGCTTTTGGTTTTGATGATGAAATAAAGTCTTTTTATTATTATTGTTATTATTATTTATTATCATTATTATTTATTATTAAGGACGACTTAATTCAAATTATTTATTTATTTATTTTTACCAAAATAAGCCTTTTAGGATTACCACTCATTCTAGGCCTACTCATATAAGCTAAAAATAAGAATTCCAAGTTAAGGTATTGATAAAAGTTAAATTAAAATATAATTATTATTATTAATGAATAAAAATATAACAGAATAATACAAAATAATAGTATAATATACAGTAAATAGTTACTTTAGTTTATTTCTAAATACTATCAAAATATTTTCTTTTTAATTGTTTTTGTTGTTTTTTAAAAAATAACTTCCTATTTAAATATCTTAAATTGTTATTTAGATTATTATAGAGTTATATGATCCTATACATACTTGCTTCCGATCCTATTTCCGATGTTATTTAATCCTTCTATATAAATTTTATAGAGATTTAAACTTAATTTATAATAAAACTAGTAGGTACCTTTTTTCATTTCCTACTGTATTTTTCATCATTTTAAATCCAAACGTGCCCTGACTATTTGACTGAGAAAAAAAAACACCAAAAGATTAGTAGAAAAGATATTTTGCAGAAAAATAACAACAATAACAAAACAATATAATAAACAAACAAAATATTGTTAAAAAAAAAAATTACAATTTCGCGCAATACTAGCTATCAATTTTAAGTTTATTAAAAAGAGAGAAATAAAAACAAAAAAACCAGAGCCAAAGAAAAGTTTGAAAAAAATTACGAGAAATAAAAATCAATTTAATGCACGAATTTAAATTTAGAAAAATAAAAAAAATGAAAAATAAAGTAAAATTAATAAAACTATAATGAACATTTTTTTAAGTTAAAAAAATATTATTTATTGAACACTACTGGAAATATATCAAATATTTAAAATTCATTTAAGAACGTTTAAATAATTTGAATGTCACGAGATAAAAGTCATTACGGATCATCTTAGTTACATTTACCAGCTCCACATTGTGTGCTCGCAATGGAGTAAGAAAAAGGAAGATAATTTTTTTTTCAATTTATCTTTAATATTACCAAAATATTCTGTCTTTTGGAATTCTGAATTTACAAACATGAAAGTAATTATATTCATTCCACATATTTTAATATACCACTGCCCTGCTTCAACTGAACTGATACGATGTTAGACGACATGATTTTACGCAGCGCAAAAAATAAAATTTTGTATGACTTCGTGTTTGAAAGTAAAATAATTTTCAATCAAATTTTGAACAATGAAAATGTTCCTTAAAATTAGATTTTTAATAAATTAACAAAAAAATAATAAAAAAAAAATAAACTAAAAATACTAGACAGACAGTATAATCCTTGAAAAATATTCCAATCCTATATAAATGCCTCGTGTATATATAAATCCATATAAATATAAATGCATACTTCGAAAATAAGATTAATCTCAGCTTCAGCTACCGCAAACAATTCAGCATTGTGTGGTTTTACTAAAAACAAACATTGAAACAAATAAAACAAATACACACTTATAGACAAAATAAATTTAATATATGGAATATAATATTGTATAGGAGAACTCGAATATAATACAAACTTTTGGATAAAATTTAGTAGTATAGCTTTTAGTTCCATATTCTATTATATTTTGTTTGTTATTTTATCATGTTCTGGACAAGATGAAATTGTGTTTCTGTTATTTCATTTTTTTTTTTTTGTTATTTTGTTTTCATACCATGAGTGAAATAACAATAATTTGAACAGAAAGAGAACATTCAAATAACAATGAAATAAAAAAATAATAAAAAAAAAAAAATAAGAAAATATAGAAAATAACGCTTAAAAATAACATAGAAGAACAACAATAAAATCTAAAGTAAATTTGGTTTATAATAATAATAATAATAATAGTAATAAAGATAATAATAATAAAAATATAATTTTTTTTTTATTTATTCTATTTTTTTATTTCCGTTGAATATCAGCGCACATTTTATCTAAATTTTGTTGATGTCATGAATTTGTGAATCGGTTAGTTTCTTTAGTTTAACAGTTTAACATAACAAGACAAAAACATTTTGCTTTATTAAGTGCATGATTAGAGGTAAATCTTATTTTTACTCTTTTTTTACTAGATTTTTTGTAATTTTTCGTAGATATGATAATCTTATGAGAGCTTTATTATACAATGTTGTATAATTGGAAAGGATGCAGTAAAAAAGACAGAATATTTTATTGACAAAAACAGTTTATAAAAAACATGTTCAGCTGAAAATAAATAGACTTAAGGATTGGCTAATTGTGAATCTTTATTTTTTTGTAGTTCATAGATTTTAATATTGTTAAAACTAGATTGAGGTAAGGCCCACATCCCGAAAGGGAAAAGAACATGACGTTAATTCAACTGATAATAAATAAATAAATAACTAAATTTAATTTAACACAGATATTTAGGACCTAATATTCTTTTGTTATTGAATTTTGATGAATCAATCAAAAAAAATAAATTTTTTTAACATTACTTTCTTACTATGGGAAACGGAAATAAATGAAATGCTTGAATGTTTACTAATAAGGTATGTTAACAGTAAAACGCTCACATTTGTTAAGTTTTTCATTATTTTTGTTTGATAATTTTATATTTTACAAGAACGTCCCATTTATCGAGAACGTTTTTCTAAATGGTATAGATATTTATGCCTTTATTTACGCTTTTTTTTTTTAACTAATATGTGTTTTTTTATATTTTTTATAAAATATAATCATTAATTACTGCGGAGTATGGAAAAATCAAAATTGTCATAATTTTTCTGCATAAATATTTGAATAAAATTTTGTATTAATTTTTTAAAAATACAAAAAATAATTGTGAATGAAAAAACTATTAACACTGCCATATTTTTATCATCCTCACATTTTGTTTTTTGTTTGCACCATTTTAATTTATCATCACACTTCAACGTAATTTTTTAATACGAAATTGATTATTAATGAATGAAAACAATGAATGAAAATATTATTTTATTATTTTAAGGGTTGTTGTATTTGCTAAGATAACATTTTTGTTTTTGTTATAGGAAAAAGAAAATACATGTAAGAGATGGTGATAAGTATTTTATAAAATAAAATGTTCGTTTCTATATTACATACTTTACATACTTTTGTTTTGCATTTGTATATACTTTTATCTGGCTATTGAAATAAAAATTATGGAATTACATTTGAAATGTGATAAAACAATATTTAATTTCGCTACGTTACTAAAACAAAAAAAAAATTTAATGAAATTAATGGAAATTAATACCAATTGTAGATTGCGTAAACAGTTTCTGAGTGTTTTTTCAGTTGTATAGAATAATATATTTTTACGTTATCATTTAATTATATATGAAATTTATTTTTATCTTAACATCCGTTTGGTCTTTAACACACGACAGATTTATGATTTTTATGTCTTTTGTTGTTTTCTGGATATTTAATTTTAATATAAAAATTTGAGTAAATTTGAATACTTAAAGGTATTTAAAGCTTTCATGATTTAGTATATGTATACTAGGGGACCCTGTTGAGTTATTATATTTCAAGGTGAAACAAATTTAAAGTTTTCAAAAGAACAGTAATTTTCGTACTAATGACAGTAATAATAATAATAACTTATTTGTTTGTTTTTGTTTTTTATTTTAGTAAGAACTCACATATGCATAATGTATTTGGTGCATAATAAAACCATAATATGATGAAAAAAATGTTCAACTGTGGGCCCATTATTGTTTTATTTATATTAAGAATTCATTAAGGAGAGGAGAGATAAAATGAAAAGGTGCCTACCACGCAGGTCGTTAAATGTTTGTTTTATTATAGATTGGAAAAATAACAAAATACAGTTAAATAAATAATTAAATAAATTAAATTGAATAATTAATTTAGTTATGTCAAATATTAAATGTAAAAAATAAAATTTTTTAAAAAAGCCAATAGCCCTGGCAGTGAGTGCTTGAAAATTACTATTATGTATAATTTAAATTAAATTAAATAAAAAATAATATTAATAATAATAAATAATTAAAATTTTGAATAAAAAGCATAAACACTGATCTGTAAATAAATGCATTAAAAACTAAATATTTAAATAATATGTTTCGAAAGAAAACAAAATGTGATATGAAATATGAAAATATAGAAATCAACAAAGATTGACTATGGAATTGGTGGTAGAGCAAAAAGGTGTACAATGTAGTACTTGTGCTTTAAGTTTTCATTCAAAGTACATTAAAATATCTGATGAACTTTATGGTGCAATTAAAGTGGGTAATATACTGTGGAAGTGTATTGACTGTCCATCAATATCAAACGAATCGTTGATGATTGCTGCTGAAGAGTCATGTGATTCTATGAAACTTAATAATGTTATCATTAAGTCTTATACAATGGAAAAACCGACGCAATTCCTAAAATATTTAGCGGAAGTTATTTTAGTTATACACAAAGGCCAAACACATATATCACTTTAAATGGAGGACATTATAAAACAAAACACAGAATTAATGAAGGAAAATACAGTATTAAAAAAGCGGATAAATGATTTTGAAGGAGATATGAGCACCTTACGATACAAGCTAAACAATATGGAGTATCTAGTGGATAAACCAACACAAAACACTTTAAAAAAAAATGTTGTATTGGTCGGTCTACCACTTGACACTGTTTTGGCTATAGCTTCTAGTAAACTCATAAGGCCCCACAGCTTATACAAGGGTCGTAAAAATTTATAATATATTTACTTACAACGAAATTTGTATAAAATTATTTATTTTTTTTTTATTGAAATAAAGGGAAAAAAAAGATTGAGTTAAAAGAATTAAATTTTTTATAGATCTTTTATAAGAAATTCAACATTCTGAATACAATGAAGATCAGCAGGCAGAAACATATCTACCTGAATGAAATGTAAACTTCTATAAAGAAAACTCAACAACAAGTGTATGAAATAATGATTCGGAGACATTGTAGGTTAATCAGTTGTAAGTTAGTTTTTAAATAGTTTGTAAGGTTTTATTAAAAATATGTAAAATTAAAGTCGGTTTTTTCTTGCCTTTTCCGATGTTTGTAAAAATTAATAATAAAATTGTAACTCAAGAAAGTGATGGTCAGATAAAACGTATATAAAAACTACTAAGATAATTTTAAGTGTAATATAATAACTTAGAGCAATCGTAATGGGTTCAATAAGTTAGTTTATAAGTCATAATGTGAATCATGGTTTTTGTTAATTTTTTGTATAATTTGAGATAGAAATAGGTTGGCTATTACAAATAAATATAAAAAAAAAAATGATTCGGAAACAAGTGATAAGTGATATGAATACATTGAAAAATATTGAGGGAAAACTTGCGTTAGTCAAATATTTATGGTTTTTTTAGGTTACAAAAATCGGAAATAGGTACAAAACAATATTCGAGGACATAGCCAAATTTCTGAAAATTATTAAAAAGAAATGAAATGTAGAATAATTATATTATATTTGTACAAAAAGTGAATATTGAGAGAGTTTAATATATAAAAATATTTTTACTAGTTATATTCAATGCAATTTTTATTACAACTTTATTTAAGTGGCGTATGAACAAATTATATATTTTTTTAGACCATCAGGTCAGGTCAATATTATATTTTTTTTATTTTTTGTTTTTTTTTTTTTTTACTATTTTCTAGTTATATATTTTATTCGTTAATTTTGTTTTTCTATATAAAATAAATCAATAGTTCAATTTTTGTTACACTTATAACTTATAATAATTAATATATATTTTTTAGGAATGGTTTCGTTCATCATAACACTACTAGAACTCATCAGTAGGTATTTATAGTGTTAGACAAATAAAAGTTATAGTTACAATGGTGATATAAATTATCTATGTATCAATATTTTAATATTAACTTGTATTGTAACCCGCCATAAATGACGGAAGCAAAATAAATTCTAGCATTTCTTCCTTTATTAGAATTTTCATTTCAAGTTTAAGAAAAATATGTATTTGCTTACTAATTTATCAATACCATACCTTTATTAGAATTATTAGAACGCTTTTAATTACCATATAAACAGAATATTTGTAGTAAGGTGCAAAATTTTCAATTACCTAAGGGTTATTTATTCGATCATTTCAACGACATCTTATTTGCCATCATTGGAAATTTAAACATATATTATCCTAAGACCTCAATAATTCTAAATAATCAATATTCTTAGACATTCTAATGTATTCAATTAATTATAATATAAGTTAGTCAAAAAGATAATTTCAATTTAAAATAATATAGAAATACTAAATTCAAATAATATTTTTAATGAAAACAAAATCTAACTATATGTAATGTAAGCTTACAATAATTTTATATTTTTACAATCATAGCAGCGTTCTACTGTAAAATTCAAATTCAAAATTAAATTAATGAAGACATAATAAAAGTAAAAGGTTCTATGGCGCCATTTAAATTTAGCACTTGAATGGCATGACAATCATTATGAAATGATGGACAAATGACACAGATAACAAATGACAGATGACAGATGACAGATGACAGATGACAGATGACAGATGACATATGGCATATATAAGCAACAAAAACAGATACTGTGTTTATGAGAATTTCATGATGTTACAATTTGTATATATTTCAATTTGAATATGTGTTGGAGTATTCCGTCGAACTTACAAACATCCAGATAAATGCAAAAAATTATATATATAATAAATCGAACTTGTTCTTTTTATTAAAAGTAAAAAGATGTAAAAGCTTTTAAAAAATTATAATTATATAAATTTATTTTGTATTATAATTTTGAAACATTTTATTTTCTATTTATTTATTTATTTATTTATTTCTTTATTTTTTCTTAAAGGTACGATTTTAATTTAATACAACATAATATATTTATTTTATATATATTTATATATATATTGATTTCATTTTTGTTTTTTAACATTTAATATTTTTTACTTAACATGTGTTATTGATTTTGTTTCATTTATGGTTTCAAATTGTTTTGTATATATATATGTATATATATATAGTATATATATAGTTCAATAGCTTTTAGGAAATTTATTATCTTTCTATAATTGGTTTCATCACTATTTTTATAAAATCTGCAAACTATTAGTTTTTAAATATCTAACCCTATCTTTTTGATATTGAATACAATTTTCGATTAGATGCCTGACAGTAAGATGTGCTCCACAAACACAATTTGGTAATGTTGTTTTTTTCAAATATAAGTTTATGTGTTGAATTAGTGTGCTCTACTCTTACTATCGTAATCATGGTAGAATCTCTTCTATTAATTAAGCTCAGATTTTTCCAAAATGGCTTGATATTTTTTAATTTGTTACTCTCTACGTAATTAAAATATCTACTACACAATCTATGTATTGCTCCACGTCTTATAACAATCATAATTGAATTTCACAAGTATTAAAAAATTACCTACTTTACTTTTCGATTCAATTTCGAACACATTTTTCAATTATGTAATTTTGAAATTTAAAAAATGAGATTACCCTAATAAATTCCATTAAATTTCAGTAGCCACGAATTTTTACTTCCTTCATTTCGAAGAACAGAAAAAAAAAAATTGAAGAGGATGAAAGAGACAATATATATAAGAAACTGAAAAGATCTGACAAATAAAAACAACAACAACAAAAAAAAAGGTTTATTTAAAATTTTAACATTATTATATAGCATCAAATTGCATATTAATGTTGTTTAACCACGAAAATAACAAACAAACAACAATCAAAATAAAAAACGAAATAGTTAAAAACAACCTAGAAAACAGCAGAAAAAAAATCAAAAAAAAAAAAAAAAAAAAAACAAATGAACGAACAGAAAATTTAAAACGTGACTAAACGGTAGCAGAACTTTACAACAACGATATACATTGAACATATAAAAATCAACAATGAACATAACCAAAAAAACAAAAAAAAAACATAAGAACAAAAACAAAAACAGGTATTAGGAAGTAATCTGAAAATTTAACCTAAGACACTATTTGTGTCTAATCGCGAAAACACTATGCAACTACAACGGTGGCAATCTGTGTATATTTCAAATAAAATTTCGTGTACTCTTACAATAAAATTACTGCTGTAGGCCAACAGGTTGATAAAAAATTACAAAAAAAAAAAAAAAACAAATAAAAATAAAAAAATAGTCAAAAAATAAATAAACCAAAAAAAAAACTATTTTTGTTTTATTCTTTTAATGTGAAATTTTCATGGAAATTTAATTTTAAGATGAAAAGAGAAATAAAGAAAATTGCTTTTATTTTTTATCATTATGTTTTTTTTTTTTTTTGTGTTTATTAAAAGTGTTGAATTAAAATACCTTCTGGGGTTAACTAATGTTCCTTAATGTATTATATTAGTAGTGGTAATTTTAATAGTAGTAGTAATACAGCTAGTAATAATAAACGTATATAAAATATATAATAGTAATAATGTTTATTTTTAATTGAGAATTTATTATAGAATATCTATAAAATAGTTTTTGCTTTTGCTGTGAATTCAATGATTTAAAACTGTGATAGCAATTACTGAGTTAATATTAATGTGTGTGGTTTTCGTACAAATAAAACAAAAAAAAATTTATTGCATATTTTAAGTGTAGTAATAACAGTTTATATAAATAAAGTTCACCAACCTTAATTTCAAATTTTAATTAATTTGAAAGGTGTTAGAATATTTAATTTTTTTTTAATTAGAATTTGTTTTTTTTTGTTTTTTGAATTGTGATAAACACTAACTATAATCTAAAATGAGATTAAATTTTTTAATGAGCATTGGTGGTTTAGTCTCAAAATGAGTCCAAAGAGAATATGAATTCCAAGTTTATGTGGAAACAGCTGTAAATTGAATTTAATACTATTATACGTTAAAATTTTTGTCGATTATTATAACTCACAGATGTATTAATGACTTAATCTTTCAATAAGCTATAAAATCAATAAAATTTAAAATAGAAGTTGTATAGGTAGTCTAACACTATACATATATATTGATGAGTTCATATAGTGTTATAATAAATCACACCACTCCTAAAACTAATTTGTTGTTATAAACATCTTATATATATAGTCTAAGTAAGTCTTAATTATAGGTATACAATGGTGATATAACTCTATGTATCAATGCAAATAAATAAATAGAAATTGTTCTTTTTATTTATTAAAAAGTAAAATCCGATAGAAATTTTAATAGTTTCTTATTAAATTTATAATTACATAAATTTAATTTTGTAGCTGTAAATTAGTTCAACAAATCAAAAACTTAATAAAGACCGTAATTCGTTTTTGAATACAAAATTTAGTCAATAAATTAAAAAAGGTTTTTGTCATTTGTATATGCAATGACATAAACAATAAACAATGACATATGCAATGACATATGCAGTGAAATAGTTGAACAAATTAAAAAACTCAGAGATAAAAAAGCTCCAGGTTTTGATCTAATTACATCGGAAGTCCTGAAAGAACTTCCGAAAAAAGCTATAACAATGCTAACACGCATTATAAACGCTGCTATAAGAATAAGGTATGTGCCGAATATGTGGAAAATGGCAGAGATAATTATGATACCAAAGCCAGGTAAGCCCATAAATGAGGTCAAATCCTACAGACCAATATCATTACTACCAATAGTATCAAAATTATTTGAAAAACTATTATTGATTCGAATGAGACCGATCATAGAAAATAGTAATCTGATTCCAAATTATCAATTTGGCTTTAGATCTAAGCACTCGACAATCGATCAAATTCATAGAATAACAGACATAATAGAAAAAGCTTTAGAGGAAAAGAAAGTATGCTCTACCATATTTCTAGATGTAGCCCAAGCTTTTGATAAAGTATGGCATCGAGGCTTAATAAATAAACTAAACAATATGTTACCTAAACAATACGTAGATATACTCTCATCATATCTAGAAAACAGATTATTCAGAATAAAACAAGACGAAGAGTATTCTACTATTAGAGATATTAAAACGGGTGTGCCTCAAGGTAGTATTCTGGGTCCCATACTCTATTTGCTCTACACCAATGATTTACCAGAAATGGAAAATATAACTGTAGCTACATTCGCTGACGATACTGCGTTGATGGCAGTAGGATCAAATATTGACGAGGCTACAATTAAATTACAAAGAGCAAGCGACAAGCTATACCACTGGACAAAGAAATGGAAAATTAAACTCAATGAGTTAAAATCAGTACATGTAAATTTTACAAATAAAAAATTAGAAAATCAAACACCAATGGTAAATCTGAATGGGGTCAATATACCCCAAGAAAACAATGCTAAATACCTAGGAATGACATTAGATGTCAAACTTAGATGGAAAGAGCACGTTAAAAAGAAAAAATTTGAGCTTGAAAATAAGTATAGAGAAATGTACTGGCTCTTAGGTCGTAATTCTAAATTACCTATACATAACAAGATTTTGTTATATAATCAGATACTCAAACCGATATGGTTGTACGGCATACAAATATGGGGATGTGCCAAACAAACACATGTGCTTTGTATACAAAAATTCCAAAATAAAGTCTTACGCAACATGGTAAATGCCCCTGGTATGTTCGCAACAGTGATTTGCACAGAGATCTAAAAATTCCTTGCATAGAAAATGAAATAAAAAGATATGCAACAAAGCATATAGCTCGTCTGGAGGGACATGTTAACGTTGAGGCCACTCAATTGCTAGATAATCAAAATGATGTCAGAAGGCTTAAAAGAACTAAGCCACTAGATTTAATACGATAGAATTTCGTAAACTTTTTCTTTAAGAAAATCAAAATAGCAATAAATTAATGGTTAGTCCGTTGGACTGGTATTAATGGGAGGGGTGTGGTTTAGTCAGTAAAAATCTGGCACACAATGGAAGCTACGGGGCTCATTGTGTCTATGAAGATTCCCACCAATCCACGCAAAAAAAAATAAAAAAAAAAAAAAAAAAAAAAATATGCAATGACATAAACAATAATAAATTTTAATAATAGAATAACATAGAAAACATGCAGTTGTATTTCATATAACATACAGTTATTCCTACTGTAAAATGTACAGAAATTACATGATGTGCGAGTACACAAGCATTTTCCAATAACACTGGTGCTGTAAACCACGTACTGACGTAGAAAATTTAATGATATATTTTGCAATATAACGGCACACCAAGAAAAAAAAACAAGATGTTGCAAAATGATGATGCTCTGCTGTAAACATCATAGAAAATATGTGGCATTTGATAAAAAACATTTTCTCAAAAAAATAAAAAACAATTGAAAACGATAGAGTAGCTACTTGGAATACTCACCGAAATTTTTCAATTAATGATTGATTTGACACCGAAACAATTCCAAACGGTCAACCATCAATAAAAAGTGTCTATTACCCAGTGTGTCATTTTTTGAAATAGTTGTATCACATCTAAAGGTTGTGGTTTTTATTTTCAGGCTCTAAATTTATCTGCTTTGCAGGTAAGCTCGTCTATTATAGATATAAAATGACAGGGTATGACTCAATAATTGAAATGTTCGAGTAACGTTTTTAATTTTCGTATTTGAATACTATAAAAATTGATGTACAGCCATTGGATTTTGAATTTCTTCATAGAGTGTAAGTGTAGAACTTATCTAAAACTCATTAATTGCTGATGCTCTACTAATTCGATTTCTATAAATATTAATTTTTAATATTAAATTTTTAATATATAGACTTCGAAGAATCACGTTAATTTTAATTGTAATTTATATGACCACGATATCATAATTTAGAGAGCGACGTTATATGGCTAAGTAACATTTTTTTTTAAAAGTTATTGTCGTAAATTAAAGTCTAAAAGCAGCTGATTCAAAACTATTTACGATTCTTCCAAGCTCTGAGTACAAAAAGAAGGAAATGTTTCAAGAAAAATTTATTGAAATATTTCAAAATTATAACAAAATAAATATTTTTTTTTTAATTTGAAGAAATTAGAATTAATTTGAAAATGAGTAGCTAATTAAAAAAAAACACAATTTCCATTAATTAGTCTGTTCTACTATTGGATGGAGAATGTTGTTGGAAAATTGAAATCACATAAGAGTGCGGTTTGAAAACAAAATAAAATTAGAAATTTGTTTGAAGATAAAAAAATTTATTGGATCATTAAATTGAAATCTTTAAAATGTCTAGATGATAAGCGATTTCTTTTATATTAATTTAATTATCATAGTTAGTAATGTTCAAGATAATCTATTTTTTTATTTTATTATCGTCTTTATCGACTTAAAATAAATATTGTAATCCATATATACCAACTATATAGCTTTCAATAAAAATCGATAACCTTGGCAGCTAGTGCTTGTAAATTACTATTGTGTATAATTTAAATTATAATCAATAAATAATATTCATAATAAAAATAATAACATTGATTTTCAATGAAATAAAATAAAACTTAATATTAAAAAATATAAAATATTAATGGGAAAAAATTAATTAGTATAAGTTTATTAGCCTATACTAATTAGTATTAAAATTATAAGTAATACATTTTTTTTCTATGTATAACTTAAAAAAAATATACTTAGAAATGTGAATTTTTCTGCGGATGTGGAACTGTTATTCCTGTGATTGAAATAAAACAAATGTACAAAAATTACTTTTTCATAGGAGCGTGTCATATGCCTGTATTTCATTTGACTGGATATCCTGGATACTGAGTGAAAGTTGGATTCAAAATTAAAGTTCTACTACTTTTACAGAATATCTATATAAACCATTTTTATGCGTAGCCGCTGTTGGATACAAACAAAAAGATGAATTGATCAATTCGAAAACACTAAAACAATTAAAGTCGAATTTTGAAATTTGAAATTTTCGTATTTTGGGGTCTAGTATTTGGTATTTGTGATTTCATGGGCAATGCAAAAATTGTACATATAAATACAGGCAAATAAAAATACGGGTAAATAAAATATAAACAAATTAAAATGCAGGCAAATGAAATATAGGCATGTGATGGTAATCCCCTTTTTCAGTCAGTCGTTCTAAGTCTAACTCTCGAATTCTTCTCTTCTTCCCGTTCTTCTTCTGTGGTCGAACGAAAAAAAAAAAAAATATTATCTTCTTTTGTTATGTTGTTACTATCGCTAACATTGTAATCTTAGTAAGCTTCTCACTTACATAGAGAAACCCCTACGTAAACCTGACTTGTGTAATTTTGGCATAATATCAAAAGTTGGCCTCGTATACCATAAATAAACTTTTAATGTTAAATCTTATCCTTATCAAGTCAAAATGTGTCACTATGTCATAAATGTGTCACTCTTGTATACTGGGATAGAGGATTAAAGTTTTGATCAAAATTACAATGTGTACAAAACTTACTTACTAAAGTGGTCAGAAAATACCACACTTTTGACGGTTGCAGAATTGTTTCCTGTCTGCCGTTATTGTATCTAACCAACGAATGTTTGGTTTCCCTCAACGTCTTGTACCTTCGGATCTTGATTCGAAGATTCTATTGGCTATAGAAACTAACCATAACTTGTTATGGGGTGATGGGTATTATTAAAATAAATGATAAATCGTTCAGGAAGGATATAGTTATAAAATTGACAATATTTTGAATTTTGAATGGGCTTTGCTTAGTCTCATATTAACAAATTTCAATTCCAAATACAGTTTTTGAAGGTTATTTCAATCTCCTTCCAAAACTATATTCTGATATTATACTAAAAATTCCAATAACAATTCATGTATACTAGGTGTAATTTATTCTATTTAATAGAGATGGTAATATTTATTATCTTTTCAATTGCTGGACATTGATATGTTGATAATAGTGATGATGACAGAATTTCCTGCAATTTATTTACTTCTTAAAATTGTATAAAAATTGAAAGTGTATATGTAGACTATAGAAATAGTATAAACATTTGTATATTAAATGTAATAAATTATCAAAAGTCTTATAAATAAATATGAAATAGGGTTAAAGAGGTTATTTTCTTTAACTTTTATTTATTTTTTTGCAAATGAATTCATAGAGGTAAATCCCCTGCACAACACTGTTTGAATGAAGAATGATGAAGTTATTATGATGAATTTGATGTTGATACTTTGATAGTATATATTGTAAGATTCAAGAATATTTTTATTTATTATAAGTATAAGAAAAGTTGATTAGTTTGGTGATTTATGTGAATATACATTTATTTTTTATAAGATATTAGATTGGTAGTTAATTTAAGATACTTTGGAATTCAAAATGTCAGAAAAATAATATCTTTTATTAATACTATTACTATTATTATGATGTTAGTTTGTTGTTCTTTATTATTAAGTAAAATAAATAAATGGTGTTAAAAATGAAATGTTGTAATTTTTCGATGTATAAAAATGATTTGTAAATGAAAACTTTTTATATCTACACTTTTGGCACTCATAGTAGAATACTGATGAGTTGAGAAACATAATTAATGACTTAAATGTTAAGTAAATTGCAACATAATAATGAATAGATTTTAACTGTTTGCATAAATTGTATTAACTTTAGTCATATATGAGTATTGGAGAATCAAATTGTAGAAAATATATTGTATTTAATTACTGACATTGTTATTATCAGTAGCACGATAGGTCATAATCATTTTTTGGCTTCCTAAATCGGGATTATTTAATGTTTTTCATTTATTATGTAAATAAAATGTAATGGGATGATATTAAAATTTGTATGAAAAGTTTTATTTTGATTTAAAGGGATAGAAATATTTTAATACGTATGGTTCTTAAAGGAGGTGTGTATATTCTTACAGAATTATTTATCTTAAAATCGTAATTTTTGTTCAATTTTCTGCTCAGTTTAATATTAGCATTTTGTAGTCTAGCAGCGGCATCGATGATTTATGATGTGTAATATTAATATTGTCTTAACCAAATTATTCTTAACTAACATGTATGTTCTAATGTACAATATTTAAGCTATAGTAGAATATAGCAGAGAAAGACTAGTACACAGTTGATGTAAAATTATGTTGCTGATGACTTGCTACAAGCAATTTTTTAAAGTTTATTTGTTGGAAGGTTTTAGTCTGTAGCTGGTACTAAATTTACCTATTACAGTGATGACATTTGCAATATTTAAATCGGTTTTAATTAATAAATTGGACATTAACTTATTTGTAATTAAAGATTTTATCAGCAATTTACCGTTAATTGTTTTAGACTATGTGTTTAAATTTACTAAATTGACTTACAGTAAAACCCGGATAAGAACTTCTCGCTTAACTGCAATCCCCCTTTAAGAGTACCAGAAACTCAAACACCATGTACATATTGTAGATAATATGCTATTTTTTATCGTTTAACTGCTTTACGGATAAAAGCATAACCCTTATAATTGCATCCAAATATTTGTTTCAAAAATAAAATTTTGCCGTATTTGTCCTCGCTTAAGGGCATTTTTTATTTTGAAAAAAATTGTAACTTTTTTTTAGTAATTTTACTATATTTCGCGTACAAGAACAATACTAGATTCTACAATGTTTATGACAGTTTGTTAAGCGACAAAAGTTATCATTTGAATTTTGTGCTTTCATAATGACATGCATACATAATCCTGATAGTTATTGCTGATTTTAAAATACATTTAAGTTTTTGATTACAACTGTAAGCAAGTACATATGTACAGATTTGTGTAAATAAAAATTAAAAAAGAAATTATTAATGGGTTTTGTTTTTAATTAGATTTACAACTATGGAATCCAAAAAAATAACACAATGACAATTAAACAAAAGTTGGAAATAATTAAGAAAGCAGAGCAAGAGAATTGTCCAAGGAATATTTTAGCCAGTATGTACAAGTGCAATATTACTACTATTAGTAGAATTTTGAAAAATAGAATCAAATTTAAACAAATTGCTGAAGAAAATAAAAATTTATCACGTAAACGCTTAAGAAATAGTCAAAATGAAGAGATTAAAAAAGCTTGTACCCAGTGGCTTAATCATATGAGAAGTAAAAATGTAGTTTTATCTGGCAGAATGATAATGGAACAGGCCAAAAAATTTTCTATAATGATGCAAATGGATAATTTTGAACCGAACAACTGATGTCTATGGAGATGGCAAAAAAAAGAGAATATTTACTTCCAGAAGAACCAAGGTGAAAAACTTTCAGCAGATTATGTTAATGTTCTTCCGACGAATGTTCTTCCAACGTTAATCAAAGATTATTTACCTAAAAATATCTATAATGCAGATGAAACAGCCTTGTTCTTTAAAGCTTTATTTAGAGGTACTTTGGCTCGTAAGGGAGCAGTACCATCGGGATTTAAACGTGACAAACAAAGATTAACACTGTTTCTATTTTTGACCAATATGGATGGCTCTGACAAGGCAGTTTTTGCCATAGGAAAATATAAAAATCATCGTTGCTTGAGAGGAAAACAAATTCCTATCCCATATTTATCTCAAAAGAAAGCGTGGATGAATACAAACATTTTTCTGGATATACTAAAACAATTTAATTCACGAATGCAAAAAGAAAACCGAGAAGTAATTTTATTTATAGACAATGCGGCATGTCATAAAACATCAGTTTCATTTGAAAATGTAAAAATTAACTTTTTTCCTGCTAATACTACATGTTTTCTCCAGCCATTAGATCTAGGAATTATTCACTGTTTTAAGTCTTATTATAGACAATCTCTTGTCAGAAAACAACTTCTTGCTATAGAAAATGATATATCAATCGAAGATTTCAGTAAATCTATAAATATCTTACAAGCATTCAGAATTATTAAACGTTCCTATTGGCTTGTAGAACCATCTACAATTTACAATTGCTTCAAAAAAGCTGGTTTCTTACTTGAAAATTTAGAAAGCCAAAGTCAAGTTCAAAAATGATGTATTAGATGAACCCATCACAATTGAAATACCTATAGATGAAACCATTTTCAGTGAATACGTTGATTGTGATTTGAATGTAGATTATTTTGGGGAGGTCAGTGAACATGAAATACGTGAAGAAATATTAAATCCTTATGAAGAAGATACAGATATATTGAATATTGAATACATAAATGATGATGAGTTAATACCACCAACTAGAAAACAAGCCTTAACAGCGTTTGCAACTCTTCAAAATTATTTTGAAGCGAAAAATGTTACTTTAGATGTAATGGAAGTAATTGAGCAAGAACTTCATAAAATTGGAAATGAAAGCTTAATTCAAAAAAGTATAACTGATGAATATTTATTATAAATTAAAATATGTACATAAATGTACGTAATGTTCCCATATTTGAAAAGTTCCTATTAAATTTAAATACATTTACATATATATTTTTGTTTATTTCTTTTTGTTAAATTTTATTGAACTCAATTATTAATTTTGTAAAATGAATTTTGTTTTGTTTTTGTAATCTTATATATTCTAGTACACAATTAAATAAAAATAAACCCGAAAAAACATATGCAATTTTTGATTTTATAAATAATTTTTCCTAAAATATTTTGTATATAGGTATTCGATAAATGCAGATTTTTAAGCTCTTAAGAGGGGACCCATATAAGTGCACATTTTAAAGCTCTTAAAGGGGTATCGGTTATGTGCAACCCCGTATAAAAGTAAACAATTTTCGTGCATTTTTTGTGTGCACTTATCCGGGTTTTACTGTAGTTGGTATAGCTTTTAGCTATAAAGTGCAGGTGAGCAGAATACATTCATATAAGTGTCAATGTAAAGAATCACCAAATAGACGGTGTTTCAAAATTACATTGGGAAAATAAAAATGTATTAAGATAATGAATTATTATCATAAAATAAAAATCTCTTAATTATTTTCATATTTAGTAAATAAAAATTGTTTGCTTAAAATTATTATTTTTTATACTGTACAGAGTGCTTCGACGATTTACAACTTTTTTACAGTATTACATAAATGTATTTCCTGTGTTGTATTTTCATAAAATATTAAATTTCTAAAAATGAAAAAAATAATATATATATATATATATATATTATATATTTTCTAGTATATCTACCTATTTATCTTTTGTTTTAATATTAAACGTCATCTATTTCAATAAAATTTAAAAATTAAGTTCGTATTAATTTTATTTAAAAATATTTTATTTTATTGTGCATGTCCAAATGTACCTATTTTTCATTCTCATAACATATTTTTAATAATTTTCTCATATTATTTATTTGCTATGGTTGGATAATTTTAAGAGCAGTCATCAGTGTTAACACTTTATAGATAATAATTTTTTAATGTTGTAATGTAAAAAAATTATTTTAATTGCAAAATTTAGTAAATATTTCATTTTATTTGTAAGCTTAGATCATTTTTTATTAATATCAGATAAATTATGAGAATAAGTTTTTGAAAATTAGTACTTTTAGGGTATTTCGATGGAAAAAAAATGTAAAAAAAATAAATTATGTTGAAAAAACCTTTATATATAGATAATTGTGAAATTTCATCATACAAAAATGACTAACCACTGTGAAATGATACATGACTTGGGCTAAGGGACTATATTTTTTTTTGAATTTATTGTTGTAGTTAAGTATTTAGTATTCTTAGGTATAATTAAAAGAGTTAAATTTTTCAATAATATAAATTGTTTTTCTGCAAAAAAAAACTTGGGATAACCAAAAATGTAAAATTCGAATGAATTACGAAAGCATTGTTTCTAATTCTGAAAACATTCAAAATTTTGAAGTGATTATCAAATAATGAAGAAAGTAGACCAGTTCAGAAACATAATTTTAGTAATATGAACATTTAATAAAATTATGTTTATGAAGTGATCTACTTTTTTCATTAGTTGATAAATTTGTCATTTAAGAATTGAAAAATTCTATAGCGTTCCAAAATTTTGTAAGGACCTAGCATACATCGGGAAAACTATTACACTATTTTACAATTAGCTAAAAATGATATGAGTGTCTCAGAACCAAAGTGGCCTAACCCACATTGTTGGTTAGGCCACTTTGGTTTTAAAAAAATTAAAACATTTTTTGAAAAAATTAAACTATGTTCAAATTTTAAAAATAATGAAAAAAATAATGAAAAAAAAATGAATAGAAAATCGGAATGATAATAGCTATTACAGAATTTGATGATTTTTGATGGACCTGAATAACCTATAATTGACCTTCTAATTAAATTTTAATTGATTTCAAATTTAAATAAACAAAAAGTTTTAAACTTGTACAAGAGTCTTTATCAATGTGCATCAGTTTTTAACCTTTCTCTTAGTAGCAAGATATTTGTTTGAAAGTTTCAAAGTAAGAGTTTTTGTAGTTCCGAAAGTCGTTCATTTAAAACCCTCAATTCATATAGATTAGATGCCTGTCCACTTCAATATGTATTATAAAAAAATACATTATTTCGGAATTGAAAATAGAAAACCTAAATTTTGTTGCTTGAAATGTTAAATGAATCGTATCTTATTGATATTGAGTGTAGTCAGGTAACTATTCTTTTGACAGAAGGTTTTTTTATATGTAAAACAAATAATATTGTTATCAAATACTTGAATTAACAATGATAATACATTTTTTTTTTTAAATTGTTTATGGTTGAAGTAAATTAACTTAATAATCACTTCTTGAATGTTATTGTTATAATTAAAATTAAATTTCTATAATTTCGATTTTATTTAAAAATGCTAATGTACACTTAACTTTTAAAATAATACCGTTATTTTAAATAGGTATTAGTAAATTAGGGCAGGCAGTCTTTTTGTCGACAAAAAAAATGTTGAAAAAAAAATGTCGCATTTCAATGTTGAAAAAAATTTTTCGACATTTTTTTTAAAGTAGTATATTTTAAATCTAATTACACAAATCAACTTTTATCATTAACGAAATATGTAATTAAACAATATAAGAAATTCAATAATATTGTTTAGCGGGGGTTTGGGACGACAAATCCCACTGTTATAAGTGCTTTTTTGTGGAAATGTATATTTAATATAAATAATTAGAGGGAATTTAAGAGTACGATTCAAAATAAACCAATCAAAATATTACAGGATATTCCCTTTTTCCAGAAAATGTATATAATATATAGTATATGTATATGCAAGATCCTCAGTTAGGAGGGATTTTATTGTTGGTTGAAAAATCAGGGTTATTCGCCTTTTACAGAATATTTATATATTTGTGGAGTTATTTCACTATGAAAATAAAATGGTTTTTTTTTCAAGAATTTTTAAGTTTTTAAGAATTTCAATGTCCGAATTAATAATGGTTATGATCGTATTAAAGTAGACAAAACTAAAACAAACATTATTTTAAATGTACATGTACGAGTAGCTATATTTTTATTTCAGCATTTTTTTTTCAAAATTTGAAAAAATGAATAAGAAACAACATTTTTTTTTTTCAACATTTTTAATTTGGCATTTTGCTTTTCAACAAATCGACCCATACCCGTAAATTTGATGTACCAATTTCATTAATTTAGTAAGACATCAATTATTTGTTAATTGTGTCTGATATTATTCCTCTGACTAATTTTAAAGTCGTTTTTCCTCCAGTTTAAGAGTGTAAATAATTTATTTTAAATCAGTGACTGCAAATAACTATTATCGATCATTTTTTTATAAGGAGTTATCGTAATATCGAATAAAGTATATGTGTATGATCGATAAGAGGTCTTTTATCGATCTCACAAAAGATCCATAAATTTTCAATTTATATTAAAAAAATTTAAAATAATAATTATTCTTAATCAAAAAAAATTTCAATCATATAAAATAGTTAATTCTCAATTTTTATATTTTTCTCTTATTTTTAATAGTTACGAAATAATTTTTATTTTTTCTATTACCGATAAAAGTTACAAAGCAATTTTATCAAAAAATAAAAATCATTTTCTAATTCTGAAGCTATTCCAAAACATCTCTACACTAAAATTTGTATCAAAGTAGTACTAAGTATCTATTTTCATACAAATCATGTCCCAGAACTCTATTCTGCCAAACAAGGGCTAGATGACCCCCCGAAGTTTCTAAAGTTAAAATACCAATTTCTCGAAAACTATATGACCTGTTACCATTATAATATAATAATTTTAAAGTCTAATTGCCATCATTAATTTACCTGTTGTCCCATGTAAATCCATTAAGTACTTTAGAAGATATAGCTTTTCAAATTCATTTTTGATTTTAATTCTCAATTCCTTTGATGATTTTTATTTTTTCCTATCAGTCGAAAACACAAATAAGCAATTTTTATTACATTCTATTATTTGTTATATCAATTGAAATTTATATGATATGATTTTGTTTCGTTTTTATTTTCATTATTCTAATTATTTTTTTTTTTATTTTTTCTTTTTTCTTGCATTCTTCTTACTTTTCTTTTTTTTTTTGTTTTGTTGTTATTAAATATTATTGTAAGATTAAATTCATTATTGTAACTTGTTTGACTTAAACATAGTAAAAAAAAAATAAAATAAAAAAAAAGCTGCCCAAAAACCATATTTTTTTCCAAAATTTTAGCTCTTAAAAATACCTGTATTTCCGGTGTTAGCGTTTTGACAATACCGAAATACCGGTTTTGAATAATGGTCCAGTATTGCGAGCCCTACTTAATATGAAAATAGTTTAAAATAATAAAATAAACGATTGTACAACGATGAAAATAACAAATGGAGCTACAGGAAATCTTTAGTTATTAGTAGTACTATAGAAAAACTATAATATAGAAGAACACAGTCGAACAAAATTTGTGTGTAAATTTTTTTTTCAAGAGCATGCCTCGCACTTTTTCTATTTCGTATTATTTCATTCTGTCTCATATTATTTTTACTACACTTTTCGTTTTATTCTCTCAATCTCTTTTATAATGATAATAATGTCTGCAAAGTTTTCCACTTCGATGAATTAAAGGACAGGAACAGAAAAATTGAAATCTAAAACTTTTTAAAAATATTACCGCCAAAAAATATGATATAATGTACTAATTTGTTTCCTTGTTTTTCAAATAAATCATTTATAAAAAAACATATCCAAGTTCTAAACCCATACAGAAAAATTATATATCTAATACGAGAACCAGTTAGCAAAATATTATAAAATCAATAAAACATGACACTTTTTCAAATTAGAATAATTTTGAAGTCATCAAACCAAAACAATTAGCATAAAAATAAAGTACTTAGGTATTAAAAAAAAAATTAAATTTCCCAGGTTTGTGGTTTTGAATTATAGCCACCTCGAAATGTTTCTAATTTATCAATACAGGAACATCTTCAGGTTCAAATGAATATTTAGAAGAAAATAATATAATTTTTTTTATGCTGGACAGGCGAATATTACGTAGGGAATAGCTAGTGTAGATTTTGAGTTTTTTGTGTTGAGATGATTGTGTCAATTAAAAAATGTATTCATAATGATATATGTAGTAGGAATTGAGAATTGAGAATGATACTAAAATTATGGAAAATAATGCGAGTAAGGCTAAAATTGTATTGAAAAAATCAGGCAACAAATAATCTTAGATTCAGAACTTCTAGAGTATATTTTTTTTTATGGTAGTACCAAATTGGATAGAAGTGTGGAAGTTTCATCCTAATACAGTGTCATATAAAAATACAAATAAAGTTGTACCCGTATAATATCAATTAATGTTCGAATTATTCAAGTAAATCTGTTCTTTATGACATATACAAGACAGTAGTCCTTAGATTGATATGGTATTGAACGGTGTAGTGAATCTCAAATATTAAAAATTCAATATAATTAAAATTATTGCCATTAATATTTGATTCACTATAGCAGTGTCACCCTAACGGTCGATCCTTCAGTCGATCCTTCAGTCGATCAGCGCAGTAAAGATTAAAAAAAAGTTTGTTTTTATTTTTTGACTTTTTAATGCCAGTCTACCACCAATTTTATAAAACTTGAAATCATCAGAAGAAATTCAGGATGAAAGTATTTTTAATAGTTTTAATAGTTCGATACCTAATGCTAGTTTTGTTATAGAAATGAAATGAAATTTTTCTGGACCTAAAACGTACATCATCGTCAGTAGGTAAATGAAAAAAATAAAAATTCGAACCGTACTTGGGTACCCCGAAGATGTCTTATCATCAAAATATAAAATAAAAATAGTTCAGTACCTAATGCTTATGTATCATACCATCATGCAAGACTACACTAATCATATTGGTTCTTCAAAAATAAATAGCAATAACTATTTTCAGAAGTTCTTGCTTGTATAAAAATATCAGAATTAATGGCTATAGTATATCCCAAAGGACGATGTAAGAGGACTTCAAAATAATATTTATTAAAAAAATATTCCGATAAAAGAAGTCAAAAAATGGACTTTATTTACAACCAAATTTAAAAGGATTATATTAGGGAAATACCAACGAATAACCAAGTAGTTTGAGAAGATTACAAACATTAGATTTAAAATCAGTAAAATATTACAAACATTAGATAACAAATTTGACTGGAATATTCTAATACATAACTGGATTAAGTATTATACACCAAAGGGACCTGTAATAGCTAATGTATCATTGAATTGACCCTACAAAAACTATACCAGGTTTTACTACATATTAATTTACTTACTAGTACTCTATAGTAATACTATTTAGATTATATTTTAATAACATAGATTAAAAAAGTAAAGTTTAAAAAAAAAAAAGAATAGCAACAAAACATAATGTCCGAGCAAATTACTATATTATAATTTTGCGACTTTTCTGCGGCAGAAGTTTTAAATTCATTTAATAACAGGAATAGGTATTGCTTATTTTTAAAAAAAAAATAATCTATTTTTAAAAATTTCGATTGCTGATAAATTTCTATTTTATGAAAATAATTCGTATCTGATGCGATATAAATTAATGTTTGAAAATAATAGAAGATATAAAGTACATCCTATTAACTGGGATAGATCTCGTTTTGGCTGTAATTCCTAATGTTCAGTGCCTAATATGTGACTACTAATGTTCAGTACTCAATATAGCGTTGTTGTCAAACCTATTATCAATGAATTATCAAGGGCATTAATAACTATGTATATAAATTTTTTAAGGGTATATTATACATAAAAAAAAATAACAAAAATAACAAAAAATTAATTCATTACAATCAAACATGATACAAGCCGATAAGCACGAGTTGAATTAAGTTGAATTAAAAAATTGATATTTTTCATCATTTATCACAGTTTTGCCGCTCCAAAATTCAAACAATTATCGGCGGCTTATCACTCTCCTAAATGACGCCTTGTTTAAAACCAATATGTTTGAATTATTTAAAAAAAAATCGCTAACTCACTGTTTACGTGACCGTGGTCTTCGAATTAAAAAAATATTTGGTTATGGAAGTTTTTATAATTTGTTTAATCCGATTGAGTTGGAGAGAGAGTCTGTTCAAAGACTAAATTATACATTTTACTAATTAAGGGCTGGTATGCTCAAATTTTACAAATATTTATGAAATTTTAACACAAAAAGTATTTACACAGAAAATAACGGAATAAAAGAAATTTGACAAACGATGGACAAAATAGATTAGTCCCACTGCAGTACTGCAATCCAAAAGAAAAGCGATATATTTTATGTGCTGAACACTAAACTAAATAAATAATTAATGTACGAAGTTAATCGTATAACTAAAATGATAATTTCAGAACAACTTCAGAACTATTACCAGAAGATTTGTAATTTTTCAAAACTGTACTTGATGGCATTTCAAAAAAAAGTAAAATTAAGTAAAAATGCCTTTTACAAACGTTAAAAATTCTTTTGATTATCAAAACAAAAAATCTCTAAAGTAAACTAAGAAATCAACAAAAGAAAAATAAGAATATTTATGGAAAGGGCTTGTGAGTCACTAATATCTTAAGGCAAAAGAAATTATTTTTTATTGGTTATTATTTTTATTTTTACCTTTTAGCCAATTAAGAAAAATCATCTTTTATGACAGAACTTTAATAATTTTGAAGAATTTTATGATTTTTAGAAAAACTTTTAAAAGTTATGTAAATCGATGGAAATTCTTATCGTATGCGTATAAATATGAGAGAGGATAATACACTAATAAATGAAAAGTAATGATAAAAATTAATGGTAAAAAAAGCAAAAAAATTAGGTACTATCAATGTAAAAGATGTTAATAGAAAGGTTTTTTTTTTATGCTTTTATTGTTTTCATTAAAGTTTCAGGTTCTTGTTTTTCTACTTCAATTATCTTTTAAATGTCTTAAAAGCCTTTTTTTTTATTAATAATTTGTTTGCTTAAAATATTCCTTCAGGATGTATAAGACTGTTTTTAAAGAATTGTTCCTTCTGGGAATAAAACATGCATACATACTACACTTTTACAAAGCTTTCCGTTTGAGCAAATTTTTCGTTTAGAAAATTGTTGTAAATTTAATGTAGAGTAAATATAGAGACGATACGTTTTAATCCTAAATTATGTTACGGTAGATAAACTGAGATGTTTATGTGAATTTTCTATTTTTTATTAAAATTTTAATTTATAGTTTTTGGTTTTTTTAGATTTTAAGTTGACCTTTAAAAAATAATGACAACATAAAAGTAAAACATATTGATTATTAATTACTGTGTAATATTAATAAAGCGGTAAAGACAATTGCGACTGCTGACGAAAAATTCGCGACGGAAAAATTAAAATACATATGCTCTTATGTATATGCTCACAATTCCAACAACAATCGCTCAATCGCATTTTCATTGTCGTTGAAATAAGGCTATTCTCTAGTTTTTTTGCTGGTAGTCAGATTTGACGTTTCTGACAACCTTTTTAATAATCAAAAAATAAAAATAAAACAACTATTCTGAAATCTGATCATCATCTGTTGGTTCTATAGCTCGGGGTGAGCCTTAACTTCGTCTACAACTTTCCTCCATTCTGCTCTATCTTGTGCAACTGTCCTCCATCCGTTAACTCCAATCTTTCAGACAGTTGCCCTCCATTTCGTCCAGCCATCGTGATTTTGGTCTATCTTTTGCTCTTGTATTGTACGGTACTGCGTCTAATATTCTTTTTGGCATCCTTTGATCATTCATCATCAATATTGTGTCCTTCAATTAGTGCTTCTAGCTCCTCATTTGATCTGATTTGGTATTCACCATCGTCATTTATTTTGGGACCAAATATTTTTCTCAGTATTCTTCTTTCGAATACTTTCAATTTATTTTCGTCACTAATTGTCATGGTCTATGCTTCGCATCCGTATGTTACGACCGGTTGTATTATGGTCTTAGTCTTGTACATTCTTAATTTAATTGTCCTGGCTTCTGAAATCTGATATTAAATATTATTGTTCTATTTTTTTTAAAGTTTTATAATGTTATACAATTTATAATTATTTATTTTTTTATTTAGATACATACGTATATATAAATTTAGATTTATTAGATGTATTTGGATCGATTGCTACAAATAAATTAATAAATTATTCAAAATGATTTTTTCATTTTGAAATTCTGCCATTTGCTTTTCTGTTTTGTTTGCTTATTTTAATTTTTCGTTTCGCTACAATTGTGTTTCATTTGACGAAAAATAGTTGAACGAAGCGAATTTCGTTGGTAGTCGGTGGTCGGTGGTCGCAATTGTCGCTTTACGGCTTAACGGTACTTTGCCAAAAAACGGGATTTGAAATCAAAAATTCATAAACGTTTTTGATGCGTCAGTCATAAATTCTAAGACTGTTTAATCATAAATTTTTTTGCACAAATCAACACAACAAATCGTTTTCTTGCTACTGCAAGGAAATTCAAATTTTTGGTTTTAATTTTTACTGTACTATTCGGTGTTGTTTGACATGACCTAAATGGAATCAGGATAACTATTTTTAAATTTATTTTTTTTAAATACTTTTAGAATCTAGTTTTTTTTTCAGTATACTGAGGATTAGTGAATTTCATTTTTTATACTAACTACATATATCTGCTACTAGTCTCTTCATCAATTTGCTTTATTAAATTGCCTTAATGTTATTCATTTTAAAACAATAATTGTTTAAGTTATTTAATATACTTGTATCGTCCACTAGTTATCACAACGGATCTTACTTGTCTAAGTGTATCGGTGTACTATCGGCAGCCACTACTATACCTGCCATCGTCCACTAATTTTTTTAAAATGTCTTTCCAAACTTTAATTTTGTCCAAACTGCGAAGTACTCTGCAGTAGATAAAGTTTTCCACATTTAAACTAGTAGATATACCACTGAACAGAATTCTACAGAAATGTTATTGTATGTGATTGTGTATTCCAAATCTCTGTGTAAAACCAGTTAGGGTGTTCATCCCATAGACTTGGAGTTATAAAAAAAAAAAATAAAATCTACAAAATTAATAAAATAAATATAATAATTTTTACTACATTATGAACGTTGTAATAATAATTACACCGTTATCTAAAATTGGTCTTGTCAGAGATACATATAACACTCTAAGCGTGTATTTATCTCTAAAATTGATACAGTTTCCTGTATGAACCATTTTATTAAACTCTGTGATTTTGTAATCTGTATCTTTAAAACAAAGCCCAGAATATTTATATTTTGGAATAGGTAAATTTTATAGATGAAGAATTTGTAAAATAGGACTCAACGGTTCACAATTAGTATAGTTTAGTTCTGAATAATTTTTTTGACATCAGCCATAGAATATAATATTTAAGTATAATCTTGCATCGCTGTACAGTCATGTAAATATGATATTTTCAAGTAAATTTTAGCATCATCTAACGAAAATTGATATTAACAAATTTTAATGATATATTACGTGCGGTGCAAATGAGATCTCTGATGAGATACTCTGGATTCAAAGGAAAAATTTCATGAAGAAAAATGACGAAAATTGGTTAATTTTCATAAATTATACTCTATCTGAAGTATGGTGCAAACCAAGAAAGAAAAGTTCTCTAATGCATTGACCATCTCTAACTTCTTTAATTCTTTTACAAAATCGGTATAAGTATGTTACAAATAGAGATAAACTCCAGTACGGTGTATCCGTATATTTCTACTTTCTATATATCTATCTACGTTCTGCTACTTTGTGGCCAAACAACAAAACATAAAAGAGTAAATTATAGCGATTTCTGTAAATCAAAAAAACTTTTGGAATATTGTAAATTTCTGGCGAAATTGAAATTTAATTAAATTCAGAATAAGAACATTCAAATCCAATATCATTGCGCCACTGTAGAATTCTTGCGGTTACGAAAAATGGAAAAGTGTAAATGTGAACAAAATAAATAGAACCAACAAGTATTCTTTAGTAGAAGCTTGCGAATAATATTTCAAATATTTCGGCAAAATACCACAACAAAAATTATGAATTGTTATAATGAGCTTCCATAAAGAGCAAAAAAAAATAAAGCCCATGTAAAACGCTGGCAGAATACCTCTTGACTGAATTCCAAAAGATAATAGGGATAAGAAGAAAGCACGCAATCCTCACAAGTACAGACCTACATAAATGCGATTCGATAAAAAATTCCAGACCATTTTGGTCTAAGTGTGTCGGGGTACCGTCGGCAGCCACTACTACCTACCCCTATCCATGGAAGGGCAACATTGGATAATGATATAAATATATACTAACGATAACCGTTTATTGTCGAAATGAAATTGATGACGGTGAAGCAACTTGAAAGACAATACACAAGCCCTAAGTGTGTCGAGGTACTGTCGACAGCCACTACTACCTTCCTACCTACTTGTGGAACGGCAACATTGAATAATGATATAAAGATATACTAACCGTTTATTGCCGGAATTAAGTTGATGGCGGTGAAGCAACTTGAAAGGCAGAACAACTGTCATGTCAGTGCTATTGAAGAAAAATATTCAATACAGCAATTGTGAGGAGTGATGCCCAAAAACTTATTTCTCAGTACAAATGATTTATAAAACGTAACGAAACAAATAATGATATTGTAATTTTGTAGTACTGGCAGTATGATGGTTGACCGCCTTTCATAGATGTCGATAGAGAAGACTCGCAAGCGTCTGTATAAAAATTATTTTTGTTCAAAATACGTTGAGTTCTGCAAAGATGCTCAAAATGTTCTTATATTAAATCTATAAATTAATTTTAACTACATTTTGTTAATATTTATTAGGTCTTAAAGTACTTTAGATATGGTTATGAGTTTAATCAAAATTGCATTATTAAGTAGCATAATTCAGCCGGTTTTGCTTGAAAGATTAAAAATCATAGTGCAAAAGTTAAATCATCAACCAATTGTATTTTGTAAAGATTATCAAAGTTCATAATTCTAAATTTTTTTTTTTAAGGATGTATAAATATACAATTAAAAGCACTTAAAACTTGAAACTTTGCCAATATTGTTAAACTTATAAAATGTTACAGAGAAGGAAGAATAAACAAAAATTAGAAACAAAAAAGCATGCTATTTTCAAAAAAACTGAAACTCATCAAATATTTAAAAAAAATTTAAGTTGCTTAAAAAATAAAGTACCTTGGAGTTTTGTTTAGTTCTTTTCCACAGAAAAAAATACATATGAGGTTTGAAGCATTACTGTTATCGTATACGAGTTTTAAGTTATCCAAATTCTATTTTATATTTTTCTTATATTTAATTTTCTGACAAAAATTTGTTGTTATTGTTCGGATTTTTTTTTTTTTAATAACGAAATAATTTGTTATAAAAGTTCTAAAAGTAAAAAAGAAAAATAAAAAATACTTTGATAATGAGATATTTTTTGATCAAAAAGGAAATTACAGAGTAAAACTAATTTTTTTTTTTTAGTAAGTTTAAAAAATTAATAACAAAATAACTGCTCTTGTAAAAGCAAAATAAAAAGTAAATTTCTTTGTTGAATTTTTTGAAAATAAAATTTTGTTAACCTGGTATGGGCTACTCACAACCATGCCATGTCAAGTTAAATGAAAATTTACTAATTATCATGGTGCGAGAGGCTGTTGAAGTCGGCAAAATTGAGCAAGAAGGTTCATTGTTATACGTGCAGCTCATATTAAGTTCATGCTAACCCGTTACGGGCTACTTACAACCACTATAATGCTACACCAATGTTCATGATAATTTACTAATTATATAGTGCTACGAGTGGCTGCGGAAGTCTGTAAAATTAAGGCAAGAAGGTTCATTGTTATACTTCGAGTTCATAATACTAAGTTCGTATTAACCCGTTACGGGCTATTTACAACCACTATAATGTTACGCCAGTTTCTACGAACATTTAATAATTATCCTCGTGCGAGTGGCTGCGGAAGTCGGTAAACTTAAGTCAATCAGGTTCATTGCTATAATTATTGCAGTACATATTAAGGGCAAAATTGTGAACGTCTGTTCAAATTATCAAAATGAAAATCAGTTGATATAATAACGTAAGTTCAAAATTAAATAAATCAAGTCCAGGTCTCAACCAAAAGCAAGACGTGTACATTCTGAAGCAAGTATAGAAATATGTGTAAGAATCTGAAATACATGTACAAAGTACTACAAAAATAAAATGTTGATGGCATAATTAAATTTTTCTTAAAATGCGAAGGTAAACGATCAAATTCCCAAATCACAATGTCCCCAGGTCCCAAGTTACAAAATCCAAAAATCGAAATCCCATACATATATAATCCAAAAAACAATATTAATTCAAAGAAAATAACACAAAACTCAAAACAGCGTGTATGGTCAAAAATTAAGTTAAAAATACAAACAAACTTAATGCATTTCAACATCAAAAACAGCATTTAAAAAACATTGCTTATAATATCCATCTTAGTTAATAACATTTTCTCCATAGCTTTAAATTTGAAATAAATTTTTAAATGTATTTCGGAATATTTAAGTTTGGGATTTTGTTCATCGGAACTTTTAAATTTGTGTTTCCTAAATGTTCGGCTTTTTTTCTTCGAATTAATTGTTTTTCAGTATTTTGGTGCGGTCTTTATGGAATTTTGATACCAGATTCATATGATTTGGTTCCGACTACGTATGGGAGCATAGATTATCAAATAGTAGCTTTTACCGAATTTTTCTTCAGCTCATTTTATTGTTTGTGGAACTTTTTTTATTTTCTCGCATAATATACCACTTCGGGTAGTTTTCGGCCTTCCACTTCATTTAACATTTCTATGTTCTTATCAATTAATAATGGTGTTAACCATAGATTTTAAAGCATTCTGTTCACTTCTCTAGGTTTTTGCAGCTTTTGTGCTGGAAGCGAAACTTCATCAAAATCTTATTCTGTCAACAAGGTACTGAAATTAAAAAAAATCACCCCTAATTAGGATGAATAGTTGTTGTATAGTTATAATGTTATATTTTGTACAATGAATTGTTGTAAGTGTCCCATAGTTTTATTTTGTGGTATTGACGTGTAAACAGAATTGATTTTCTTATTCTATAAGCCGATATTTATATACAGTCAAGTCCACTTAAGAGCACCTCGCTTAAAAACATAAACCGTTTTAAGTGCATTATAATTTGAAAGCAAAGTGTTTGCGTTATTTTTTCATATAATTCGATCCGTTTAAAAGCAAGTCGCTTAACAGCAAAATATCTTTAAATGCATAAATGTCTGTATAATATATTTATAAATTTGCATACTTTTTGCGTTGTTTAATAGCACATCACGCCAAATTTTGTTAATGTGTTGAGACAACACAACATAATGCAGGGCAGCTTTATAATTAACAAAAATACGGACAGTTTGGTAATTTTTGCAGTGTTGGATATCATACATACTATGTACAAATACATAGCTACAAAAATTCAAATATAAATGACATATGCTATGTTTATGTACCCAATATATTTCTCATACTTTTCTTTACAACATAGCACCTATACATAATTAAAACTGATGGACTTATTCATTTAAAAGCACAATTTGCTAAAAGCACAAATTTATCTGTTATCTTCGATGGGCTGTTAAGCCAGTTCAACACCACAGATTAGTACGAAATATTTATTTCAATTTAATTGAATTTATTTTTCTCCCCCTTGCAGACGCAGGACCCTTTTCTTTGCGGATGTGGTAGTACAAAACATGATAACAACATTTTTTTTCATTTCAGGTTATTAAATTTAGTGTCTATCAAATTGGGCACGCCAAAATCTTCAGGTAAAACTTTTTACCTATCTTCATATACTTGGCGTTCTTCGAAGTAAACCGAGCTTTTAACAAGAGTTTTAAAACTGATAAACACACAACCAAACTATAGTAGACCCACTATCATTTAACCAATTTGAATAATTATTTGAACACAAGACTACGAACTAAAATATTTTTTCTTCACCTATATATAATTACGTTCTCCATTCAATTGAACTAAAAATATCACTATTATTATACCATTATACTCTATTAACTATAAACTTAATATTCATTTCTTTATTTCTTGAAAATGTGTTAAAAATTAATTCATTAATTTATTCATAAAAAAATATTTTATTTTTTTTTTTTCATTTTCTTTCATTTTAACTATGAAAAATTCTTTTGATATAAATTAAGACATTAATATCACCTTATTCATATAGTCATACAGAATTTATTATTAAAAATTCAAAGATATCATAATGCCAGTCTATTTATATTAGCTATATATACTTAAAATTTTAAATATTAAATGAATTAAATTTGAAAAAATTAAAATAAAATAAAAAAAAAACGCAAACATTTTCCTTTTTCGATTAAAATCAACTGAAACCCTATTATATCAAAGTTGAAAACCACAACAAAATCAGCATAATAAAAAATATTTTATATTGAATTACCGACCGCCTCCTACAACTCCCAATATTATACAATAGTAAACAAGGAAAAAAATATAATAAAAGAAAAAACAAAAACAAAATGCATAGAAAAAGAAATAACAATTACTGTAACACTTAAGCAAACATTTGCAAATGAATGCATTACGATCTAGCTAATTATTCATTTCTCCCACAGTCAAATGAACCAACTATTCAGGCGGGTACCAAACAAATTTTCAAAGCCATTGAACCTCTTACAACAATACAACGCAGAATTGAATCCAATGAAATAACAAAAACAAAGAAACATAAAGAATTCGTTTCGTTTTATATTTTCTTTACTAAGAATGAGAACTAAAGAAGAAAATAAGGAGATCTAAATAACACACTCACAATACAGTGGTAGTTTTAAGCTCAATTTTCAACAACTGCCAACAATACCAACAACAGTTTACAGCAACTGGTATTTTTTTCTTTCATTATTTTATTTAAAAAAAAAAAAAAAATAATTGTATGACTTTTTATTGTTATTGTTGTGAAGTATTTTTAAGAGTTGAAATTTATATGAAATATTTGCACCGTCTTACGAGTATATAATATACTTTTGCATAATAAATATTTATATTTAACTAATAAAGACATAATAAAGTTTCAAATTTCAAGAAAATAAATCAAAGAGTAAAAGAGAGTATGTAGCTCTATGAGTATGAGTATTTTATGTAGTGATAATTCTAAATATGAGAGGTGCAAAAATTGTTTGAATCAAAATAAATGTGGTTCGAAAGAAAATTTTACTTAATACAGGATTTGAAATAGGATGACAAAAAAAATTAAAATTCTTCCCAATATCGAATTGTATGACTTACACGCTGGGTGTGACAGTAGGTAGAGCGCCGAAAGATCGTGGAAGAAGGTTGCCTTTCAACCGAAATGTTTCAGTCCGAAATTCCCAACGAAACAAAAAGAAAATGTGTTATGGGTTTATCGATCTGGTTCAGTACTTTAGTAATTGGAATATAATAAATGACAAAAATAAAATTAAGACTATTCTTATTTTCATAAATGCAGAAAAAAATGCGTCGCTACTGTGCAAATTTTTTTTTCTGATGTTTATGAATACAAAATCATTTGCAGATGAGCAGAAAAAATCTACGCAGATTTTTGTGTTCAGAAACGTTAGAAAAAGTTTTTAACTTTAGAGTTTTTTATTTAGTTGCATTAAAAAGAAAATAATTACAAACTTTAAAAATTTCATTTAGCACCTTGCCCCACAAAATACTTTTTTTCCTCTTTCCGGAAATGAGCACGAATTTCATCTGAAGCTTCACCGAAAGTAAGACTTTCACTTCTGCGTCTTCCACCAAATAAGTGGAGAACATACGTAAATACCAAAATATTTCACATTATTTTAATATTTATTAAAATATTTTAGCATTTATTGAAGTTTATAATTATTGTTTTTAATAAATAACAATAAATTCAATTTTAATATGTTCTTCCAAAATATTTTGCAAGTCCATTTTAGTTTGTTTTATTTTTATTGCAAAAATTGTAGCAACCTTTTTTCTACCTGCCAAATCTTACCGACCCTGACGCAATACTGATGATTACGAACAAAAGCGCCTGCTTTTTAACTTTAGCAGATTTATCGCATGACTTCGAACACAAAATCTATATTTATTTTGTAAAAATTACATTTTACCATGAGTTTTTTTGGTTGAATTTTATAACTCACTGAGGTCTTATTGACATATTGTAATAAGTTATAAAGTCAATCAAATTAAAAATTAGGATTTGTATAGGTAGTCTAACACTATAAATACCTACTGATGAGTTCTAGTAGTGTTATGATGAACGAAACAATTCCTAAAAATAATTTTGTTTGTTAACACAAATAATAATAATATTTATAGATACAATGGTGATATAAAATATCTATGTATCAAGATTGAATATTAATTAATAAATCGAACTTGTTCTTTTTATTAAAAGTAAAATGATTTAAAGGTTTTAAAAAATTTATATTTATATAAATTTATTTTGACAAAATCTGCATTTCTGCGCATGTTCTGCGTTTATGAAAACAAAATAATCTGACAACAACTTAAATATTAAATGTAACTATTCTATTTAAGAAGGCTTATCCTTACCCCTCGACAAAAACCAGTAGTTTTCCACATTTAATGAGTTGCTAAGCCAGATATTTGATAACTATAAATACTTCAAAAACATTGCAGATTATAGTATGAACTAACAGTAACGTACTTAATTAAGCACGAAAAGGTAATTCTGAATAGTTACCTGTCGAGAACATAAAATCAAAAATGTATTTTTAACGATTCCTATACTACATAACTGAATATATTCCATTTTTTGAGCCGTAGCATGAGCTCAATAGTTAAAAAAACATGAAATTAATATAGAAATAAATTTAAAGGAAATTTGAAGGTGCAAAACAAAAAAATTACCCTAATTCACTGTTACTAAATTCTAAATTTAAATCCCAATAAATTTTATCATATCTAGTTTATGGAAATTTAGCTTCTTTTTGATTGTTTTTTGATTTATTTTCCATTTGTCAAGATGGTAAGATTAATCCATAACTGCGTGCTCAAAATTCTGGTATATTAACAACCCATATATTAAATGAGTTGTTTTAAGTTTTTTGAATATTCTGTTTTAAATGTGAAAAACTATGTGTGTTTTTGGTATTAATTATGGTACATTAATCAATATTTTTATTTTCGTAGTTTTCGAAATTTATTATTTAGAAAGAAGGTGGGGTAAAGTATTCATGGCAAATTATATGGCAAATATAATAAATCTAAGCACGGGTTCAAATTCTAACATCATATTTTCTATTAAATAATAATAAAAAAAATTTTTTTTTTAAAACTTGCTTTTTCGAAGAGTTACACAATTTTGGTAGCAACGTTTAATGCACTAAAAAAGAGAAAATAAATTAGGTAGTTCAAGGTCTGTTAAAATATGTTATATTTGGTGTAATTCTAACATTTGACTTCAGTTGTTTGTACGAAAAAAGCAAATATATGAACTTGCCATGAATGAAAGCAAGGAGCGTAAATTTAAATTATGTGCTGATATTTTAAACAGTTATCAGGATTGACGTTCCTTGCTTTTATAGAAAACCTTGTGATATTAACATGACGCGTTAACCAACTGAGCTAACAACCGCTTAAAAATGTTTCTCCAAATTACAGATATAAAATAAAAATTTATTTTGACCCCTAAATTGCCCAATAAAATAAATAAATAACATTGCAAGCTAAAGAAAAGCAAATAATAGATAAAAATGAGCTGGAGCTCAAGGCTCACTTTTGAAGTTAAATCTGACATGTAATTAAACTTGAGCTTAAGCTTTGGAGCTATGAAAGATAAATGTTGTAAGATAATCAAAATTTGCTCAAACCTTACCTTAGTTTGATATGCACAAAAAGTTTGTTTTTAATGTTTTCCATGTTTTCTTAGGTTCAGGTTGTAAGGCAGAAATTTACTTGCTCTAAATCGAACATACAAAATCTAGATCAAATAAATTATTTTTATTTATAAGTTAATCAAGAGCTTTAACTCTTTTGCTCAAACTTTGAGCTTAAGCTGATTTTTATGCATGCTCCGGTAATCTATTGATGATATTGTTCATATCAGTAAATGGTATAACAGTAATTATGAATGATGGAAATGGAAATTCCTGTTACTTCTTTTTACTCCTGGAAATACAATCGGCGCTGGGTAAAACTCGAATTACCCATTGTTGTTGTTTGTATTTTGTTATTATTTGTTTTTATTATTATTTATTTATTTATTGCCATGATACATATTCATAATTTTTTTTTTAACAATCTTGAATTTTTTAGAGCTTATACTATTGTATTTACACCTATGACTATTGTTAATTATTACTTAGGCTAGCTGACTAATTTATTTATTAATTAATTTATTATTTAAAGGAAAAATGGCGACAAAAAACCTTTTTGAATTTTCATGTTTTTTCATAAAACTTACCCCTACTTACATACTAAGAAATAAACCTAAATTAAAACCTATTCTAAAATTGCTCTTATGAGCGAATTATTTGAGTTGTAGCAACTTTCCAGGAAAGCAGGTGTCAGCTTTTCAATTTGTTACAATATGGTGTTTATTTATGCCCATTCTTGGTTGAAAAATGTCTAGCTTTTGCAAGAATTAATTTCCAGATTGCATTTTGTTTTCTTTGCAAAACTTGCATATATGTTTTGGAAATGTCTTTCCATACGATAAATCATCCACATAGAAATACACTACGCAAAATTGTTTTATATATTAGGAGCTTGTTTTCCGAATTTAAACACGGCTAACGATTTATTAACAAGATACAAAAGTTTAACAAAAAAATTAAATTTTTCAATAGCTTTATTAATGTGAGTCTTAAACAATAATTTTTTATCGAGGTGAATTCCAAGATAAATGATGTATTCTCTCTCTCAGACAATATTTATATTATTAACCCAAATGTTTCTGTTTGGCAAAACACTGGATATCCTTCTTATGGTAAAGTGCTTTGGTTTTTTCGCCATTAATTTTTATTTTCCATTTGTAATAATAATCTTTTATAATTTCAACCGGGCATTTAGACGTTGTTAAAATAACGGTGTCATCTGCATATAACCTAAGAGTACAGCTGTTGGGCGTAGGAAAGTCTGCTATGAAAATATTATATAACATGGGTGATAATATTGAGTCTTGTGGGACTCCTGAGGTAAATGCCACAGAATACGATATATCCGATCCTATTTTAACCAGAAATGATCTATTTTTTAAGAAACTTTATATAAATTTTATGATATTTGTATTTTATAAAATCATTCGTTTACAAAATATTTTTCCTAAAAATACATATTATGAACGGTAATTTAAATACAGTAGTATATACTTCGTTGACAAATTTGTTTATATACCTACCTACCTAATTAGGTAAATATAGAACATCTTGACTTTGAACTATAACGATGACGCTATACGATTTTTCTGATATTTGCATATATTACGATTACGAGTATATTACCAGAATGGTACCTAGATTTAAGTAAAATAATGCAAAATAGTTATACAAGTATATGCAAATTTATAATTATCGATAAAATTAATGCATTTGAAATGTTTATGTAATGAGAAGTTATTTTTTAATTCTTACCTTTTTATCGTTATGGTTTTAACGCGATTTTTAAGTTTTTGTAAACTGTTTGTAATCATTTCTGTTTTATGTTGTATATTCGCAACACGATGAGAGACGACTAATGAATTGTTGACGACAATAATATAAAAACAGTAGTTGTATACATTTTCGTATATTCAATGTAGATAACTATAGCTATATAGTTTCGTTAGGAAATGTTAAATCGAGGTGTTACGGAAATTCTTTGTTGATCATTTGGGTCTCTTTTTTTCTCTTTCCGTTGATTTTTTTTTTTAATTTAAAAATATTTGAAAATATTAACAATAGAAATGATTGTTACCATAATATAGGAAGGGATAACATGGTACAGTTCATATTATAAAAAAAAAAAAAATTAAATAAATTTTTGCTTTTAACGTTGAAAATCCTTTTTAAAAAAAAATTATTATTTTTGCAGTGAATTTAATTTCAAATATTATAAATTTAGAGCGGCGGTTAAACAACGAAAAAGGAATATAAATTTGAAAATAATGTTTTTAGGTTTTGGGTTTTGAAAATGTTAATAATGAATTGTTAATAAGAATGTTAATGAAAAATTGATGAAGATGATGTTTACACTATAGCAAAGAATCAACCAAAAGCAACGTAAACTTCATTTTCAATGGAAAATGTATTAAGTAAGTAGCTATATATGCTATCTAAAGAATTGTATAACTGTTCTTTAGATGTTGTTTTTTGAAATGTTTTCATTAAAATTCACATCATGGGTTATATATTAGTTGTCTTTTGTGCATGCAGTGAGTGTCAAAAATGGAGTCAATGTATTTAACAATAATTTCTGTGGCAATAAGAAATAACAACTTAAGTGCACTTAACCATTTTTGGCAGCTGTTCAATTTTTCGAACAGCAAAATTGCCTATTTTTATTAAAGTTTTTTTCTGTTATAGCTGTATATTTTTAACTAAAATTTAATACATCAATAAACTTTGGACTCTTGGCTTTAAAATAAGTGTTTGAGATGTAAAATTGACTCACTTGTTTTCAAGATAGTTGGAGTGTGAAAAAACTCCTAATTTTACCGATTTTTTGGAAATGAAAACCAAACAAATTTAAATTTTTAATTCAAGAAACTAATGATGAGGTTTTCTTGTGAAAGAGTCATATTTTCCATGTTTCAATATTTTTGTCGATTTTATTCCACCAGAATGTGTCATATACGTATAATGAATATTGCTGTTCGAAAAATCGAACACTGGCCGCTATTTGACATGTTTTTTTAAGACTAATATTTTGATATTTTTTCATACTTTTTATTTATATTTGATTATTGTTAAATTTTTTTAATCCGGAACAGTTTTTTTTAATCGTAGATACTATTTATAAATGTTTAAAATAAGGTTTCTAACATTTGCAATATAAAAATGACATAAAATGTAAAAAAAAATATCATAATTTTGTATAATACAAATTTAAAATAAAGTCTATAAGATTACCAGCATAATAATTTATTATAGCAATATAAAATCCAGGTAAGATAAAATAGTTACTACAAATTATCTTTTGTAATTAAAAACTTGTAATTATTTACCTTAAATGACCAGGTAAATAATTAAACCATAGAGTAATCATATAAGTAGAGTATTCACGTAGAACAATATTTGTTAATCATTTTCTTCTAAAAATGCCGTCCCATTTTTACTCAAAACACGAAAATGCCGTCCCATTTTCACTCAATACCCCAAAACACTCAAATATAATTTTCGAAACTCAATTATTTTTACTCAAAATTTTGTTGTTATTGAGAAGAATATTTCATACAATGCCACTATACTTCTAGCCTATTCACAGAATGATTTTTTCGGAATTTTATCGAATTACGATTTCGTTTTAAGTTTTGTTTTAGTTTTGTGTATAAAGTTTTGCTCTCCCAGTGACTAGGCTAGGAGTATAGAGGCATTGTTTGATAATTTGAAAAGTATTTACATACGTATGTACTTTTGATTTATATGAAGAGTGTGTATCGTAATATCGTATATGTGTTCACCATACATTTACATATCTAATTCAATACAAAAAATATATGTATATAGAAAAATGTAAACAAAAAAACACAATTAATCGCAAAGACAATGAATGAAATTCTATCCATACAATAATAGGTCAATGATAGCATCACATAATCCAGAATTTTTTTTTAAAAATAATGCTAATAAAAGAATAAAATGTATTAGTAATGCATTACAAATCGTGAACTTTGTACGGAATACCGTTTTGTTTTATTTTTTCAGAACTTGGTTAAAAATCGTATTTCAATATTTCAGATGAAATAATTTTTGAAGAAATAAAAACAGCCAACAATCCATATATAAAGAATAAAATGTCCAGTTTTATTTTTTTTACTTACTTTTTTAAATTTTGATAGCTTGTTTGTTTGTTTGTATTCATAATTATATTATGCATTCATATATATACTATTCATATTATTATCTACGGTAAGAAACAGACAAAATTAACAAAACCAAAATTGTTGAAAATTTAAAAATACATGTAGGTACCTACTTTTCAATAGAAATTAATTTGAATTATTTTTAATTTTACAAAACCAACATTAATTTTTTTGTCCCTTTCTTCTATAAAATTTGAAATCACAAATTTCATAAATCACATTGACCAAGTCCAAAACAAAATATTAATTCTTCAAATTTTAAAAATTAAAGCAAAATAACAACAAATCCAGCAATAATCTTGAATTCTTTCAATTTCTAAAAAAAAATTCTATACTTTGATTTGTAATATTATTTGTGGTCTATTGAAAGGACTTTAAATGCATGTATATATATTTTTATACACATTGTGTAATTTTTAATTTTTATCACATAAGTAAAGTAGAAATGCGAACAGCGAAATAAAGAAGTATGTATATACCGTAACATGCACATTCGATATATACATTTGGAGTACCTATACATACAACTTTTATATTGTTGACATTGTTGGCAGCATAATAACAAATAAATATGTTCATAAGTAGTAGGTACACAAAATCTTTTTATTTATGAGTACAAAATACATTGCGCTCAATTTATAAGCAGTTAAAAATTGAGTAATATTATTTTGAGTGAACATAGAATTTTGATATTTGAAAAAGTGACTAGCAAATTTTGTTCTACGTGAATACTCTACTTATATGATTACTCTATGATTAAACTTAAATAAAAAAATAAATTGAAAATATTAGGATTTTTACCGGAAATAGATCAATTTAATGTTTGGTCGAGAATCTTTCAATAGACGAACAGATGGTGCCTTATTTTGGTCATCACTCCTGTAAGATGTATATTGGAAATAAACCAATCCGTTTCGGTTGTAAAATATGGTCCATATGCTCTTCTGATGGATACTTGTTCTCATGCATACCATATCCTGACTCAAGCGACAACTATAATAAATAAATTGCCGATGTTGCCATACTATTATTTAAAAATATTCAACATCCAAATCGACACAATGTGTATTTTGATAACTTTTTACAATCATACTATTTGATGTTGTTGAAAAACGTTTCCTTGCCACAACAGTTCGAAAAAATCGAATAGCAAACGCACCATTTGAAACATAAAAAATTACAGCGTGGTGAGCATGATTACATATTTGATGCAACAAACAAATTATTATTCTGATAATCTGATAGTCTGATAATAAAGAGGTTACATTGTGTTCTGCTTTTGACCAAATCGATACAATGAATACAGTTAAATGCTGGAAAAAAGAAAAGAAGGATTATGTCAACTATCAGCAACCATTACTTCTACATAACTATACAAGTATGACATAGCAGGTGTCGATTTGCATGATAATGGAGTTGCAAATTATCGCAGCAATATCAGAGCAAAAAATAGTATTAGCCATTGTGGACTGTTGGTTTGAGCTCTTCACTAGTAAATTCCTGGAAGCTACACTGTTTTGTAGCGAAATATAAAAATGAAAAACCTATGCCACAAAAAAAATTTCGTATTTTCGTTGCTGAAAAATTATTATTAGGATTTGAATATGAATCATCTCAAGAAGAATATCATCATCACAATTTACCAAAACAATCAGGCAGACATGTTGTTGTTTCCGAGGCAGAAGGAAAATATCGTCGATGTCAATTGGTAAAAAATGCAGCAAGTCAACGAAATTCATGTACAGGAAGTGCAACGTCTATTTACACACTAAATGCTTTGAAAATATCATGAAAAAAAGTTTTTGTATTAAGATTTCATAATTTATAACATTTTATGTTAACAATTTTTTCTTTAATTATCTCAATAAAGCTTTTGTTTAACTCTATTTCATATTTTTATTCATTGTTTCACTGAAATTGAGTCAAATTGCTAAAAATATAACCTTAATTTTTGATTTTAATGAACAAAAAAAAATGTCAAATAGTGGCCATTGTTCGATTTTTCGAACAGCCCTTTCCCTGGCTCTGGAACGTGCTAGCCCCAATCTGACAACGGATTTGAGTTTTTTGGGCCTCAATTATCCTAAAACCAATGGATTAATTAATAATCAAGATATGCTTGATTATTAATATGCTTCTGCCCGAAAATAGGTTAAGTGTTTTCATATATTTTTGCATTTAATAGCCCTTTCTAAGCTTTAAATTTTGTCTAATCGGACAATTATTTACGGAATTACAGCTGTTAAAAACCAGCCGTTGCAACTACAATTGCTTTTTGAAAAACAACTTAAATTTAAATTTTTTTAACGGTCATCACTCAAGCGATATTAAGTCTTTTTTAAAAACTGAGCTTTTCGATTTTAATAGTAACATAATTTTTTTAAAACAACTTATAATCACTTAAGTGGCTTTTAAGGTAGCAGACATAGCTACATACATTTTTAAAATTTTATTGTGGTGTAATGGTTATGTCATCCGACTATTGATCAGAAGAGGGTGGTTTGTTTTTTTAATAAATATTTTAAGACTATTTTAAAAATATTTTCTCAAAATCGAGAATATTGGAACTTATTTATGAATAGAACCATTAATAAAATCACAAATTGATGGATATATTATATTATGTATTTTTGTTTTTGAACTCCTGTTTTAACATTTCACGAGTCGCCACTATAGGCCTGCTAAAAACGTTATGCCAGCTAACTCATATTATGTATATTAGAAAAATAGCAGTTTTACGTAAATTTGTTTTCAAAAACAATAAAGCTTCCAATGGAAGAAAGTCAAATAGCTATGATATACTAAAGAATTTGAAAAAATTCTATACAAAAAGTCATTTAGAGAAGAAAAAGAATTTAAGACCCACTAAAATTTCCCAAGTTGAAAACTGCTATAATAAGCCAATCAAAATAAATAAGAAAGAAAGGATGATTGATGATTTCTATACTCCCGTACATTGACAAAGATTATTCTACAAAATATTATATTTATAGGTAATATTTGATAATTTTTACCAAACTTTAGAAGTGAATCAGAGCACTTCAAATATATACCCATATTTTGCTGATAATAACGACGAATTCTACTTAACAGCAAAATGATGAAAAAATAATTTTATAATGAACACTTATTGCAGACTTATTTCATTTAAATTAATTTTTTTTATTTTAAAATTTTACTTGTTAAAGATTTTATCCTGGTTTTAGTTTAACATTATTCCATTGCTCATTTTTTATGACACAAATCCCGTTCAAAGTGTCAAAATTTTTTCAGAAATGATTAAAAAGTTTGTTTTGTGTTTCCTGAACAATTGACAAAATTGTGGTTATTACTTATTGCCACATATTTTTATAATTATAACTTCCTTTTTTTGTAGTTCTGTACTTTGAAATCATATTCCCTAATACTGTTATTTATTTTAACCGATTTAGATTGATATTTTTTAAGTAATTAAAACTCTATAAAATGTTTTTATGTTCCAATCCAAGACAGTCTAAATAAGAGGACTATGAGAGATAGTTATATGAGATTGGTTGCTAACAGACCCGATGATTCGATAATCCTGCACCGCCCCATATTTTGGTATGTTAAATTTCTTTATCATTGTATGTGTACCAAAAATTGTTTAGTATTCGGTTTAGGTAAATTAAATTTTTTAATGTTTTATCACATCAGTCTAAGTTACGTGTATTTGTATAATAAACTATTTTTGGCTTAAATCAAGGTTGCATTATGATTATAAAAATTCGAACAAAGTTTGTATTATTCACCTTCTTATTGCTATAATCGATTTAATAATTTTTATAACAAGAATTATTAGAATAAAATTATAGAATTTTATCATCCCTTACCTTACGAAACGGCTTTCAAATGCATATGTAAGCACTGCCCTAGAATATGCCAGTCAGGTATGATATTCACATAACTTGACTGTCATTAAACGAATGGAATCGGAATTAATGGAATGATGTATTGAGACTTCCAACTTATTCCCACCGTGTGTTAATTGGTTTAAGACATGTCATTATCTGATTTTAGATACATTCAGTCAGTATCTAATCGTCGAGTAGTTTTAGATATCTCTTTTATTCACCAGATCCTTTTGGGGAAGACGTTAGCCTTTGAAATTTCAAATTATTGAAATTATTGAAAGAACCAATCGGAATAATCACAGAACGGTAGAGTTTTTCCACTTTCCCTTCAACCCTAGTGAATATGATATATCGCTAGAATGCTCCGTGAAGAAATTTCTTTTGATCGACAACTAATTGTCTTATATATTATAAAACGATTACGTTATAATGTACATGTAGCTGAGACTAACCAACAACTTTTATTTTGTTTTTTGCTTTGATATTTATTATTTCGGCCTAACTTTTTAAAGTATTTTTAATTAATGTATAGTTATTGCCATATGTATTTAACTTATGATTTTTAATTTTCTACTAACAAGATGTATCTAGTTTAGTTTATTTCCACGTATTTCTAATCAAAGATAGCGATGTTTTACTAACCCTACAAGATGATGATATGTTGCACAATCAAATGTAGCAAGTTTTCGTCTAATATGCTCTAAGCATTAATTTGACAGTAATAGAACAAACCTATGTGCCTATTTAGACTGTTGGTTAGGTACCCCAAACTGGTCAATAAATTTCAATTGGTTCCTGCGATATATGTATAGCTTATCACTAATTAGAGAATTAGATTTAATTAAATAATATATATTTTTTTTTAAGTTAAGCCAAACACTAGGTTTCAAACGATATACGAATGTATAGCTTGAACTAATTGCGAATTGTAGAAAGAAAAATATCCCTTTGATCAGTAGGGATATTTTGAATAAATTTAGTAATATTACTCTTGAACTTTTGTAGATTGTACTTAGATATATTTTTGTATTGGAGAAACACGTTTGTAGGAATATAGTTCCACATACGGCAAAATTTGACCATAAATTAATTCCCATCAACGGATTTGAGCCATTTTGGAATTTGCACTGAGTTGGGGTGGACACTTGATGCCTCTTTTGTTTCTCGGCGGAAATATTTGAGAGGTGACATTAGGGTTTTAATTTCGTCTGAACCAGTGCCTAAACCTACAAGATATCTATAAAATAGGAAAAGTGCTCCAACAACACGACGATTTTCAAGTGGTACAAGGGAGGATGTCACATTAGGGTTGTCAATCCAACGAATGGCACGCTTTTGAACTTTATCAAAAAAATTTAGTGCGGTTTGTGATGCAACGGTCCATATAAGTGAATTTTATTCCAACTTAGTTCGTGTGTATGATTTATACATATTTAGCATGCCCTGGGGAGAAAAATACGTTTTGCAGCGACTCAAAAAACCCAAACATCTCGCGGCATTTTTAGCAATGTTAAAGATATCATTTTATTGTTGAGCTTTATGTCCAGGATATTCAAGTGTTCAGTTCGCTGAATACGGACACCCTCGAATAATAGGGTGGGGTTAAATGGGGTATTTAAATATATATAATAAGTATACATACTTTCAAAGAGTATTAATTTTTACATTGGAAGTTCAAGAAAGCATAGTACAATATTCACGTTGCAATCTTTAAATCACAATAAATCGTCAACTTATAAGATCGTAGCTGGTAGCAATTTAGAAAAATAAGCACTAAAAACGATATAATCTGTATTCTCTTAATTTGTCTACTACATATTATATCTTGTTTCTGGTTGGATGAAATTTACGTACAATATTAAATGTATTGTCACTTAAAGTTCAGAAAATATTTGAAATCAATTTTGCCATTCAATCCGTATATTTGAATTTTTCTTTTTATCCTGTGAAGTTAGTAAAACACTCTAATACCATAACGTAACTTAAGCTTGATACCATTTTTGAGGTAAAACACATTTAATTTAAGTGGGACGGACAATATTTGGTGAGTACCTATTTATTAATTTATCAGTATTCTGATATATTAAAATTAAATATGGAAAACTACAGCTATTATAAGACACCAGGCTTTCTTAAACTATGCTACACTTTATTTACGTCAATGGTATGCTTTCAACATATTTCTACAAAATTTCATTATTTTAGGAATAATGAAAGAAGGAAAAGTCCTTTGATTAAACATTTATACTAACTATTATTCTGACCGGGAACTTCTAAATAACAGTTAATAGATGAAACAAAAAATAACGACAATTTTGGAAATATAACTTAATTTTCTTAATTTTTATGACTACATTATTAAAAGCTAAATATTAAAATAGTCTTTAATTTGACCATTTAATTTCAATACTTTCTGTAATTGATGTAAGTAAATTTATTTAAGTGCAAGTAATCAACAACACTATATAGTTTCATAGAGACTCTTAAAAGATCACAGAAATGCATTTTTGGTTGTATGAACGTTGAATATTAGGTATAGACCCCGTGTAGTAGAACTTTATTTTAAATACAAATCTTATGTAAATTAGTCTGAGAATTTTATATTTCTTATAGTAAAAAAAAAAAAACAAAGTGTTGGTATAACTTTCAATGTATGTACAAGTAATGATGATATAATTTAATCATTATATTACAGGAATTTATGTTTTAATTATATAAAAATATGAATATTCATGTCGTTAGTTCGCTTTGGTATATTCTTTAGCAAAACAAGAAACAAAAAATAATGCATAAGCCAAGGATTAACGATTTTTGAATATGTAAAGGTGCCATCAGAAAAAATATAATGTGTTATGAACATTGGAAATTATAATTTTAATATTTAATCAATATCTTAACTCTTTTCATAAGACCTGTGTTTAAATATCTCATTGCAAAACCAACATAAAACATCTCATTCTACAAAATATTATATTTATTGGTAATATTTGATCATATTTACTTTGTCACTTGGTTAAATAATTAAGTACAAGTTAAAAATGTATTTCCCCTAGCTACATTTTGATAAAATAACTGCAAATTTTGTTATTAATGGTTTAGTTGTCCTTACCGAAACTGCCATGGGTTATAGTGTTTTTGTGTGTACTGGCTTTGCAAATGAATATTAGCTTTATACCTAATATTGCTGTTCTAAGATGGTTTGTCACATCCTTCACATATTAAAATAAAAGAATTGTATTTCCGACGAAATTTGAACTTGATCTCACCGCAATTTTGTTGTTTGGTTGCATTTTTTCTGCGCTCATTTCGAGATGTTGGTCTTAAATATTATCTAATTCGATTTTTACTAGTTAGAAAATTTCAAATATATTTTCAAAATTATACTTGCTTTTGTCATATCATGTACGGTTGTGATTAAATATACTTTAATCATTTAAAACACTTTAGATTATTATTTTCTTCAAATTAATGTTTTTTTGCATAGTTCATGTTTACTTAAGTTAAGGACATTTATTTTCAGTCATTTCTGCAAAAGAAACAAAAAATAACGGCAATTTTGGAAATATAGCTTCATATCATTTGGTATCACCAAGCGATTGTACTATAAATTTTGACAATAGTTTATTACATAATATGTATTGGAAAATCAGACATGATGAAATGGAAAATATGAGTAGGGAAGGGAGTGGCATCTATAGCAAAAATTAAATAACAACTTTAATGGAGTTTTTAGCTTCATAGTGCTGGACTTCTTACTATACTAGTTCCACCATTTTTATTTTGGTGCAACGAAATGACATTCAAATATTGTCCATCGCCATTTTTTTCTCTTAGTCTGAGTAATATGAGATGTTTTCATTACATGAATGTAATCTGAAAAGTCTAAATTTTATAAATGAGACATGAAATTGGAATCAAAAATATATTTCGATTATCCGCCAATGTATTTTAAATAATATTTATAAATATTATTTGAAAAACAAAAAAATGTATGCTGTGTATGTTGGGATCAACAATGTTTGTACAAAGCTTGAAAGGACTGCAAATTGATAATTTTGTTTGCCATAAAATTATTACAGAGCTAGAAAATACAACAATGGAAGTTTTCACAGATGAGAGAGATTACTGTATAAGCGGTTGGTAATTATATACATTAAGCAATATCCTGAAGCACAACAAAGCAACAGGTGAAGATGGAATTCCAGCAGAAATAGCCAAACTGAACCCTGAATTATTCGCAAAAACAATTGAACCCCACATCAGGAAAGCATGGATAGAAGAGAATATACCACCATCATGGAAGAAAGGAATGATTGTTAAGATACCTAAGAAAGGAGACTTGGCAAATTGCAGCAACTGGAGAGGAATCACGGTTCTAAATATTATTCATAAGATAATAGCAATTATTATAAAAAAAAGATTAGAAGAAGTACTAGAACCAATACTACGGAAAGAGCAGACAGGTTTCAGACCAAACCGAAGCTTAGTTGACCAGGCAAATACTTTACGGGTCATAGTTGAACAATCAGTAGAATGGAATGCCCCACTATATCTACTATTCATAGATTTTAAGAAAGCATTCGACACAGTCAAGAGATGCGCAATATGGAGAACAGTTACAAAGAAGGGAGTTCCTGAAAAAATCATCAACATCATCAAAGCGATGTATAAAGATGCAAAGACAACAGTTTAACACAGAGGTAACATCAGTGATCCATTCTACACCAATATAAGAGTTAGACAAGAATATCCACTATCACCACTTCTCTTCAACACAATACTAGACGACATTCTAAGAAAAGTTTGCACTGGAATAAACGGAATAGAATGGGATCTCTTCGGCAACTTAGAAGATTTAGTTTACGCAGATGATGTATGCCTCATATCAAGAAATCAAAGGGACCTACAGAACAAAGTCAACAGATTACAGGAAGAAGCAAAGAAATCGGGACTGGAATTGAATATCGAGAAAACCAAGGCAATGAGGACAAACAACAGTGATAGTGAGCCAATAATAGTGAGTGGACAACAGATAGAATACGTAGAAGAATTTAACTACCTGGGGAGCATCATAACATCAAGAGGAGGTACAACAGAAGATGTCAACAGCCGTATAAATAAGGCAAGAAGAACATTTGGGACCCTAATGAAGATATGGCGGAGCAACCAAATATCGAGAACAACAAAACTAACAATATTCAGAGCATGTGTTAAGTCAACATTAATATATGGCAGTGGCTCACTTCGGTCTGAATCAAACAGAAGCTACAAGTATTCATCAACAAGTGCTTGAGAATTATATGCAGAATATTCTTGCCGGCAAGAATTAGCAACGAGGATTTATGGATGATAACTGGAGAAGAACCTATCAAAAAACAGATAAATAGGAAAAAATGGAAATGGATAGGTCATACACTAAGGAAATCAGAAAGTGATATAGCAAGAACAGCTCTAGAGTGGAATCCACAAGGACAAAGGAGACCCGGCAGACCATACAACACATGGAGACGCACAATCGATCAAGAATTAACAGTCAACAATTATACCTGGGACGATATTAAGGAAGTAGTACTCAACAGAGAGGAATGGAGGTTCACTATCGAAGCCCTATACTACCACGCGGAGTAATAGGAGAAAAAAAAAATAAAAAAAAAAAACCAACAAATAAAATGCAGCAAGCTAATAACAAAACTTCCAGATGCACACGAGTTAATTTCACAAATCAAAAAAATACCCAATCCAGTTGCAATATATAGATCACGAAAGCGGACATCGTCATCGATAGGTACTAATAAAACGTGATGTATAGAATGCATTCATGCATTACTCTGAATGTATTCTGAATATATTTTGAATGAATTTTGTGCTGGCTGGGATATAATGTCATCATGTATGATGTATTTTGATGCAAAGTACAAGTGTGTCAGGGTGAAAATATATATTTTGTTTTAAATTTATAACAAAATTGTAATCTACAATCGAATATTGAAGCCAATCTGAATATTCAGTATTTAAATATGGAGTTGTGCTAAATAACTTTATATTCAAACTATTTAAACGTTTTAAAATAAAATATTAAGAAATATCTCATGTTCAAAGTCAATAAATGTCCTTGATATGCTTGCAATGCTGATATTAATAGACATCACAGACTTTTTATCATAAAAGGTAAATAAAATAAAAGGTAAATAAAAAAACTGAATGTGTGCCACAAAATATTTTATCTCAACATAATGATAATATAAAAATATTACGCTTACGTGACAATTAAAAGTTTATTAGACGCCTTAAACAAACCAAATGTTTGAAATGTGTTAAATGCTTGTAATTTTTCCCATTTCAAGGTTAGCTTTCAAGTTTGTTTTATTTGTACACAAATAATTATGTGTAATTATGCTGAGTAAAAAAGCAAGAATAAATAAACAGTAAATTACATCACAAAAATATTAAAATTTTTCCAAGTTTTTGGTGCTGAATACTTAAAACATTTCAAATAGTTACACCAAATAAATAAGGGGTATTTGCACGTTGAGTGACACTAAAATAAATTTCAATCACGGACAATTTTTAAAAAGGCTTCATAAAAATTCTGTCATTTTAAATAGACACACAAAATTATAGAAAAAAGTACAAAAACACAAACAAAAATTTAAAACAAAAAACAAAAATCAGATCAGATCATACTCTTCTAAATGATATAATAATAATGTTAGTTCATTTGCTTTTGCTGTTATTAAAAAAAATATATACAGTAAAACACGGTTATAGTCATTCGGTAAATTTCAGTAATACTTCTGACTGTAACTGTTTTCTGACAATAGGTTTAGTCAACAAAAAATTGCATCTTTATAAACAAAATCAAATTCAAATAAAATATCTTTTGTATAACAATTTTAAAATTTATTTTATTCATAAATAGCAATTCTAATCACCAAAAATATATATATTTGTAATAAAGAACAGAAAAAAAGCTATATATATAAATAAGTTTTTTAATAAAATAATTCACTTTTGACTGTTTTATTGAAAAATTGCAGTTATATTTTAATGTGACTTAAAAACGACATCGATTGTATGAACTTTATAAAGTTAATTACTTTCTTTTAAACAAATTGTTGACTATTGCTATAACATAAATGTGACTACAAACGTTTTTGATTATAAACGAATTAAAATTCATCGATCTACTACGTTGAGAGTAAGGTGATTTTATTGTGTTAAGTTATATTGAATTTAGTGTTAATTTCGTGATAAAGTATTAGGTATTATACTTTAATTTCATAGTAAATATATTCAAGAATCAATTGATTTAGAAAAACTGCAATTATACCAAAACAAATATTTCTTTTTATATAAAATCATGCCTGAAAGTGCTTCTGTGCAATTGCACAGGGGATTCACTAGTGTAGAATATACGTTTATAATTTCACAATCATTTATTGTGTATGGAAATTTGTAAATTATATTTTTAATTTATTTTTAATTATTTATTTTTTACAAAAACATACACGTAACTTTTTACATTTTATTTAAGTAATATTTTTAAATTTTGTTAGAACAATCTAAATTTTACTTTAGTATTTATGGGTAAAAAACTTATAAAAAAAAAAATAAATATATAATTAAATAATCTCCTCTTTTCCAATCGAAATCCTTGAATTGAATTCATTCCTATATGTAGGTACATAATGTATTGATATGTATGTATGTAGCTATGTGTGTATTCATAAATTTATGTTCTTTTCTTTGGTTTTTTTTTTTTTGAAAATAAATTAGAAAAATTTCTTTCCTTAAAATCCCCTAAAAACAAAATGCCATTTCATTATCTAAACAATTTTGTTGTGACATTTATCTGTGGTATACAATAGGAAATCCTAAAATTATAATCTCAATTACAAGGATTAATTTCAATTTTATTCAAAGTTTTTATTTTATCTTTTATAATCCTTTAGGCATATCTATAATTGTACAGTGAAGATGAAAAATGTTCGAACATTTCGGAAAAAAAAAATTGATAAAATAAAAGCCAAAATATGACTGAGAAATTTTATCAAAAAAATTGTATTGTTCTGTTATTGATAATGAAACATACATTTTAGCTCATTTCGACCAATTGTCGAGTCAAATATTATATATTGCAGATCCATGTGTGAATGTTGCTGATAAGTTAAAGTATAAACCGAAGTTAAAACTTCCAAAAAAATTCTTGAATTGGCAATCAATTCGTTTTTGCCGAGAATTCGAACATTCATCACACAGGGATCAATCAATAAAAAAAAATATGGTATTAAATGCTTAGAAAAAAGGTTAAAATCTTTGATAGTTAAGAATACGGTGTCTTATTTTTTTTTTGGCCTGATTTCGGACATGACCATTATGGAAAAGATTCAAAGAATTGGTATAAAGAAAATAGCATTGCAATTGAACCCAAAGAAGCAAATCCACAAACTGCCCAGAACTTTTTTGAAAAAATTTTCGGGACTGCATTTACGTTTTATGATTATTTTTTTATGACGAATTTTTCTGGTACATGCCATTTATAATTAAATAAAATAAGATTTATCAAATTCAAATTATTTGATATGTACCTCGGTAAATTAATTTCTAATGGCATAAAAAATTAACTAAAATGATGAAACTAGGAACTAGTTTGTTACTAAGTAATAATAATGATGAAACGGTACTTGAATGTGGAAATGTAAATGATAGAAAAGTTTTTAAGTTTTAATTTTTAAGGTTCAAAGCTACACTTTTTGATTACTGGCTAATCAGACGAAACACGCCAAAAACTAGTCTGCTGAAACTAGTTAGTCAAAAAGTTGGGTTACTCAAAAATAAAATGGAAAAATGAAGTTTCTGTATTGACATCGATCTTTCAGTTAAAATTATTTGTACACCTTTTAAGGCAATTGTTATCGAATTTTATTAAGTTCTTGTAAAGTTTAAAGGGTACCGTAGTTGCAAACGTACAAGAGTAAAGTTGGAAGATTATTTGTTCTGATCAATAAAATAAAAACATGCTCAAACATGTATAGAAAAGTCCTGAAAATCGTTTAGAACGTTTATGTATAAATAAAACGGTGCGGTAAGTTAGAGTTGTTGGTTCAGTTTTTTTTGGTAAGTAACTATACTGGTTTGATAGTTGTTACATATTCTTTTGGTTTTTTAAACTAACTAAATATTATAGCTTGTTTTTAAATTAACTAATAAATGTTATGATTTATTTTTTCGCTTTATTATTGTATTAAAACTGTTCTTATTCCCACGTGCATTTTATTGTTATAAAAACAAAATTAGTGCTATAAGAATTCCAAATAATCACTAAAGGTGTTATAATGATGGTTTTATGGGAATAATGTGATTAATATTGATATAAGGATGTTCTTGTAGCAATTGCGGGAGTTGTTAGTAGAGCAAGTGCTACAGCAATGTTGTTATAAGTCTAAAAGTGCGTAATAAAATAAATATAAACTCCATAAAATTATTATTTTAATAAAAAATAATACCTATCTCATTTTCGCATAACATAAATTATTTCAAAAGATTTTTATTTCAAAATAAAAACATATTCAATAATACATGTTATGTTTACTAATTCTATAACAATATTACAGCAACAATATTGCTCCGGTGTCTTATAGGATTCTCCATTTTAGTGCTACAAAATATTTATAACGTTTCGCAACAATCGCGGAGCACTAAAATTAACACTAATACTGCTATAAGAGTGCGTAAAAGTCTTATAGCAATAAAATTGTTAAGTGGAAATGATGTTGTCGCTGTCATTGTCGTTGCTGAAACAAACACAATATGTCGCGACGATATTTTTTCGTCATATAAATATTTTTTATCATGTTTTGTCTAATTTATAAGTATTTGCATATTAGGTAGGTAGGTAGGTAGAAATGGCCATTCCAGTTACTTCCGGAAAACCAATTAGCACTTCATTGTGCCTTTTTGATGCCAGTACTCGAGTGACCTATTTCTTGTTGTTGATTGTTATAGGGGGTCATTCTTTCATCTTCACTATCTCCAGTGATTTAGTACTAGAACCATCCTGTGTGATTGAGAAGGTTGATCAGATCTCTTATTTTGCTTACCGCGATAAAACCTATATTGCCCAAGAATATATAAATAAATATCATGTTTTGTCTCATTTATAATTATTACCTGTATATTAATTTGTTGATTTTTAAATAATTTCAGTTTTATTTATAACTTTTTTTAATTTTATTTCCTGCTTTATGCCAATATTTACTGTTAACTGGCGTAATAAAATGTGGACATAAATCATTAATAATTATAAACGTCATTGAATCGTGATGAGGGAAATTTTGAATTCAAATTGAAATACAACGACAACGACAGCGATGCACGACACACGTAATCGTAAATATTATTTTGAACTTTCGTTTCACTTTTCAAAGCGAGAAACGACAGTGAAAACGACCCATTCTGTTCTAATCTTAACAGCTTAAGATTAGTCAGCTTAAGATTTTAAAATTTTCTTCATAACTTGAAAACACATTTCTTACGGCCTTGACCTGTTGAAGCAATCTTGTTTCATGTGTTGTTTCAAATGTTGTTATTGCTATAGACACCTGTTCGATGTGTAGACTGCGGTGTAGATCGCGGTGTATATCACTATTTTTGCTGTACGACATTATTTTTATGCTCTGGTAGGTAGTTGTGGATGAATTCAATATATGTTTTACATATATCCATATACCCAAACTAGTTTTAAGACTTGATTATAACTCAGTTATTTATTTTGTTAAGTGTTATATTTCTTAGGTAAGCGAGTTTTTGACACGACATAATAATGTATATGAGTTTTACTTTTGTAAAACTGTCTTATACTATTAGAAAAATTCAATACAAATTTTTTTTGTTGCGTTTTTATATTCTTCCTTTATAATATTCTACCAATTTATCGAACAATTTATTGTCCTCACAGATGAAAACTATTTTTCAGATAAAAATAAAACAATTTATTCTTTGAAAATTTTTCTTATTACTGTACTTTAAATATGTTCTTCTACCACAATAATTTGTCTTCAATCCAGAATTTACAAGCAAATCCAAATAAAAAAAAAAAATGTCCTTTTCATTATGTTGATGTAAAGATGTTCTAAATATCATTTTATATCCTTAAACCATTGTTATTTACTTAACTATAGTTTATTTTTGTTTTACCTATTCTGATATTCGAACATAAAAAAAAATAAATGTCCTTATTTTTTTTTTGTTTTTGTTTTTTTTTTTTTAAATTGTTATAAATGGAGCATTCTAAAAATTTATATTTATGTGTATATATATTTAGGGTGTCCCTGATTATAGTTCCCTAAAATATTTACAGTAAATTTACAATTAATGGTATCAGTAAATTGTCAATCTCTATCCCTTCCGTGGCCTAATCGGTTAGAGCACAGAAATGTGTTTGAATTACGATGTGGTAGTCACGGGTTTGATTCCCGTGGGGGGTATAAAATATAACTAAAAAAAATAGCAAAAATATTATCTATAAAATTAATAATCAATAAAAATAATTAATATAACTAATACTTTATATAACTAAAAGATATTACCTATATCAATATCTATATCAATACTCATATATGTCATACAACACAAGAAAAATAACACAATAAATAAATATTGGACAAATACTAATAATAATTGCACAATTGTCAACAACTGACAAAAGTATGTGACATGACATACCCAGTAAACATAGTAACGTCAAGCATCTTAACGTCAAAGATGGATAAAATCGCAGCAACAACTTGCAGAAAAATATAGCGTCGTCTTACCACGTAGGCGCAGATAAAGTTATCAAAGTGGTCTTCTACAGTAGGCCAATCCCCTACTTAGACAGTACAAACAGATTAAAAATGAAATTAGACATTGCCTCGGAAATACAAGTGAAAGTAGCAGCTGGAAATCGAGTACGATGGAAATGTCAAGTGAAGAGGAGTACGGAGAAAGAAAAAAAATTGTCAATAATTAATTTTCATTTGAATTTTTGAATATTTTCGAAATTAGCAAATTTGGTTTTTCAATATCTTTGATTTGGCATTAGCGTTTTGAATTGTCATCAATTATATTATTTATAATTGATGATTGGATTAGGAATCTCATTAGGATTTTTTTCAGGAATAGCTTCTTGAAATCTGTTAGCTTTATTGTTATAAATCTTCTTCTGAAATGTGCATACAACATTTTTTTCTACAAATATATTCAACAAAGTTTTTCTCCCGTTCGAATATCTCTAGTTAAATTTTTCTACTTATTTTTAGGACTATAGGGCTTCGGTAGGTCGGTAGGTGGAAATGATTATATCAGTTGCTTCTGAAACACCTTTTAGTGTCTTTTTGATGGGTGACTAACCTATGATTTCTATGTGACTACTCGTCCAAAGAAAGATGAATAATAGTCTGTACGTCTGTATGATTGAGAAAAATTACTAACTTTGTGTCCAGTAATAATTCCTATATCGGTGACTTTGGTATACGTGAGCTACAGTTTCTTGAAATTATTACGGCATTGTAGTGTGCACTTAATTTCAACGTGAAATCTTTCTTTGTTTTCGTCAAACTTGATTTTTGACTGTAGTCTCTTGACTTTAATTTTCGTGACTACGTCCGCCTTATTATACAGCTCATAGAATTTGGCATTATATATCTTCTCCTTCCGACCCTATCGACATTTTCAGGACGATATATTGGTGGAAGCATTTTCTTCTTGAAGACTCCAAGTGCATGCTTACTTGCCTTGGACAGTGTCCATGATTTTGTACCGTAGAGCAGAACCAAGGCTATGAGCATATTGTAGATTTAAGTTTTTATGAATCGGAATATGAGGTTTGTTCTGAGATGTTTTGACAAACCGAATCAACAACGGTTTGTAAGGTTTATTCTTCACCTTCTGATTAATGTCGTTTGTGGGGTTAACGCTAATTCTAAGTTATAATATATGCCGACACAGTGATGTTTTGATCAATAATATGTCGAGAAGTATTTTTATTTGTTGATAACATCTATTTGGTTTTTTCCTCATTTACTTTGATTCAATTTCATTTGTTCCGCTTTTTCTTCAATATAAGCAAAAGTCTTGAATACCGCCGGTTGTGATCTTTTGGTGATGTTAATGTCATCGGCTAGTAGTTGGGCAGATTTGAAAAATATAGTTCCGTGTTTACTTCCGCCTGTCGTACGTGTACGTTCCAGTCCTAGATAATAAGTCGCACGATAGTGCATCGCCTTGTCGAAATCCGGTACTCTTCTGATATAAGTCAGAATTTTTATTGTCAACCACCACAGCACATCTTGAGTTTTTTAGTTTAATTTTGCATTTTTCAAGTATGATTTTGCCATGTGGTAGTTTGCTTCTGGTTTATTTATCTTCTAAACTATTAAACTTCCTGCAGTAAGGTTGAGTTATTCAAGTGAGCTGGATAGTTGTATTGGATAATAGTGTGCATTGTCGCGGAATAATAGCGCGTGTCAATGACAAAGACTAGTAAATTTGAACAATATCCAACTGGGTAAATTTGAACAATATCCAACTGGGATGTAAAACAGATCAGGATAGCTTGGATTTCTACGCATAACGTTCCACTTTAAAAAAAATATATATTTTATTTTGGAACGTAAGCTGGACTTTAGTTAGTATAAGGGAGTATGATTTATGAAGATTTATGAAAAATTGTCTTTTTTTAGCTGTTTTCTCCTTTTATCACTTTGCAAAATCAGTTTGTAAGCAATCAGTTATTATGTTGGTAGGATGGATATCTACAGTGAAGGTTATGAACTTGGCACCATTAACTTAAGTTCTAAATTTTTTTAAGTCAAATTTCGAAATTTAACTAAATTTTTTAGAAAATACTGTAAGGCGTAAGTCTTAAATAGAAAATAGTCAAAATCACTGTATCCTAAAGTAGAGTTAAATCCAGAAAACTTCTTAGGGAACTACTGATTTTATTCTGGGAACAAAAAATTATAACTATAAGTTTATTCAAAAATGAGAATATTTCCTAACAGAGTTTTCAGGTATTTGATCAAGTATGGCATCCCATACTTATCCCATACCATATCCACACTTATATTTTATCTTAGGAAAATTCGACAAGTCGTCTTCGAATTTTATTGTTTTTTTTTGTTTCTTCGAGGCATGATACAAACTGAATGTATAATATGAATATAATAACATTTTCTTAGGCTTAAATATAAGTCAAAACTCTGAAATTTTTTTAGATTTTAAAAGAGCTTTTAAAACCGTGGACCCTTTTGAAACCGTGGACCGTGAAATCTTGATGTTCAAATTTAAAGAGAATGGTATTATGAATGTAAAACTTGAATGGGTTAAAAGTTTCTTTGAGTGCAGAAAACAAAAGACGTGTGTGGATGGTAAATTATCGGATAGTTGTTATATAAATAAAGGAGTGCCACAAGGTGCAATATTAGGAGTGTTAAGTTTTTTACTATACATAAACGATATTAAATTGTGTATACAGGATTTTAAAATTTTTCTATTTGCTGATGATGCTCTGCTTTACATAGTAAGTCACAATGTGGAGGATTGTTGGCGCAAAATTAATGCAGATCTGACCAGATTATTTGATTGGCTCTGTATGCCTATAAATTGAAATAAGCAAAACTAAATAAATGATCATAAATAATTGTACTGACAGTGATGCTTTGAATATTGGTGGTGGAAGCATTGAAAGAGTAAAAGTCATGAAATATTTAGGAGTACAGATAGATGATAAGTTAAAATTAGACAAACACGCTTATTTTGTAAGTAATAAAATTTCTAAAAAAGTAGGTTACTTAGGAAGAATTAGCTGTCAACTCCCGCAGAAATGTGCAATAATGATGTATAATACTATGATTTTACCGCATTTGGACTACTGTTCATCATTTTTGTTTCTATGTAGTGAAAGGGAAAAGGATAGGATGCAAATTTTACAAAACAAGGCTATAAGGATTATCTTAAGATGTAGTAGAAGAATTAACCGAAATTACATGCTCGGGCAATTAAAATAGATGTCAGTACGGCAAAGACTCAATTTAAATATTTTGGTCTTTATTTTCAAAATGAAAAATAATATGCTTCTATATTTAGGAAATTTACTAAGATATGTTGGAGAAACAAGTGATTACAGCCTGAGATCGGCAAATTTGTTCAGGTTTGTTCTATTGTTTCGTAGGAGTAATACACAAAACAATTTATTTCATAAAGGTCTTCAATTATTTAATCACTTACCTGTGGAAGTCAGAAACGCAAAAATTTTGATTTAGAAAAAGTATAACGAATTATGAAATTTGTATTTTGCATATTGAATATTCAGAAATTTTTATCTTATTATATTTTAAATTTTGTAGTTTAAATTTTTTATGAATTATTTTGGTAAATTATTGTTTATAAACTTTGTGTTATAAATTATTAATATTGTGTAATAACTATATTGAACTAATTTTATTTTATGTAATTTGAAAATAAATAGATTTAAGGCTTTAAAATAGTATTAATCTATACTTATAAAAGGGAAAGTTTGTTTGTTTGTTTGTTTGTTTGTTTGTTTGTTTATTTGTTTGTTTGTTTGTTCGCTATACACGCCCACAGTTTTAAAGATAGAGTTCTGAAATTTTGCATAGTTATTCATGGTACCGGTATGCAAATAACGCGGTACTTTACAATGCCATCAGATGACAGGTTCGGGTTGCTGCCGTACAACTCTTACCAAGACTCAGGAATATTTTAAAAACCATGTGTGTGACAGATATGAAAATTTACATTTAGATTCTCTTTCACAAATAAAGAAATTCGACTGTTACCGATTTTGAAAATTTGAACTGTTTCGGGTTGCTGCCGTACAACTCCCAGCACGTATGTCCCGGGACTATTTCAAAAACCAATTGTGTTACAGGCATGAAAACTTACACTTAGATACTCTTTCACAAATAAAGAAATTCGACTGTTACCGATTTAAAAAATTTGGACTGGTTCGGGTTGCTGCCGTACAACTCCTAGCATGTACGTTTCAGGAATATTTCAAAAACCAATTGTGTTCCAGGTATAAAAACTTACACTTAGATACTCTTTCACAAATAAAGAAATTCGACTGTTACCGATTCCGAAAATTTGGACTGGTTCGGGTTGCTGCCGTACAACTCTTAGCATGTATGTCTCAGGAATAAAAACCAATAGTGTTACAGATTTGAAAATTTATTCATAGGTATTCTATGAAAAATAAAAAAACATGTATTGTCCTGAAAAAGTATTTTCGAATTTAGGAATCAGTATAAAATTGACTATGTGAAGTGGCTATGTAAATTAGCCACAAAAATGGGACGATTCGTTTTATTAATCAGAAAATACTGCAGAGTGTTCCAGGGGGTCCATGTGTACAAATCGATAGATACAGTTATCGATGAAAATTAAGTTGTTCCTCCTAATCAATTGGAATTAAAAGTAGTAGCTTCAATAGTGCTTCTACGAAACTTGAAGAACCCAAAACTACGGTACTAGATTAAGAATAAGAACTTGGCATCCTAATTTCATTTAAGTACAAATTCCAATTGATTGTGGAAAAAACGAACATGTCTTTATTTCAAGAATACCTCAACAGCAAGGAGCGTATTTGCTTATACTTCATCAGAAAAGATCACTAAAATATTGTTTACAAAGAAATAATTTTAATATAAGTATAGCTTAAGTTGGAGTATTGTTGATATTTTTTTATCGTAGTGAAAAAAAATATTAGAATATTTTTGATAAAACAATTTTTTTCAATTCGATTCATAAATCAAACTTCATTGAAATAAATTCGTTTCATTTTGTGGTCGACCCGGACAACGTCGGGTAACTTTGCTAGTTACTAATAAATGAATTAAAAAAAAAATATATAAGTCTAAAACTCTGTTAAAAAATATTTTAATTTTCGAATAACCTTATAATTATAATTTTTTGTTCTCAGTATGAAAATAAGAGACACCCTAAATGTTTAGGCATCTATCAGAAGCATATCAATTGAAAACTTTAAGATTGGAAAAAAAAAATAGTAGATTGTCTTCCAGACGAAGTAATATAAACAAAAAAAAAGAGTTGTAATTTATTCTTATCCTATTTTTTTTTTTTTTTTTTTTTTTTTTTCAAATTTACTGTTGTTCGATATGATTATTTGAAGATTAAGATAGAATATAAAAACACATACACAAATGTTATCATACTTTGGATATCCATATAAATTTAATATACCCCGAAAATATCAAAATCAAAATCCTGTTGAATATTCAATGAAAAAATTTTTTTGAATTGAGTGTCATCTGTTGGTTAAATGTAAATAAAATTCGTAAAAAGAAAGTAAAAAGTATTGGTAAAGGATAATAATGTAAGAAAATGTTGTTAGGTATTTTCAAGAGAGAAAGATTCATTGTAAACCTGTATATCCAACAATAAGAATTTTTTCTCATAATACGATGTACATATTATATCCTTTTAAATTTTTATACCATAGGTACACATTTACATAATATGAAATACCTACCTAGTCCTTTTATATTTTTTTAAAACTGATTATTGTCAAGATGTCTAGGACTTTTTGAATTTAATTTTTTATGTTTTTGAATTATGTTCTGTTTTTTTTTTTGTGATATACTCTATAAAGGATTTTAATTTATTTGCCAATGACAAATGACAATCATTTCTCAATTTTTCTTTGTTATTTTTTTTGTTTTTATTGTTATTTTTTTTTTTTTTTGGTTTTTTGTATATATTGAAATGTTACCCATTTTGTTATTGAAATGCCATCATCTGTATTTGAAATTTTGATGTGAAATTAAAAAAAAAAGAAAAAAAATGTTTTTAATAATTTTTAGGGAAACGATCTACAAGTAGGTTGAATCTACAATTGTTGTAAGTAGATCCTAGTTATGAATATCAGTAAATTGTAAGGAAGGATATGAATTTATTTTCAAAAACAATTTAGACATTATGATTTTGAAATCATTGTTTTTTTAATTTTGGAAATGGAATTTTGAATTATAAATTAGTATGATTTTATTTAAGGTCCTGTAGGATTAAAATTTATAGAAATTATTATTTCATAACTATGTGTAGGGGTAATTGGAATAGTTTTTTAAATCACATTCTTAAAATAAATTATTAGGTAGATAGTGAAGGGATATAAATGTATTTTAATAGGTGTTCTAAGATAGCAGCAAATTGTTTGGAAAGACGCTAAAAAATTTACAGAAGTTAAAAAAGTTATATAGAGAACGAAACAAGCCTATACTTAACTTAGTTCATATTTTTAGAAACAAAATGCATTTAAATGATTCTTTTTTCCACCAAGTCTTTTGTTTTAATAAATTGTACGGTTTTTTGGTTGTTTTTTGTTTTTTTTGACAATATTTGTGATCACATCACATGTATTAGTAAGTTCTGATATACAAATTCAAATTCCGGATAAAATGATGGATACAAAATATAAGCATTTGGACTATTGTTCAAGGATATTAATCTCTACCTATATAGAAGAAAAAAATTATTTGTATTGCAGAAAAATATCTGTCCGCACTTTATTTAAATAACCTCCTAATTTAATATGAATGAACCAGTACATATCCAATGGCTGAAACAATTGGTGCATTTGATGTATCTAAGTGCTCACAGCTATTAAAAGTATACCGGGTGTTCCGGGTGTACCGGGTAAAATCTGAATTTGCATTAAAAAATACCCCTTCCCATTTGAAAATCTGGATTTCGGCCAGTTTCGGCGATTTTCGGTGCTTTCCGGAAGTTTAAAGTACCACCAATCAATAGAGCACCCTCGATTTAGTTAAAATTACTATCATTTTATTCACAATTTTTCCATAGATTTTAAGAATTAAACGTATTAGCCTTACACAGGTCGGATGGTTTTGTATGATTAAGATGTCTAACATAATTTTGATTGCCAACTGAACGCAAAATTTCTATATTGAGATGTTCTGATAGACGAATGTAGGTATAGCGCATCTCCTGATTTCGTCTGTAATGTAAGAGATCTTCATATCTCTATTAACATTAATATTGAAAGCATACCAAGAGGCATTAACTATATTACGCAATATACTTTATTTTGGAGTTTTTTTTTACACAAACGATTACGCCACAATTGAGTAAGCTCAAAATGTGCCCTCAATACTTGATTATATATCAAAATTTTATTGTATCTCGTTAGTTTTCCATTTTGACTGTTACGCCAAATCAGAGAGGTCTCTTTATTTCTGATGAAGATCGTTTTGATTTGTGTTCTTTCCAACGAAGTTTGCCTTTTAGTACCGCACCGAGATATTTTACCGTTTTTTCGAATAGTATGAGGCCTTCTTTTACTTTGTCTCTATTTTTCTGTTAATGAAGTTTACATATGTAGATACATCGCTACATTTAACTTTATCTATCATTTCTGAGACCAATCGGATATTTCGTTATTAGTTCATCATAGTTTTGTTCTGCCATCTTCTATATACATATTCATCTACTTCCATAACGGCAATGTTATGCCCAAACATTTCTATTATGACGGTTTCTATTTGTCGAATACCGTTCGTAATACAATAAGTACAAAATTTTGTCTAGCATACTAACCTTGTAATAAACCGGTTTTAATGTCTCTTAGGGGCGAGTACTCTTCTCCTTATTTTATCCAGAATATTCTTTGTGATAGATATTACCCGGACTGGTCAAATGGTTAAATTACAATTTGCGATTAGGATTGAAAAGATTTGCTCTAATTAAAATCTAAAGTGACTTTCCAACCGTCCCAATGATGTTGGGTTCTTCAAAAGGTTCAATTATTTTATGTCATTGAGAAAAAATAAGTTCATAAGACTTATTTCTTGGCTCTTGGCTTTTCCTGCAATTGAGAGAATATTTACCTTACAAACGTTTAGCTGATTCACTGTGGCATTTACATCATACTCATACTGATTTTGAGTGAACGAACCATAAAGGGTATGATAAAGCTTTATATTGTGCAAAAAAAAAATGAATTAAACATGGCGAGATGTATACAAAAATTAACCTATGTCGATTTCATAAAATCAGAATAAAAACAACGAACCCATGACTAAAATTTTCTTAAACCTACTACTACACGAAAAATTCAATGAATTCATCTAGAAAATACTAGCAAAATACATACTAGAATTTTAAATTTATTTACAAAATGCATTACCTAATAGCTATAAAGGATAAGTTCTTTTATTTTTGAATGAAACAAAAAAAAAAGTAAAACCTTTATCAATTCAATAGCATGATGGAGTATAAAAAAAATTTCAATTTCTTCCAGGACGAACCAGAAAAAATTCAAAATAAATATTGTAAAAAAAGAAAAAAAATAAAAATTAATGCAACACAATTTCATGGTACAATGACATTTCAGAATTTTAATCAATCTACATGAACTCGAAAATTTATTTCGCCATCGTTTTTGGATGTTGGCGGAAAAAAACAAAACAACAACACACTTCAAATTCTATCTTAAAATTAATAAAATAAACCAAAAATTAAATGAATATAAAACAACACTGAATGCCAGAACTGAAAAAATGTCAGCTTCAAGATGACTCATGCCTTCACTTTCCATTCCATTCCAAACTTGATTGCATTACATTTTTCATTCTCGCATAGATGAATGTTCTTTTCACATTTTTTTATTTTTCCCCAAATACAAAAAAAAATAAAAAAATAAATATTTGGTCCTAGTTGACAAGCAAAACTGAAAGTTAAAAATTCTATTAAAATAGCACATAGCGCTAGTGGCAGTGTCAAAACAAGAACAACATAAAAATTGTTTGTGTGTGTAAATATATGGATAATTTCGATCTGTTTTTAACACTCTGACTATCAGTAAAAATATAAATTTTTTGATACTCGTACTTGTTGTTTTTTTGTTTTTTTTTTTTTTTTTGTTAATCAATCACAAAATATAAGAATCTCCTGAATCATCATGACATATTCTCGAATTTTAAATTTTTCAAAGGTATAATGTGTTTTTTTTCTATCACAATTCCAGTACTGGTGCGAAATTTGAAAAAAAAGAAAAAAAAAATATACCAATATGTATAGATTATGTATAGCATAGACATTGAGTGAGTGATAGAATTCAGTTTAACATTCTAGTCGTATCACATGTTAGTGGCTATCTGTTATTTTGTTTGAACCGTGAATTTTTAAATTATGGCATTCATAAAAATCCTTGGATAATAGGCTACTGATGGCGATTTCAAATTAACATACAATGACATTAGGTCAAATTAGATTAGTTTGAACAAAATTATTATGAATTATTTGGTTGGAAATTAAATTTACTATGTTTGATTGGAAATCATATTGTATACATCTACTACTTAGTTAAACAAAATAAAATTTAGAAATGTTGTCCTTCTGATGATGAAAAATTATCCTTGTAGTGCTTCTAATTTTCTACCTTCCAAAAAAAAATTAATAATTTATTTAATTTATACGATGTGCTGTGTTTTGCTTGAAATATGAATGGTCCTTCTTGAAAATGTAAATATTGATATTTAGGAAAAATACTAAGAAATGTTGCCATTGAAATAAATGTTTAAATTTCCGAAATCTCATAGTAGGAATTCTTGGAATTGAAAAAAATAGAAAATTTTCAGTTGTTGAAAATTATTTGGGATTCTTAACAAGAAGTAGAACAAATAGTTTATGTCTTCAAATCTTTTCTTGATAGACCCGGCATACATGCGATCACAACTTGAATTAATATTGACAAATATTTTGTTCATAATAAACAAAATGTTGCAAATGAAGTTTGTTTATAAGCATTTCTAACTTAGAAGGAAAACTGCAAAATTATAGTACATAGTGCATGGACACACAGTGTTGTTTTGCTGTTTTTATTTATAACACAGATTAGATGAGATTTAATTTATTCCGAGAGGGATCCAGTCCCTACATCACCGCAGCCGCAAATGGGCTTATTGTGATAACCAGGTTTTTAAGTCTCTGAGTCATTAAGGATACCTGATTTTGTGATTTCACTCAGGATATTCTTCAATGGTATGCTGGATGGCTTCCATTGTTCGGAGAACGCTGTTCCCAAGTGGCGAAGTCTGCTATGGGTGAGCCCTTTGCATTCACAGAGCAAATGTTCAATAGATTCTTCCTCTGTTTCACAAATTCTGCATAGGTAATTTTCAGTTAGACCCATTTTATAGAGGGTTTCTTTGTTAGGCAGTGGCCTGTTATTATCTCTGCCAAGATATGTACCGGTTTACTGTTGAAACTGAGAAGTGTTTTGGTTTTCTCGAGCGAGCGCTTTCATTTATGAGTATTTTTGCTTGACGATTTCCAGGAACGTTGGCCCAGAAATCCTCAGCATTGTTTATTATCTACTTATTTATAACACAAAACTGCAATAATGTAAAAAAATTCAATTTTAACAACTCTGACAATTTTTTTTTCTGCAGAATTTTGTTTTTGTAGCATGTGCTTATGAAAAGTCCAAGTATTTTGAGCAGAATCAAGTAATCGAATGAGGTATAAAGGGATAAATAAATATAGCAATATTTGATTATGAAGAAAGAACAGCAATAATTTTATGAATATAACTTGTGCGATTATTTTGTTTAAAATTATTTATTTTTTTTATTTATTTATTTATGAATTAATTTATTTAGTTTATGTTAAACATTACTATAAATAATTAAAATAAATTTACTTAATAAGAGTTTTTTTTTTTGTTTTTTTTTTTTTTTGTTTCCTGTTACTCCTCGTGGGTGCATAGGGCATCAACTTGCCTCCTCCATTGTTCTCTATTGTACGCAATGGTCTTTATCTCCTCCCAAGTTCGTCCATATCTTGTTACCTAAGAAGTCGCACTCCGACGCCAGGTGTTGTTGGGTCTTCCTCGCCTTCTGCTCCCTTGGGGATTCCATTCTAGGGCAATTCTTGTTATATTATTTGATGGTTTTCTTAGAGTGTGTCCTATCCATCTCCATCTTCTGCGCTTAATTTGATGCATTATCGGTTCTTCACCTGTTATCTGCCATAAGTCCTTATTGCTGATGGTGTTTGGCCAGAATATTCTGCATATTCTTCTTTGGCATTTGTTCGCAAATACTTGAAGTTTTTGACTGATGTTATTTGTCGTCATCCAAGTTGCACTGCCATACATAAGTGTTGACATTACACATGCTTTGAATATTCTAATCTTTGTTTTTCTAGTTATTTGGCCATTCTTCCATATTGGACTTAGTTCACCGAACGCAGCTCTGGCCTTACGTAGTCTGTTGTTGACATCTGCTTCTGTACCTCCGTTTGTTGTTAGAATGTTACCTAGGTAAGAGAAGCTTTCCACATATTCGACTGTTTGACCTTCTATGGTTATGGTGTTTGTGTTGGTGTTATTTATCCTCATGGCCTTGGTTTTATCTATGTTAATTTCTAGCCCGACTCTGCGCGCTGCTTGCTGAAGTAGGTCTGTTTTATGTTGAATGTCACAGAATCTTTAATACTTAATAAGAGTATTATGTCAAAAATGCAACCAATCTAACTTGGTATCCACAAGAAACCTTTCCTCACAAATTTGAGGTCGCCTCTCTTCGAAGAGTGAAACTGTGAAATACAAAAATTATATTATCACTCCAACCTGTTAATTATGGATCCTGTTACCATCGTATATGTTTCCAAAAAATGCAACTTTGTCGTCGACTTCGACTTCAAAGTCGTCTACTACAGAAGATTAGAAAATAAATAAAGCAGTTAGCATATTATTCACTTATTTTGATGTGTTAAAGAAAATTAGCCACCATTAAGCCTTGTTCCGTATTGATTTATTCAACAATTTGATAATTTTAAAATATTTTAGAAAAGGTAAAAATTCAACTCTGAAAATTTTTTATACTCTAAGTAGACCTCGCTCTTTTTATTTACTGTGCAACTTATAACACTAATTTTTATGCAAAAAACTGTAAAATTATGGCCTTGTGCATCAACGTGTTTGTTGTGGGAAATTTTGTATCTGTTCTGGATAAATAATTATATTAAAGAAGAGCTCTAATGCGGTTTTTTTTATAATGAACAATTTTCAGACATTCGGTGGTGTGAATAAAAAAGTAGCAAATGCTAAAACTGGTATTTTTACAGTGAATGCAGTGTATTTAGTGAATAAAAATTAAGCAAAAGTTAAAGCCAAAAAGATTAGTTTTTTGATTTTAGTAAAAGCTAAATTTTCCAGCTAGCACTTAAAAAAAGTGAATAAAAAGTAGTGTAAACTGAAAATATTAAGCAATAGCTTCTAATATTTCAAGATACCTGTAAGTGAACGTAAAATAAACATCCGCTTGTTAACTGTCGTGAAATATGGTTGCATTTATGCATATTCGTGCACGAAAACGTTATCGAAGAAGATTAGGTTGTGTAGAAGAGGATTAATTTAAATAAGATTAGGTTGTGTAGAAGAAGATTAATTTAAATTATATAGATTTAATGAAAATCATGTGATGTGGTTAGCAAATTATTTTCTTGGTTGTAGCAATGAGAAAATAGGCGCTGATTTGTCACCTAAAAAGAAAATTTAAATATTTTTTTGTTTTATAAGCAACTCTGCCTTTCAAATTGGTGTAGCCGAGGCCAAAATTTTGATTTAAAGTGCATATTTGGATTAAATTCCCTAATGTCGAGCAAATAGTAGAAGTTAAAAATCAGTGGCCCGACCGGTTTAGTTTTCCCTGTGCTATAGGAGCTATAGATTGTATAATGTTGCAATACGAAAACCGTCGCATCGTGGTGATGAATATGCTATTCGTAAGGAATGTTGTAGTATAAATATTCGAGCAACATGCAACGCAAACCAAATTTACTATAAATAACATTAATAAATATGATGATGTGCATTACAACATTTTACGCTGACAACTAACAACTTATAGATCAAGAAAAGACAAAAAACTATAACAAAACAAACGAGAGTAAGCATGAAAAACAAAAAAAAAAAACAAAATAATCCATATTCTATGATTCATATGTTTATTCATGCAATTTATTAGTAAAAGCTTAAAATTTTCCAGCTCTAAGTAATCAGTTTCAGCAAAAGATTATTAACTTTTTGTAGGCGAAAAGTTATAGCTTTCACTTAACCTATATAGCTAAAGCTAGTGCTTAAACTAAAAAATAAAAGTTTTAACTTGACTTTTATTCACACCACCCATTGTCTTACTAAAGTTATGTATATTAATTCAATAATTCAAATATTTTCCAACTTCTTAAAATCTGCTAAGCTTACAATTTGTTATTTTCCTGTATTTGCCATCCGATTATAACATCAGCTGAACAAACCAGTTTCTATCTAGATTCTACATTAAAATACAATATCATTGGCCGCTATAGGACCACTCTATTAAGATAGGTATTCATTTCAGTTTCCATTATCGCGATGAATATAATTAAGATGAGATAAAAATTCTTGAATACTTTGTTTATAGTTGCCGTCATATTAAAAAATTTTGTATATGTCTTTTAGTAAATCACAGTTATGTAATTAATACAAAGACTAGACTTCTTCGAAACACATAAATCAAATAAGAGCTATACTAAGGAATTGAAATAACGCAGCTCTAGTATGGTTCAAGTCAAAATTTTATTGAATGCAACAAAATTATGATGTTTTATTCTATTGCTCACCATATTTGTCTAGAGATGAAAACGGTACCACGACAATGGCAAGGTGTTGTAAGTTCAATATTGTCTATTAAGTAAATTGTTTTGTTTTATGTTTGGTGATCATGATCAGGTTCTTGGAAAATATTACAAGACAATTACGTTATTAAAATTGGAAAATTATTTGTCTTCTTCCTGTTTTCAGCTCACCACCAAGACGTACAATAAAATTGTCACAGAACTAGTGTAATTCTGATATTTCAAAATATACCGCTGAGATATAATATTGACTGCGTATAAATCCATAGAACAAGCCATATATTCCTTAACTAAACGCTATGACTATTTTTCTTTACAACAAGTCACAAATTCAATAAACCGTATCAGCCAAAATCCTTTTTTAACTATTTCTTTCCAGATACAATATTAAAGAGCTTTAGGAATTAATTTCATTTCTGTATTACAGAATTATTTCAGAATATTATCAATTCACTTGGTATAATAAAGAGATAGATACCCAGAGAAAAAAGATGAACAAAAATAAATTCAAAAAATAAAAAAAACTAAAATAAAAATAAAATAAAATTATTGGCGAAAGAAAATATTCAATAAAAGGATAAGCCATGAGCAAAATGTGAGAGCATACAAAAAATAAATCAAAATTTTTCTCTCCATATTCAACAAGAAGATATTTTGTAGCAGAACGAGATGAACTGAAGAGACTTTTGTTTAGATATTTTTTTTCCCCTAGAAATTCTAGAATTTGAATTATATTTTGATAATTGAAATTTGACTTTGTTTTTGAAGTTTTAAAGAAAATTATCTTGAGATCTACAAGTTCATTAAATTTTTGAAACCAGTGAACCCTTTATTCTGTCTTACCACTCTGATATGTTCACACCCCACTTGATTATTTAGACAAAATGTTTTAAACAAAATGTATTAAACAAAATGGTCTTAATGATTTATTTTCGTTGAGATTAAATGGTGCACGATCAAAACTAAGGTGCATTGTGAAAATGAGATATGTGGTAACAATTTTGCATCTTGTCGTATTAAAATGGTGCATTATAAAAATGAGGTATGTTAGATAATCTATAAAATCTTTGTGTTATATAGAAAAATTTTAATTAGTGACTACGTGGTTCATATTGTTTCAAAGGGTTGCAGTCCTAAAGTATTGGTTATATAAAATACGTCTCGGTTTATACAGAATATTAAACTTATTTCTTTGTCTTCACCAACGTTACATTGGTGCAATATACAACGGTGAATATTTTTCTTTTGTTTTATTATATTGAATAACCAAAGGTGTTATATTAAGAGAACCTTTCGTGTTTCTGTTTCTGCGGTCAGGAAAGACGTATATTTATTTTTGATACTTATATTACATGTCTTTTTTAATCACTCAGGTTGTTGGAAACGCACTACATAACCTCAGAAAGCTTCTGCAGGATAGAACCTTCAAACCTTTTGGCCTTTATCAAAAGGGTCGACCAAGTTGGGGGGTGGAGGAGTGAATAAAGTGCTAAAAGCCTACATGCCAGCTCTGACATATTAGTGCCATCTCCGTGAGAAAAAAAAAATGTTTTTTATGTAATTACACAATATGCAGAATTCTGCATGCAGCGCAGGAAAAAATATTTAATATATAGGAGTTTTTATGTAACTAACTAGATGTAGTTTTGCGGAGTATGTAACCATTCAAATAGTATTCAAACATAATTTCGCTACGTAGCGCACTACTGTACAAATACAAATTATAAGTAGTTTTGCCAAGTTTAAATGTAATACGACAGCTAAAATGTTAAAAATAATAAAAAAAAATAGTTTAAATTATCATGTTTAGTAAATAGATGAATAGAGCTATTCTAGTTAATTCCATTACTATCTAATATTCTGTCATATGCTAACTATCTTGTTAGTATTTCTTTAATTTAGTTTCAAAATATTTAAAGATGTAGCCTTTCGGTAGCCTGGTCTCATCTTGCAATTTATTACATTAATATTTTGGACACATACATTTAACACTTACAAGATGCAAGTAGCAAGAAGCTGTCGCCTATACTTATTAAAAACTTATTAAATTCCGATCTTGCACTTTAAAAGAATTAGTTTTTAGGAACGAAAAGCTGAAAAATTTTCCTAATCATGTTCAATAGAACACAAAAATGATTAAAGAAATTTTGGTAATCTATTGAAATTATTACAAATAACCTCGTAAGTAGAGAAAATCTATTGAAAACAATTTTTTATACTTTGATTATAGAAAATTTTTTTATTAGTTTTGGTCGCTTGTTTTTTTTGTTTTTTTACTCAGTATTATCCTGGGAAAATTGAGAAGTTATTGTAAAGGAGGTGCTTCATTGGAAAATACATTTTTTTCTTAACTTAAATGTTTACTTACGGTTTTTTATTATTGCTATTGTTGTTTTTGTTGTTGTTGTTATTTTATGGGTTTTACTTTTATTATTATAGTAAAAAAATATGTTGTAGAGATTTTTGTTTATACTTTTTTTATTCCTTCTCTTGCGGTTATTATTATTGCTCAGCCAACATGAAAATTGAAAACCCATCGTTTTGATTTATTTATTTTAATCGTTTATTAGCATTTAAAAATTTTCATTTTATTTTTGATAATATTATCAATTTATATAATATTTAATAAGATGTTATTGAAAGCCAAAGTAGGTAAAAGAAAAAAAACAAAAAAAAAAACAAAAATGGTTATAAATAAAATTAATTGAAATTTTCTCGTTATAAAAACGAATTTAGGAGAAAAATTATTTAAAAAATTTAAAGTGTAAATTGAAAGTTAAAAATTCTCTTTGAAAAATTATTTATATTTGAATCCACAATAATAAATATTGAATTGGAACAAAAGTGTAACTTAAGAGTAATCATAATAGACTTCAATAATTTGATTGTTGTTAGGTCTTCGTTCACTAGTAAATTTTTTAATATTTGATTGCAAATATTGATATTTCGGAAGCAATATACTGCTTTCATTAGTGCTTGTGATTAACATAAATACAAATATTAAACTAATTATTAGTGAATGGAAAACTGTGAACAATTCAATTTTTTTAATTAAAAATTTCACTAAAAATAAAAATCCAATTAATAAATTAAAAATTATAGTGTCGTCTTCTTGCTTGTTTGTTCCATATGCCAAAATGTAATTTAGAGAAAATTCAAGTTGAAGTTTGAAACGTAATAGAGAAAAAACCCAACGATAGAATTCGTTTAAAGTTGTAAAATATTTGGTTTACATTTCTAAGATTGAATTTCCATTATAAGATCTAAAAAACAACATGTAACAAAAAAAGTTATGTTGAAATTTAAGAAAAGTAAAAATTTTCAGTTTGTTCCATATCCAATTTTTTTAAATGATTGATTTAATGAAAGAGTGAACAATCTGTACGACGTAGAACAAAAAATTTTTTTATGGAACAAACTAGCAACAACTAAAATAAGGAATTGTGTGGAAATTGTTCCAAATTTGTGCAAAATTTGCCACATCTTTCTACAATTGAATAAAAGCTTAAAATATTATTATCATATATATACAAAGCTATATTACTTAATATCAAGTTTGTTAAATAAAACGAAAAGTAAATTATGAAATAAAATCAATTTTATTTGGGTAATATAATAAAATTTTTATAAACAAAATACACAGTTTTTATAGCCTTTAAATTTCAATATTAAACAAATATTTAATATCTATCTTTAATCTTTTTTTTCTGGAGGTAGTTCTTGAAAAATATGAATTTAAAATAAAGAGTTGGTAATATTTTTTTGGGAGCTTTTGATTTCAATGATATAGTTTCAAATTCAGTTTCACGAAATGATGTTTTGTATTTTATTGCAAAAGTCCCTGCAGGCTTATATTTTTCATATAAAATGAAACTTGAACGTAATTCAATTTTGTTGCAGGTACATTATAATTTTTTATATCAATTTATTCCATTTGCAGAATTCTAAGTTGTATTTTTCTAGTACTGAATGTTTTAAGTAATATAATAAAGTGTAAAGGTCTACTAATTTCTTTATTTTTGAAAATTCTAAAAGATCACATTAAAAAATCATGGAAAGCACCCCTAAGTCAAAAAAGACAAAAGGAGCGTATGGAAGAAACTAGCAATAAGCTGACGGGATTTATTTTTATTTTTGTTTACTCCGTAGGATATACAGGAGTTTTATTGATTTACATTTCTGTAGGTCAAACTACCACAATTTATGAAAAACAACCTACTCTAGGTATGTTACACTGGATTGATTGCAGGTCTAACGTAATATGGTTAATTTCTTACATACTATGTTTAAAGTGTGACTGGTCAATGAAAAATCGTCAGTTAAAATTGTATTGACTGCCGACATGCATGCCAATGGTGATGATTTAATAATTTACGGTGTGGTTTGATATCATAATCCTTAATTACAACCACATATCTTTTTTGAACTATGTTTGACTGGCGGAAGTGTGGTATACCTCTTTAAATGTGCGAGTTATATTTCATCTTTTAAATCAATAAACCGTGTACACAGAAACAGAATAACAAATACTATTACAGAAACTCTAGAGAAGAAGGTGTGTCCAGTAATCGCGGTGGCATAAAGAGGTTGAATTGTAAAATCAAAACAATTCTTCGAAAAAAACAGTCGGAAATCATAGCAACCTACCTATCATCAGATTATTCTATATAAAACAAGAAGGGGCATATTTCGATCTTAAAAACCTATCGAAAATCTTAAAAAACTGTAATTGCTGTACACTTGTGATTTTCGTCACTAGCAAATAATACAATTGCGGCTTTGCAGATGATTACAGTGGTTCTTGCTATTGGAGAAAATAATAAAAAATCTACAGAAAAGCTGCAGACAGCCCATAACAAAAATCCATAATTACATAAAAAGATGGAGTCTAAAATTAAATGAAGTTAAGTCAGTACATGTGAATTTCACAAATAAAAAAATTTACCATCAATGAGTATGTATATATAAATATTCAAGAAATACCCCATTCAAATACTGCCACATATCACGGTCGTTTTTGTTATTTTTTTTTATGCTCTTGATAGTAACTTAGGTTAATCACCCTTTCGTGATTAACTAAGTACGGTACTGCAAGTTTATACCATACAATACCTATATATTATTTCGAGCATTTATTTATCAAATTATTGGTTCGTTAAATGTGAAAAAACTACTGCTATTGTCAGGAACTAAGACTTCTTAAATAGAATAACTACATTTTATTTAAATTGGTACCAATTTAATTTATCAACAAAATTGGCATGACGTTAGATGCGAAACTTCGCTGGAAAGCTCACAACAAAATCAAGAAAGAAGAATTACAAATCCGCTATAGAAAAATGTACTGATTCAGAGGTAAAAGTTCTATCTTGACAATATAAAACAACTTCTGCTCTATAAACAAATGCTGAAATCAGTATTTCATCCAGCATCCACACGCACCCTGGTTCATCAGAAACTACCTACATAGAGATTTGCAAATAGAATCTGTAGACAGAGGGATCCAGAAATTTGCAAGAAGTGACGAAAAAAGGCTAAAAAATCATGTAAATGTCGAGGTATTTAGCTTCTGTAAAATAGAAATATAGCCAGACGACTCGAAAGAGTAAAACTTTTTGAGTTAGTGCAGCAATAATCACCCATGATGACTACCAACGAAACGAGGTTTTTCACAAGTCTTCCAGAATTACAAATTTGTTTGGAGAGATGGTCGTTTGTTCGTCGCTGATACGATGGGTCTTCAATAGTATGGGTGAATACGTTAAAGGAGTCTACATTCAAAATTAAAATAAAGCCAAGAAAAAATTTCTGATTAGTCCTACTGGACTAGATTACAATATAGAAAGGGTGTGGTTTAGTCGGTAAGAGTCCCGCACGCAATGTCAGGCTACGGAGCTCATTGTGTCTTCTGGAAATTCCCACCAGCCTACGTATAAAAAAACAATCTTTTCGATATATAAAATTTTAGTGGCGAAAGTGCCAGATATACCTCTATAAATATGCCAGTTATACTAAACTAAAATTTTTTCTAAGAACCACATGCATAAAAAAAAAAAATTTTATCATTTAAGGCAATATGTACATGCTACAAAACAAAAGTGAGATTTGTTTGTGTAAATTTGTTCCCAGTATATAATGAAATGAATTCGGGGTATATATATATTATGTATAACCCGGGTAAGATTTAAAATTTTTCTCAGTTTGCTTCCTATTTACATGAAATGAACAACGTTCAGAATAAGAAAAGCTAGTTTATGATAATCATCAAAATGAAAAAAAATGCTGGTAAATCCGAACGTGCCATTGATGGAACCAATATAGATAATACGATAAAACATTTAATAATGGAAATATACAACTTAGAATTCTGCAATTTTTTAAGATAATATCAATTTTATATGAAAAAGAAGGAGTGGTATAACTTCGCTGTCCATTTTTATTTAGACTGATGTTTTAATTATTTCTGGTAATACAATAAAAATGTTTTTAAAACACTTTCCCATGCATGTACAAGAAGTCAAGAACAACAATTTTATTTCCTTCTTTTACAATTGATTATTTTTATTTTAGGGATCTTTCGACTTTTACAAGTTCTTTGTGTCTGATATTATGCTACTTTTATTTCATTGACTCTACTTCTTGTTCTATGTGATATATTACAGGGTTTTTTCATACAAATTATTTTCCGTTATAAATTTCATTCTGGTACCCTGAACCGCACAAATAAAGACCACTTTCATTTTGAAATACTTTTTTTTTAATTTAGTTTCAGTTAAACAGCTTCTGAACAGCTTCGGGGTATATATATATTATGTATAACCCGGGTAAGATTTAAAATTTTTCTCACCACACTCATTTTCACCACTTATTACAAATTCAAATATTATAAAAAAAAATATTACTGAAAACAAAAAGTATTGTGTGTGAGAGCTGAAAAAAATAAAAATAAAAGGATATCGAGGATATTACTAGATAGAGCTACCTACCTATATAAAAAAAAATTAAAATTGAAAATAATTTATTGTACTGAATTTTTTCAATTAAAATTAACATGAAGCAGGCTTGTGTTTTTTTGTGTGGATAGTACGAGTGTATTATCAAGTGCTAGTGTTCATAAAGAGTTCCTATATTGTATAAAACTGTATTTATTTACTCGTACTTTTTTATGAAATAAAATTTTAAAAAAAATAGGTATATATATATTTTTTTTATATAGATGTTTCATACAACTGTCTATAACTGTTTTTATTTGAAGGATATTTTATTTATGCTTTTATATCGGTTCAGCTCTATTTCTATTCAAATAATATGTCCTCCTGAATTCAATTCATCTTATTTGATTACTTTTGGCTATTTTTTTTATTATTATTTTTTTTTATGGATTTTAAAATAAAAAAGAGGCGCGTTCAATATTTGAATATTTAAGTCATATTCATTCCTTTTTTGTTGTTACTTTTCTTGTCACAATTTTATTTTCATTTTTTTGATTAAATTCAAAATGGCAATGCAGTTAACAGTCTGCCAACTCGATTGCTCTTCAATTCGTTTTTATAATCATTTTGAAAATTTATTTTTGTGAATTTTAATACCATGTATGAGTATTTGAATTTTTTTTTTATACATAATATTATTGAATGTTTGCTTAAGTTATCGAACCAGAATTGTGTGAGGATTGTTGTTTTTTTTTTTGACTTTTTTATTTTGCATTTTATTTTTGTATGTGGGGGAGACAAAAGATCTGCTATACGAATATACAATGTTTCTAGGGGTAGATGAGGATTATTGTTCCAATATTTGATCAAGGCACAACAATAAAAGTGTTGTCAATAAGTTAATACACTTTTCTGCTATTTGCTGTTTATTTGAATTTCTATAGAAAAATCAAAAAAAGGTGAAATTGTATGTTCATAAAATGATAATTTAAAAATGAAAATAGAAAAAATATAACAAACAAAAAATCATATCATTGCATGTTTAATGAAAAGAAATAGAATAATATAATTATTTTTAGGAACAAAATTTTGTGATGGTTGTGATGGTTCATTTACGAGTAGGTACACAATGACTGAAAAGCTCAAATTTTCTTGGATAGTCAAGCAGTAGCCGAAATGAAATTTATATGAACTGGACTGGGACTTACATACTATTTTAGAAAAAATAATAGAGTTACACTTATTTGGCCATATCCTAGAATCTATAAAACTGGGAATAATAAAATTTGTTGACTGCTTAATTAAGAGAGACTTTAATTTCGTCCCAGTGGGAAATCGAGAAGTGATTGGTTAAGCAAAATTAGTTCTCGAACTACTTCCAAAGTAATTAGTTACAGAACTAATGAACAAACCATTAGAAGTTGGGGTATATTTTTTATATACAGCAAAAATTAGAATAAAAAATTATTTAATCAGAATTAGTTTTGTCAGTAACCCAGAAAAAGTGAACAAAATAAAATTTTGCCATTTTAGATAAGTGAAGGGTAAAATGGACGACCATTGCGTGTAAAATAAAAAGTCGACTCGTTTATTCCTAGAAAAAAATAATCTATTATCAACGAATCAATATGGTTTTAAGAAAAAATCTAATTCAGTAACGACAGTTGTAGATATGCTAACCCACATACAAAAATTTAAAGATAAGAAGAAATCAGTATCGGTGTTATTCATGGATTTATCCAAAGCATTTGATACAGTAGTTGATTACAATATACTGTTAAAAAAATGCAAAGTTACGGTATTAAAGTATCACCTTATAAATGGTTTGTTTCATATCTTACCCAATGAACACAATTTATGCAAATAGGAACATTAAAAAGCTCTCATGAAAAAGTTTGTTACGGTGTACCCCAGGGCAGTATATTTTGTCCTTTGCTATTTAAAATTTTTATGGACAGCATAAATGATTGTAATATTGATGCGGAAATAATTCTATTCGCAGATGATGTTTGTCTCATTTTTCAAGCTGAAAACATTAGCGAATTACAAGCAAAAATGAATGAAGAATTAATTAAATTGAGAAATTGGAGAACATACAAAAAAAACAAAATTTATGATACTTGGTTCAACGTCTCCTATTCTTAATATAAAAATATCAAATAACTCATTAGAACAAGTTCATGAATACAAATATCTCGGACTTTTGATTGACAATCAATTGAAATGGAATATCCATACTTCCTTCCTTGGTAAAAAAAACTTTCATCAATTGCTGGTGTATTCAATAAAATATCTAATATACTTCCAACCAGTGTCAAAACATCAGTTTTTTATGCACTGTTCCAGAGTCATATCTCAGTTATGGTATCAAACTTTGTGGAACAGCAACTAAGCAAATATTTGATGAACTCCAGGTCATTCAAAATAAAGCAATTAATACTACATATACACGATATAGATTCACACTATAAATGTACTACCAAGAAGTGGAGATTTACATCAAGTAAACACCAGAAATCAGAATGAAGAGCCATATGAATCGGCAAAGAACATCACATTTCGGTTCAGAAACGACTTTTCATCTAGGAATTAAATTGTACAACAATATACCAAATAATTTTAAACTTTTAAATAGCATGAATCAAAATCTATATTATAATACACAAGAGCACGATTAGTAAAGGCACACTTTTCGTAGTTTTTCGTGTACCTTCGTTTTTTTCTTTATTCAATCAATCAATAATGTAGGCCATGGAGATCGAAATAAATTTTTATTTTAGCGCAGTTGGCTGAAGCGTCATGTTAATGTAAGAAATTTTTGAGTTCAATTCTCTTTTGAGTCATTTTTTTTTTTTATTATTTTTGGATTATCGCATTTGGTTTTTTGCATTTTTAGTAGGAAAAAAAATTAATTAGTAGGATAACATTAATATAGGTTTCAAAGGAAAATTTATAAAATATAGGTATTTTCTTTTCAGATACACGAAATTTATAGGACTTTATATAATTTTACAGATTAACACATTTTATCGAATCGTATATTCGCCAATACATAAAAAAGAGATAATTGATGTGATATATTATTATGTTTATCGAACCTATATTTAATTTCTATTCGGTAATGTATGGTATGATAGTTATGATTAATTGTTTATTAAAATTTTCGGAAACTATTTTTTAAATAAGAACACACTACAATAAATAATTTAATCAAAAATAAATTAATCGTTCAATAATTTCAGTTATGATAAAGGGACTAAGTGACTACGTATGCGGTCTGTTTAGTATGTTTCGAGGCTTTCACCTTCCCTTGATAAATAAAAAAAATAATAAAAACAAATTAAATCTTATAAAAAGAGTTTAATTATATTTAATAATTTTGATATTTTATTTTATAAATAAAAGAGGTTATTTTATAAAGTTTAACCTTCAATATTTTTTATTTTTTTGTGGTTTACTATTAATATTACTATTCTATATATTGTGTTGTCAGATACTTTCAACATGTCAAATGTTTAATTTAATGAAAAATCATCTTACTGTGCCGTTTCACAGAAAAATGGCTTTCTTTTGCTCGGCCGGGTATGTACCCGGGGGCTTCTTCTAGTATAATTATATCAAACAATACAGCAAAATAACAATTTGAAAATTTTTTATTACTTCTGTATTTAAAAAAAAAAAAAAACAAGTTCATTATCTCTTTTTCTTTTGATTAAGTTAATTTTTAATATAAAAACTTCATTATGTTATTGTTTTCTCTTTTTTTTTTTATTCTCTGAATTTTTATTGAATATTGTGTATTTTTTGACTACATTATTTCTTAACTTTTACTTAATACTTACTTAACACTTACACCCTACAAAAATGTTTGATAAAATGAAATTTCTAACATTATTAAAGCCTATAACGAGATTCATTCTCTTTGTGCATTAAAATTGAAATAGAAAAAAATAAAAAATGGACTACTGGTCCATAATATCCGAAAACTTAATTTTTAAGACAAAAAATCTAATAAAATTTCATAGTTTTTATTTTAAATTCATTTAAATAGTAATTTAAAAAAAAAAAAGTATTCGTTACTAATTGAAGCAAAATAAAATAAAATAATTAATAATTAATAAAAGAAATAATTAAAAAAAAACAGAAATTAAATTATATATACAAATAACACATGAAAAGACAAATTTCGGCACAACCTAAATGTGTCAAATGAAATTCAAACATATTTCACATTTTGTATCTGGAATTGCTCAACAGGCAAGGTTACAATAATTGTTATCACTATCTTCAGATAAGTTAAAAATAATATTTCCGGAGCTATTTGAACTGAAAATTCAAAATTTTAATTTTTTTTTGCATTCTTAACACTTAGACTTGAGTTAAATAAGTTGTAGTTCACCCAAACAAAATACGAAAGAACGAAAAAATTACAGAAATTTTGATTACAACTAGTTTTTATATAGTAGCACTATATTCACAGGTTACATTATAAGTTCCACAGGTTATAACAAATTCAATTCTACTGAATTAGCTATTCCATTAATTATTAAACATAGTGTCAGCTGATTCAATACTTGTCGTATGTTAAGTGGGGTTACTTTTGGGAAAATGGAATTTAAAGTTCAAATTGCAAAAACTCTTATGTTCTACGGTAGATTTCTTCGAAACTTTGACAGAATGTAATGGCTGTTATTCAGTATAAGAATTAATTCTTTAAGTTACCTAAGAAAAGAAGTGTCAAGTTATGAATATTTATTAAAATATTTAGTAAAATTTTATCGTATGTTAGGATTTTGAACAAAATTATTCTCAACCCTTGGACATACGACAAAATGCTACTTAAATATCTTTATTGTAAGTAAGTTGAAGACATCACAAAACTATTTTGTTTCAATTTCATTTGGCTCATAATTTAAGACCAATCAAAAAATAAAATATACCAACGTAATTTTTTTGAAAATGTTTATTTGAATAAAATAAACTCATTGATTTTAAGGCAAATTTTTATTATTTTACGTTAGTATTATAAAACTAGCTTTGTAACCCGTCATAAATGACGGAAGCAAAATAAATCCTAGTTTCTTTTTTTCTTTCATTAGATTCTTTATTCCGAAATTACAGTACTTATGTTTATATCACTTTTTAATTTTCTAAAACACAAAAGAAATATTTTTTTTGTAGTCAAAACTTTGCCAATTTTTTTTTTCTTTTTTGTATTTTTCGTAGGCTGGTGGGGATCTTCAGAAAGATACAATGAGCCCCGTAGCTTGACACTGTATGTAGGATTCTTACCTACTAAACCACACCCTTCCTTAAAAAAATAATTTTTTTTGAGTGAAGTGAGTTACGCACACAATAATGACAAAAATAAAAGGTATAAGAAGGTACAATATTAATAATATTATACAATTCAAATATGCTGATACACATGTATTATTAATAGATGAATATATTCGTTCAATATATTTTCTCTCTTTTTAATGGAAATTATTTTGATTGCTAGTGTTAGTACTTTTTGAAAATTTCATATATTCATATATTACAAACTACTGCTACATTTTCAATATTTCAGAAACATGAATAATTATTGTTTTTTTTCAAATAATTTAACAACAATACTTTTCTGTGTAATAATAGAATACGGTAATAAAGTAAAAGAAAGTTTAAATTGAAAAAACATTGTTATTTTTATTAAGATTGATTTTGATTCCTTTTATTTTATTCATACACAAAGATTTTACTAATTTTCTATTTAAAAAAACTATATTGGCCTAACACTAATCTTTTTTTTTTATATAACAGAAAAAGAAGTACCATACCAATAAATTTGTATAAAATGTTTGTATTTTTGTATGGTATAGGTACTCGTACTCACTTCCATTTGGTTATAATTCGTTAGTTGGGTTCCATTTAGTATAAATTATACCGTATTAGCGTTATTGTGGCCTCTGGGAGAGCAAATTTAAAAATTTAATCTTATTTTCATATAAGTTTTGTCTTTTGTATACTGTATAGGGATCTTATTTTGCTATATGAATAAACTGTTATTATGGTATTGTGTTATTTTTAAAAAAATATTCAAAATTTTGTATCTAAATTGGTAAAATTTACAAAAAATACAAAAACATTTTCATATATAATTTTCACTTTAAAAAAAACAATGTTTTATTATCCGACGTAGAAGTAGAGTTTATTATCCTACTCTACTTCTATCAAGTTCTATTGATTGAACAGTGAACCTGAACAATGAAAATAAAATAATATTTTTAGAATGGAGCATACAGAACATACAGAATACAGATACAGGAAATAATAAAAAAAAAACAAAAAAAAACAAAAATAATTTTTTTTGAGTGAAGTGAATTACGCACACAATAATGACAAAAATAAAAGGTAGAAGCAATAAAGTAGTATAATGTATAATATTATACAATACAAATATGCTGATACACATGTATATTATTGTGTATAATTTTAAGTAATAAGAATAACCTTTGAGTGAATTATGTTTTTTTTGTGTTAAATGCTGTTTGTATTTTGGTTATTATACCATATTAAACTATTGATTAAATTTCTATTAGTCCTTATTATTATAAATCAAAAAAATTGTTTGTTTTATTTATATTATTATTATTATTTTTTATTTTTCCTTATTATTTGCGAAGAAGACTAACATTAAATTAAAAAAATATAGTTCATGCAACCAATTTTTCCTGCAAAGGTTCAGCATGGTAGACAGGGGTTAAAAAAAAGCACCAAAGCAATTTGTATATATATGCATTTGTATACATATGTAATTTGTATATGTGTTGGAGCGTTCCGTCGAACTTACAAACATCCAGATAAATGCAGAATAATATATATATAATAATAATAATTAATATTTAAAACAAATTGTCTGAAAATTAAAAATTTCCTATTTTAAATTATTTTTAGAGTCATCAACTATCTATGTTAGAGTTATAACAACATCATATAATATGGCAATCTTTATTTATTTTTTTGTAATACAAAATTAATTTCTTAAATATAAAAATAAAACATTTAGAAACCTTTTTATCACTTTAAATTCATTTTTGCTTTAATATTTTTTTACCAATATTAAAGAAAAATAATATCTTAAAATTAAGATTTAGATAAATATTATTAAATTATTTAAATGATAAAGCAAATAAATTTGTATTCTCTTATTATAAACACCATCACAATATTTTTATTTTTGTAACGTAAAACTAATTTTACTTCATTTTTTCTTAAATTAAAAAAAAAAATAAATCAACATTTAGGAAAGTTCTCCTCAAATATTTTACCTTCAATTCAGTTTTTACAATACCTATGCTTATGTATCGTATAATTTAGTCTTAGTTTGGGCTTTATCGGCTTCATCAAAATATGATATCATGCTTTTCAAATCACTTTTCTTATCTAATGACAAGGTTTTTGGGGCTATAACTGTTATAATTGAACTTTAAAAGGATCTTTCACGCATCGACCGGGTTTTTGCGAATTACCGGTTTTAGAATTTATTTCCTGCGCTGAAGTTTTATATTTAATTTAATACAAGTATTTTTTGACTATAATTCAAAAACTTCACTTTTTAAAATGGAATTGGATTAAATTTGAATTCTTCTGCCAATTTTCCATATTATGATTTAAAATCTTGTGGTAACATTTGCAATATTTTTAAATTAATCTTTGGATAATTCATGTTCTATAAATTTTTTATCAACGACAGTGGACTCCCAATCTCAACATTTTTAAGAAATTTTTCTATCGCACTGTGGACACCGTCAACATCTTGAATTAATGAGTGGCCAGCCATACAAAACTTTTGGTCTACTATTCTGATATTTTGATTTTCACTCAAAAACCTTAAAATGGCAAAAGATGTAAGTTGATTTTTATTTTGAGGAACACATGAGTCGCTTCACAAAATTATGTGATCTATTTGACTGTTATCTTTCACAATTTGCAGAGAGAATTTATGAAAGGGCACTGCTAATGTCCGTTCCGGCTTGCCCACCTACAGCTTCAGACCATAAATCGCAATAAGTAATTTTTTTTCACCTTAAAAGAAATTTAAAAAATCTAAATTTTGTCTGTTCCTTTCATTTGAGTTTCATAATTCAATTTTTCTTCTGCTGAAGGATCGTTTGTTTTTTGAAACAGAAGACATTTATCACATCTATCTTTTTTCGGGACTTCTTTTTTAGTGTATTATTGTCATGTATGAATGCAAAATATTAACATACGATATGTATTTACGTGATCATAAATATAAATACTTTTTGTACTCTACATACGATAAAAAGAGATTATCGCCAATTTATATGAGTAACTTATGTTCGTTTGTGATAACATACGACAAAAGTTTTTGTTTTACTGTGGACATACGATAAAATTGATTCTCAATATCTCGAGAACTAAAAGAAATTTTGCGAAACGGATTAGCGCATTTTAAAGAGCATGTCGAAAAACGCATAAATCACTTTATATCTAAAAAGTGCCAAAAACTAACATACGACAAGTATTGAATCAGCTGACGATAGGTAGCTTAAATCTTTCATAACAATACCCTTCACGTTTAACTATCTCTTTTATCAATTCTTACAATCAAATACGATTGAATATAGTTGGTAATTGTTTAAATAAAAATGAATCCAATTAGTTTATTGAATTGTAAATATTATTAAAAAAATGATTGCTAATTTATTGAATGTTAATAATTTGAATCTAAAACGACTTTAATTTTTTTTTTGTAATATTAAATCTCAGTAATTATTAAAAGTTAATTTTGAAAGCAGTAATTATTAAAATTTACTAATGCGTAGCCTCAGATTTACTTCTATTAAAGTGTCGATGGGAAAAAAATAAAATTATTTTTTTGTTTTTCTATTCGATTGCCATTTTTAATTCGTGGTAATTTGCTAGGATCAATATCATTTAAATATTTATTCCATTAGGCTTACCATCAGAGGACTAATAAATTTTATAGTCATCAGGATTACATTGTTTATAAAAAATAAAAAAAAAAATTGCTTCAATATTCGATACACAATTCCCAAGAATGAAAATTTTTTAAAAAATGGTAATAATATTGAATGGTATTAGTATTGAGTATACCTATATTCGGTTACAGTTAATATTACTATACTAACGGTCTAATATCTATAACTATAAGATGTTAACTATAAGATATTTGAATTGAATTGAATTGAATTGAATTGAATTGAATTGAAATTAATATACACTACATATAAATATGCCTACAAAAATTTTTTGGCTCTTTTCTTTAGGAGATGTGGACCATCTAAAATGTTTGAAGTGGAGTTCATTAAGATTTTATTTTGAAGAGTTTTGATTCGTTTCGTTTATTAATTTACTTTGACTTTGTGACATTTACTGTGACGAGCTATTATAGTAGTTAAGCAAGATTATTAAAGTAACTTGTCGCGGTATTAGTTATTTGTATCATAGCTACTATTAACAGTTAAATTAATTTGTTAATGTTAATTCTAATTGCTTAATAATTTGTTTTTTGTACATTCATAATTATTATTGTATGCTTACATACTAATTTCTTATATGTAAAATATATTGTAAAAAAAAGGCTGAAAAAATCACTATTATGCCTTGTTATTTTAAAAGATTATGTCAAACATTGTGCGTTAAACGGAAAGTTAGCAATAGTCTAAGGAAGTGCATTATTGAGCGGCATAATACATACAAATTACGGTTATAACTAGGAATAGGGCAGTCATTTTTTTACTGTGATTCAAAAGCAATCACAACCTGCTACTCAATATCAAAAATCATTGTGATTGCTACTTTGTATTTTTGTATTTTAATATTTCTAATTTCAAATAAATTAATACAAAGTGATTTCTAATATCCCACTCTTTCATATCTCAGTACCATACTCAAAATACATATAGAGAAGCCATAATGTACGGATACAATTAATTGGTGCAAACAGATTGTATCAGATACAATGAAACACATCGATATTAATTACTAAAATTACTTACTCTCTAAAAATCGTTTTCCGAAACGTAAATGATCTAAATCACATTATCACTGCCATTTTTTCTCGTAATTTAAAAAATAATAATCGCTAATTGCTAGAAAATCATTCTTTTTTCATCTCTAATTATAATTCACATGAGAACACAAATATTTTGGAAAAATCGCTGTGATTTGAATCACTGTTATTTTTCACTATGATTTGAAAGTATCAATCACAGTTGGTGGTAGTATTTGTAAAATGACTTTTTCCCTCATCTCTTGTTTAACAACTTTACCAATGTTAATATTAAAAAAACCTATTTCCAGATTTACCGCGGTATACCTCGAACATTAACAGACCAAATACTAAATGTAATGGGAGCCCACTTAGAAAATGTGCATAATCAAACAGCTAAAAGAAATAATACATCAAGAAGTAAGAGTATAGACAAACTTATTGAAACATTTAAAAAAAGAGCAAAAATAGAAAGATCTAGAAATAAAACTATTGTAAATTTTAGTCAAGCAAACCCTGCAGATAGCCCTCAATATGAAAATAGTATTTTTACCAATGTTTAAATACACTAAAAGCAAAATTTATGAGGCTGAATAATAAAACATCTTGTGGGCTAGATGGAATTCCAAATATAATACTTAAAAACCTTACAGACAATATTATTAGACATTATTGTATTACTAGCTTTGTAACCCGTCATAAATGATGGAAGCAAAATAAATCCTAGTTTCTTTTTTTCTTTCATTAGATTCTTTATTCCGAAATTACAGTACTTATGTTTATATCACTTTTTATTTATTTTTATTTTTATTTATGTTTATATTGGCCTAACACTAATCTTTTTTTTTATGTATAACAGAAAAAGAAGTACCATACCAACAAATTTGTATAAAATGTTTGTATTTTTGTATGGTATACTCGTACTCACTTCCATTTAGTTATAATTCGTTAGTTGGGTTCCATTTAGTATAAATTATACCGTATTAGCGTTATTGTGGCCTCCGGGAGAGCAAATTTAAAAATGGGATCTTATTTTCATATAAATTTTGTCTTTTGTATAATGTATAGGGATTTTATTTTGCTATATGAATAAACTGTTATTATGGTATTGTGTTATTTTTAAAAAATATTCATAATTTATATATTCAAAATTTTGTATCTAAATTGGTAAAATTTACAAAAAATACAAAAACATTTTCATCAATAATTTTCAACTTAAAAAAAGCAATGTTTTATTATCCGACGTAGCAGTAGAGTTTATTATCCTACTCTACTTCTATCAAGTTCTATTGATTGAACAATGAACCAGAATAGTGAAGTGAACAGCGAACACTTAACACTGAAAATAAAATAATATTTTTGGAATGGAGCATGCAGAACATACAGAATACAGATACAGCAAATAATAAAAAAAAACAAAAAAAAACAAAAATAACTTTTTTTGAGTGAAGTGACTTACGCACACAATAATGACAAAAAGAAGAGGTATAAGCAATAAAGTAGTATAATGTATAATATTATACAATTCAAATATGCTGATACACATGTATATTATTGTGTATAATTTTAAGTAATAAGAATAACCTTTGAGTGAATTATGTTTTTTTTTGTGTTAAATGCTGTTTGCCTTTTGGTTATTATACCATATTAAACTATTGATTAAATTTCTATTAGTCCTTATTATTAGAAATCAAAAAAAATGTTTGTTTTAGTTATATTATTATTATTATTTTTTATTTTTCCTTATTATTTGCGAAGAAGACTAACATTAAATTAAACAAAATAAAGTTCATGCAATCAATTTTTCCTGCAAAGGTTCAGCATGGTAGACAGGGGTTAAAAAAAGCACCAAAGCAATTTGTATATATATGCATTTGTATACATATGCAATTTGTATATGTGTTGGAGCGTTCCGTCGAACTTACAAACATCCAGATAAATGCAGAATAATATATATATATATTTTGTATTATATTTAATAACTGCTTGAACTTACCTTATTTCCCAGAATGCTGGAAAAAAGGTAAGGTTATACCAATCAAGAAACCGGGAAAAAATCCATATGACACCAATAGTTACCGTCCAATTAGCTTGATGCCTAATATTAGTAAGGTATATGAAACATTGATAAATGATATAATAGTAGATTATGTAAATAAAAAAAAACATAATACCAAATAACCAGTTCGGTTTCAAATTTAAACATTCCTCCATCCAAGCGATTACAAAAGTAACCTCAGATATTTGCTTGTTCATAAACAATAGGAAATGTGTAGGGGCATGCCTCATTGATTTAGAAAAGATTTTCGATACTGTCTGATGGTTAAATGGACTAATATATAAATTAATTAAATACAAATTTTCAAAAAATATAATAAAACTGATAACAAACATGACAGAAAATAAAACTTTTGTAGTTTACAATGGTGCTGAAATTTCGAACAAAATATTCAAAATACAAAATGGTCTACAGCAGGGAACTGTTAATTCTCCCATTCTATTCAACATATTTTTAAGCTCTTTATTGAATTATTTTAACAACATGTCTGGTCCAGAATTCGCGGTAGCATTTGCCGATGACCTAATTGTATATGTAGCTAATAAATCAGTTATTAAAGCCCAAATAGACCTACAAGATATGTTAGATGAAACAAATTACTACTGTGTTTTTGTAAAATGAATATCAACTTTAGTAAACGTGAAGTGATTCTGTTTCAGAAACACAGTAGATAAAGTGAACCAAGACATTCGGAAAAATTGGAAACAATTTTCTCTTACAGCGTCTGATGGTTCAATAATAACAAATAGAAAAACTGTAAAATACCTAGGTGTGTATTTTCATCATCACTTAAATTACAGTTTTCACATAAAAAAACAGGTCGAAAAGGCAAACAAAGCTGTCATGGCTACAAAAACAATGTTCTTCTCTAAACATCTAACACCGAGGGTAAAAATTGTGGCATACATGTCATTAATAAGACCAATCATAACTTATGCTTCACCGATTTGGTTCAATATTAATTCATCCATGATGGAATCAATTCGAAAATTCGAAAGAAAATGCTTAAAAATAGGCTTGAAAAAAATTAAAAAACATCAGAATAATCAAGTAACATATTATGCAAACAAACCCAAGTAACACAAATAGGTTTTAACAACGTCGTACTATCGTTGGCTAAATAACTACTGGTCGGCTATATGACGTTGGGATAACTTTCAGACAACGTCATTATTACGTTATTGGGGAATGATTGTTGAGTCGTACCGTAGTGAAAATAACTATTATCTGACTACTCAACCGACTATGAAACGACCAAATTAGAATAAAAGAGATAGATAGATTATTATATACAGTGTACATATGTATATATTTTTTAACGAAAAAAAAACTTTTATTTCTTATACGACATCTTTTTGCAAACGAATGAAGATTTTTCGTAAAAATAAACATTTTATTGAACTAAAAATTTATTTAAATTTAAATTTAAAAATTTTTAGAATTAAAAAAAATATTATTTTTTATCTATTATTATATTTGCCTTAATTAACTTGCCTTGGACTTTATATGTTTGTTTCAATTTGCTTCAATTCAACAAAATACCCATTTCAATAACCATTGTAACCATTTAACCAAAGTATATCCATAAAAAGAGTAAGAACTCATGTATGTATTCATTTGTTTGCACAGAAATTCATATGCAAATTTGATAAACATTGTCAGAAATAGATATAATAAGAATTTTACGTGTAAGAAAAAGAAAAAATATAGTAAACAAAAGAGAGTAACAAAAAAAGTTCGCTGAAATTAAATAAATAAAGTTTATAATTTTGAAAAATATTTTCGACAAAAATTTTCGTTGAAATATTTAACAATATTATTTTCTAAATTGTATCAACTATGCATAAGATTTTTAGGAGACCTAACTAAAACAGCGTTATCATATTCTTTAAATTCTGTGATTTATAAATAGATGTTGTCCTCAGTATTATTTTATAATCGTATACCAATATAATAAATATTTAGGTTTACTAATATAATTAATAAAAAATAATAATGTTTGTAACTCCAAATTATTACTGACAAAAATATTAATAATATTTTATATTATTGTAATGTAATTATAATTTAATATTTTTAATAGGTATATACGAAAATAATAATGTTTAAAACGAAAATATTAAAATTATAAAAGATCAGAATTAATCATCGTATAAGGGAACAAACTAAATTAGAACTAACATTTTTTGCCAGCCTGCCTCATATAAATAATGGGAGGAAACGTAAGCAAATCCAAAGGAGAATAATGAGAACGCAAAATTATTTTACAGTATAAAGCAAAAGGCAAACATCTGTTTTGTACCATTACAATTTTCTTCCATAAATATGCAAACATTATTTATGGAAGAAAACAAAATTTGAACCAATCAAGTATCAGTTATCTATCACTCAGTTACAAATTACTCTTCTCGCATGTTTATACTTTTATGCCAATTTATGTTTCTGTAATAATAAATGATGTCAGCTTGTTCATGAGAAAGTTCTTCTCATTTTCCATGAATATTTCTTAGCAAGGATAGCCGAAGACAATTTGCAGACGCCAAAAACTTCAGCGTTGAACTTTTATTATTGGTACAAAATACCTCAGCTTATATATTAAATTTTTTGAAATAATAATAATGGAATTATATAAAAAAAATAATTTAGTTTTCATTTCTAAAACTGTCAAGAAATTTTTCATTCGATTTCAAGGACCAGTTTACATCTCTGTATTTGAGATCCGTTTTTATATAATGATTCTTGATAACTTTTTGGTTATTTCTTGGTCATTTTTAGGATATTTATAACTTCACCATTTTATATATGGCGAAAATTATTATTGCAAAATATATTTTGTATGAGAAAATAAAAAAAAATTTTTTACCTTTTAATTCCTAATTTAATACTAATGCGAGTAAATTGCTTTTATTATTTTAATCAGGGGATTGTTTTAAACAAAATTTTAAATGGATCTGAGCAAATAATAAATAATAATAAGAAAAAATATATTTTTTATAATCTTAAAATTTTTTAAATTTAAACAAATTTTAAGGCCCATAAATTTTTAGTTCAATAAAATATTTATTTTCGCGAAAAATCTTTGTTGGTTTACAAAAAGATGTCATATATTGCACAATTTTAATGAAAATATTCCAATAATTATAATTTACAATAATAAATTCATATTTATAAAATTATAATAGATTAACATATTTATAATTTAATTATAGTGAGAGAAAAAAGGACAACATTATTGTTAAAATATAATCTACCTATCTCTTTTATTCTAATTTGGTTAATTTATAGCCCGTTGAGTAGAGTAGTCGGATAATGGTTATAAAATATAAGATATAACGACGTTATAAGCAAGTCGTCGGTATAACGTTATTTCGGACACTTTTAAGTTTTAATAGTTGCGTCATAGCTATAAAATGTAAAAAAAGTTGTGAAGTAGATATAAAATAACTTTGTGACAACTGATAGAATAAAACGTTGTATTGTAGTCGTAATGACGGATACATTATAACTTTTACATTTTTCACTATAAAGTTATTTTTTTTAAATTTACGACATTATAACGACGTTGGTATGGAGATATTTAACTTAATAGTTATTTGGTGTTACTTGGGAAGTAATATACAAAAAGGCAAATATAAGTAGAATAGATAACTTTATAATTAATTTAAATAGAAAACATTTCGACAGAATACTCAATATTAAAGAAAACAGTCTCATAAGCCACATTTATTATTTCAACAACAATTATATTAAGAAAACTTTAGAATCTGGATTTGTCCCACCAGAAGCATTTTACTATCTAGACTCAAATAATTTTTTTCAAAACAATAACAACATTCCCATATTATACCACTACAATAGAAGGGCAACAGACAAAATAATCATTTCTAACCCAAATAGCACAAATCTAAGCGAATTAAAATTTGATACAAACATACCGACAATAACGTAAATAAAAATTACTGGTGGATAGAGAACAGATTAGATTAATGAATAAAATTATATAGTATTATGTTACTAATATTAGACGTAAGGTAGTTAAGTTATAGTTTAATTAGATTAAACATAGATTTAAGGAAAATAGGTTAAAATAGATAATAAGTTTACATTTAGAAATAAAAATAATAATAAATCTAGGGTTTTTTAAAATAATTTTCCCAAGAAGATATTAAAAGATAAATAGTATTAAATACTAAATATAATTATTGAGTGAGCGGAGGAAATGCTAAAATAAAAATTATAATAAGGAATGCGAGTTTTCAAATGAAACATGTAATTCTGATATAAAAATATACAGATAACCTTTTTTATGTTTTATTTTTAAGGATTGTAAATAATATCAGTATGAATAAAAAATAAACATTTGAAAAAAAAAAAAAAAAATACCTCGAACATTCTAGATGTTGGCTCAAAAGAAATATTTTTAACAATTTGTTGAATAAAATGTGGTATCAATTAATAAACGTTCCTGTTGAAGACGTTTTAGGACTATTGAAAGTAGTTTATTCTCATGAAAACGTAATAGACCCAAGCCAGGACATAAAAAAACATACAAATCGTAAAATTTTAGGTAAAACCGCCACAATTCGAATAATTGTTATACTACTACGACATGGAGATTTAACTTGAAAATCATAGTCTGAAATAAAAATAACTATAATCAAAATTATATTATAAACTAAATTCGATAAAAACGATTGCAAAGTCATTTTCAGTTTACATACAATAAAAAAGCAAATTCCTGACAATTTTCTAAGAGCGTAATCGTATAAAAATTACGTGATGCGTAATACTTTTATTGATTACAAAATTAGTTGTTTTCGGCGCCATAGTTGTTTGTTTGTCTTTTTTTTTCTTCAATACACAATCTTTATTATCCTTTAGCAGCATAATATTCAATCGATTCCCTTTAGATTGTCGACATTTTGCACCGGAAGCTTGAACATGAATCCATATATACATATTAAATGTAAAATTGAAATAGTGGAATAATATCGACTGTTTTTGCATTAATTTTATTTTGAGCCGATGATGCGAAAAGAGAATAATTACAAAAAAAAAAAGTTGAAATAGTTGAAAAGATTGTTGTTGTTTTTTAAACTTTAAATATAAAAAAAAAAAAAAAAAAAAATATTATAACTTCAGGCTTCATTGCAACACATAACATCCTTTCTTTTTAAATTTACAAAATGGTTTCACATACATATTGAAAACCTCTTTTTATAGTAGCCCAGTATAGTGATAAAAACAAAGGTAATGTTCTAGTTTTGTATATCCGTTTCGCACGTAACACAGATTTGTTTTTTTTTAGAATAGTTCAAAACATTTTTTGGAAGTTTTTTGTGTTTCTAAAGTGGAATTTATTTACTTTCGATATGGCGCAGGGTAGATATGTGTCATTTGAAATTAGAGTGGTAAGTTTTATTAATCCAATTACAGCGAATTACGTTAAAAAATTGGGAATCGAATTGTATCGCACACCAAACCAAAGAAGCTAGGTAAACGGTGCAATCGAAAGAGCACATTCAACAGTCATAGAGATCGTTAGATGTCTTCAAAATGAGTTCACAGAATTATCTTGAATGAAATAAATAATATTGCTGTAGACAGGTATAATAATACTATTGTAATAAGAAATAAACCAAATGGGGTTGGTGACTAAATTCAGAAACTGAAATTCACAAAAAAAAATCTACAAAAAAAATATTATTTAACTAACACAGGATTACCAAACTGTATTAAAAGAAATATATTGCTCTTTTCCGGAAATACATTTAAAATTTAAATAAATTGATTCCATTATTATTTATTAATATTCTGGAAAATGGCAATATCATTTTTTTTTTTTTCAGACTGGTAACCTTCTCATTATTTCGGCGCTTTTTGAATTTTTCTTTTGAGGCAAAAGTCATTATAGATTTTGTTTTTTGTGGATTTTATGTGGATGGATTTTGTTTTTTGTGGTGGGTTGGTGACCACCAAGTGATATATTTCATTTAATGTAGTTGATGTTCTTAGGTATTTATTTAATGAATGTGTTTTTACTGGAATATTTCCTAATTGTTTAAAGGAAGCTGTGATCATACATTTATTTAAGAGAGGTGTTGCTAATAATTTCAGACCAATTTCTATTCTTCTTGCCTTATCTAAAGCATTTGAAAAAATTATGAAAAAGCATCAGTTCTTATCTTTCTTAAACAAGTTAAACTTTTTCAGCAATTGTCAGTTTCGGTTTTTACAGGGTAAATCTACTGTTGAGGACGCTCAAAATTTTGCTCAGAAGTCTATGAAGCACTTAATAACAGTACATATTATTCCTCAGCTTTATTTGTAGATATAACTACGCCTTTTGATCTTGTTGATTGTAATATATTATTATTATAAACTTTATAGAGCTGGTATCAGAGATTTTGTTTATGACTGGTTTAAGTCCCATTTAAGTGATCGTATACAAAAAGTTAAAGTTAATGGAGTTTTCAACAGACTCACTACTTTAAATTGTGGTCCTCTCACTCTCTGTATTGGGTCCTACTCTATTTTTGATTTACATTAACCCCTTATTCCAACAGCCGTTCAAGGGTAAACCTACAGCATTAGCGAATGATATTATTAGTTATTTTGGGAAAAATAATTCTGAAATCATTGATTTAATGAATTTTGATTTGAAAATCATTGAAAACTGGTTTAATAAGCATAAATTAATAATAAGCGACAAAACTAAATACATGAATTTCAGCATTTATTTTCCTCCTGATTTTTATTAACATGTGACTGTATTGTTATTCTGTATTATTATGTATTGTTTCAAGATTGAAAGGGTTGATTCTTTCAAGTATCTAGGTCTATTGATTGATTCGAAATTTAACTGGCCGGCTCACACTTGCTATCTTAAGAGTTATTTTAATACTGTTATTAAGCAACTATATACCATGTTAGTTTGTACAGCTCATGTAGCATTAGGTACATCAGCGCTCTTTTTCACTCAAAACTGCAACATGGAATTGTATGTTGGGGAGGCTCTTATTTTAATAAATTGAAACCACTTTTAGTAAGCCAAAAACATGTTATTTAATTTACACGCTTAAAGTGAATCATAACTATTTCTTTTATTTTGTTTACAATAAAATTTCGTTTACTTTCTTTTTTCCTTTTTGTCTTTAAGATTTAATTTTTAATTTTAGCCTTTAAATTTATTTTTTGTTAACTTTGTAATTTGATTTTAAAAATTATTATTATTATGTTTTCCCATCAATATTGATTAATTATTGTAACTATATTAAATTTAGGACTAATCGTTCGTTACTTGTAATTTTGACAACAGAGCGATTATAACTACTTCTTCTTGTAATGATAATGCTTCTTAATTAGTTGTTAGTGTTAAGTTTATAATTTAATTTAATAAAATTGAAATAAAGATTTAAATATATTTAAAAAAAAATTCTTTGGCAGGATCAGTTATCAAAATCTGGTTGATATAAGAAGTAAATTAGAATAAAGATTTAGTGGAACAAATAAAAAGAAACCAAAAGATCAAAATAAGCAGAAAAAATGAACCATACAATAATAATACGAATAAACGAAACACGAAATAGAACGAAATCAAACAGTCGAACAATCTTTATTGCAGTGAAATAGATACAAAAAAGAGATATTTAAAAAATTGGTTTTGCAAATTACAATAATTACAGACCAATATGTCTGGAACCTATTTTGGCCCAAAATTATTGAAAAAGTAATTTATCAACATGTGCATGCCTTTTTGATGAAACATAATGTATTAAGCTATACTACAAACTACAATTATTTATATGGCTACACATGTTCAAAAACTTAAAGAAAATAAAAAAGTGGTATCATTAATGTTTCTTGATTTGTCATTGATACTGTTGATCATAAAATACTATTTAAAAAATTATACAGTTTTGGAATCAGAGGATCGGCCTATAAGTGGTTTTTGTCATACTTGAGCAATCGCACACAATTTGTACAAATCAAAGATAATCAAAGTAACAAAGAAAGTATAAATTATGGGGTAACACAAGGTAGCATTCTTGAACCTCTCTTATTTACGCTATATATGAAGAGTATTCAAGAAATTAATTTAGATGCTGAGATATTTTTATTTGCAGATGATTAGTATTTGAAGATTACAAAATAAAATGAATACAGAGATTAAAAAGATACAAAAATGGCTGCAAACACATCATACACTAACTATTAATACAATGAAAAGTAAATATATTATGATTGGTAGTAATACACCCGAATTCAATGTCTGCATTTCTAATGATAATTTAGAAAAAGTAGGAAAATATGAGTATCTTGGTATATGGATTGATGAAAGTTTGAAATGGAATACACATATAGAAGTACTAAGTGGAAAATTATCATCAACTGCAGGAATATTTTATAAAATTTCTAAACTCTTACACAGTGAAATCAAACAGTCTGTTTATTATGCTTTATTTCATAGTCATCTTAGCTAACGGTGTTAAACTATGGGGTACTAATTCAAAAAATTATATTGAAAATATTCAAGTAATACAAAACAAAGCTATAAAAAATTTATATAATTATAAATGGAGAGAAAGAATAGATTTTATACACAAAGAAAATAAACTTCTAAAAGTCAGGGACCTTATTGAAATGAAACTAATTATGCATATACATGATATTGCTAATGATAATATCCATACAATGTCTGCTCTTACGCAGAGGAAGGATATACATAGTGCCAACACCAGAAGTAAACATCTTTTCCATTTGAATAAAATAAGAACTTTACAATAATTTGTATCTTCCACAACTCTATACACTGGTACCAAGTTGTAAAATAAACTAGATATACAATTAAAACAAGAAAATTCAACCAAATTTTTCAAAAAAAATTAATAGAATCATTTATAAATAGCTATAGTAATCATCAATATTTAATTTCTCAATAATAAATTTTTTTATTCTAAATGTACCAGGATAGATAGACTTAAAACACAGCAGCTATTGTAAAATTCTTTTTATATACAATAACGTGGATCAAATAAGCACATATAATTTCAATAGTGGATATTTCATATATTTTGTGATACAAACGCCCAAATTTTGGATATAGATCAAAGTTGCATAAAAAAGTATAAAAAAAGTGGATGTGGTTCAAAGTTACCTCTTATTATCGCAAAAAGTATTAGATAAAGAAGAAAACGGGTAAGACAGAAAGAAAGAGCATGTCACAAAACTCCAAGAAATGTTCTAATGTCAAAAATGTCAAAATGGCGTATGGATCAACCAAGCATGCCACCGACGAAATGATATCCTTTAAAATTATTAACAACTTTATTAAACATAATTTTATTCTAAATAGAATGATAGATATCCATAGTTACAAGACAAGGAACAAATCCAGCTTCTATTTAGCCATATTCAAAACAAACAATCAAAGGAATAATTGCTTGTATAATTGTTTGAAATTATTTAATGGTTTTCCTAATGAATTGAAAAACCTGCATACTGTAGTGTAGAGAATTTCAAAAAAGAAATAAAAAAATATATTCTTACAGTAAAAATGTACAAAGTTAAAATCACAGTAAAATTATTTTTGTTTATTGTATATGAAAAATTATTGTGTACATTTTTTTTAGATTGCATCTATTAATATGGTATAATTAGTTTATAAGTCTAATAGTATATAAGTTTATAAGTCAAATATTTATAAAACAATTTCAAAATAAAATGTCCAGCCACACAGCTACGGCAAATGGTCTGAATAGAATATTATTTCAAAATTCGTCAAATTTAATTAAAATTATTTATTCAAAATTTTTTTATGTAAAAAGTAAAAAGTATTGTAAATTTTTAATTTAGAAATAAATAAAAAAAAAAAAACAAAAAATAGTGCAAAAGGATAATTAATTGACTGTTACGACAACCACTTGGAAAAGAATTCACAAGACTAAAATAAGAAGCATAAGACAATAATATTAAATGGTTTACTTTTATCAAGTTAATTTCAAACATCGGAAGTTCTGAAAGTTCCACTGGCATTAAATAGAAAAATTAACTTACCAGATTTAGATGACATGAAAAAACTCTTTACTTTTTTTAAAAAACAAAAAAAAAAACAAAAAAGAAAATAAAAGCAATAAAAAATTTAAATCAAGTAATTAACTTACATTTCACTGTAGTTGCATACTAAAGTTAGAATATTTAAAATTAGAAAATTTTTTTTGTTTAATAAATTAAAAATCTTTAGATAATAAAAACATTAAATTTAGAATAGATTAATTTTCACAGTAGTTTTTGCATTAAAATTAGAGTAAATTTAGAATTAGAATAATTACTCGCAGGATTAAAAACACCAAACTTTCATAATAAATTAGTAAACTTTAGATTTAAGATAATTAAAAATTTAAAGCACAAAGCTTATAAAAGGAAAAAGAATAAAAAACCTTAGATGTAAAATTATTTTTTTTTTTTGTTTAATAATCAAAATACAATTAAGACGGTACAAATCAAAAATAATACTAATTAAATTAAAATTAAGAAAAACTTAGTTTATGAAATTATTGAAATTTTGAAATCAAGTTTTGAATTTAAATTGAAATTTAATTTGCAGCTGTTGGACATTGAATTTAAATTATTAAACTTTATGAAATATAATTTTTTTTTGTTTTTTGTTTTTTCAAAAAATAAATTGATAAGAAATTTCTAATTTAATGGAACCATTTATGGCATTGTAAATTATTAATAGAATTTAAGAGAAATACAATTTTTTTTTTGATAGGAATTTTTTAAATTAATCAAAAACCAATTGTTAAATTTTGAGTTTTAACTAGTGAATCCCCTGTGCAATTGCACAGAAGTAGTTCTTTCAAAAACAATTTTATATAAAAAAAAAATATTTGTTTTAGTACTGTTTGTTGTTGTTTTGTGAATTGCTTGATTCTTGATTATATATTTAATGAAATCTATAATTATAATTGACAAGCATTTAAGGTCCTGTGCAGTAGACACCTTTTCATTTTATTTCGATTCTCCTACTCCTTAATGAACTTCTGATATAATATATAAGATGTATATATAAAACAAAAATGCGCACACAGTTGAAAATTTTGTATTCATATGATTTTATTATTCAGCAAATACATTGTGCATATGTGAGAACTTATTAAAATAATAAACAAAAGCAAACAAATCAGTTATTATAATTTACATCATATATTTGCAAATTAATCTATGTACATATGCCAAAAAAAAAAAAACAAAAAAACGAATCACTTGAATTCTTCATTTTTATCTTTTTAAGTAACTGTTTCTAAATTTTGGTTATTTGTAGTAATAATATAGTTTTTATTAAAATTATGTATTATATAGGTATATATATACATACCTCTTTAATGACAAAATTTTTTATTTTTAGTAATTTTATCACTAAATGCCACTTACTATAGGGAATATATCGGAAATAAAGCCGTATATGAGGGACGTGTATTTATGTGTCCTAAATAAAACTTTGTGTTTTTTGGAAACACGAGTGGTTTTTGCTATATCGTGCGAAGTCTATGTCAGTACGTAAATTACTGTTTTTTTAAAGACTTTAAATTTGACTTCAATTTGAAATATAATTACTCAACAGGGGCCCCTAGTTAAAGTATAATACCTAATACTTACACTGAAAAATGACACTGAAAAAATGTTTCCTGGTAAGATTGACAAAATAAATTTGTAAACTGTTGACAAAATTTTTTTATTCATACAACAATTTTTTTTCTATTTTATCAAAAATGTTTGTTTGCTCAACAATTTTTTGTTAATTTGAAAATATTTTTTTATAATTTTTCAAAAATTTATAATTTCTAAAACGGAAAATTAATTTTGTAAAATTGACAAAAAAAAACACTAATAAGTTTTATCCAAGTGAATTAAATTTTGTTATTCTGACAAAAAACCGTTTTGAATCAATATTTGTAGATTTGACAAAGTTTACCTTATTTGACAAAAATTTTTACTATGCATTTTCATTGCAATTGATAAATGTTTGTTAATCCTACAAAATCTATTTTGTCAATAAGAAAGTTATTATTATAATTTTTGATACTGTCATAGTCAGATTAACAAACGAATTTTGTAAACAGTTGACAAACAATATTTATTCATATAACAATTTTTTTTTTCTATTTTAGTTGAAAATATAAAAGTAAAGGTGCTGTTTTATGTGAAGTTGCGTATTTGAATTTGCTTATTAAAGAGTTCAATTAAGAAAAAGTGAAGAGTTAAATGAAAAAAAAACATTTGAAAAATTAAATTAAAAAAAGATAATAATTATCAATTAAAAAAAAAAAAAAAAATGAAATAAAAAAAGATATTTTGAAGAATTAAATTAAAAAAAGAAATTAGAATTAAGTAAAAAAACTAAATAATATGAAATATTTAAGGCTAAAATTTATTTATTTATGTATTTTAATAGAACTAGTGAATTATTTTATGCTTGTTAATAATTTATTATTTTATCTTACGTTGTTAATGAATTTGATTAGTTTAATTTGAATCTTGCAACTAAAACATTTATTAAAAATAGTAAATAATTTACTAAAACGAAAGCCCCTGCAGCTAGTGCTTACAAAATTGGCCATAATTTAAATTATGGTCAATTCAATAATAATAATAATAGTAAATAATTTGAAGAAGGAAAAAAATAAATTTTACTATTTTATTATATAAATAATTTGAAGAAACAGTATGAAACAAAAATCTGGAACAATCAGAAGCTGAAGTCTGAACATTTTTTAAATATTTTGAACTTTATTTTTTATAATTTTGAAAAATGTAATGCAATAAAAAAAACTTTATTTTTTGAAACTTTATTTTAAATTTTTTGATTTAATTTTTTTTTTTGTTTTCAAATAATAGAAATGCTATAAAATAAATTACGTGTTAATTAACAAGACTATTATTGTTTTATTTCTAACTATAATAATAGCATGCATTTATTTTTCAGACGCACATATATTATATAGTGTTTATAAGGGCTGCCTTATTTTACTAATATAAGATATGGTTCCACATTTAACCCTTTAAGACCCCTCCCACACATTTGTGTGGGTAATATTCAAACTGCAATAAAAAGTTACCCGATGCACATAGAAATATAATTTTGGTCTTGTTTTTTTTGTTACTCTTTTCTCTTTTACTTTTTCTTTCATAGTAAGTAAAAATATTGTGGTTTAGTATGGTTTAATGCGTATTGAAGTACGGTAGGATATGAGTCATTAAAAGCAATAAAGTATTTGTTTATATATTTTATTTAAATAATATGTTTTTTTAAATTGTGTGTAACTTTTAGTTAGAAAATAGTTTAAATTTAATTGTTTGCTATATTTCAAATTCCAAATTTGTACAAATAAGCAGAACTATGTCAGGAAAAAGTAAGTAACACGATTGTGTGGATTGGGACTTACTTCAATATAAATACATATTTTTTGCTTATTATAAAGTCACACGATTGTGTTGGGACTTTGCATTACTTTTAAATAGATATTAAAATGCGCAATTATATTAACTTCGTTCACGTTTATTTTTGAATTTTTTCTATATGGGTTGTGTTTTTCTCTATATTTTTAACTGAAATATTTCAGTGTCTTATTCGAAATATATGCAAAGCATTTTCCGTTTGATGAATTCAAATTTTATGGTACTTATTTGTATTTTGGTTGTATTCCTCATCCCGAAATGAGACTTTTCCGGCAATATCAGTTTAGACAAGATATGGTAGCTTAAGACATTTCCTAAAATCGTCTATTCGATTTGAGACAGTGCATAGACTATGTGAATGTCAATAATCCACCATCGGAAGACAGACAATAAATTATGGGAAAACCCATAATAGACGATGTAAGAAATCGCTGCCTTGCCTTACCTCGACATCACACACATTATTCCATGGATGAGCAGATGATATCATTTACAGGGCGATGCCCAACATCCTTGAGACAATATGTGAAAAACAAACCGTGTCCTGTTGGTATGGTATTCAATTTTGAAATATACTAGGGAATATTAACGCCTCTCGCAGAAAAAGATTTGAGCTTGGGAGCGGTAGTAATATTAAATTAAGTAAAACTATTCCCGAAAATAGTTGCATTTATTTTGAAATATATTCCACCGTTTATCGCTTCTGAACAAAACTTAGCGACATGAAGCTTTATGGAACCGGACTAATACAAGCGAATATATTCAAAAATGTGCAATTTCCCAAAGACAAGGATATGAAGGAAGGAGAATCTGTTCAGCTTGTAAGGACCGACAATAAAATTAGTTCAGTGAAACGGAAAGACACAAATGCGTTGGGATGGCATTCTCAGTTTCTGGAAAAAATACTGAGCAACAGTACTTAGTTGTACTTAATTTGAGTACTTCAGTTCTAAGTTGTACTATTAAGAAGTCCGATTTTTGTTTTCTATAGAATAAACCTTTTCAAATATTGACATTATTTTATTTTTAAGGAATTTTTTTTTAATTGTTTTTTTATTGCTACTTACTTTATAATATAATTTTTTTCATTTCCGTTAAATTACAATGAATTTTTAAAGTTTGGTAAACTAGAAGAGTAATTTAGTTTACAAAAAAAATGTAATATTTAATATAAACTGAATAAAACATTATACTGAGTTTATTTTTCTTTTATGTTAATTAAGTCCCAACCCACAACTTTGTGTAGGTCCATTTACTGCTAAACGGCTAGCTGCAGGTCCGTTTAGATTTAAGTTTTTTAGCACATATTTAAACAATGTCTAAAATTTCATAACAATCGGATAAAGGAAAAAGGTTTGGGACTTAAAGAGTTAACTTGTAGGGTTCTGTATGCACACAAATAAATAACTTACAAATCAATGTATCATCAAAAAATGTTAAAACAAAAATAGGAGGTAGTCCGTATAACGTTTTTTTGAAAATGTAGTTTCAAGTTACAACGACATTTCTGCAAATACAATAGCTATAATTTGCTAGCAGTAACAAATATAATAAAATATCAAACAAGTTATTTTAAAGTTAGAAATGCTTTATGGAGTAGCTCCTATTTTCACTCTAAAAAATTTTGTTGAATTTTACTACAATTAATGTAGGCAACCTAACCACCTACATTAATTATAGTGAGATTCAACAGACCATAATTTTGTTAACTTTCACACTAAAAATGTGTAAAAATTTTACTATATTAAACGTGTGAATTTCCCTACAAAAAAGTGTAATTTACTATCACATTTTGAGTGATTTTCAACAAAAATGTGTGTTTTTCAACAAAAAAAGTGTGACTTCTCTACAAAAGAAGTGTGATTTACAATCCCATTTTCAACTATTTCAACGATGCTGTATTTCCCTGAAAAAAAGTGTAATTCGAAAACAAACTAATTTTTTAATTATAATATATATTTTTCAGCTTAACAATAATAATTTACACAATTACTTAAAACTAATTCACAAATATTACATTTATACATAATTTATTTTATAATTTATATATTAAATAATAAATTTTTTATAAATGAACACTAAATTATTACTTAATTCAATATAATTTCAAAAATGATTTCAATTACATATTTCTTAAACTTAGTATCTTATTTAATAATAATTATAATAATAATTACATACAACCTCAATTAAACTTTTTATTATATTTAGATATTACTAATTTAATTAAATTCTAAATTATAAAGAATGATTTTAAATTTAATATTTTATAGAAAAATTATACTTTATTAAATATAATTATATTTTTTTGTATCACACAAACAATTATATTACATATTATGTATAATTAACACCACGTTTGAAATTTGACTGACTTATGAAATATGAATGCTGACGGTTATTCAACGTAAAGTATCAAGTACGGTATAGTGGACAACTTTGCCATATTTTCAGAATTATTTGATTACCATATTTTTGGACAATAATCAAAGTTTTAGTTTTCTTACCAAAAATACCACGTCCTTTAAGATTTTTGCAGATTTTACAAACTTTTCTGAATTTATTATAAAAATTATATTATAATATATTTGAATCATATCCATTTATATATTTTTGATTTCGATGTTTCAAGTTTTTGTAAAAACGATATGGTAATACTAATAAATTATAAACTACATTACTTTTGTGTATTTCCACGCATAATTTGACGTAATTCCAGCAAACAAAACGAAACGTGTATATTTCCAATAGATGGCGTGGAATACAACATTAAACGCGTAAATACCAACAGTAAAATGTGGTATATTTCAATCGTGTAGTGCTAATTCACACTAAAGATGTGTGATCAAAAGATTAATATGAAATTACACATTTTTGTAGTGAAATAACACATTTTATGTTGAAAATTAAACATTAACATCTAAATTAACTATAGTAAACTGAATTCACGCGTTTTTTTAGTTATTTTAAAAAATACACTTCGAAAGCTTGTTTTAACTCGCTTGATCGGAATTCTCTACAAAAAACGTTAGAAAAAACTACATTGATTGTAGTTAAATCCACACCATTTTTTAGAGTGTTGGTTTTAAGATTTTTTGATGATAAACTAATCTATAAGTTATTTATTTGTATATGCACATAATACCCTTTTAACAAAATAATTCTGTTAATTCGACAACTGAATAGAGGTTATTCTGACAAAACAAAATTGTTGATTTAATAAAAACTTCATTTAAATTGATATATTTTTTTCTCCAATCAACAAAATATTATTGTCATTTCAACATATTATTATTATGTTATTACATTGACAAAAAATTTTAGCATATTGAAAATTCATTTCGTCATATTAAGAAATTTAGTTTTGTCATTTCTACAGATTTAAATTGTTATAAAGACAACTGTTTGTCATATTTTCAGAATGATTGTATTTTTTTGTCATATTGACTCATCTATTTTGTTGACGCTATATTTACCTAGTTTTTGTCAATTTAACCCAGATTTTTGTCAATATTACCTAGTTTTTTTTCAGTGTGCTAATTTCAACAACTTAACACAATAAAATCCCATTACTATCAACGTAGTAGATCGATAAATCAGTGTTTTCGCATAAAATATTAAAGTGGGTCTCAGGATTTTATTGTAGAATATATTCCGAAGCGCATTTAAACAATTAATTCATCAGATTTGGTTCTTTATATAATCAAAAAATATTCGTCAGTATTAAAGACAGCCATTTATTTAAACGGACTAAGATAGTGTAGAGGTTATGTTAGAATTCCGCTTATATCATGAATGTATGTAGGTTGGAATACATGTTCGTTGTCATTTAAACTAAAATGGAACTTTGCTATTATTTAGGCAAAGTTTCAATTTACAATAGATGTGATTTTCTACATTTACATTAACTATACTGTTGTACCAAAAATTAGGAAAAAAAATTGATGACAAGTAGACAATGTTATTGTTTATGCCATCTTGTATATATTATTGTAAATACCAATTCCTTGAATAAGTTAGAATGGCAATCGTTCAGTCTGGAAATTATAAAAATAACAATAATGATAATTTTAATGTGATTGTAATTTATTTATCTCATATTTGTTTACTTCTTTAGTGAGCAAATTTATTTGCACTTTTGTATTACCGTTTGTAGCACATAGCGTTAACAATTCATTTTTAAATATTTGATAACCCCATGATTGAATGCCGTACAATATACAATAAATTGTATATTTATTTATTAATTTTATTTTTTATTTTAGGTTTGTTGGTATTTTTGATTTGTGGAATGTGTAAAAATGTTTTAAGTATTCACCACCCGGCTGCTAATTTTTATTTTTGGCTAAAATTTTTTAAACTTGCTAAAAATTTTTAAACTTGATAAAATTTTAATATTTTTGTGGTATAATTTATTATTCAACTATTCTTGTTTTTTACTCCCACGTCGTTCATCTTGTGTAGATATTATATAATATAAGATTAGACTTTAAGAGAACTATTATAATTATTTTTTTTTCTTCTGTTGTAGTTTTCTGTTTTGTTACATTAAAGGCAATTTGTTTTGAAAACTTTGTAAAATTTAAATTGTAAAAAAGAAAAAGTGAAGAAAAAATTTCGGCTATACAATTAGCTCTAAGTGCAAATCATAAAAAGAATTTCACCAACAACAAGCCATTCCATAGCCTCTATCAACCGAACGTGAATTTTCGAAGGGGGGAAAATTAACGATAATCAATCATGCTTGACAGCATGTTCAAGCCGACGTCAAGCCTGATTGATATCTGTTAATATTAAACACTGGAATAATGACCGAATGTCTGGTCATGACATGCCATCAAAAAGAGTACACAAGACATACAGGCATTTCCGGAAAGTAGGTTTTTGTTGACCTGTGACATTAGACAGAAATAGAAGTCAATAATTATAATAATTATAAAAACTTCAAAATACAAATAAAAAATTTGTTAACTTACATAAGTCAAAGATAAAATTAATTTATATATTTTGAATTGATATTTAATAAATTTGTATTCTGTATTGCCAATTTAAATTATCAAATAATTGTCCACTATATGAATGGGTGTTTAGGGAATAAGAATTAGAATTAGTGTTTGATTAGGCACACACATTTAGTATACAATATGTTGTTAAAAATTTGTTGAAAAATTGTTTTTTTGATTGATTGGATTGTGATATTCATTCGATGATAAACTTCACAGCTAGAAGAAATCTTCATGAAATAAATACAAGAAATAAACAATCAATTCATATGGACAAAAAAATAACATCTAAATTTGGTACATCGACAACATTGTATCAACTAAACTTAATAACAACATTGATTATAATCTAAAACTGCTTACTAAATCAAAGTGTAAAATGGAGTTACATAAACTATACATCAGCAAATATAGTAATAAACCGTACTACCTGCAGTTATTTCATAATATTTATTTTTTTATTTTGCTTTATTTTGCTTTGCGTTTTTGTTTTTAATAAAAATAGTTTTAATTACTTTTTGTATTTGGATGTCGTACATCACCAAACTTATTTTGAAATATTCAAATTTTCTGCTAAATCTGGCGTAATTTTGAAATACAGTTTTACTGGTATTTCTTTAAATAGTTAGTTAAATATGTATTTAATATTGTTCATTAAATATATAGTGCTCTTCTTAGTTATAACCTCCATCAACATATTCGATTAATAATCGAGCCTTATCTAAGAAAGGATGTGCTCCAACAATATTGTAATATGACCAGCTCGAATACTCATGTAGTTTTCTTTTATATTTTGTAAACAGCTTTCACTATTTATACATACTTAATACTATATACTCTATAAATGTTATTCCAACTATAATATTCACTTCGAATAAAAACTCTAAGTTTTGTAATAAAAAAAAAAAAAAAAAAAAAGAAAAACAATTCTGTATTGTTGAAATATTAATTGTTGAAAACGTATTTTAAATCTAGCAGCACTTGGTAGTAATACAATGTTGTAGTACTGTACAGTTAAACAAAAAAAAACAATTGTATTGAACAGTGAATTGGGGATTAAGTTTCTAATTATACCCAATAGATAGAACCCATATAATTTATAGTGTATGCATATACCTTTTAAGCTCAGTCGCTGTACCAAAAGTGACCATGATATCGGAAATTTCTTTTTTTTTATAAAAATAAAAAAACAAAAATCAAAAAAATTGTATTCAGTAATATTAGCCTGATGTGTACAGAACAGAAACGTATATGATTCTTTCGTTAATTACATTTTGCTGAAATGTTTGACATTTTGTTTTCGTGTTTACCGTTTCATTTAACAGCTAACTAAATCTGTTTTTGTTTTTTTTTTTTTTTTGTAAAATTGTTATTTTTTTTTTACTGAAAGTATATTTCAGTCATATTGAAATAAAAATTAAATTCAAACGGATGTAATAAAACCTAAAATTTGCTGGTTTAATAAACTTTGAATGATTTGCTGTTCTACCGTTATGTAACGAAAATGAAATTTAACTAGACTACTAGTCTTTCAACTTCATAATATACACTTATTATCTATATTAACATTCCTATAAAATAACTAACTTTCTACCAATCAAACTTGCTTGTATCTTAATACTGGCAACATAAACTTTACAAAAGCCGTCGAAGCAGTAAGCTTTTGTTTTGAAATATTTGAAATATGAGAAAAACCTCAACTGTGAAGATGCCGCTCGAAAATGATGTCAATATGCAGAGAGCAATATTATTTCAGAACATTCAAGGTTTGTATATATTTTTTTTTTACTCCGCGTGGTAGCATAGGGCTTCGATAGTGAACCTCCATTCCTCTCTGTTGAGTACTACTTCCTTAATATCGTCCCAGGTATAATTGTTGATTGTTAATTCTTGATCGATTGTGCGTCTCCATGTGTTGTATGGTCTGCCGGGTCTCCTTTGTCCTTGTGGATTCCACTCTAGAGCTCTTCTTGCTATATCACTTTCTGATTTCCTTAGTGTATGGCCTATCCATTTCCATTTTTTTACTATTTATCTGTCTGTTGATAGGTTCTTCTCCAGTTATCATCCATAAATCCTCGTTGCTAATTCTTGCCGGCCAGAATATTCTGCATATAATTCTCAAGCACTTGTTGATGAATACTTGTAGCTTCTGTTTGATTCTGACCGAAGTGAGCCATGTTTCACTGCCATATATTAATGTTGACTTAACACATGCTCTGAATATTGTTAGCTTTGTGGTTCTCGATATTTGGTTGTTCAGCCCTATTTTCATTAGGCTGCCAAATGTTCTTCTTGTCTTATTTATATGGCTGTTGACATCTTCTGTTGTACCTCCTCTTGATGTTATGATGCTCCCCAGGTAGTTGAATTCTTCTACGTATTCTATCTGCTGTCCACTCACTGTTATTGGCTCACTATCACTGTTGTTTGTCCTCATTGCCTTGGTTTTCTCGATATTTAATTCCAGTCCCGATTTCTTTGCTTCTTCCTGTAATCTGTTGACTTTATTCTGTAGGTCTCTTTGTTTCCTTGTCTTCTAAGTTGCCGAAGAGATCCCATTCTATTCCGTTTATACCAGTGCAAACTTTTCTTAGAATGTCGTCTAGTATTGTGTTGAAGAGAAGTGGTAATAGTGAACATCCTTGTCTAACTCCTATATTGGTGTAGAATGGATCACTGATGTTACCTCTGTGTTGAACTGTTGTCTCTGCATCTTTATACATCGCTTTGATGATGTTGATTATTTTTTCAGGAACTCCCTTCTTTGTAAGTGTTCTTCATATTGCGCATCTCTTGATTGTGTTGAATGCTTTCTTAAAATCTATGAATAGTAGATATAGTTGGGCATTCCATTCTACTGATTGTTCAACTATGACCCGTAAAGTATTTGCCTGGTCAACACAGCTTCGGTTTGGTATGAAACCTGCCTGCTCTTTCCGTAGTATTGGTTCTAGTACTTCTTCTAATCTTTTCTTTATAATAATTGCTATTATCTTATGAATAGTATTTAGAACCGTAATTCCTCTCCAGTTGCTGCAATTTGCCAAGTCTCCTTTCTTAGGTATCTTGACAATCATTCCTTTCTTCCATGATGGTGGTATATTCTCTTCTATCCATGCTTTCCTGATGTGGGGTTCAATTGTTTAACAAATAAAGGTTTTAGGTTTAGGCAATAAAGGTTTGTATATATAGTGTCCAGCAATTAAGGTAAGTAAAACTCTTGAAAAAGTTATAAAATGGGAAGTTATGGGAAGTTTTGTGTTTTATGTTTTGGCATAACATTATTTGATTTCATTAATTTAAACTTAAAAATTTCGGTCTTGATTCATAGAACCAAAAAAAAACTGAATACATAATATGTTTTCAATTTATTTAAATTAGAAGAATCATTAATATTTTTCTGTTTTCAATGTCTATGTCAAGCTTATCCCGGCTTCAAACTTTCTTGAAGTAGGTGGTAGGGGTTTTGATGCAGGCGATTGATAAGGGTCGTACGTGGCATAGTTTTTTGACTATGACTGATAGCTTTATCATCATCATTGCGAGGCATTGGATGGAAGGCTTATGGCGGTAATTATCGTTTATTTTCCGCACTACTTTAGGAGTATTGGGTTTCAATGCAGCTCAAAAATTGTGGTATTAGATGATTAGTTTACTACTGTTACTATTATACTAAATCTATTTTCTGCTACCTAGTTATAATTAATTTACACAAGTTGTCGATTTCGAGTATATTTTATTACTGATCTTCAAAACTTATATATAATTTCTTAAACTAAAAGCAAATTAAAATTAATTGACAATTCTAATGTATTGATCTTTAAACTGTAATTAATAGAATATAATATTTAACAATGTAAAAGTATGTGAGAACCAGAATCTAACGTTAATGTTAATTTAAGAGTAATTAATATAATGTTAATTTGTGTACAAATACTAATTTAAAATAAAATTATGTAATTAGGAGAAACTATGTAACATGTGTGTATAAATATGTATACATATGCAATTACCTATCGTCCTTCGACAGATTTTATATTCCATGGGATTTCAATCGGTATGTGTCATACTTTGTTTATCAGTCCTCTACGTATAAACTAATTACCTGTAGTACAGTTTTATTCAGAAATTTCTATGCAATCAATCCAGCATTAAAACAGTTTTTAATATTTCAAGCCTAACCTAAATTTTTATTTTTAACAAAACAAAAATAATTTATAAAGTTTTTGGTTTAAGAATTGCAATGTTTTGAGATAATTTGTTGTTGCTTATTAAAAATAATTTTAGTAGCAATAAAAAAAAAAAACAAATTAATTTTGTTTTCATTTCCAAGAATTTTCAAATTCGTATTTACATAATTTTTTTCGTCTGATTATGGCACGCACTCAATTTTCGTAATAATTTATTAAAATAAACAAAAGTAACTAATTTTCTTCAATAAACTTATTTTATAATTCTCTTTTATTATTTTATGGTAAATTATTTTTATTAATATATTATGCTTAATTTCAGATTTATAGTATTTAATTTAAACAAAACTGTATGTAAAAAATATTGTAAAGAAGTTGCATTTTAATAACTGATTCACGAACTCGATTATAATTATTGTTATGATTGTGGTGATTTTAAAATGCTTACAGAGTGTTTATAAAATAATTGGATATGGTTAAAAATCCTACTGAGGATACAAATGCATTTGTGTTATGAATTTTTGTTTTTTTTTCTTACATATGTAATTATAACAGTTCTTTTGTATATAGTCTACAAATGAGAGAAATCTCTTAAGGCATTTTATTGTTGAAATAAATAAATAAATAATTTAAACAAAATAAATTTATATAATTATAAATTTTTTAAAGCTTTTACATCATTTTACTTTTAATAAAAAGTACAAGTTCGGTTTATTAATTAATATTCAATCTTGATACATAGATATTTTATATCATTATTGTACCTGTAAAATACTATTATTATTTGTGTTAACAAACAGAATTATTTTTAGGAATTGTTTTGTTCATCATAACACTACTAGAACTCATCAGTAGGTAGTGTTAGACTACCTATACAATTTCTGATTTAAATAATGTAATAAATGCATAAAGATTGATAGCAATGGACTGAAGAATAAGCATATTATTTGATAAGCATAGCCCATCAGAATACACCTATTAGATATATAAGCACATATTATCTTTAAAGACAATAAATAATAATCAAATAGTTGTGAATAGTATAGTAAATATTGTTTAAGCAGTGTTTGGAACATATTCATTTGAGAACTTCTTTTAAAAACAATTTTTCATTGATCTATCCATTGTGAAGATCTAATAAACAGACTTAACAAAAAATTCACAAGACCATTACTTATTTTTATATAAACAAGAATTTTAAATTCACAAGACCATTACTATACATTAGATATTGCTTAACAAAATTTAACACAAACCGACTAAATAATCCTTTCTGAAAATACTCTATGCATTAACAAATCATATATACAGAGCTGGGTCGTATTCGAGTAAAAGTATTTAAAATACTATGAAAAATATTTTTTTTTAGTAAAGTAGTTACTTTGCGTTCCCAAGTACAAATAGAGTATTTGAAAAAAGTATTTCAAATTACCAGACCAGTAATTTTAAAACTAGAGCTGGGTAAAATACAAGTACAATACTACTCATTGACTTAAAGTATTTGACTTGATTTTTTCAAATCCAGGTAAAGTATATGAAATATTTTTTTCAAATACTTTACATATATTTGAAAAAATCGAGTCAAATAATTTTATTTAAAAATTAGCTACTGGAAAATAGTATTTAAATAACTTTACTCAAATACTTGAAATCAAATACTTTTACTCAATGAGTAGTATAGTATTTGTATTTTACCCAGCTCTGGTTATATAAATCTTCGATGGAAACATATTTTTGGTTTTAGTTAAACATGATTTGCAGGCAACAAATTTTCGACAAGATATTGGGTCTATTATGCAATTTATTTGTGCATTTTATTGAAGTTATCAATATCTATCTCAATTGAAGGTATATGTTCGGTAAATCGGTTAATTGGTTTGGTGACATCTAGACCACCAGCGTATGCACTATTATGAAAATATTTCATGACGATTTTGCTTAATCAGTTAATAATTGGTGACATTCCATAGAGAATTTATATTTATGGAAATATTTTACTTGGAAACGTTATAGTTGATTATTGTTAGACATTTTGAATGCGGTATGATGAATGCAGCACAAGTTTAAACAGAAGTATCACAATTTTGTATGAATTTCGGTGAAATTTATGTGTAGTACTACGGTGTAAAACTTATCCAATTCCACAGACGCAACTTATCCTGATTAAAATTGCAGCTAACTTATTAAAATTGTAAACAAAACTGAACTTAAATTCTTAAATATTACATAAAATAAATGAATAATGCAAATTGAAAAATTTCTATATGAATATAACTAATAATTACAATATATGAACTGTAAAGCTACACTAAGAGAAATTATATGTTTATCCAATGGTTACGAGAAATATATTATGGTTACTTTAAACTTATTATGTTAATATAATTGAAACAAACATTTGATATGTTAATGAGGAATATAACCAGGGTTGATAGAAAAGAAACATATTATATTTGTGTTAAAAATATTATAGTTAATCGAAATATATACCTACGTTGTAATAAATTATGGTTGCTACAACTATATTTAAAAAAATTTAAATCAACTATAAATTATATTGCTTACAAAAATATTATGGTTGTGGATATCATAATATGGTTAAGAAGCTCATAATCCAGTAGTTGTAACAAACATATTTTGGTTAAAGAAATAATATTATAGTTGTTTTACAACTATTTGTAGTAATACTAATCATATTATGATCGAAGCAATCATGTTATAGTTGCCTTATGATTGAAGTAATCATCTCATATGTTTGAAATAATCATATTATGGTTGAAGTAATCATATTATGATTAAAGTAACTATAACATTATGGTTGAAGTAGTCATATTATAGTTGGCGTTAAAATAAAATGCTTCAAAAATAAAAAAATATTTGAATATTCAGTCTTCTGTTGTTTTTTGCCAAGTTAAAACGTGTTTTAAAATATAAGCGTACCTAATGTAAAAACTCTTAGCTGATGGATATAAATTGGCAACATTTTATAAACTAACCAGTAATTTTTTATCTAGACGTTCACAGACGACAATAAAGTGTACTTTATGAAAAAGTGGATAAAATGTTGTGAGAGGAAGTATTTCAATATAAGTTAAAATAGTTAGTTATTAAAATAATAACAAAACAGAATAAATAATCTAAGTTAAGACGAACTATTGAAAAACTAATAAAAGGAAACTATACAGGTTAGTTAAATTATAATTATTTAATAATCTGTTCAATCAAATAGTTTCTTATTTTTATGGCAATATAATATTATGAAAATTGAGGCTTTCTTTAGAATTTCTTGTCAGATGCTACAATATAAGTACTTTTTAATTTGCAGGTAATATTAACTATTACCATATACTTATGTTTTTATTTTTTATTTTTTTACAGTCATCAGCAGCTGAAGATGATAAATTTAAAAGTTATGTAGCTGATGTAGACAGCACCAATTTAACAAAATTTGATATTTATTGGACATTTATTTATTATAATTGACAGAAAAATATAATTTAAATTTAACTCTCGAAATTAATTATACTGTGCTTTTATTTCAAATATAATATATTTACTTCAATCATATTTATTTTTGTTTCAATTAAAATTAATGTTGCTGTGAGATTTGTGAGAATAATATTATTATTGAACCTACTATAAATTATGTTTGGTGTAAACCATATTATATTTATTTTAAACATAATATATTAGTGAATCATATTTAAAACAACAAAATTATAGTTGAGAACAAAATATCGTCTTGTAGAAAGTAACTATAATATGTTTACTCCAAACATAATTATTTTTGTTTCAATTATAAATAATATTGCTGCAAACATAATTGTGTTTGTAAAGATAATAATATTGTTGTAAGAACTATGAACTATTCTTGTTGCAACCATATTATATTTCATTTAACCATATAAAAAACTTTTTAGCTTTATATAAAACCCATAGTTACATGAAGTAATATGGTTAATGTTACTATATTTCCCAACCATATTATTGTTCTTTAGTTTTATAGTTGAGCCAAACATATTTCTTTGCTCAGTGTATATTTTATAAAAACTTATTGATTCTAAGAAACATATTTTAGTAAAAATTGTTCATAAAAATTTACATTAACACTTATGTCATTAATATATTGGTAGTTGTAAGCTTATTATGTACATAGTTATACAAATTCAAAAAACTTCTTTATTCTAATCTAAACTATTGAATTCGATTAACATATTATTTACTATATTATAATTATATAATTTAAATAAATACACTCTGTACGAGCTAACAGCTCTTTTAGAGATACTGAAAAATAAAAATAAAAAAAAAAATTATAAAAAAAAAATTCTGGTTTTCAAGCTTGCCGTATCTTGTCTGAAATTAATCTTGTTCACTGTTAGTCATTATAACTAACACCTATACATTACACTACACAGTCATGTAATAAATTTATTTATATTGAGAACTTTGGATGCCTAATCAAAAATTTCAATAATATTGAATTATTACAACAATCTTGTTTTTATGACATTACATTTGACATATTTAAAGTACAGTTAATTAACCATTTTGATATTATTTAATGACTTAAGGGGGTCAGATAGTAGTCGAAGAGGGATATACTGATTAAAGTACTACAGTAGGTAGTAATGATTAATACTTTCACGAATTAATTAATGAAACCTAATTCAAATCTATGTATATAAATACAGTTAAGCTTGACCAGTTTAAAGCGAATCACAATATGCCATGCGCAATCAAATCATGTTTGACTTCTTTAATAACATACTTTAGGTTGAATAAGCTCGTACTTCAGATTGGTTTGAGCTATCATGTAAGTGCTATCATTCTAATCTACTATTAATAAATTAACTTAGTTAATAAAATTGCTAAAGTTAATAAGTTTTGATATAAAATTTGGACTAACCGATCAACTCTCAGTTAAGAATCATTAATAGTAAAAAAAAGTACAAACATCTGAGCCATTTTAGAACAGATTTTAATTATTATTCTTGTAAATGATAGATGTTTAAAAAGAGACGTGGCGAATTCAAATTTTGTTTAAAATTTTTTAGTTTTCTAATTTTTTATTAGAAATTTCAATTTAAAATTTCCCCTTATTATAACATGCTAAGGTAATTTTAACATACAAAAATTGTAATTTATCAAATTGCCGCAACAACATCCCGATTTAAATTAACCGTGACTTTCGAAACATCAAAGAATACAATTGTGAGACGGGTTGTTAAACTTTTATTATCACAATATCAAAATCATGTGTTTGAATTGTAATGTCTATACAATGTATTATTTGACGTTAATAAACACTTCTTGCAATTTTACGATCATTTGTTTTTTGAATGCCATTAGACGAAAAAATTAATAATAATATACCAAAAATATTAATTAATATTATATTTTTATTGTTATATTTTATATTAATATTATATTGTTTTGCATTTAAAAAAGAAAATTTAAGCATGAATTTAGCGAAATTTCTTTCTTGTGTTTATTTCTTTTCCCTATTAAAAAATGTCAGTTACGAAAACAAAAAATTTATTTTTTATTATTATTTTTATTTATTAAAACAAATAAAAAGACTCACTCAATTGATTATTCCCTCCACAATTAAATTTTCCAAATTATTATCAACGTCAAACAAATGTCTTTCAGAAATTCTCGATACCTTCTTTGCTAATTCGAGGCGTCGCGAATAGATAATTTAGGCGTTTATAAACTCAACACATTGTGTTACAATTTTAATTTGACGAATGTAAACACAAGACATTGTGTTTCAACTTTTTTAGACGTTTCGAAATTCAAGGTAGATTTTTTTTTTAGATAAATTATTATATAATATGAGGTTGTTGTTTAAGGTAAATTAATATAAAACTTAGTGTCAATGAAAAATTGAAATGATGGAAAACAATTCATAACGAAATACTGAGTACCATTTTTATAAAACTCTCTCAAATTTCGAGGATTAGGCGAATACTTTAATGTAGATGTGTTATGAGTAATCTTCAAAAAACATTTTATTTAGGTACTAGTACGAGTTGGTTTATGCGTGACTTTTAGTTTATTGCGTTTTAACATAATACTTTTTTTTTACTTTATTTATTTATTTATTTCTAAATTCAAAATTTACAATATTTTTTACTTTTTACATAAAAAATTTTGAATAAATAATTTTAATTAAATTTGACGAATTTTGAAATAATATTCTATTCAGAGCCTTAGTCGTAGCTGTCTGGCTGTATATTTTATTTTGAAAGTGTCTTATAAATATATGACTTATAAACTTAATAATTATACTATATTAATAGACTTAATAATAAACTTAATAACTATACTCAATATCTTGTATTTTTTAGAAATACCCAAAAAATAGGCTGGGACATTTCATAAGTAACTACTTTTTGAAAGGAATTGATGTTATCATATAAAAAAATTTAGCCATATAAAAAAATATAATAGAGATCATCTGGTACTACATGTATAAATTTTGACCCCTAAGTTTCTTCCCACCCTGTATCCAATAAATATTATGAGAAACATTTTGCTCTAATTTCGTATTTCAATTTTTATTATTTATTCTTATGGAGAAATTCTTTATTAAAATTTATTAATAAATAAATTTCATTATTATCTTAAAGTTGACCATCGTTCCAGCAGCTGCTTCTGTTACTGCTGGTTGATTTTACATCCATATAATAATAAAATGTAGAAGTAGAAGTAGAAGCTGGCAAAAGAAAATATTATTATGTTCATGTCATATCATCAGGTCGTATAATAAAAGTTGAATTTTACTAAGAGTTTCCTTATTCCCACCATTCTCCTTTTATTATTTCGGATGAAATTTAGTTTTTTTTTCGCCTTTTTGTTTTCATATTGAATCTATTTTAAGTTAACTTTCTAGCTACTGCCATACGGATATAAGATTTTTGTTATTTTTTTTTAGTTTGAATGAAAAAAAAAAAAAAATAATTTAAAGACCGTGACTGGTTTGTAATCAAATAAAAATGGTAGCTTTTTTTTTCTAATTTCATTATTATAGTTTAAAATTGAATTTAGTTTGTTTTTTTTTTCTCTACCAAAATTATTTAGTTAGAAGATTAGTACTGGATGATGAGAATTTAAAATTTTGTTCTGAATATAAATTTGTATATATGGATGTGTGTGTGTGTGTGTGTGCGCATAATAAAGGAAATGTTATAATAAAATTTTGAAGTAATTTGAAACATTTTTGGAATTTCAATTGAATGAAAAAATATCTGACAATAAAATTGTTTTTTGGTGCTGTTTCTGGAATCTAGAAGAGTTGATGATTATGAATTTTAAATAGAGAGAAAACTATCATAAAAAAGTTACTACAAAAAAAAAAAATTGTTATTTGAAGATATTGTAAAATTTAAAATATTTTGTATTTAGTATGAGAATTTGGTAAAAAATTTATTTATATTTTCTATAAGATTAGCTGTTCTTTAAAATTATAATAAAAATTCGTAAAAAAAAACTTTAAGAAGGGTTTTTATTTAATTTAATTTAATTCATTTTTGCTAATTGAAGTGTTTTCAGTTTTAAAGCCGTTCGTCACGCATCCTTTATATTAGAAATAGTTGTTAATTAAAAATTACGGAACTTCATTCTTTTTCTTTTACTTCTCCACAGATAAAACCGTAGGTAATTAATTTAATAATTTGGGGTAATGAATTTAAAATTTCAGTAATAATTTCAATTTTATTACCAAAATAATGATATTTCAGTACTGATAATGAAAATATAATGAATTGTGTCAGTGTATTTGTAAATTACAGATTTCATTACGTGTAATGAAAAAATTCATTATACAAAATATCAATCACTTCACTTCTGGTTAAGCCAATCGTTTAGATTTATTTACACAAAGCAGTGTTGTGCCGCACGTTTTACACGTCGACAATACTTTGTAGACAATTATAATTATGTCTACTTCATTGGGTAGACAATTTTTACAATTAAATAATAATGAATATACAATTAGGTTAAATGAAAATACTGATGTTACTGAAATTATATTATTATATAATTTATAGTTTCCTGCAAATAATTGTCGATTCGACGGAACGCTCCAGTACATATACAAATTGCTTTGATTTGTTTTTCTAACATAAAATAAATAAATTTCGCTTCCCAAACTGCATTAAATATTAAAAATAAATATAAGTAAACAAAGAAGATCAAATAAATATTGTGGGACCAGTAGGACACACAATAACATAAATTTGAAATGAAAACTCTAATGACGTAAAGAAAAGCTAGCATTTGTTTTGCTTTCGTCATTTATGACGGGTTACAAGTCTAGTTTTATATATTTATTAGAAAATGTGTAACATAAATTTAAAGTATTGATCAACTCAAATAATTGGTACAAAAATCTTTATATTTTCTTTAATATGTTTATTTATCGTCAAATTTTCCATATATTGATTTGACCATTCCAAGATCACATGGTTTAATCCCAATTCTACTAAAAAATTTTCAAAATCAACTTGCTTAAATTTTTTTTAAAACAGATGTCACTTCATTTTTTATTTAAAACATCTTTTGCAAATAGATTGCCAGTGTAGCCTGTTACAGTTACTATACCACTACTATGAAGGGCTGAGACAATTTTCCCATCTGTTTATGCTACGGTCTCTAATACAATAGCATAAACAAGAGTAGGAATTCAGATCCTATGCAATATCAGACTCTACAACAATTTCAGACAATTTCTTAGTTGTTTCAGAATCTCCAGTTAAGTATGTAAAAAAAAGCTGGATCTCTGATAGCAGTGTATATGCAACATTGAAACAATCGTTTTATTATTGATGGAACAATTTTTCCACCCATCAATAAATAAAATGGATTCTAAACTCATAATAACATTAGCTGACATAATACATTTTTATATGCTTTATCAAACCAAGCTGATGACAGTGTTTTCCTACTTGAAGAACTTTAATTAAATACGCTGGTCGATTTTTTTTAATAAAGTTCTTGAAATTAAGCGAATCTACTCAAAAAATAGTTATTTTTTATATATGATAGTTGGCATTGCTTTTACATTGTACAGCATAGTTTACATTGTATACAGTTAATTGCTTCTTTACACAAAAGTTTACTTCAAAGTGTAGACAATTAAAAATTACACGTAAAGGAACAACACTGACACAAAGATTGCAAACAGAACTTTTCCTTGTTAGTTCGTTTTTTTTTCGTTTTTTTTTTTAGTTTTAATTCAATTATAGTGTAATTACAATATAGTAAAAATTATTACAGTACGTAATAGTTTTCAGTACAATTTCATTGTAATGTAATGAATATCAATACTTTACAGCTGTAATATACAGTTTAAATAATATATGTATATTCTTTGGTTTAAATGACCAAATAAACTTAAAACACTTGAAAGTTAACAAGTGCGGAGAGAATTTCATCAAAATTGTTAATATGAATTGTTAATATGATGCTCCTAAAGTGATAACATTTTCTAAACTTCTTAGTTTTGCTGATGACTCAAAGCCTTTTACTCCTATATCTTCCTCATCGGATTACTTAAAGCTACAAAACGATTTTAACAATTTCGCTTCTTGGTGTTCAAAAAATGGACTTGAATTGAACACTTCTAAATGCCAAGTCATTACCTTTTCTAGGAAAAATTCCATTCGGACAATTTGGTTAAACTACCAACTAAATGGCTGTCAGCTTTCAAGAGCGAATTCTATTATAGACCTCGGGTTAACCCATGACCCTAAACTGAGCTTTAAGCTACATTAAGATCAAATAGTGAGCAAAGCGAATTCTGTTTTAGGTTTCATTAAACGTTGGTGTAAAGAATTTTCTGAACCTTACCTCACGAAACATCTTTATGTTACATATGTAAGGCCTATCCTTGAATATGCCAGTCAAGTGTGGTCTCCACATTACTTGACTGACATTAACCGAATTAAATCGGTTCAACGAAAGTTTTTACGTTTCGCTTTGAGTAACTTTTCGTGGAATAATCCATTGCGGCTTCCACCTTATTACCACCGTTTTAAACTCATTGACTTATAGTCGTTGTCCGATCGTCGAATAATTGCAGATATCTCTTTTATTCACCAGATCCTTTCGGGTGTAACACTAGCCCCTGAAATTTCAAATTATTTGGTTGCAAGATCCAATCGGAATAATCTCAGAACCGTTGAGTTGTTCCACATTCCCTTCCACCCTACTGAATATGGTAGACTTGAGTAAATCACTAGTATGCTCCGTGAAGTAAATTCTAACTCTAGTTCTTTTGATCGTCAACTAAGTGTTTTAACTATTAAAAAACGATTACGTCTTAAACAACTGTTATTCTTTTTAGCTTTAATACTTTCGGCCTAACTTTTTGAAGTGTTTTTATTAAATGTATAGCTATTAACATAGGTATTAATTTATGACTTTTTACCCTTCTACTAACAGCTGGTTTAGCTTATTTTTATATTTTTTAATCAAAGGTGGCGGTGATTTACTAACCCTACTGGATGATGAGTTATTGCACAATTAAATAAACCAAGCCTTCGTCTAGTAATAGACGTCTGACGTGCTTGCTCTAAGCATAAATTTGACAGTATAATATAGAAAGAAATAAATTTAATATTAAAAGTGAATTGCATTAAATATTACAACTATTAGAAGGCTCACTTTCGGACGCATTACGTTACCGTGATTAAAATAGTCGGCCCTCTCAAAATGATATGGTCCTTAAAAAATTACCCTATAACAAGTAGAAAAAATATTTTTTTAATGAGTAGCATTGAAGTTATCTTTTAAATTTGCTAACGAAATGTTCTTAAATGAATGTAATAAAAAAAAAATGCAATATAATAAGTATTATTAATGTCGATTTGTATAATAGGAGTTATTTTAAAGATATTGAAGAAGTCTTGGTGTTTCACGAACAGCGCTTTTATAAAGGTACTACTTATAGAAAAAATAATTTTTTAATGAAAAATGAAACAGATGAAGAAATTATTCGAAAAATTATTGAAATGATTATGCAAGATGACAAAATTTTTGTAATATCCAAAATCTTTAGAATTGTTTTTGAACCGCATTTAAATGCCTCATACATTTTAAAAGAGTTGTTATGTAATGTGGACTGATTCCATGTTTAACTCATAATATTACAAATGGCTCATTTGAATTAAGATTAAAATTAATTTAACAAAACATGTAAGATTATCACCCATATTCTGTTAGACCCATCTCGCGAGATCGCGTGAGAATATCTCTGACGAGATAGTTTTGTATTCTGTTAGACCTTTGACGAGACGAGATAGCTATTTTTTATCTCGTCAAAAATTGTAAGGGATAGAGTATCTCGTACTTTGTATTTTGTGTTCTTTTTATCAAAAAATTGAATTAAATAAATAATTTGAATAGATAAAATAGTTAAATAAAGATTAATAAACAGTTTTTCATTATTGTTTTTGCATTTATTATTAAAATTGTGTTTGCTTTTTGAAAAAAAAAAACCATATTTACTATTACTGCTTTACTACGTTTATGTAGTAAACTACAAAATATATTTAAAACATAAATATATTTATATTTATTTTTCATTTAAAAAATATTTTAAAACTAATACTAAGTTAGTGGGGTTAACACTTTCCAAAAATTTTATAAATCATATTTCGTTTATATACCAATAATTATTAATTTCTCTGCATTTTCTATTCCACATCAAATCAAATTTTTTTGACTTTGAAGCTTTTGACAATCAGTCTTCTAATGTGAAATTACGGTTATGATTAGGTATTGTAATTCATTACAGTGGTAATGAATTTTCATTATGTGTATAAAAGTTCATTACACATAATGATGAATTGTCATTGTATGACGTATATAGTGAGATTCATTACACATTTTGTCATTATTGTGTTATAATATTAATTACTGTATGATGACTATATTCATTAAGAGGATAATGATAAAATTCATTACCTTCGTAATTGGTCATATAGCCATAACAAAAATAATGAACTTTCATTACTTTTTAATTAATATTCATTACGAGTTTCTATCTGTGTCGTCTAGTAGTTTACCCATTGTTATGTGTAATGCTATAAGCAATATTTCTGAGTAATGAGTATACTTTTATCGAGATCTCGTCTTCCTCAATTTTTTTTTGTTCTGAAGAAGCTTAAGTAGAAGTTAGACCTGTTTCACGAATTGTGGCTGTGGATATCGATGTTTCTATTCAAAATGAAATTTTGCTTAAATCAAATTGTTGATAATTTTAAAGGCCATCATATACAGCTCTTGTTTACTAATGTTCGATAGACTTGGATACTTCCCAGATTAGAGCAAACTTGTTGGATGTAATCTTTGATAGAAATTATTGTATTTTATTGATGTATTATGATGATTAATGTATCAAGTCTATTAATGCAAGTTTGTGTAGTTCGACCCCAATTGGGGTTAACATATCGTAAATTAGATAAAATAAATGAAGAGTATATGGCAAATAAGGCATTTTTGTTTAGACAGTTTCGAAGTCTTTTTATTAAAAAAATATACGGCATAATTTTTTTTAATATGAATTTAATATGGTTATTCCATTTAAGTTTGCTATCAATGATTAAACCTAGGTAAATAACATTTTTCACTACCTCAATTGGAGCCTCATTTTATAACAAAGCTCGTATTAGATAAAAATTTATTATCAAAGAATAACAGTTTTCTTTTTTTTCACATTTAAGGATTGTTTGTACTTTTTTAGCCATTCTTCAAGAATTTGAGAGTCACATTCAATTGTGCTTCTTAAGTCCAATTCCGAGTTTTCTCCACATTTTAGTACTGCATCATCTGCGTACAATTGGATAGAGCGTTTTATAGTAAGTTTGAATATATCATCTATATATCGACCCATTCAAGGAATGGGTCTATAACTCGAAAACCATAGTTTTGCAGAAAATGCAATTTAAGTTATTTAAAATCATGATTTTTTTACCAAATTCGATAAAACTTAAGCCTAAGTTAGATTTTTGTGCCAAATTTACATAAGCATACATTAATAGTGGTTAATATAATAAAATTATGGAGATTTAGGCAAAAACAACTTTTTGCATGAAAGACATTTTAATTGTTGCTTGATAACTTGAATTATCAACATAATACTTAGATTTTTCTTTGCTAATATGATTGACAAAGAGAGTTATTAACTTATTGCACGAACTTTTACGATATTGTTTTGGTTTTAAGTGTAGTTAAACATCTATTACATGGAAAATGCATTCATATAAAAAATAGCAACTTTTAATTTCCTATAAATATAACCTTTTCCGAATTTCATGGAACAAATAAAATACGATAAGTTTATATTATTATAATTTATTTGATCACTTTCTTTTTGTTTTTTGTTGAAATTGGCAAAGGCGATATTATAAAGTAAATTCAACTCGGTTTCATATGGATACATTTTTTTCCTTCCACGCTTCATCAAATTTTTTGAATCAAACAAAACAAAGTCATTATTATTATTTTCGTACTCATATTTGATTCGTACAATAAATGGATCTGCAGCGAAGACTCTAACTTCCTTAATTTGACCGTATATAGCTTTAATTTTAGCATTTCTAATTAGTGCGTACCAATCACTAGGTACAAATACTGTTTTTCTTTTCTTCTCATTTTCTATTCTGGCATGAATGCTATCCCCTTCATTTTAGATGTGCCTTTTTTCTAAAAATCTGTGTATAATGGAAACTTTGAATTTGTTAGAAAAGTATGAATATGCAGCAAATAGTATTTTATTTTTATTTTGACTTGGGCAATTATCGTACCAAAATCTTAATTCTTTGCACCCATTTTCTGACTCTCTTTTAATAAAATTCATAAGGCAACTTGAAACTAGGCAACATGCTCCTTTTTTCGCGATGCATTCATCCCAAACGTAGCAATACGCTTCCTTTTTACACATTTTAAAAACGGTAAAATTAAAAGCAGAAAATTTTATTTTATAATATAGTGCACTGACGTTTGAGTTTGGACAGGTTAAAATCTTTTGAAAGTCGAAACAGGCCGCAATAACTTTTCTCATTGTCTGAAAATTTAATTAAAACTTACGCTTTTTTAGATTGAAATTGGCTCTAGCTAACTCTAAAAATTTTTTTGCTCGCGATGACATTATTTATTTTATTAAAATCTTCGAAAAACACTGTTTTCAAATAATATGTAATTACAAAACAGATGATTATCGTTTCTTGCTTTTTTTTGACAAGCAATTTTAATAAAAAAAATTCCATGTCTAACGTTGCCAAACACACTTATTACCAATATTGACAATATGTTTTTGCAAATTATGTTGATAAATTAAGTTAGCAACTAATATTTTTGGTACTTTTTCGTGTAATATGTTGATAACTCGAGTTACAGCAAGTAACAAAATGAATTATTTTTGTGCATTATGTTGATAAATCAAATTAGCAACTGAATGCAAATTTTTATTGGATGTAAGAAGTTGATAACTCTATTTATAAATATATTATCGGGAAAATTTCAAATAAAGTGTCAAACTTAATATGTTTTTTTTTGTTCTCAAAGTCGTAAATTTTACGTTATCAGCACGGGGATCTGTTCATTCAATAGATTGACTTACGGGTAGTTCCTTTATAAGTATCCCGTAATAAGTTGACATTTCGAGTTATCAACATATTCCTTGGATGGGTCGATATATTTTGAAGAGGTCTGGAAAATTGAACCTTGGGGGACTACGTTATTCATTTGATAACTTCTTTTAAAAATAATTTTTCATTGATTGTTAAGATTTATATCCATTGTGAAGATTCAATAATTAATTTTTTTTTGTAGTACCTACGAATTGCATTTCATAAAATTTGGCCTATAAACGCTTTCTTAAAATTGTCTTTAATAGTTATTTCTGTTGAGAGCAAAATATCAATACAAAGAGTTAAATTCATTAGATACAAAAAAACTTTTAGTGCCATTCAGGTCGAAAACACACATGCAAGTTGGCTAGTGTTATTCGGAGCGTGTATCAGACTTCGTATTATTTCTTTCACTGATAGATTATAGATTTATAGACTGATAGATTTGAAATTAACATAACATAGGTAGTTGAGGAAGGAGACTGTCGAAGTTAATTTTTTTTCTACAACAAATTATAGAACTCTGAACTTACTTTAAATTTAGAAATGTCATTGTTTAGACTTTTTTTTATAATATCGTTACACCAAGAGTTAAAACAAAATAACCAAATAATTATAATACATAATAAATTAACAGTTAATTATTATGCCATTTCGATAATTATATTTCAGGTTTATTTGATTGTAACTAACTATTTCAGCTCAACTTAATTAGAATCGTCAAGTCAAATATGATTAAATTTTTAGTAGCAAAATGTTGTATATAGGATTTTACACATTTTTATTTTTCTCATACCTATATTTTGAGTGTATAATCTTTAACAGGAAGCAACCGCCAATGATCCGTATAAAATGGTAGAAGCTGATGAGTCAGACCCAGAACCCAAATTGTCTGTATTGTCACCTAAGTAAGTCAGAAATTAAGACTGTCTGAAAAACATATATCGACTGAGGGTAGAACCTAAGTTGCTGGAGATAGAACTCTTTTCCGAATTGTGTTTTTTTTATCATTTTCTACAGCTTATTTAACTCAGTGGAAAATTATGTCTAACACTACAGAACTAACACTACAGAAGAATGGTAAAGTAAAACTAACACTACAGAAGAATGGTAAAGTATTCAAGAATATTGAAATCTTACGGGAAAAACTTTTATAAAATTAGCTGACATTGAATAAAATGCTGGGAACAATATCTCATTTAGGCGCATCCAATTTTTCCAGAATCAAACATTGAATAGGAGAAAAATTGGTGTTAATTCAATAGTTATACTTGTAATAACGGAAAGTGAATTTGTATTTGATAAGCTTTGCATATGGCATACATTTTTGGGGCAGTTTAGTTGTAATAAAAAAAAATAAAAAAATTACAAAAAAATGTAATGCCATAATTTCCCCAAAAAAAAATCTCAAAATCTAAAATTACATTTTTTCCAAAATTTCATAGGGTCTGTATGTCACAATAATTGATCTTTGTATATGTTTGTTGGGACTTTTTTTTCTATTAAAATTATTAGAAAAAAAAAAAAATTTCTAAATTTTTCTAAAGCGATTGCTACATTTTTATCGAAACAATGTTCTTTTGACTCATCTTCATATAATATTTAAAAAAATTTTGATTATTCTCTCTAATTTTCGATAATTTTCAAAATAGATTGGATATAAAACGTTTATTTCTGTTTTTTTGATAATTGATCGCTTTTTTTTTATTTATTAATTATGTTAAAATTAAATTATTCAATAACTTGCAATTTGTTTGATTTAAACGAAGTAAATAAATAAAATAAAATTCTGATACATCCACCACATCGTCTGGAAATTGATGACATACCTACTAGTAGACTTAAAAAGTTAAAACTAATTGATCTGATGGACTCAGAGTAAAATTGCTCGAATTTTGTTCGTCAATATTTCACCGATGTTCAAATAATAAAATTTTAACTGTACATTTTAATATCCTATCTATTTCACCACCTACGTATTTTTGAAAATAATTAAAAAAAAAAAAACAATATTCTTCAGGCTATTTGACTTTGAGAAAATGCAAATTGATAGCAATTTTGGCAGTTAACCTGATTTTTTGTCTTCTTTGTTGTTAAATCCACAATAAATAATATCCAACACAGAAGTGTAAAATTTTTATTTTTCAGCTTCCGATTTTGTTTGTTTTTATAAAGCACCTATCTAATAATAAGAAAATGGTAAAATCAAATAAACACGATAAAATCCTGAAGGGAGAAATTAATTTTTCAGAAAAAAAAAAACAAAAAAAATAAATAAATGGAAATTTTTTCAATCTTATTTATTTCCAATAATTTTTAAAATCATTTTCCAATACTGGAAACATTAATGTCTTGCTATAAAGAAAACAATAGAACTAAACTAAGCAGATAAATCTGTAATTTGTAAATATGTAATTTGTGCGATTTAAAAACAAAAAGTTAACTGAAAAACCTTCTGGAATAGTCGCAGATTCAAGCTACAGCTATGTTATAAAAGTCAATTGATTTTACAGTTATTACTCTACTATTTAATATTAAAAATGAAAATTAAAAACAAATCTGTGGCAATAATACATAAGCGCTTAAGTCGAAATTTAGAATATTTCAGTCTGACCATTTAAAAAATATCCCGATTTTCAAATTATTTTGCGAAAAAATTATACAGTCCAGTGTATGTTCTTAATATTCATTTTTAATGAACTTAAAATCTTAAATATACATTTTGTAGAATAATATTCATAAATTATAGTTAAAAATTTACAAAATAAAAAAAAAACAAAATACAAAAATATGCTGCTATAATTTAAAAGCAAAAGTTAAAAATTTATATTCGGTATAATTTAAGATACACCGTCAAAAGTATGCATATGTCTATTTGACAGTAATTGGTTAAAAGTGAATTGATTGATCGTTAATTCAGCTTTACCGAAAGCAAGATATTATTTAGATTTAAGTTGGTGTCAGCTATAATATCATGAGCAATATACAGTCTAGATAATCTTGACGAATATATCAATGCGATTTTCTCAACTTTGCAAATTCATAAAAGCTTCAGGATTTTTGTGGAAGATAGACTTTTGCACGTAGAATGCGATGGTAACAATATCTCATTTTTCGCTTATGTCGACTTAAGCGGTTATATGTAATTGCCACAGAAATATTTGTTTTAAATATAATTATAATGTCTTTAGTGCTAATAATAACTGTACTATGAAGTGTGTGATGAAATATGGTATGAGACGTAACTACAGCCGAATTCAATTTGTAAAACTACCTTGAATAATTTTGATTTAACAATTGAAATAATGCAGTTATAAAATATGGGAGTAAAAAAACTCTTTAGTATTAGGGTGGAAAAAGAATAAGAGTCAGAACTAAAATTCAACGAATAAGTATTATTGGTAATTGGATAAACATAATATATGCTGTCAAAATATATCAAGATCTTAAAGATATTAAAGCAAGTCTGGACAAACGGTTTTAATTGGTTATGCTAAACCAATTCATATTAAAACTATCAAAATGTTTCAAATCCAAAACAAGGTGTTGCGCATTATTATAAATATTCCCTGGTATGTTCGCAGTGCTGATATTCATAGGAATCTCAGGATCCCTATCATCAAATAGAAAAAAAATCGCCTTTTGTCAATATGTCAGTGCAGAAGTTTAACGCTTAACTTACAATTAAAACTTTGTTAGGCGACTTAAACGAAAACCCTTCGAACTATGTTTGGATTAAGTCTTTTATTTCTTCTCAGTAACTCGTAATGCAATTTCGTTTAGTCAAAGATATCTAAAATAAATAGAATCAAAATTGTCAATTTTTAGTGCGTTAAAGTCGGCGCGCGCAACTCTTCCAATAGTGATGCACCTAAAAATAAAACGTCAAATTCAAGCCATTTTGGCAATATTCTTCTATCAGAAAAAGACAAATATTTTTTATCTAAATTCAGGATCTAGATACAGAATAAATTTAAGTATATGCAATTAATATATCAGTTTGTATGTATTAAAATTATCATATTTTAAAAGTTATCAATAACAGACTTTCACGGCAGACTTTCAACAGAATAAAAAGCGATATGGCAGAAGTTGTCTTTTATAGCATGAAAAATAGCCAACAAAAATTGACAAATGCTAATACTCCAAATTTAAATTAACAGTGCAAAAAAAAGGAACGGATAAATTGAAATAATGGTCCCAAATTGAGAGACGATGGGGGATATGAAATAAAATAAAAGGATGAGCTAGAAACTAATTAAAGAACACGACATTGCAAAATTTATTAAGGTACAAAAACAAGGATGGGGTGCGGATATGTGGTGACAATGAATGATCAAAGAATTCCAGAAAAAATATTAGATAGAATATTAGACAATGCAGTAAAATAATAGAGCATGAGGTAAACATCAGGATGGTTGAATCGAATCGAGAACAATTTTCAAAAGATTGAAGTTAACAGCTAGAGTACAATTGCTCATAATATAAAAGAATCTTTATTATTTAATTTTACTTTATTCTTTTAGTTGTAACCGAGGTTCAAACTCACGCTCAACTGTAGAACCAAAAGACGGATGATAATGATGACATTTCGTCACATAAAAATAGTGAACAAACATGAACTTAACAAAAATTGTCCTTAGTCTATATGTAAATAAATATGTAGTATATGTAGTATGTATATGATATGTAGTATATTTCTTCAATAACAATCACCATTAACAAGAGGCATAATTGGCCAGCTTTACTATCAAAATCATAGAATATGAACGCATCGACAATCAAAATTATTATAATGAAAGTACTGTCATCATCAGACGCGGATGATAAAGGTGCTAACTGAATTACAACGAAATTAGATTTAAAGTTCAGAATAGTCTAAGTAAATTATAATTATAGTAAAAATACCTAAGTACACAATCATAAATTGTTAAAAGCCTAATAAAGTATGTTTGGACCACCCTGTATTACATTCAAAACATATGAAAAGAACAATTATAAAAATATATTATAATTTAAATTTTTAAAGTTATAACTGACATTAAGTTAATTCTGATATAAACTGAAGTCACATTAGAAAACAATTTCTAAATTCAACTTCTTTATATCGAGAGATGACTGTGTTAATATTAAAAATTAACAAAAAAAAGTTATTGAAATTTTCATTTTGTATCTTTTATGCATATTTACCGAATGAGTACCAACAAAGTGAAAATTTTTTAAATTTGTTTTTGGATAATAAAAAAAAATATTTTTCGCTTAAATGAAATTAATAACTTCAATCAGCGCACCATCAATTCATTAATGCTTCCGGCCAAATGAAAAACAATTTGAAGAAATTTTTTAATTTTTTTAATTCTCTTCATTTACTTATTTTTTGAATGGCTACTAAAATTTAAAACAAAAATATTATATATAGTTAATAAAACTGAAAGAGAAGAATATAGAACTTTTAGTTATAGGTAGAGATAAAATTTGTTTAAAAAAAACAACAACAAAAACAAATCTGAATGAAATTTTGCCATTTTAAATAAACAAAATAACCCGTAAACATTTTCTTTTATTTAACTTTAGTCAAAATAACTGATGATGATAGTATTATATACATTTTTTTTTAATATTTTTAGTTTTACAATCGATTTTATAGACTACAAAGAAATGAAAAAAAAAAGACAAAAAAGATATCGCGTAGGATTTTGTGAAAATAATAAACTAAAAATAGTGTGCACGCCTTATTATTCCCACTAACAAAAATTATTCATACAAAATGAACAAAAATAATGAATGGATGAATTTATTTGAACCGATTATTAATGAACTCGTGATTCGTTTGTTTAGAATTTGATTCCAGTATATAACACATTAGTTTAAAAATGTATTTTTGTTAGTTAGAATGGATTAGTGGAATAGTTAGAAGAAATAAATAATTTTAATAATACAAAATTAAGGTGAATCTGTCCTATTACATTGTATTAAATTTACACTGCATTAGAACAAAACATAATGGTTAAAATGATTGTAATTCAGAAATTTTGTTACAGTTAAAAGTCAGAGTAAATGTCTTAGTTAAGTAAATCAACAGGTGAGATTATTTGGATTTTTCACTAAATTGCTTCGAAAGTATTATAACAATACAGGACAATACGGGACAATTACAAAATTGTATGTAATTTTGTATGCTAAATTTCTGTGTAAAAGCAGTTATGGTTTTCAACCCATAGACTTGGAACTATAAAAAAACAAAAATGGAATTAAAATTAGGCTTTTCGTAGTCTGACCTAGACATTAATTATATTAACTAAAAATTCCGTGTAATAAAATAGCAAGTAATGAATGATAAGTAATGATAAGTAAATAGCTGCAAGCACATCGCAAAACATCTTAGACAAACTTAAAACTCAGTAGAAAATCACGAAAACTTTAAAAACAAATTTACAGTGAAAAATACCTATAGGAACATTTTTTTTTTATACATTTATCTTAATAATATTGTTCATTATTATTTTTTCTTAACAAATTTTGAAAACAAAAATTTCCACGTAATAACATTTGAAAATACAAACAACAACAACAATAATAATAAAAATTTTCATCAAATTCGAACATTAATTTTATTTTTTGTATAATAAATAATAATTTTGGTCGTTTCGCGTCGTTGTATTTTCTTTAGATTTTGTTGTTCTCAAAATCCTGTACTAATAAACTTAGTAGATGTTGTTGTACTAAAAATTTACTGTTTTAACTTCAAACTCACGATTTATTCTTGCGGATTAGAAGAATTTAAAAATTTCAATTTAGATTGTAAAGTTTTTTTTTTGTTTTTATTTAAGAACCGAATAAAATTTAGAGACTTTTTTTTTTGTTAAATTTGTATGGATTACTGTAATTTTTTTTTTTATTAAATAACAGTGCTTCTAAAATAAACAGTTGTTCTTTATTTGTTTTTGATGAAAAAGTTATAAGCATATACTTTAGGCTTACTAATTTGTTTTCATGTGAATAATGTTTGCTGTGAAATTATTAACATCAAGTTGATTTAAAGTGCTTGCATTCTGGAAATGGGATTATTTAATGCGAACAATTTCAAATGATAAAATAATGATAATTAAAAGAACCGTACTAGTTATAACGTTAAGAATAAAATGGGTAATCATTAACTGGTCACTGATCTATAGCCTAGTGTCGCAGTTGGTTTAAGTCTTACACTTTTTTTAGGTATTCAATTGCATAATAGTTATGGCGATCGGAGCTGTTGGAGTTATTTATAGCAATAAACAAATTCTTCAAAAGACATTAGTAAAAAACTGTAAATTTGAATATTTTTTCCATCTTGAAGTTGTAAATTGCTGTTTTAGCGCTATTTTTATTCTTAATTGGCTACATACATACAAAGTACGATTATTAAAGTAATTGGTTGCCACTCAAATTTATAATAGTATATTTTATTGATTCACAATACAAAATTTCTTCTCCTTCTTCATTTAGCGTTATAGCTCGGGGTAAGCTAGAGCCTTCTTCGTGATATTCCTCCATGTAAATCGATCTTCCGCAAAACTCTGCCAATTTTGTAGATTAATTTTTTGGCAGTCATTTTTGATATTATCTTTCCATCTGATTATTGGTCTGCCTCTTGCTCTATTATATAGTGGTCTTGTTTTGAAAATTCTTTGTTGAGGGCGATTTTCGTTCATTCTTATCATATGCTCTGCCCATCTTAGTCGTTGTGCCTTTACAAACTTTACAATATCTTCATGTTGTATTATATTATTGATTTATTCGTTATTCCTTCTTTGATATTCTCCGTTTTGTAATCTTTTTGGGCCAAAGATTTTTCGGATTATTTTTCTTTCTTTAATGACACCTTAATGTAAGTGTCCAGCATTCACATCCATATATTACTATTGGTTTTATTATTGTCTTATATATCACAAGTATATATATATCACATAGTAACATCTATTTCCTGCATTTATTCGCTCCTGTATGCACGAGTGCATATTGTTGTCATTTTTATTAGTACACCAAGATGATTAAAGTTTGTGACACCTTGAAAATTAAAGTTGTTGATTGTAATATTTTGTGGTATTCTTTGATCGGTTTTCCTTGTCATTTTCATATATTTTGTCTTGTTTTCGTTAATTTCCAGACCAACTTGTCTTGTCTTTTGTTCTAGTATTGTAAATTTTTCTGCCATTTTCCTATAATTTTTAGCTACTATTCCTATATCGTCAGCGTAGGCGATAATTTGGAAGGATTTTGTGAATATATTACCGCCTTTATCAATTTCCTCTGTGGCTTGTTCTAAAACCATATTAAATAACAAAGCTGAGAGCGCGTCTCCTTGTCGTACTCCCGATTTAATTTGAAAATCTATAGAGGTTGTATTTTGTATCATAACTTTTGCTCGTCAATTGAACATTGTTTTCATGGCCAGTTTAGCGAGTTTAGCGAGGTACACCAAATTTTATTAATGAGTATGCTATTTTATTTCTATTAATGCTATCGAAGGCTTGCTTGTAGTCAATAAATAAAATGTGTAAGTCTTGACCAAATTCATAGCATTTTTCCATGTTTTGTTTTAATAAATATATTTGGTCAACAGTGGATCTTTGTTTACGAAAACCGCACTGATATTCGCCAAGCCTTTCTTCAGCATACGGTTCGATTTTTTTCGTATACTATATTTGACAGTATTTTGTACGCTGTGTTTAGTAGCATAATGCCTCTATAATTATTACAGTTGGTTCACAATACAAAACGCTAATGTAAAATAATTTATTTTTGAGGGTTTTTAAAAATATAATAATTATTAAAATAAGTTTAAGAACACTATTTTGTACAATTCTGTTAGTACCCAATGTACAAAATTTTGTTCACTCATTTTTATTAATAAATTGAGCAAAAGTTAAAGAAGATGAGTGTATTTTTATGATTTTATATTGAAAAATATGAAAAAACGTCCATATGGATACAGTTTGACTAACCGTTTAAAAAATACTTTGGTTTAAACAGTCACACTTTTTCACCACATATTCTAGGTTTGTTACGTGTCAATATAATTTCTATATAACTATTAAAATATTATGAAATATGTTTTATGTTTTTTAGAACATGACAAAAGAAGCTTACACACATTTACATGACTAAAGTAAATAAAACCAAATAAATAATATAGTACAATGTTAAGTTCATCTAAAGTTGCTGTACAAAATTTTGTACCAAATGATCGAAAGGGTTAAATGAATGTTTTTTCTAGATCCCCTCTTTATACCTATATAACATACCTAATAATACTAGTCCAAAATTCTATTTAAAGTCTTTAAATTGTGGTTTATGCTACTTGATCAAACAGAAGCACATTTGAATATGTTAACCATTTTTATAAATTTTGATGTACAGTGTAATTTATTCCTATATCATCCAACTGTTGCCGTTTACCGATGTTAATTAAAATGTTAAAAGTATTAAATAACAATGCAATTATATTATTCCTAAATAGTTTTAAATTATATTATTTTAGGGATGTGAAATTATTCATTTTGTCAGTTAGATAGTTCAGTTCATAAATAAAACTTTATTTAAGTAAATTTTCTACATTTTGTGCTGGAGCCGGAAATTAAAAGTCTTTACACTGTATGATTCAGACTTAGGGATTGTCTCAAATTATAGAATAAGAAAACATATTCCGAATTTGATTTTTTTTTTCATTCATTACGAAGGTGGCTTCAATAAGTCAGGGCCGGCATGTATGATTTTATCCCTTAAAGGGATAAGGTCTTCTTACACCTCTCAACTTAGTTGACCATTTTGATAAAGGTCAATAGGTTTCAGGGTTTTATCCTACAGATTTTTTCAACAGCCCCAGTCTTTGAAAGAGCTAAGCAATCTCCTACAACATATGTGGAGGTTTCTTTTTCTTTCAAACAGTGTCTACATGTTGTGTTGTTACCGAGTGCTAGTCTACAATTGTTCTTATTCATGTGGTTATGACCATCAGTTAGTATATCCACCATCTTTCTACAGTCTACTCTATTGAGAGTTAGCAGGAAGTTGGTTATTTTGGGATGCATATATTTTGAAGACTCTGTTGTATCCAATAGGCGCCCAAGTTTTTGACAATTTAATACAACCAACAGATATACCAAATACCGTTTCCGTTTCGCAAATGTTGCCCGCCGATGATTTGACCAGTTCGTCAGCCTTTTCATTTCCAGTTAAGCCACTATAACCCGGTATCCAGTTCAGTTGTACCTTACTTAAGACTTCCAAACATTCTCCCACCAATCTAAATTTGATGAGGTTACTTTCAAGAGATTTCAAGGGAGCATGACTGTCACTAAAGATTTCAATGACTCTGCTATACCATCTTTGTTCTTTTGTTATATTCACTGCTGCGTTTATGGCAAAGACTTCAGGATGAGTTATGTTTGAATTATAATCAAAGGCTGTATTTGATTACTCTAGTTGCGAATAACTTTCTCAATTTATATACCTTATTTGAAAATGTGCTAATCTATCGACCTATAACTATCACTTCCATATAACATATCTAAAACAATGGATATTAACAACGAATTAACAAAATATAATAGAGATATTATTCATGATCGTCTTTATGAGCTTTGAATCCACTGAACCGTCGCAGATCTTATGATTTTACTCTGTGAAAGAACTAATCACAGTTTACACCAGTCTTGCAAAGTTGCTGGCGTATATTAAGATATTTCATAGGCACAGTATGGCATAATTCTATAATAGTAAAATATTAATTATATAGGACTTGGTAAAATTTTTACTAAATGGGTTAAAATGTTTTTTTTTTTAATTTCGGCATTCGAGTATCAGCTATAGACAACTAGACAGCTATAGGCAGCAATTAACTTTACATTAATGCTTATACATTGATCTTTCTACTATAACTATTTTTTATTAATTCTTCCAAACAATTTGCAGCTTAGTGAATGGCCGTACTTTCGTAGTATCGTATGATCTCCTTAAAACTAAATTAACACTAAATATAGACAAGTTAAACGTCATGTCAATGACTTTTACCCTCGCTTAACACAAGTTGCTGCTAACCATATTTTTAGCGCCAGTGGTATTAAAAGCGTACATCACTTTAGGAACCTGGAGGGGACTTCTAACGAGAAACCGTATTTCAATGAAAACCTCCAACGCAATTATTAATAAAGCATTAAGAGATGGGTTAGGATCTCGATTATGCATATATTACCAGATCATAAAATATTTCTCTAGCTAAGTGAGGTCGCCTCAGTATAACCTTCATGTTGGAAGAATTTAAACAATTGAAAAAAATACCTTAGATAAACGTAATCAACCCTTTGCTGGCGTCTTATTCTACCTCCATATAAAAATTACTTACAGCTACATAATTTAATTTCTTTGAAATCTAAGTGTCAGAAATTTCAAATTCTATCTTCATATAAAACGTTAGGAAAGACGCAATCTATTTACAGTGCATAAAAAGTATGGTGAATACTAAAACGGTTTCGTTCAGCGAACATTTTAATTATCCTTTATTATCGGACAAATTACGGCAAATATGGGCCAATTAAGAATATGTTTACGTTAACTAATAAATACAAAAACTACATAGATTTTTCACTAAGTGCAAATCAAATTAAAAATCTTTATTGCTACAGTTTTCTTGGAATTAAATATTTAAGTTTAAACTTTAGTAACTTTTGGCTACTAATAAGTCACCGGTGATGCATGTAAAATTTTCTTCTTCACAGCCCAATCTATCACCCACCATAGAACATTTTATTTTTACCACCTCTAGGTCCCAATGAGTCACCGCTGATACATTTCGACTCTAAATTTCGAAGTCATATAACATGCAAGTTATTAAAAAAATTAATTACACATTTCAAAATAAATGCTTTATTTATTTGTCCAATGAAAGTCGTCAAAGAACGCATCCATTCATACTTTCGGGCCAGAGCGAATGAAAGGTGGCATAGATTGAATACCTGTGCGACCTCGAGGAAAACATGGCTCGCGTATAATATTAATAAAACCAAACAACTCTTAACCAGATCCCGTACTGATATAGCAAGAGTAGTAACCATCAGTACGGATCATTGGCCAATAGTAAGCCACACTGTCAAGCTAGGTATTCCTTTCAATCCCCACTGTCGCAGTTGCAAGGATGATAATGAGGCAGAAACTCTTCTACACTCCTTTTGCAGCTGTCCAGCATTAGCTAAAGTCAGACTCCGGACTTTAGGTGAAGCCTTCCCCAGCAATATAGGTTTTATCGCGAAAAGCAAGATATGAGATCTAATCAACCTTCTTAATCTCACAGGGTGGCTCTAGTACTGAGTCCCTGGGGAGAGTGAAGATAAGAGAACGACCACCTATAACAACTGACAACACGAAATAGGTCACTCGAATCCGGGTATCAAAAAGGCATAGTTAAGTGCTAATTGGTTTTCCAGAAGTAGCTGGAATAGCCACTCCTACCTACCAGATTGATTTGATAAATCTTTATAACATTAATTGCGAGTTCCATGCAATTAACCAAAATATGTTTTTGAGCATTCTCCTTTATTCATCACTGGTAATACACAAACAAAACAAATATTAAAATAATCCTACAGCAATGTATCACGGGGGAACATTATATAAGTATTAACGTCTGATCTTCTACACAATTCGTATACATATGTGAATAGTCTTGCGGTACTACATCTCTTAATAATGCAAACAGTGTCGGGCTATACGGGACAAAAAGTAATGTGTATCATCGGTTAATTATTGAGTTGTGGAAGAAGAAACTTTTGGTATTCACCGGTGATACACTGGTAGCGAACATATTTATAAATAAAATATGATTAAAAAAACCATTCCGCTACATTTTGACATTTGGGTTGAGATCTTATTATCAGCAATATACTTTATAAACGTTTTGCTAATCCGTAGTTCTATTTCCGTCTTTAAATTAAGCATTAATTGTAATGTGTTTAAACAAGAAATAAATAAATAAAGCTGTATATATGTAATTACGTATCAAGAAGGATTTAGTTTAGCAATTAATTAATGTAATTTTGAATCCATTCTCATCACAATAGTCTAACAAATTTTTAAAATTAAATCTAAGTTATAATTTTTAAATTAACTTAGATAATATAAGAAATTTTATTTAGAATTTTTTTTTTTATTTTGTGTTTAATTTATAAATAAGTTATACTTAACTAAGTATTTTCCAATACTTTATTTATGGTAATAATTACTAGACATTAATATTCGGAAATACGAAAATTAAAATTTTCATTTCTTGGTATAATCAAATTTTTTATCACCATATTAATTTATTTCCTAAAGAGGCCAGCATATGACTATAATGCATTCAACCCTGACAGAGTTTTTCTTTTTTTATTTTTCAAATAAAATAATCGCTTTTTGTTTTATGGATAATTATTAACATTCATTAAAATATTAATTTAATCATTTTTCTTTTTAATACTCATGAACATCAACCAATGACCGTGGCATAGCAATTTTGTCTTAACGATTTTCAATATATTATTAAAAAAAAAATCTGTATGTACTCAATACTCATATACAATTTAAAATGCATATTCCTGCCGAAACTTGTTTTAAATCAATTAGAATCGCTAAATTTACATTATACTTTGGTACAGATAACCAACCTATATTCGTTGTACTCTTAGATAAAGATAATACCTTATTATAATATATTATGGTTATATATCGCGATCCTACTATATATGTACATATAAGTATTACAGAATGAATATTTAGCTGAAGTTTGAGCATTTTGATTGAGCTCAATGCACATTAACTAAATATAAATGTCAAGTTGGGTATTGTAATTTACACTTAGAAAAAAACATTGGTAATATGGGATGAATTGCATCTTATATAATAAAACGTAACAATCCTGCTTCCAACGTGCCACTAGCAACCGTTGCTAGTTTGCTGCAACAAAATAAAATAAAAAACAAAACAAAAACAAAATCTATCAACAAAATTTTTTTCTTCGCTGCGTACCTAACAAATTCAACATTTTTTCAAACAAATTCAACATTTTTTTACAAAAATAAAAAAACTTAATTGTTGAAATTTTTTGAAAAAATGTTGAATTTGATTAAAAAAAATTGTTTAATTTGAAAAAGAAATTATTTAATTTGTTTGGAAAAATTTTGAATTTAACTGAAAAAGAGTATAGAATAGATTTAGCTACAACGACCACAGAACTGTCATTTATTCTTAGACGTTGACAATAATTCCCTGTTAAATTGACATTTTCTGACCATAAATAAGTCGCAAAGTAAAACATTGGAAAAAAAGGAGTTTATTTGCCTGAAACAGTATTTAGCGTTCCGGTGATATTCAAATAAAACTTACTGAAGGAAGGGAGAAAAGGCAAATTAATTTGACATTCCAATAAACTATATACAAAAAATGTTTTATCTAAAGAGGTTTTGACATCTAATCATTAGAGAAAAAATGGTAAATTGCCTTTGTGTGCCGGAGTGTTGAGTAGGCTTATTGGTAAACCACAAATAAAAACGCACCTTTTTCTTTAAGCTCCTTGGTGGTGCAGAAAAAATAAAATATATTTTCAATAACCAAATTGTTGTTGTTTAACTGAATTTGCTTTTGTAAAAAAAAATTGCTCAATTTATCGAGCTATTTCGACCTATAGCAAAATAAATTTCGACCTTTATAGCACCTGACTTAGCGTAATACACCTAATATTTGATTACACTTCTTAGAATTCACTTTTTTGTGCAGTTTCACAAGAAATTATTTTTTTCTAATTAGAACGTCGCCTAGAGACGGGCTTTACAGCTAGTAAATAATAATGTATTAATCAAACACAGAGTTGGAAATATGAAATTTTTTCATATTCGCCGATACTTCTTATCTTCGGATAACGAAAGGTTTGGATTTGTTTTAAAAATAATTTTTTAGCTGAAGCATTTTCTTCAACTCACTTGCTTCCTTGCCTTACCAGTGAAGGCATTTTAGTTTGACGGTTTTTTGGTCAGTTCTATGTCGTTAAGCAGTTGACATAATTGCGGCGTTATATCTTCTTCTTTAAACCTATTCGTCAGACTCAGAACCATAAGTTTTAAGAAGAATTTTTCTTTCGGAAATATCAAGGGCATACTTCCTTGCTTTTGGTAATATCCACGCTTCAAAACCATATAACAATACAGTGACAATGACTTGATAATTTCGTGACTGGTATTTCAAGATATATATAGAGGAGCTTTAAGCCCAACTGTTTAGACAAACTGAAGTATAGCAGCCGTTTTAATGGTTTAATTCTTCGTCTTATTTCAACATCGCTGTTACTTCTGCGGGTTTGATGGTAGTTCCAAGGTAGACAAACTTCTAAACTACTTCAAATTTATATATATACTTTTTTTCTTACTCCTCTTGGGGCATAGGGCTTCCACTTGACATTTCTATCGTAATCGATTTCTTCTTCCATTGTGCAATTCTTGTCCTAGTTCGTGTGTGTTCGTTTGTTACAATGATATCATCATTTCTATTTCCGAGGCAATTATCTAATTGGATTTTTAATCTACACGCTGGGTGGCGCAGTAGGTAGAGCGCCTGCCTTTCAACCGAAAGATCCCGGGTTCGATTCCCGATGAAGGAAAAAAAAAAAAAAAATGCTTCATTGGTTTTTCGAGCTGGTCTAGTACCCTTTGTCATTGGGATATAATAAATGACAAAAGATAATTGAGAGTATATAATATAATATTTAAGAAGCCTTAGTTTCTGACAATAGTAGTAGTTTTCCACATTTAATGAGTAGATAAGCCAGCAATTTGTTAAAATAAATACTCAAATTATTGTAGATATTGTAGTGTAAAATTGCAGTACCGTACTTAATTAAGCACGAAAAGGTCATTCTACCTAAGTTACTGACAAGATCATAAAATCTGTTTATACTGTAGAATTAAGACTTTTAACTTTGATAACTCTATTTGCGCCTACGTGGTAAGACGACGTCATATTTTCTGCAAGTTGTCGCTGCCATTTTATCTATCTTTGACGTTAACATGCCTGACGTTACTATGTTTACTGGATACGCAACATACTTTTGTCAGTTGTTGACAATTATTTAATTATTATTAAACTGTTCAATTTTATATAAGCCGACAGTAATGTTGTATCCTATGTGATATTGCGAGGATTTCTAATTGGTCGAGAGTGTTGTACATGGATATTATTTGTTTTATCTGAACTGAAATATATCGAAATCAAAAATTTATATTATAGGGAAAAGTACTCTATTAAAAACTAAAATTAGTGAATTTGAGGCAAATGCAGCAGTTAAAATATAACCTTGTTCTAGTCTGTACGAGGTTGTATTTAACAAACAAACCCAAAAACAGGAAGCATATGATCCTGCAAAAAATTAAACTAGAAAATAAAGGGATTATTTTTTCGTGCTATTTAAAAAATAATAATTGTTTGTAAAAGTAGCCTTAATGCTATAATACCTTAGTGAGAAAAAGTCGAAGAATTAGTACGAGTCTTACCTAATCGAGGAGATACGGTATGTTATGCTGATTTAACAAAATATTAATTTTTTATTAATTTAATGAAATAAATGTTGAAGTTAGCTGTAATAAAATAAAATGATAATGCACTTTTATTCAAACAAAACTAGTGTCCTAAAACAAAAAATTGCTGGTGAATCTTTAAGAACTGAAAATGTTATAAGATTAATTAAATATGCTGGAATATTGTAAACGAAAATCTGGAACATTTAGATACGGCTTGAAAAAATGACGAACATTAAAATTACCACGTTAAGCATTTGAGGTTCTGAATTGACATTTCACAAGCATTGAGGAAGGGTTATATAACTTCTGAAATCTATTTGATTTATTTATTTAATAAATTCATCTAATCTATTATTAAACTTTATATATATATATATATATTTTTCTTTATTTATTTATTATTTTATTTAGTTTATATAAAACTATTTATAATTACAATAATATTCATACATTAATAAATAATTACAATAAAATTTACTTAATATGGAGTTAATCTAATTTAATTAATTTAAAAATTATCTTTTAAATCCTTAAATCCTATAAATATTCCATTTTTAACTCTGTAGGAAGATTATTATATAATTACAAACATTTGTACATGATCATATTTTTTGTTCTTCCATTTTTATAAAAATCTAGTCTAAAGTTAGCATTATTTCTTAAATTATATTCATGTATGTTTCCATAATTATATACAATTTTATTACATAAATAATTTGGGTAAAGCCCGTTTTATATTTTAAATACAATGATCAAAACATTCATTTTAACATGCCCAACATTTCAGGTACCGCAGCATAGCGATTCAATCTCAGAACAACTCTCATGGACTTGTTCTGAAGTCTTTGCAATCTACCCATAATTTCAGAATTATAATACATAAATAATATAGAAGAACAATATTCAAAGTGTGGTTTGATCATTTTATTATGTAAATTGATTGCTCACTTAATAGATATTTGATTTCTAATTTTATTAAAAAAAATTTACTTTTTTAGCGATCTTTTTACACTGAGCGAAATAAACAATGAAAATATTAAATAGAAATCAGTTTAATTTTTTCGTGTTTAAACATGGCCTTATTATAATTTTTTTAAATAGAAACATGTTCCTTTTGAAGAAAAATATGTTTGTTTTAAACAAATTCATGTTAAACATGTTGTCAAACATATATTTGATTAATTCTAACAGATTTTTATTTAATATTATAAACACGGTTATGTTTGAAATAATTAAAATAAAATATTGTAATAGATTTGTATTTGATTCAAAATGAAACTTGTTTAACAAAGAAGAATTTATTAACCAAAAATATTGTTGGTTTAAACAGATTTACGTTCAAAATATCTTCAAGTATGAATTTGTTTGATTCAAACAGATGTCTTTTTAATTTAAATATGTTTCTTTTTAAAATAATGAAAATAAAATTAGGAGATCCCCTGTGATGAGCACAGAAGCGGTTTTATTTAATAAGCTCTTTGTTGAAAACATTACGGGATGATTAAAATCATTATTTTGTGTAACTTATATAAGGTGTAGGTGTTTAATGACAAAAAATATTGTTAATGAACATTGATTGTGTTAGGCCTACACTACACAGAATAAACCTGAATTCCCAACAGATTTTTACATAAAACATTAGTTTGTTTTAGATAAAAATATTACAAATGCAACAACGACACAGACTTAGCTTCCGGATAATACTTTGGATAATGTAGGATACTTTATCTTTGCCTCATCACAAAAAAAAAGTATTTAGTTTTGCATTCACAACTCGTTATTTGGTTCTAATTCGTTGTTATATCTCTTGTGTAGTCTATAATACTAGCCTTGTAACCCGTCATAAATGATGGAAATCAAATAATTCCAAACCGAGAGCCTCTCATCCTAATGCTTATAATTGGCCATAATTCAAGTTGTGGCAAATCAATTATAATAAATTAAAATAAAATGAATCCTAGTTTTTCTTTCTTTCCTTAGATTCTTTCTTTCATTCCGAATTTCAGAAAAATGTTATTTTGCTTTCTTTTATCATTCCATTATTTTCTAAAATTTCGTTTAATGTGATTAGAACTTGCCTAATTCTTTTTTGTGCTTAACAAGTTAAATGCATTTAAAATATTAAAGTCATGTTTATTTAAGGTTTTTAAGAAAACAATAAATTGAGAGTATAATTTGGTAACAACTTAAATAAAATGAGACTATGCTATCTAAGAATGGCTAGTTCCTCAGTTGATAAGCCAGTATTTTGATAAATAAATACTCGAAATACCGTACACGATTCTATTTAAAAAAAATATATAAAATTAATTATTTAAACAGATTTTTGTTTGCTTTAAACTCTTTTGTGTTTAAAAAATATGAAATGAAAAAATTAAACAGATTTTTGTTTGAATTGAATTGAATTATATTTGTTTGAAAGAAAAACATGTTTAATTGAAAGAAAATGCTTAAATTGGCATTGATTGAAAGCGTTATTACTTATTACAATTCACAATTCAAACCGTGTAGAATGTGAAGTAAAAAAATTTTAAATAGTTAAAAATATAAAAAAGAATTTAGTTTTAATTTAATAAAATTGGTTAAAAATAACTCACGTGAAGTTAAAAAAATTAAGAAAAATTTGAAAAACATTGAAAAAAAGGTAATTCAAATTTTATATAAATTGAAAGAAAATTATCAAAAAGATGGATGGTAAATACTAATCATTTGTTACTGGATCGCATAGATAGTACAATTTATATTGAAACTCTGCTACATGAGGACCCTTCAAGCTTTTCATAATTCCCGTGGCATCAGATAATTTGCATAAAAAACTATAGGAATGGAATTTAGCCGAACTTATATCTATATTCATTGGTAAGCATATAAAATGTAGAAAAAAGTGATAAATACAAAATTAAGTATTACAATATTTTATAACAGAAAACGAGATAACCTATGATGGGTGAAAATATTTATCCACAGAGGATTTAAAGGAATTGGAAAAAAATGAGGTAAATATTTAACTTTAGGTATAGGATTTTTAAAAATACATCATACACCAGCATCAAGTGTTATATATTTAATTTAATTATTTTTAGATTTTTATTTCAACATTGATGATAATAAATAATTCATTAGAGGAGCAACAAGTTTCTGGGTATCATTCAGCAAGAGACTACAACCACATCTCGATTTCAATATTTTACATATTAAAAATATTTCTTTTTTTTCAAGTCCTCCTTTACATATACACACAATTAATAATGGAAAATGTTATTTCCGAAATAAATTTATTTAATGTTTTAATAAAAAAAAAATCTTTTTTAATAATTTTTTATTTAAAATAAAAATGGTTTGTAAGATTATTATTATAAAAGACAATAAAATTAACGCAAAAAATCTATTAATTAAGTACAAGTAATTTTTGATGTACCATTTACGTATTATTTATTTATTTATTTATTTATTTATTTATTTATTTACTATTTAGTTCAAACAGTTTACAAAATATAATACAATTTAATTATTAAAATTTTGAATTAACACAATGTATCAAATAAGATTTATGATTTAAAGTTTAAATTACTTTGAAATTTAATACAACATAGTTTTTATAAAAAACAAAAAAAAAAATTAGATAAAATAAATTTCATCAGAAAAAAAAGAGAAGATGTAAAGTTATTAAAAGTATTAAAAGTTAATTATAACACTACAAATTAGTTAATATTAGTAGCGGAAAAACAAGATTAATTAGGAGGACTAAGGAAGCAAGTGAAACAAGGTTTTCTTTAAACTGGTTTTGTTCAAAGAAAAGTCAACACTGTTTTTGTATTGATTAACTGCCATTAACATTCTATTAATTGGCTCAAATTTACCATAATTAGTTCTATGGAAAGGAAGATTAAAAAGATGTTCTATACGAAAACGCGTACTGGTGTTAATGTACGAGTTAATCTGATCTTTTATAATTTTGGAATCAATTTCACCATTGTATACTTGGGATATGAATAAGATATCTGCAACAACCCTTCTTGATTGCAATGTGTTCATCTGAAGAAGCTTCAGACGATTTATGTATGGAGGTAGGATTATTGGGTTAGACCAGGGAAGATTACGTATAGAGCATATCGCAAAAAATTTTTTTGAATAGATTCAATTCTATTAATATGAGTGGAATAGTGAGGTGACCAGACAGGGTTTGCGTACTCAAGGTGGGGGCGAACAAGAGTAGTGAATAAAGATTTAGTAATGTATGGATCATCAAATTCCTTAGACCATCTTTTAATAAAACCTAACATAGAATTTGCCTTGTTAATTATGCTATTAAAGTGAAGTTTAAATGTGAGTTTATCGTCAAAAAGTACGCCAAGGTCTTTAAAATGAGAAACTCGGTTGATTAGTTTAGAATTAAAAGTATAATCAGTTATTATTGGAATCAATCTACGAGTAAAGGAAATAACAGCGCATTTATCAATATTAAGGAGAAGATTATTATAGCCGCACCACTTAAAAAACGAATCAAGATCGTTCTGTAGTACAGTACAATCATTATATGAAGATATTTTTTTATAAATTTTCATATCATCAGCATATATTGATCACGTTACTATTGTTAATGAGATTGTTGACATCATTAATTGAGATAATGAATAGTAAGGGACCTAGATGGCTGCCTTGTGGTACACCAGAGGTGGCAGAAAATGATTCAGAAAGAGCTGATCTAAACATTACACTATAAGATCTATTGGATAAAAATGATTTAATCCACATTATATTTAATCCAAATTTAGGAAATCCCAGTTTCTTAAGTTTTAATAAAATAACACTATGAGGCAGTAAATCGAATGCCTTGCTCAAATCTGTGTAAATGACATCAGTCTGAAAGCCAGCCTCCATAGTGTTCAGGAAGTGTGAGCAAGACTCAACTAAATTTGTAACCGTAGATTTTTTTTTTACAAAACCATGGTGATTAATTGATAAATGTTTAGAACAAATATCATAAATTGAATCAAAAACTATTAATTCGAAAAGTTTAGGTATGCATGAAAGTTTTGCTATTGGACGGTAATTTGTGACCATATTTTTAGCACCTTTTTTATAAACAGGGCGAATAAATGAATTTTTCCAATATTGTGGAAATATTCCAGAAGTAAACGATCGATTGAATAAAAGGGATAATGGTAACGCAAAAGATTCAGAACAGTTTTTTAAGATTAAAGATGGTACTTTTTCAGGTCCAGGAAATACATCACTGTTGAGATTATTCAAATAACTCTTTATTTTCTGAGTAGAGAAATCTATTGAGATAACTTGGTTTTCAGGTTGGTTTATCATGTGATTAAAATTATTTTCATCAACTTCAAAGAGATTTTCTGAATAAGAACTACAGAAAAATAGCTTGAAGAGATGTGCAATAGATTTCGGAGAGTTAGCACTAACATCATTATAGGATAGGTGACGGGAAATTGATCAGATTTATGTTTGGAGTTAACAAATTTCCAAAAGGACTTAGGATTAATCCTTAGCTGAGAGCTAACATTTATTAAATAGTTGTTATAACTGAAATCTAATGTCAGTTTGTAGGAGTTGAACAAAATTAAAAAATTAAGATAGTTTTTAGTGGTTTTCTCTTTTAAGTACTTATTCCAAGCTTTATTCTTTTTATTTCTTAATTTTTTTACTTCATGATTAAACCAAGGAGGACTAGAACTAAGGTCTCTATTACGAGCCAAGGGTACATACAATTCCAAACCTTTAGATAGAATTTCGTAGAATTTAGAAACCGCCTTATTGATGTCATCATCTTCAACTATAAAATTAAAGTCAATTGATAAAAGAAAATTATTTAGCGCAGAAAAATTAGCGTTGGCAAAATTATATTTATAAGATAGTTCATAAGCAGGTAATACTGGGCTATTATAACAATATGAAAGAAATATAGGAGGATGAAAATTATCAACATTTACTAAGGGCATAATAGGAACACTAAAAGTATAATTATCCCAATCTGTTACAAAAATAAGATCAAGTTGCCTATCCATACAATTAGTCACTGAAGAAATTTGTTGAAGACCATTTAAATTACAACCATCCAGTAAAGTATATTCACAGTCAGAATTAATCTGAAGTGGAATTAGATATGGTTCATCCTCGTGATGTACCCATGATACTTTCGGTAAATTAAAGTCACCGCAAACTAATAATTCATCAGAGGGATTCATTAAGGTTGAGATATGGTCAAGAGAAAGCTTAAAGTTAGAATATATGTCAACAACAGATTTTGGAGGTATATAACAACAAACAATATAAAGCGATTTGTTAAGAAGTTCAACTTTTAAAGCAACTAATTCAAGTGAATCACAATGGGGAAGAAACAACTCAATAGCATTAAAGCTATTCTTAATTGCCACCAGAACGCCCCCTCCTTTAGCAACAAATCCTGAATTTAAGGTGATAGAAGTTTGTTGAAACCTATCCTTTCTAAAAACAGTGTAGGATTGGTTAAATAGTTCTAAGGACTGAATTGAATTAGTCAACCAGGTTTCTGTTAAAGAGTAAACGTCAAAGTTAAGAGTAATGGAGTTACGAAACACATTCGAAGTTTTTGTACGTAGACCCCGAACATTTTGATAGAAAATAGATAAGGTACTAATAGGAGTGTTATTAGAAGCAGAAACTGAGGTTGGTTGATTTAGGGCTACGTTTAAAAGGTTAGGGACGTTGAGGTTTCTCATGTTTACCTTTAGGGCCTTGAAAATATTTTATCCTTTTTGTTGAGACGTGCTTACGATATGTTGCTAGATCCTTCTGAACAACTTCGCTAGATACACCTAGAGATTCATGATATGTAATGAAAAGCTCTCGAAGAGCTTCATAGTTGGTTGGCAATCCTTCTTGCTGAATTAAAATTTGAATGTTGACTTTGGTTTTGCCATCTAGGCATGCAGTATCTGGATGGTCGTGTAAATACGCTAGGAACAGCCTCACATTGTCATAAATTCTATGATCTCTAAATCTAGAAAGAATATACCTGTTCTCACCCTTTTGAGTCTTATTTTGAGTGAATCGAACTTTTGGTGGCATCAAGGGATATATTATAGTTAGTTATAAGAAATTTATTTTTAAATTACATAAAAAATGTGTGAATAAAAATATGTTAACTTCTAAAAATATGTTTCATTCTTTTATTTGAAAAGCGAGAAGGAGGTGGCAACAAACGCGTGACCCATCCAGCAAAACGGATCTTAATAATAAAAGTCAGGAGCTAAAGAGAGAAATAAAGAAATTAAATGATAGATCTCTGAATTATTACCTAGAAAATTTAACAGCTACTAAAGAAACAAATTATTCTTTATGGAAAGCTACGAGTAAAATGAATAAGTCTATTGTGCATTCTCCACCACTGAGGAAAAATGATGGCTCATGGGCAAGAAGCGATAAAGAAAAAGCTGACACTTTTGCAGATCATCTCGCTGAAATTTTTAAGCCCAATGAAATGAACACTGTTATTGATCTAACTGAAATATATAACCATGAAGATATATAAATATTCCCTTAATAAGTCGAAAAGAAGTAATTAAGGAAATAAAAAACCTAAAATTAAATAAAGCCCCAGGTTTTGATTTAATAACTTCAAATGTGCTAAAAAATATACCCAACAAAGTTCTCACACTCTTGGTATATATAATGAATGCCTGTATTAAGCTTAAACACGTACCTAGTATATGGAAAGTTGCCGAGATAATAATGATCCAAAAACCAGGAAAGCCTGCTAACGACACCAAATCCTACAGGCCGATATCTTTGCTCCCTACAATATCGAAGTTGTTTGAAAAATTACTATTGAGAAGGATTCAACCCCTCATAGAAAACAGGAATATAATACCTAATCACCAATTTGGGTTTAGGCAAAAACACTCAACAATAGATCAAGTACATCGAATAACAGATATTATAGAAAGGGCACTGGAAAATAAACAAATTTGTTCTTCAGTATTTCTAGATGTAGCCCAAGCTTTTGATAAAGTTTGGCATGAAGGACTCATCAAAAAGCTAAGTTGTTTGCTTCCTAAAAATTATGTTGAATTATTTTCATCATATCTCTCAAATAGAGTTTTTCGAGTTAAAAATGAGAATGAATACTCCTCTCTAAGAGATATAAAAGCTGGAGTACCGCAAGGTAGTATACTGGGTCCAATTTTATATTTGTTATACACCTGTGATATACCCGATGTAGAAAATATAAAAATAGCAACCTTTGCAGATGACACAGCGTTGATGGCAGTTGGTTCTACTATAGAAGAAGCTACAAACAAACTGCAAAAAGCTAATGACGAAATTTCCAACTGGTGCCAAAAATGGAAAATTAAATTAAATGAAGCCAAATCTAGTCATGTAAACTTCACCTATAAAAACATATTAACTCCTTTTTCAGTTAAAATTAATGATGTCGTGATTCCATACGAGAATAAAGCTAAATATCTTGGCATGACCTTGGATGCAAAACTGAAATGGAAAGGACATGTGAAAATCAAAAAACAAGAACTCCAGTTCAAATATAGAGAAATATACTGGCTGATTGGGCGGAATTCTACGGTCTCGACCTATAACAAAGTTTTGATGTATAATCAAATATTGAAGCCAGTCTGGGCATACGGTATTCAAATATGAGGATATGCTAAACAAATCCATATTCAAACTATCCAAACGTTCCAAAATAAGGTACTGCGCAACATAGTCAATGCTCCATGGTATGTTCGCAATGCCGATATTCATCGAGATCTGAAGATCTCATCTATAAAAGACGAAATAATTAAATGCGCTGCACGGCATAAAACTCGTCTGATCCAACATGTCAATACCGACAATCAAAACTTTGTGAAGCGAAGACCACTTGAGTTAGGTTAAACCCTTTTATCTATTAAAACCTTATTGGATTTTGGTAGATCAAAGGTATCTATGTTTCTTTGAGTTAAATGTAAATTAATGGTTAGTCTATAAGACTAGTTTTAATGTTGCAATAATGATAGGAGTTTTTAGTGGGTTAAAGTCCCACAGTCCTTCAACTGCCTTCCCGGTAATAGGTAGTCCCTGAAGCCTCTTTCGATGATTTACTTCTATCTGGAAAAAAAAAAAAAAAAAATTCTTTTATTTAAAATTCCTTGTATATACTATATAAAAAAAGTTATGTTGTCAATTTTGCGCTTTAATATATGTACAGCAATTTTTATGGACAATAATTTATGTATTCGTCTTAATTTTGAAAGAAGAAGATTAGAATTTGAACAGATTTTCTAGTTATTGAATCAAACAAAAAAATACGGAATAAAATGCATACAAAAAATATATTCTGTAATAAAGAAAGTTAAATCGTTATATTGAAAAAAAATCAAGGCATTGGTTTTAAAGGGAATCAATTATTTTTATCCTTGAAAAATAATTTATTGTTTCTTTTTCAATATTACGCATTAACTTTTTAATCTCAGAATATTTTTTTTTTGTATGCATTTTATTCCATATTTTTCTGGTTTGATTCAAGTAGAAAATCTGTTAAATTTTTTTAAACAGATTCCGAAACTTTTCAAACATGAGACTAGTTGATTTAAATAGAAACCTGTTCAAATTTTTTAAATAGATTCTGTTACTTTCAAACATGAAAGTGGTTCAATTCAAACATAAATCGGTTCAAATTTTTAAATACAACATGTTAACTTGAAATTGAAAATATACTTGATTTAAAAATAAGTGTATTAAATTAAATTTAATAGATGCCATGTTTGAAACAAACTCAAATCATTTTGAAGCCAAATCATAGGTGTTTCTATTTGAATTAAATATTAATCTATTTAACTTTTCTCTCAGTGTACAAACATAACTAATATGCTTTTAAAATTTAATTTACAATCTATTATTACTGCTAAGTACTTTATGTCTTCGATTATTTCAATAATTTTTATTATCTATTATAATATTATGATTTTCATTTTCCCTTGCATTAATAATTAAACATTTAGTCTTATCTATATTTAATTTAAGTTTATTCATATTTAGCCACTTACCTAAACTATTTAAATCAACATTTATTTTATCAACACATTCTCCAGCAATATTATAACAATGCATCATCAGAAAATCTTAGGAACGCTTAAAAATTTAAAACAGTATATAAATATCTTTATAACTCTAAAGTGAAGAGCAGCCAAAAGCATTCTGATCCGGAGATGATCCTGTTCTGATTCAAAGAGAAAATGGGATTCTGAAGAACATTGCACTTTAATGTTATACTCTTTCAATATATGTCAAAATATTTGCATAAGTATGCAATCTAGATCATATTGGATAGTTAATTTAATACATAATAACAAACGAAGCCGATTAACACAGGTGGTACGAAAATATTGCCCGAACTTAACTCCTGCAATTCTGATTGAAAGACTAAATGTAAGGATATATATCAGCAAATTGTCTGAAATATTAATTGATCTGGGTCTGAAAATAACACAGGTTGCAAAATTGGCTTAACTGTTAGACCACGTCCCCACTATTATCTTTTCTATAGCAACAGCCTAGAAGCAATGAAAATATTAAATTTCTTTAAAACCAAGTCACTCTTTATAAGCAAATTCAGCATGCAATTTGTGCATCTCAGAAAAGTATACAGCATAAAACTCTTTTGGCTTCCTGTGCATTCTAATATAAACAGGCTATTGAGGATAACCAAATAACCTCGCTGAAAAAGTGGTTAAAATCGACCTCAGCGTCGTAAAAAAATTTATTAAAATAATATTTTTAAATTCTCATTTTATGTACTTAGAGTTTTCAAGTGTCATTTTAATTTTTTACCATTACATTATTTAATTATTACGTTTTAGTTAGCTTTACACAAAGCATTATTCTTTGTATTCTTCCATCGTTCATGGGATAGTGAAACAATAATATATATTTATCTTTTGATAATGTATGTACATTAATATGTGAGTGGATTAGGATGTATCAGCAAAATAAAATGCTGCAGTACCTATTTCGGAAATTTTTATATATTTTAACTCTTTTATTTCATAAATTATTTTTCAAATTTTTTTCTGAGTGTCCCATATTAAAATTTCACATATAAATGAAAAATAAGAAAAAAAAATTGCGAATGAGAGATTTTGATGCAAAAATTTTGTTTTGCAAAAAAAAAATACAGTTCATATGTGGTTCCATGTAAATGGATTATACTTTTAGATATACCATAGTTATTAAAAATGAGTTGGATGTATTATTGACATAATTTTTTATTATTATTATTTTTTTTTTTTTGTTGTATTTTATATTTATTTTACCTCTTAGAACTGTAATAAATAGTTTCAATGACAAAAAATTGATGATTTGACAAAGTTAAGATATCAGAGACATATTTTTGTATTGAAATGAAATATTCCGCAGGCGTAGATTGATTATAATGACAATTTATTACTAGGAAAATCATTTTTCAGGAAACGTTTTCTATAATATTTTCCTAGAATATTTTTATGATTATTGGGAAGTTCAAATTCTTGTATTAACTGATAATGTCAATTAGGTTTATTTCGATTTTATGAATTTTGTAAATCAGAATAGATAGAATTAGAATTTTGAAAAAATATTATTTTTTTTTGTTTTTTTGCAAAATCATTTTTGAATTATGAATTTTCTTGGAATTATTGAAAAACCTTGAGAAAAAGTATAGGTGTGGTATGGTTTGTTGATTATATTGTTATAGCTAATTGCTTGTTTAAATAATTACAGTGGTGGGCTTAATTTGTAAATTATGTTTTTAAGGTAAGTCTGGACATTTTTTTTTTTAATTAAAGAATTTAATATTTTTGAAAGATTGTTTATAAAGATTTTAAAATTAAAAGAAAATAGAATTACAATGATAAAAGCCTTACTACTTCTAAAAATTGGCTGTAAAAACCTTAGTCAAATACTATTTAATTTAGCTAAAATTTGTTCTTAATTATTTTTAATTTTTAATTCTTCATTGTTTCTATATAATAAAATACGAAAATGTTTTCAGTTAGTTTGTGAGAATCAGTCCACATTATATCAAAAGATTCGATGGATACTCGTGAATAAAAAAGGGGGTCGAAAAAACTTAGTAGTCGTAGATGAAAGATTTAAAATTTAATATTAAAAATTGTAAATAAAATAATATTAAAATAAAACATTTTTATTATATATATATATATATATATATATATATATTACATATATAGTTATATTGAAATAGGACCGAAAAGTACAGATGAATTAGTTTGTACCGCTAGAAATCATTGAAAATATGTAAATGTGATAACAGGCATAAGCGAACTACTTCCAAATTAATTTTTATTATATATATATATTAAAAGAAGGATCAAAACTATTTACACAATCATTTGAAGTGCCAAATATTTTTACATTATCACTGTTAAATAAGTTCTAGCAATGACTTTCATCAGTAATATTGAAATGAGACCAAAAGTACAAATTAATTAGTTTGTACCGCTAGAAATCATTGAAAATATATAAATGTGATAACAGGCATAAGCGAAATACTTCCAAATTAATTCCAACCGATATATTGTGGATGTTATGTCATAAGACTATTAATCAGAAAGTTTCGATTTTGTTCAGATATTAGAAAATTATAGGAAATAAATTATTATTCTTAAAAAAATTAAATATCCGATCCATTTTATTTAATAAATTGCAGTATACAGTGTTTTATGTACGGAAATGTATTCAATACCAATAGTTATTTCTTTTTTTTTTTACTTAAAAATTTATTTACAATTTATATTAAGTATAAATATAGTAAGTAAATATTTATGATGTAATTTATTTATTTTAACTTGTAGCAGATGTTTCCATCGAAGACATGCCTTAGGATCAATTGGCAATCAATTATTTGTTATTTTATTTTTTTTATGCTGAGTTCTTCATTTTAGACGTTTCCTCTGACCTCCAGTTGGCACTTGGTTGCGGGCTGAATTGTTTGGATGAGCTAAAAGTTTCAGTATGTGGCTGGTGCTATATTTAGATATTGCAATGGTGACGGATTCAATGTTTAAGTCGTGTTCAATAACTTTATTTGGCATAAGCCAAGGGGGGCATTTACAAGTGACCTTAACACCTTATTTTGGAATCTTTATATGATGTTCATGTTGATTTTCGATGTGAAACACCAAAGCTGGATTCCATATGTCCAAATAGGCTTTATGGAATCCAGTTTTAAGGTTACTGTTATCCAAGCTATTAACAAATAAAATATCAACATTAACTTTCGTAATTTGTTAGTTGAAATATCATTTATAGAACAAGCATATAAGAGAAAGCATATTAATTTATATTATGTGATTAAAATAGATTTGTCATTTGAAAATGTCATTTCAGTGTAGGCGCTTGCTACACTCAGGGAAAAATCCTATTAAATTAAAATTATTTTCTATTAATTCAATTAAATTTTACTATTAAAATTCGTCAATGGGATATACCGTTTTGAAATAACAATTTGAATGTTATTAAATCAATAGTTGAAATGTACCATTATTTTAATAGTATTGTCCTGTAAATATTATAATGCATCACATTATAATTTTAGTATATCCTATAATTATAATAATAGTTTTAATAATATTAATTTAATAAATTTAATAGAATGTATACTATCATTTTAACAGTATTGTCGAAGTGGTACACTTTTTTTTATAATAGGAGCATCACATTAATTTTAATATTAAATATTATTACTTTTATACTTCATATTAATTTAATGAGGTAAATCCTATTTTTCTAGTACCTATATTTGTTATGTAAGGTTAAAGCAGTCCAAATTAAATGAAATAATATTAACTATTTATTAAGTCGTTTTATTCTATAAATAGTATTTACTTTTACTTGTACATTTTAACAGACTTGTTTGTACTTTATCATAAAAAAATATAGCTTAAATCTATCAAAATAACTAATGACAGTAATAATATTAATATCAAACATATATATACATTAAAACTAGATTTAACAGAAGGAAAAAATAATCTTAAGCTTAATTAATTATAACAATTATTACAGCATAGGTTTGGAAATGCTCGTTAAAATAATTATCATGCCACTGTTTGCATAACATATAAGGTTTTGTGTAAAACTATTTCTTTGATTTAATAAAGTGAAACTTTTTGAATATCCGATTTTGTTAAAAAGAAACTTTTTCTATAATCTTTGCCTCAAAAAATTAATTTCGGCAAGCTTCGATAAGTTTCGGGCAAGTCAATGTTTTCAATAATCTAAATAGTTACCAAATGAAGGTTATTATGATATACATATATATTTTGTTCTTCAAAAACTAAATCCATTTCGGACAAACGTTTGGTAGCAAGTTGATATGAAAATTAAAGTCCAGCTTTGATTGCAAGTGTAAATGAAATATTAGTTCTTTACTGTTAGTTGATTTAGCAAAAATTGTTGATCAAAATTATAATTTTTTCTTACTATATTATAACATTTTGCTTAAGCACTATTATTTGAATAATGTTTATTTTTATTTTTATTTTTAATGTCAACTCAAATATCAGGCGTGTTCGTAGTGGTCGCGCCTGCGCAACAAAACAGATTTTTTGTTCGTAGTTGCATATCATCAAAAATTCTGTGCAGATAAAAAGCAGGCGCTTGTATTCATAGTAATCGGTGTCGCGTCAGCGTTGGGCAGATTGTGCAGATATTTTAGTGCGCCTGTTTTAGAATGATTTTTAAAGTGCATGTCATTTAACATTTAATAAATAAAAATGTCGCGAAAAAATATTTAAGTAAAAAATAAAAATTAATTATTAAAATAAAATAAATGTGTTTAATAATATATAAATATAATAAAGTCAATGTATTGAAACAAATATATAATAATTTTAATATATTTTAATATATAAATAATATATATATTGAAATGTATTAAATATTTAAAAAATATATATAAAATATATTAAAATATATTAAATATATAAAAAATATATTAAAATATATTAAATATATATAAAATATATTAAAATATATTAAATATATATAAAAATATATAATAATATGATTATAAATAATATAATATGACTATATAAACGAATTGTGCATGTGCTGCTAAACAATTTTCTGCGCGCCTGCGCAAATTGTTTTGTTCATACTGATAGAGAACAAAATCTGCAAGACACCGACGCATGGTTTACTGCAACTACGAACACGCCTATAGTATTTAATTTATTAACTTTTAACTTTAATTTGGTAAACATTTTTTATCGAAATTTGATTTTTTTAAAATTATATAATAACATTTAACTTAAGCACTAAAGCTAATTTTTGATTTTAAATTTCTATTTATTCTTTTATTCCAATTACTTCTAATTTGTTCTTATCTTTATTTTTAATTTTTTTTTAATACTTTAATTTTTTAATTTCTATTTATTTAATCTGAACTTTTTTTAATCCTTCAATGCAAGCTAATCGAGTTCGAACAGGTGCTATTAATCAACAGATTTTTACTTTTGAACAAATATTGCATTATACTCGGGTCTTATAAAGGTTATTTTTAGCACATTTTTTGAATGATTTCCGAATGGTATAGTTGATTCTATAGTATATACTATTTTTACTAAAACTTTTAATCTACTTATTTGAAACTCACACTTGTATTTAACTATCTGTACAAATTAATTTAACTAAAACACCCACTAAACTAATTCTTAACCTACACTTGGGCAGGATTAACGTATGTTAATATTTACTTTTTTACTTTTGAAAGTAAAACTTTATTATTTGGCCGATCTTAATGAAATCAGAGACCAGTGCCTAATTTTTTGAGTAGATATTGAATATATAAAGAAAAGTTAGGAAAAACGTGTCTATACCCAATTTAATTTTTTTTCTTTATTGTAGGCCATTCTATAAAATTTTACCAAGTAAAATTAAATTTTTAACATCATAAAAATTAAAAAAACAAACAAATATACATGTAATAATCCCGAATAAGCTTAAAGTAGGAGGTGCAGTTATATTATTAACTTCTAATACACAAAAGTATATATTATGTAAACAAAAAAAATGTGAAATATTAAGTGACAAATAATTCTTAATTACTTACTTACTTATGTGTCAGCATATCATGTAGGCCTGACTCATCAACGGCCTCTATTTGTGACGGTTACAGTCTTTTGTTCATGATACGAAATTGTTTTCATGTCTGTCGATACTTCGTACCTCCAACGAAAACGTTTGGTCTGCCTCGTTTTCCTGTACCTTCGGGTCTGGATTAGAAGGTTCTCTTGGCTGGAGCATTTTCGTTTATCCACTCTTAGCTCGAACCACTGTATAGTCTCTTGACTTCAACTTTTTCAAACTATCTGATGTTGAATTTTCAAAAATATTTGACTTGGCATTATTCTGTTAATTTTATTTATTTTAAAAATATATTTTTAGTATGTCTATCATTTTTTCATCCAATATATTGACTTACTTTTGTTACTTAACCTACCAATAATAATATACAATTTCATTAACGTTTTCAAATCTTCATATTAGAAATCATTTTTATTTAAAAAACAATCTTATTTTTTTTCTTTAAACAAAATCTGTGATTCTCCTCCATGATAACTTAATTTCTTGATGAGTATATGTATATTCTTACAATGTCGTGCTGACAGTTACCCTATAATTGGATTCATACGTTTAACAAACCAATGTAATAAAATTTTAAATTGCATCTTAAATAAACAAAATTTCATTATCCTTTTTATTAATTCTCATTTTTATCTTTAGACATGCTTCTTCTCAACTGTATGTATACCACATTACATTGTAAATGTTGCATATATTAAAAAAAAAGAAAAAAAAAAGAAAAACCAAAAAAACGCAAAAATAAAAAAGTAAATAAAGTAATTTTCCAAAAATTGATTATGCTAAACTCACACGCTATCACCATCATAAATCAGCACCTCCAACTTCACTTGAAAGCAATTTACCTTCATGGCTGTTTTTATTTTGTTTTTGTTTTTAATTTTTTTTTTTTTGTTTTTTAGTGTTCTAAATTGGCATTTGTAACTTTTAATATTCAATTTTAAATTGGCATTGCAGTGGTATTATATATACAAAAGAACATTGAATGTGCATAGGCAAATAGAATGGTAAGCGCCAAAAAATTTGCCTTAGGGATTTATTTATAAAAAAAAAAAAAAAAAAAAAAAAAAAAAAAAAAAAAAACATAAAACTGTTTGTGTGCCCAGCATATAAATTGCATGGAATTGGTAATGAATCAAAAATGTGTGTTTTTATTATTACAGGTATTTTAGAAATAAAATAAAGAAATGCAATTTAAAGAGACTGAATCAGTGATTATTTAAATATTTAGGTCGATTCAAAATATTGAGCAAGGTGTTTTTGTTTTGTTTTGTTTCATTAAAGTGTTCTACTTTGATTTTAGGTCTTCTGCGGCTTAAGAGGTAAAATGAAAAATATATCATTTTTCGTTACAGTTATAACTACACCTTCTACTTTTTGTTCTTAAGATTGCTACAGACTTTTTTGAATGCCATAACCTATAACTATAACATATAACTGCTAATAAGCTATCATTGAAAAAGTTTTAATATTATGATTTCGGACATTGCCCAAATTAGTGATAATTTCCACATTTTTCGTTTGATAATGATGTGTTTTTAAAATTAAGTTATTACCAAGTTACTTATAAAGCTCAGGCCAAATTTTTTCCAAAAAAATCATTTGAATTTCTAGATTGATGTGCACGACGGTAAGCTTTGAAGATAAATCTATTTCAACAATTCTGAAAATATTTGATTTGCTACTCTTATCGGTTCTATTCCATTGTGTTGTCAGTAACAAGATTTGGTTTTATTCCACTGTGTTGCTAGTAACTAAATAGAAATAATCTCTTGATATTTATCAGATAGCACAAAATATTTTTGACATTTGTATTACAGCTTGCAATTTCTGAAATTTGAGATAAGTTGGGAAAAAGAAATTTGAATTGAAATGTTTGGGGAAAAATTTAAATTGCAACTGAATAATTAATAAATTTATTTAATTTATTTATTTATTGCCATCATACATATTCATAATTTTTTTTTTTTTTTACAATACTAAATTTTATAGAGCTTATACTATTGTATTTACACCTATGACTATTCTTAATTATTACTTAGGCTCGCTGACTAATTTATTTATTAATTAATTTATTATTTAAAGAAAAAAATTCATTTTTGAATATTTATGTTTTTTCATAAAACTTACGCCTACTGACATACTAAGAAATGAACCTAAATTGAAACCTATTCTAAAATTGCTCTTATGAGCGGATTATTTGAGTAATAATTAATAAAGTTTTATTCTATTTCTATTTCTATTTTCCACATAGTACGCTTTTATTTATATTTTATAATAGTTTTAACAAACTTATAGTGAAAATGCATTGCCTACGTACTTTTATTCTAGGATAATTCACATGTTATTGAAATTTGTTATTGAAAGTGGTTATCGTCTAGCGTGGTGATTGTCCTACTCCACAGCCTAGTTCTAATAGTTTTTAAAGAAGCAATTGGCAACTACCTACCTATAAACATTTAATCCAATATTCGAGATTCATGCCATATAACAATATTAACTCAAACACCGACCCGCCATTATATATTCGACTATACAATATTATATTCGATAACCAATGATGATGTTTAATAATCAAACTTATTTTTTTTTTAAATTTTTGTAATTTTATATTTTAATATATCCCAGGTCAAGTAACATAATGTACCTTCTTTCTTTACCTTTTTGCCTTTTATACATTAATTCTGATATATTATAATCTATAAACTTATCTGTATGCACCTAACTATAACGTATATTAACTAATATGTAAAAGAAGTTAAGTTCATATTTTCTTACTATTATTATTATTATATTTTTTTTTTTACTGGTAATCGTTATGTAATAAATGGATTCAATTTTTTTTTTTTTTTTTTCTTGTGATCATGAAATTCTTTTTACAGGGCAAAGGATTTAAAATACATTCATTTAATTCTCGTTTATAAATCAAACAAAAACCGATTAAAGGGGTTCAATAAATAAAATCGGAATAACAAAAAAAACACATACAAAACAACAACAAAAAATTACCCGATCCTGTAATTCAATATATTAGACTCCTAAAAATTGCGGTATGGTATTTGTTGCAAATCGATTATAATTTAGAGATATGTATTAAAAAATAATGTAATGTTGAGTCGAACACAAAAAAAGAGTTCTATTTCATAAAGAATTGTAAAAACAAAAATAAAAAAAACCCAATAACCAAATACAAAAATCGATTCTTTGACAGATCGAATAAAAAAATAAAAAAAAAACAAATAAAAGAAAAAAAAATGAAACAAAGTTAATAATTTCAGAAAATTATTACTACAAGAGCGTTCATCGTTCGTTGTTATTTTGTTTTTGTTTTTTTTTTTTGTGCAATCGTTATTTTGTACCGCCCGTTGATTTGTAGCTGTTATTCAAGCAAATTGATAGAATTAATGAACACTGTAGGAAATATGAATTTTAATTTTACACATGTATCTATTTTTGAAAAAAAAAAAAAAATTGTAATGTAAAAAAAAAAAATAAATAATAAAGAAGAAGAGTTTAAAATCACTAAAATCGTTCCCAACATAATATGATGGCATTAATCCAATAGATTGAATATATTTTGAATGGGTAAAAACTAATTTTTGGTTTTGGTTTTCTTGTTAGTATTTTTGTTTTTAAATTTTATAATCATAGAATCGGTAGCAAACTAAGAGTTTCTAATTTACATAAATTTACCTTTTTATGCTATATTTGCTGGTAATAGGTCTTTAAATGTGATGATTATTTTGAATTCGTTGAAGTGTAAGGTGTATATGTAATATTGTATACAGGGTGTAATTTTATTTATTTATTGAAATTAGGAATGTTATTACGGATTTATCTAATATATTAATACGCTAATCATATCAGTAAAACTGTCCACCTCGGTGAATCAATGCCAAAAGCACTGACATGAACCCAAAAATTTCAATGTAAGAATTTTTCAAATTATTACCGCAAAAATTTACCGATTAAGAAATAAAAAAAGTTATTGTGCCTATTATTGAAAACGGCGTTTCAATCGCGGCTCGTATTGAGTAAAACCGTGTTCGATTCGATCGATTGATAATTTGGTATTTTTGAAAACATCAGTTGCTCCAGTAATCGGTAAAATTTATCTGTCAGCGGTAAATATTTTGTTGTTGTATTGTTGTACGCAATAAGCATTTATTAAGAATATAATATTTCAAAACTGGATTTTATAACTAATACATGAATAAATTGAAGAAATGATAAATGCAGAAATGTAAAGGACATTGCAAAGGATATTTTTAATTTAATTAATAAAGAGTAGTAAAAACAATTTGTTTGAACAAAATATTTAAAAAAACATTTTTTTTTATTTATTCATTCATTTATTTACTCAAATGAGCTCCATTGCTCGTACAGAGTGTTTTTAGTTTTTTACAATTTTATTTATAACTATTACTAATTAAGTTTTAATTCAGTGCAATCTTAATTTTAAAATAAGGAATTTTTAATTTTTTATATTTAAATTTGATTTATAAAAGATAACAAAATAAGTATAATATGATTAAAAACTATTTAACTTTTAACTTTATAAATATTTTTTGACTAAATAAAAATTCGTTTAAATATGTTTTCAAAGAAATAGAATATGATTTTCATAAAACTCTTCATCATTACTCGAAATTGTTATTCATTTAAAAATGTAAAAAAATATAAAATTTCACTTTAAATAAAAAAAAAAACAAACATTCGATATTATATATATATTATTCTGCATTTATCTGGATGTTTGTAAGTTCGACGGAACGCTCCAACACATATACAAATTGCATATGTATACAAATGCATATATATACAAATTGCTTTGGTGGTTTTTTTAATCCCTGTCTACCATGCTGAACCTTTGCAGGAAAAATTGATTGCATGAACTATATTTTTTTAATTTAATGTCAGTCTTCTTCGCAAATAATAAGGAAAAATAATAAATAATAATAATAATATAAATAAAACAAACAATTTTTTTGATTTATAATAATAAGGACTAATAGAAATTTAATCAATAGTTTAATATGGTATAATAACCAAAAGGCAAACAGCATTTAACACAAAAAAAAACATAATTCACTCAAAGGTTATTCTTATTACTTAAAATTATACACAATAATATACATGTGTATCAGCATATTTGTATTGTATAATATTATACATTATACATGCTACTTTATTGCTTCTACCTTTTATTTTTGTCATTATAGTGTGCGTAACTCACTTGACTCAAAAAAAATTATTTTTGTTTTTTTTTTTTGTTTTTTTTTAGTATTTGCTGTATCTGTATTCTGTATGTTCTGTATGCTCCATTCCAAAAATATTATTTTATTTTCAGTGTTAAGTGTTCACTGTTCACTTCACTGTTCAGGTTCACTGTTCAATCAATAGAACTTGATAGAAGTAGATTAGGATAATAAACTCTACTTCTACGTCGGATAATAAAACATTGTTTTTTTTAAATTGAAAATTATTGATGAAAATGGAACCCAACTAACGACTTATCCCTAAAACGAGTATACCATACAAAAATACAAACATTTTATACAAATTTGTTGGTATGGTACTTCTTTTTCTGTTATATAAAAAAAAAAAGATTAGTGTTAGGCCAATATAAACATAAATAAAAATAAATAAAAAGTGATATAAACATAAGTACTGTAATTTCGGAATAAAGAATCTAATGAAAGAAAAAAAGAAACTTGGATTTATTTTGCTTCCGTCATTTATGACGGGTTACAAAGCTAGTTTCTAAATAATTTTGGTTTAAAACAAAAATAAATAAACAAATCTTTAATATATTTTACTTAGTTTTTTATTTCCATCTTATAAAACGCACTAAATTAATAGCGGATATGAAATGCTATAAATTGTATGAAGCTCGTTTCTACAACGTTTTTAAAATACCAATAAACTTTACCGATTCATTTTCAAAACGCGCGTTTTCAAAAATACCAAACTTTGCAAAATCGATTGAATATCCGAGCCGCGATTGACACGCCGTTTTCAATAATAGGCATGAATAAGTGCCCATCTTTCAAATAAATCCTTTATAGAAAAGCATATCTAAGTTCTCAACCCATATAGCAAATCTATATATTTAATACAAAAACCAAATAGCGAAATATCATACAAAGATCAATAATTATGAAGGTTTTTAAAATTAGAAGAAAGTCTTCAAAGCATTTAAAATTACCCAAAAAATAAAGGAAATATTAAAAAATTTTAAATTTCTCTGGTTTGTGTCTTTGGATGACCTTGAAATGAATAATGAAAAGAATAACCCAAAAAATAAAGTAAATATTAAAAAAATTTAAATTTCTCTGGTTTGTGTCTTTGGATGACCTTGAAATGAATAATGAAAAGAATAACCCAAAAAATAAAGGAAATATTAAAAAAATTTAAATTTCTCTGGTTTGTGTCTTTGTATTAGCCACCTCGAAATGTTTCTACTTGACTAAAAAAGGCACATCTTCAAGTTAAAATGAATGTTTACAATTTGATTTGCTAAAAATGCTTCTTATAGGAAAAGCATCAGAAGCAAGATATTATAGAGAACACTAGAGACCCCTATTTATTAATTGTAATTCAAGTTAAAGCCAAATTTACGTTTTTAACAGAACAGAGATTTAAATATACTGATATTTTTCACTATCAATGAATATGTATAAAAAAGCAAAAACAAAAACAACTTTGTTTACAACTTACTACGATACACATTAGATTGTCTATTCCTAAGTACCTACCTACATTTAATGATGAAAATAAAGCTCACATGCTACTTATGCTATACACTCTCTTGAAATTTTTATAAATAGGATGGTGTACTGGTGCAGGTGTGGTCCACGGTGTGGTGATTTATTTTTTCTCATTTTTGGTGAATAGATTGAATAATTTTGAGGTGAGATGTTGACAACTAACTTTATTATAATATATGATATCAAAAGCCATATTGATTATTTTTATTCAATTAGTGCCGATATTATAAAATTACCATCTTCTTCATCTTCAAATGGTGTCTCCGTCCGTCGTTGCAAATGGAAATTTTGAAGCAGAATAGCCAGCTGTACATCGGTGATTGTTTAGTTTGATTTAATTGGTGGGATAAAACTTCATCCCTCGTACTTAGGCCTTGCGATCCGTTGTAGCCCGATTACAGAAGCAAGGAGATAAGAAAAAGAAAAAAAATAACGTATATGCAACAAAAATGATATGATTGAATTGGAAGATATGCTAAGAAAAAAGAATTGTTTTGTAGAAGTGTAGTTTTGTGAAGTTAAATGTTTAAATGAGGAGGGAAGAAATATTTTTTTAATGATAGATCGACGAATGTTACGCCACGAATAGCTGGTATTGGTTTATTTTTTTTACTATAAAAATCAAGAATAAGAATACAATATAAAAAGTATAAAAAATATTTAGCATTAGTGGAGAAAAATCAATTTAAAGTTACTTAACACGTACTAGAAAATAGTGATTAGGAAAATTTAAAAAATTATACCAATGTAAGGAATATATTTTTTTAATAAGTAGAAGTGAAATAGTTAGGTTTAGTAATTTAGAAAAAATGTATAATTAATTTGGAATAAAAAGTCATTTTGCGTTAAACTATATAGGAATAAAATATGAAGTATGAGTAATTTTTAAATTAATTTAGTACAGATTCCAGTATTGGTGATCCGATGTAATCGAAAGAGGAGGGATGGCGGTCACATTCTTCTGTAGCTGTCACAGTGTTTCCCTAGAATTGTTTTTTCTCTTTTTGTTTTCTATTAAATTTTTCTCTTGTTATTTTTTTTAGTAAATATAACTTTATTTTAATTAAATATTTAATTAATTTTGATCATTTTCATTAGGTATAATTTTGTTATTAACTTATTTTAAACATAATTTATCATAATAATGATTTTTTATGTTTCTATAATGCCACTTTGGCGAAGAAGCAATTATATTAATAAGAAGAATTTTGTGAAAGAAATAAAAAAGGGCCGACATGATCCAATATTAACTTTATATCCATAATAAGTTCATAGATACCGTCTTATATTTTATTTTATTTATTTATTTCTTTCAAATCTCAAAAGAGCTCTTATAGAGTATATACAAGTTATTGTTAACATCAAAACTTAATAACTTAAGACTAATGCGGATAATTCGAACAATTTATTTAAAAGGAAAATTCATACAATTATCTAAAAAAAATTTAATTTTTTATAAAAAAAAGATCTTTTATTGATTTAGTGATTTAGAAAGAGCAAGAGAAGACAAATTAGACATTCAGTAATATACATACATGTACAAATTCGAAATTTTTATATTTAATTATTATATTTTTTAAAATTAGTACTTTAATTTCTTTTTTGAATTTTTTTGGTGGTAAATTTTTTATATTATACGGTGGCACGTTATATAGTCGGATGCTAGTGTTTATTACAGAACTCAGCACATTTAGATTTCTGCCGGCATACAAACGCATTTGATTGGCTGTTCTGGTGTTATGTTGATGAACATCATTGTTGGATGTTCATTGTGTGTTTAATTTTATATTACTGTGTTTTATATTGTGCATATGTAATATTTGTGTCATATCCCGAAAGTCCTTTAGTTTTAATATGTTATATTTTTTATATATTGTATTAGTTGATTTTCTTCTGTTTAGGCAAAATATGTTTTTTATGGTTTTATTTTGTATTGTTTGCAACATTTTTAAATTCATTTCAAATGTATTACCCCATATGCTTATGCCATAAGAAATAGTGCTATGGAAAAGACTGTAGTAAATTGATATTTTGTTGGTACACTTTTCCCTATTTTCTTAAATACTCCAGCTATTCTCCTTGTTTTCTTAGCTAGTTCATTTATATGTGTATTCCAAGTCAGATTTTCATCCAATATAATTCCAAGATACTTATGAGTTTTTACTTGATCTATTTTATTTTTATCATAAAATACTGAAATAGTTTCATTATTTGGCTTAATTAACATACATTTTGTTTTGTTCACATTTACTGTAAGTTTATGTGTACACATCCATTTATATATTATTTTCATATCTAAATTAATTCTTGTTTCTAGGTTTGTGTATGTGTTTCCATTATATATAACAACTATATCATCTCCATACATAAATAGTTTACCATATAGCTTCAAATTTGTAAGGATACTTATATAGAATGAAAATAGGACTGGACTAAACTACCTTGGATTAAACCGAAGTCAATTTCACATTCTTCACTTTTTATACTATCACATTCAGTGTATTGCTTTCTGTTTGTAAAGTAGTTATCAAACCATTTGTATTCTTTAACTTTTACCTCATATTCGTATAGAATTTTTAGCATGCTTCAATTGTCAAGGTTACAATAAAGCCATATTGTAACCTAGACAACAAATTATTTTGAGATAAATATTCATTAAGTTGATTGCTTATATAGGTTTAAATTATCTTGCTAAAAATTTTACTTATTGAAATGGGCCAGAAGTTATTAACATCTGATTTGTCTCCTGATTTTTTATATATTGAAATGACCTTGTTTGTTTTTAGTACATCAGGCATAGTGCTCTGCTGAAAAGATGAATTAATTAAATTCATTATTGGTTCAATTAATTCCTCCTTGAACATTTTGATTATTGGTAATCTGATAACTAGTAATCTGAAGATTTCGCAAGCTCCGGACATTCACTTTAATATGTTCATATTCCATATCTTTCTGTGTATTAAGATCTTAACAGATCAAAAATTATTTCTACTGTTCTATTCGATGCCAATTCATATTAACCAAAAGCAGTTATCTGAATCACAATATATCCCTACTGTTGCGATCCACATTACTATTATAAAAAAAGCAGAAACAGTTTCTTGGTTTTACTAATATCAAATTTTCGTCATAATTTCTTTCAGTGACTTATCCTACTGGTCAGCGTATATCTATTTTGTGATCTTATTAAATTAATCTATATTATCATATTGATTATATCATGACGTATATTATCTCAGGGAGGATTATCAAATTAGGGAATTAAATTAATAATTCGGCAGTTTGCCTTTAAATATGCGTTTAAGCAAAATAATCGTCTAAAATCAAACATTCTGTCGTTGTATCAAATAGAGATAACTCAGTGTTAATTGCCCTTCCAATATAGTAATGAAAAAAGCCACTTCAAGGTTATCCGACATAGCTATGAAAATAAATAATTACTTGTTTTTACTGTTATATTTACATTTAGATGTTAATGATAATTAGTAGAAATGATAAAATTTGTAAGATATTCTTCTCTTGCACTATGGCAATAGAATGTCGTTGACTATTTCATTCAGAACTTGAAGCTGAAAATTGACTATTTAAGGATATATCTATTATGTACAAATTTTTAAATTGTTTTTTATATTTTCTAATATCTATATATATTGTATACGTATATATATATGTATATGTATTGTATGTATTCAAAACTTGTTACTAGCTTTGCAATTCTGTTGAAATAAAGACTATTTTATTATTATTATTATTATATTAAGTCATCCTGTATTCAAATGAAATCAAAATAATTAGGATTTATTGAAAATACTTATTAGAAGGAGGACGATAGTAGAGTTAAAGGTGAATAAAGGAGAAAAATGTCAAGCAAGTGTTCACGTTATATTATATGTAATAACGGTTAATGATATTAAAATTTTGAAAAAATTATTGTCGCCGCAATGCGATTATTTCAATAAAACTCAATTAAGTATTTTTACTTTGCCAATCTACAACATATTTTGTAATTTTAAAGATCATTAGAATTAAACCACTTTTACATACATATAGGTAAAAATATAGATAGTATAAAAATATAGATAGTTTCTCTTTTGAAAAATTGAACATTTAAATGCGACACCAAAACAAAAATTGTGCTAATTTAATCAATATGAATCAGATTTATTGGGAAAATGTTATGCTATATTTTATTTCTTTACTAAAATTTAAATTCTATACTAAAATTTATTAGACAGAAAAATGTATAAAAGTAGGCAGGTTAAAATAAAATTTCGATGTTTGTTAATTATTCATAATCTTTAGAAAGTTTTGTATCTAGGTATAGTGTAAATGTTGTTTTATCGTTAACACTTTTACATCTAAAACTACATACATTTAATACTCAGTGATGACTAAAAAAAAGGACATGACATGAATCGTTTGATTCTTATAGGCTTAAAAGTATTTTTCTAATTTTATTTGTGGTTTGTGCCCCTATAATAGGTCTGGTACCGTACACCATTCTCACTCATTTATATTAAACAATTAAAATTAAAATTATTTGGTTTGAGTGAGAATTACCTATTTGTTTCACGGGTATTGCACGTTTAACTGAACTAATATGGATCGACGTTTTGTCTTAGCTCATTTGTGTTTACAACACAATATTATGTTTTTAATTACTTTTAATATCCCTTCCGTGGCTTAATCGGTTAGAGCACAAAAATATGTTTGAATTACGATGTGGTAGTCACGGTTTCGATTCCCATGGGGGTATTAAATATAACTAAAAAATATAACAAAAATATTATATATAAAATTAATAATCAATAAAAATAATTAATATAATTAATACTTTATATAACTAAAAAAATATTACCTATATCAATATCTATATCAATACTCAACAACTGACAAAAGTATGTGACATGACCTACCCAGTAAACATAGTAACGTCAAGCATCTTAAAGTCAAAGATGGATAAAATCGCAGCGACAACTTGCATAAAAATATGGCGTCGTCTTACCACGTAGGTGCAGATAAAGTTATCAAAGTGGTCTTCTACAGTAGGCCAATCCCCTACTTAGACAGTACAAACAGATTAAAAATGAAATTAGACATTGCCTCGGAAATACAAGTGAAAGTAGAAGCTAGGAATCGAGTACGATGGAAATGTCAAGTGGAATACCTATGCTCCCAAAAGGAGTACGGAGAAAAAGAATTAATTTTAATATTAATAAAAGTAAATCATAGTTTTATTTTGTAGATGACCGTTTAAATTTTTAATAATTTTGGAAGTAATATCTGGTCTAATAAGAATGGATATTAATTATTAAATTCTATGGATCGAAATAAGTCAAATTCTAGATATCGTCGATGTGCTTTATGGGTTCCGGGTGTTAACTACCATTTTCGTAATTTTAATTTGATCAGATTCATTCCGAATAAAATATTTAGTATACTGAGGTAGATTTCTTCATCATAATATCTTTCTTCCTTCGCGGATCGGTTTTCTTCAATTTTGAATTAAAAAATAAGTATTAACTATCCCTTGAAAAATAGAAAAGAACATATTAAATTTTTCTGGATTTGACAATATTTACATAATAGTTCTTCATTATAATTAATCTCTCCCTCGAACTGATTTTCAGGTTTCTTCGGTTTACGCTATATTTCGAAGGCCTATAATTTTCGCTTCTCAAAGTATTCAAATTTCAACATGATTTTCAGTTTTTATCATGAATGCAGAATGCAGATCACTTTTTTCATTTTTGTGAAAACTACTGTAGCTTTTCGATCTAACTTTATTCCCGTTTGAAGGGTTCTATTGTTCATTTAATTGACATCCTAAATATGTTATTCTAGCAACTTTTTTTTAGGTTTATACTATCTTCAACCATCATTCTCTCTTTCACCATTGAATTGTATAGCAGTGTTTTGCTTACAACACTGTTTTGCTTACAACACTGTTTTGCTGTCAACATTTACCTTTATTCCGTAATCGCTGGATTGAACCGGTACATAATTCAACAGTTACTGTAGTTCTTTTTGTGTGTTTTTTGTATTATAAAGTATTATTACAGAATATTATTTTGAACGGGAACCACTTTGGTCGCAGTGTCTGCTATCGTTTAGTTGATCCCGTAAAATGCTCACGTTATTTGATTGATCACAGTTTTATATATATTTTAAGACACTGTATATACCATTACCACTGATCGCGTGCGCAAATTACTACAGTAGTTTATTAAAAAAGCTCAAATCATTATCGTCTCCATCTAACTTCCATTCACAGTCATACGACCGCCTCATTATAAGGTTTCGAAATAATTTGTTATATTGTGCCTTAGTCATATACACTTCTTGCTTCTTATTTGCAAAAGCATCTTAGGTTATGCAATTTGTAAATTCTAGTTGCCGATAATATTTAGTTAGAATGCTCTGAAAATTATTTTATGCACCCGTTAACAACTGTCTAATTTGCTAAAATTTTTGCAGCAGAATTTTTTGTTAAAACTTCAAAAATTACTCGAAATATTACGACCATTCTTAAATACTTGTTTTGTAGCTGCCTAGTATTAGCTAGTGTTAGACTCCGAGCTTTTCTTAACAATATAGGTATTATTGCATAAAGCACAATTTGTAATATTATCAACTTTTTCTGTGGTCAGAGTGGCTCACTGAGTTCATTGGCAGAGTAAAAATAGAAGAGTGATACCCTAAAGCAACAAACAACAAACAACAACAGGTAAGCCACTCGAGCTATGGGATCAAAAAGACACAATTGCCACTTCTACCCATATTTTATACCTTAAGACCAAAAGTAAAATGTTGTTTGTAAAATTAACTTTTACTTTAGAATTAGGCATAGAGTTCGAATAAAATCTATTTTTTTTTTTTAAATTATTTTTTGTAAAAAATTTTTTAACTAATTGCAAATGTTATTCCTGTTGTAATTTGTACAAATTTATTATTCATATATATTATATAATAAACAAAATTTTAGTCACATATTTCAAAAACAGTAGGCTAGTAAAACAAGTTCTATTTTACTTAACATAAGCATATGTGAACTTAATTTATTTACTTAATTTATATTCAAGTAGCACAAGTAATACAGTTAATGTAAGTTTTAAGTAATACAAGTACAGTGACAGTTAAAAATTATCAAATACTATTTGATTTGTGTTGAACTTAACTGTTTTATTCAAAAATAAAAAAAAGACACAACTTATATTCTTACACTTTAATATTTTTATTAACAAATTTAATACAAATTGTAAGTTAATAATTTCTTTTTTAGTTTTCAATTGATTTTAGTTCTATATAATTCAAAATGTTTTTTAAATGTTTTAAAGTTATTAACTAATTTTATTTAAGTAATATTTCAACTATAACTAACTAAAATGCTGCTTTTTTTATATTTAACTAATTTTGACTGGACGACTATTAACACTTGTTATATATATATATTGATTTCCGATTTTGTATATATTTCATATATCGGACGACTATTAATATTTTATTACAATAAGGATTTCCGATTTTGTATATCGGACGACTATATGATGTTACGCGCACGCAAACCGATTTCCAAGTGATTTTTAAAATTATTAAAAACAAAAACTAATGCTAAAATTTAAGCTGTAAGTTTAAAAAGTAACCGATATGGTCAATGACCAAAAGCCCTTGAAATAAGGACAGAATAAAAAATTACCTTCATTAAGTTATCGATTGAAATTATCGATTAAATAAAAACGTTACCGTGCAACTATACCTTGTCATAGTTTTGACATAGTAATATAATAAACTAAATTTTCAATTTTCAACTCGCAATCATTAATATTCATTAAAAAAAAGATATTCAAACAATATTTTTAAAAACTAATAAACAAATTAAAGTTAATTCAAGTTTAATCTACAACTGACTACATACTCATTTCGTTTTGTAAAATATAAAGTTAAAATATTATGGCTGCACAACAGTTTCAAGATTAATCCTTACGAAACATGATGTTTGGTGTTAGTTAGGTACGTATTGATTGTTTTGTTGACTTGTTGTTCTTTTGTGCGTTTTTAGGTCAGCTACAGGATTCAACACTATTTTTTATTTGTTTAATTAAATTAAATTTGTATTTCCATTATATTATTAGGACTAGTTCTCATCATTATCGTTGCAATATCTATTTTATTTAAAATAATCCAAAAATACAATATGATACAGCTCGGAGATATTTAAATAGAAATATAGCTACTTCCTAATGCTCATCAGTTAGTTAAAATTATGCTTAAAATTGTTAATTACAACCAATTCTATTTGAGTTTTGTAATGACTGCAATTCTGCCATATTTATTGTAGTGAACGTATTGCAACAACGTATTGCAAGCAATACAGACTATACAAAATCAAACTGAGTGGACTTTTGTAAGGTGAAATTGATAGTGACTATGACAAAAAGTAAAAGCGATCAGAAATGTTGACCAACAACATCTAAAAATGTTAATGTAAATCTAAGCAACACATAATGATTATAAAAAAAATACAAAAAATCCTATGACAATTATATAAAAAAAATATTGTTGTGTAAGAAGAGAAAAAATAATATTTTGTAGGGCTGAAAATTTATTTTCACTCTCAATTTAACAAAAATTGTCTCTATCACAGTAACAAACACCTTACAAAATTCCAAAAAAGAATTTCTGATTATTTTTTTGTCACTGTCAACTTACAGAATGTCACTCCAGATTTTGATTATATGTAAAGAGTTATCAAAGTATTCTTATTGTAAAATGCGTAAAACGCTTTCCTTTTGACATGGTCATAAAACGATTGAAGCAATAGTGAATTAGGTAGTGAGATAATAAAGTCGGCAGTCTAAATTGGAACGGATAAAAAAATTTTTTTGTTTCAAGTGACTGTATAACAAAGTTTTGATCTACAATCAGATATTAAAGCCAGTTTGTGCATACGGTATTCAAATATGGGGTTGTGCTAAAAAACTACATATTCAAACGATCCAATCGTTCCAAAACAAAGTATTGCGAAATATTGTCAATGCCCCATGGTTTGTTCGCAATGCTGATATTCATAGGAACTCATAAAAGACGAAAATAAAAAATGGCTATACGCCATAGAAGTCGTCTCTCTCAACATGCCAATGTCGAAGTTTCACGTCACGTTCAGCTGACTGTCAAAACTTTGTTAGAAGATTTAAACGGACGAATCGTTCGGAATTTTGTTTGATCAAAGATATCTGAAGTAATAGAGCCAAAATTGTATTAATGGTAAGTCTTAAAGGCTAGTTTTAATTTCAACAAAAGAAATGGAATTTTTATTGCGTTAAAGTCGGCACAGTCTTTCACTTCGTTCTTCTCCGGTGCAAGAACAGAAGTAGAAGACTCTTTTGATGATTTTCTTCTATCTGAAAAAAAAAAAAATTTGTTAGTTTCAAGTGACTAGTTGTTTTTTATATGGATAAACACAGTTTTAGAAAAAACGAAAGGAGAAAAAGTAATGTTAATTATAGGAAAAATGTCAGTAATTTTGGTTTTGGATACAATAATAAAAACTTTTATTTGTGGAATGAAAGCCATAAATTTTCTTCATATAAACGTGAGGGCATTCTCACTATAAACGAATTTACATGAGATAAACTTCTGTATCGAACAGTATCTCACATCATTCGACAAAATTGATTAAGACGTGAAACTGGGTTATCTGAATACGTCCAAACACCCACATGATATCTGTACAAGAGAATTAATGCAAAAATGAACAAGAGTTAAATATAGTTGAATTTGAACAAAACACAGAAGATTATTCCGTTGTCATTATTTAAATTTTTGTCGTTGACGATACCTATAGTCGTAGAATAAATGAAAATTACTTATGATGGAATTCGAGCTAGTCACATCCATAGCATGTCACATCTATACATTATCTATTTGCACCGATTCTATATTGATTAGGCTATTTAAAGAGATGCTTATATAGTATTGGATCTAGAAAATTTAACTGTTTAGTATATAATATTTTTCCAGATATACGAAAATCATATTTCGTTCCATTTTCAGGTGAGAAGGAAAAAACCGACTTTTTTCATTAAAATTTATTATAGTCTTTTAAATTAATATATTACACAATATTATACAATATTATACAATTTTGGCCCTATTATTTCATATATCTTATAAATCAATCAAAATCTCATTAGGAATTATTATTATTGAGAGGTAACAGATTTGAGACTAACACTGTTCGAACAACTTCGTTCCTGTTTATTTGTATGTTGTCTGACAAAGTTTTGATTGTAAGCTAAACTAAAAAATCTACACTGACAATGCTGTGAAAAACGACATTTGTGACCGATAGCAAGTTTCTATCTTTTTGATAGGAATCGTGACTCCTCTACCAAAATCAGCATACGAATATACAAGAGAGAGTATTGACAATGTTTGGCAATGCTTTTTTTTTGGATAATTTTAATATGAAGTTTTGTAATACAACCCCATATTTGAATATCGTATGCTCGACTGGCGGATTGCTATCACATGCCTTGACTGTATTTTTATTTTTATTTCCAGAATTTATGACAAATGAAATTCAGGAAAATGAAAATATAGGCAAATGAAAATACAGGCAAATATAATACAGGCATATGACACGCTCCCCCGACTTTAATATTTCATTACGACCAAAATTTTATTGTATGCCGGAAAAGAAGATGTCCGACTAATTAGTCAATACAATTGTTAATTGTTTTTTGCTTTCACGCGGAATATATCGAAATATTTTTAATTGGAAACATTATTCATAATACGTTATAGAATTTTGTTGCTCACTCTTGTTTTTAACGCATTTATTTGGTGCGCCTATTTTGCACGCGTTTTTCATAAAAATTTCAAATTTTTGATCATTAATGATAAATGATTTCAAATTACCTTTTAGCATTTTTATATCATTTTTATTTCAAAAATTATAAAAATAAAAACAAAAATTAAAACATATTAATGTCTGCCTATTGACTTGCACGCATGCACCTTTGTTTTCTGTTTTTTTTTTTTTTAAGTTTTTCTTTAATTCGCATTTTTTTTTTTATTATAATTTTTTTTATTCATTTTAATAACTCATATAGACCCCTAATGGAGAATTGGTGCGATTATTTCAATTTATTTTTTGAGTAAATTAGAGGGAATCGTTTTTTTTTTCTTTTTTTTTTTTTGCTTGGTGTCGTTCTACGAATTTTTGCGTTACTAATGCCAGACTTGGAAATTTATATGTGCAGATTTCAAATACTATTAGTATTTTTGTTATTTGTTGTTTGTTTTTTGCTGTTTGTCTGATAATAATTCTCCTCACATTATTTTTTTTTCTTTTTTTTGTTCTTGATAAGTAGTGTAGGCGCTGTTATTTGTGGCGATAGTTTGATATATAATGTAGGTACCATTATATAATATTTGCATTAAATTAAAACAAAAAACAAACAATCCAATGGATTTTTAGCACTAAGCATATGTAATTTAAATACGTTGGTGAATATGTTTCTTTTAATCAGTGAGATGAGCTAATATGCCTAGACTTCTACGGATATAAAATGTGAATCTTTTACGTATTTCGTGCTTGTATTTGGTTGTTGTTGTTGTTGTTTTTCTATAAAATCGCTATAAGTGTTTTAAATAAATAGAGTTCATTTTAGTTATTTATGACTATTCTCCATTTTTAATAACAATTAATCAAATGTGTTACATTACGAATTTAAAAAAAACTATATTTTATTTATTTGTTTTGATTATTTTTTGTTTTTGTTTTGCTTAGTTGAGAAATGGAAAATTTTACAATTACAATTATATTAAATCAGTTTTCGGACTAAGTATATTTTATGGTCTAGAATTATTTTTCGAATTGTTTTAGAATTCATTTTGAATTTGAATTGAAAAAGTAGGTATAGTCTTAGGAATTTTGATACGTAGGAGTTTGATACTCGAAAGTAAGTAATAATGTATTGGTTTTTGAGTGGTAAGTGTTAGGAAATTTGTGTTTTTATATATTTTGGAAGATTTTGGTCTCACAAAATTTCATTCTGACACTTTAAGATGTCTTGTTAAGCCTCGTGTTTTATAGTTATCTGTAATTAAACCTGACTTCAATAACTATATATGTATGTAAACCAGTCGGAATAAATAACTTTCTGCAATTAATTAGCATTTTTATTTTTTTAAATTTACTAACCAGAGTTTGCCTGTTGATCACAGGGTTATTTATGTTTATTATATTGAGTCGGAAAAAATAATTGTCAAAATCAGTCGGATTAAATAACTTGCTGCAATTAATCGGCATTATTATTTTTTTAATTTACTAACCAGAGTCTGCTGGTTGAGCACAGGGTTATTTATGTTTATTATATTGAGTTTGAAAAATATCTGTCGAAATCAGTCGGAATAAATAATTTGCTGCAATTAATCGGCGTTGTTATTTTTTTAATTTACTAACCAGAGTCTGCTTGTTCAGCACAGGGTTATTTATGTTTATTTTACTGAGTCGGAAAACATAACTGTCGAAATCAGTCGGAATAAATAACTTCTTGCGATTAATTGGCATTATTATTTTTTTTTAATTTACTAACCAGAGTCTGCTAGTTGAGCACAGGGCTTTTTTTTGTTTATTATATTGAGTCAGAAAAAATAACTGTCGAAATCAGTCGGAATAAATAATTTGCTGTAATTAGTTGGCATTATTATTTTTTTAATTTACTAATCACAGTCTGGAGATATTTTTGTTTATTATATTGAGTCGGAAAAAATGTCGAAATCAGTTGGAATAAACAACTTGCTGCAATTAATCGGTTTTTTCATTTGTTTAATTTACAAACCACAGTCTGCTTGTTGAGTATACCAGTGTTAGTTTTGTTTATTATATTGAGTCGGGAAAAATAACTGTCGAAATCAGTTGGAATAAACAACTTGCTGCAATTAATTGGCATTGTTATTTTTCTAATCAACTGGTTTATTTATTTATTATTTTGAGAAAACTTTCTAACTTTTCTTTTTAATTTATTAATCGGAATTCAGTTTTGTTAATTTAGTCACAAGCACACTTATATAATATAAAGGAAGTATGTTGCTTCCGAAGTATCGATATTTGGAATCAAATATTAAAATAATTATTAGTGAACGGAAATCTACATATATAACAACAATTGATTAGGTTTTAACTACTTATTTTTAAATTTGATGGGAACGTATAGAATTTCAAAACTAGTGGAGGATTATATTCCGAACAAAATATTCGTTTTATCAATAAATTTACTTGTATAGTTACTTTTGATTCTTTACTTCCTATCTACCTATGAATAAAGAGAAGAAACAATTTACTTCCAACTTTTTTGACTTATGTCAAGACGCTTTATTAGTAGCCATGGTATTAATATACTGGTATAGATATTGTGAATTCCGCTTTGGCTAAGACTGATCACGTTCTATGTTGGTGTCAGCCTGCAAAAATAAAATCTTCCCTAAGGCTTATATTCAAAATTTCATTTTGAAATAACAACGTTTTTTTCCTCCTCTACAACATTTCAATTTGTTTGACATGAAAGACAATAAAATATCGTAACGATTGATGACAAATGAAGTAACAATGAATAATTTGCAAATTGTTGGTTTGTTTTTAATATCTGCTATGATTTTCTGACTTTTTCAAATTTTAAATTGGTTTTAAGCTATCTTAATTTGCATTTTATGTTTCATTAACTTGTTGAAAAAATTCAATTTGATAAATTTATTTAAAGATTGTATTGCGGATCAAAATCGTGTGAATAAATCCAATAGTTCCGGTCAACTTTTTCTTCGATAGTTTCAGTGCAGTAATAATGTTATTTTTTGTATAGGACTACTACGTTCAGTTATCGTTGCATATTTCTCTGCAAAGCATAATTAGCTGCAGTTATAATTTTGGATTCAAAACTTAAATAATACAAAAATAGTAGCACATGAAAAGATAGCGATATTTGTTGTCAAGTCAGTTTTTATTGGTAAAGTAAATTAAAACAAAGTATATAATGTGTATAGAAGTAACTACACTGTAAAAAATTTTTACTACTATAATAGTAGACAACTGTGTTTCCTAGTATAAATGTAGTAATATTACAAATTGACGTAAAAATGATAAATTACACATAAGTTGTGTAAAATATATGCGAATTAATTGTGTGTAAATTTACTGCTAAAACAAAGTAAAACTCATGTAATATAGATCAATTTTAATTCCTATTTGTGTAAATTTACTGCTAAGACAGAGTAAGACCCACATAAAAAAGATCAATTTTATCTAATATTCGTGTGAATTTACTACTAAGGGAGAGTAAAACTAAAACGACAATAATATCAATTTTGCCTCTTATTCGTCTAAAATTATTATTAAGACACCGTAAAACCCAAATGAAAAGTTGAATTTTACCTCACATTTTTGTCAATTTGCTGCTGAGATGGAGTGAAATTAAAAAAAATTATTGTGCTATTATAATAAGTAAAATTAAAATTTTGTTTTATTGTAGGATGAGGTAAAATAAAAAAATTTAACTTATATTTAAAGAAGAAATTGTATATTTAATAGAAATTGTACATAAATACAGAAAAATTATTTTTCTTAATAACTATATCAAATTTAGACTTCAGTGTTTTATGTTTATCATATTATTTTTGTATGTTATAGTACAGACTAACTAACTTATAAGAAATTAAAATTACAAAACTACAAAAAATTACATTTTTTAAATTAAATTTACTTCATTAAGCAAATTAAAAAGAAAGAAAAACGCATAATTCCTTTTATTTTACTAAATTTTTCTACTTTACAAATATCGATATTTCGGCAATAATATGTTGCCTTCTTCAGTGTTTTGGCGTAATTAAATTTATTTAAGAGCTATATTAGTTATATATACTTGGGCAATAAAAATTGCAAAATTAAATTAATTTTTAAATTTACTTAATTCTACCTGATAAAGAAAGGATTTATATTTTTATTTTCTTATTAATTTAAATAGCCACGTGTACCCATTACCGTGATCACTATTTAGAAGGGTACCTGGCGGTTGTTTTATGATTTCCAGACTTTCGCAAACATCTAGTTTTCTGGTGTCGTTGATTTCTTTGATTACCTCTAGGTCATCTATGTTGATGTCATGTTCCTCGATTGCGATGTGTTCTTCTACAGTTGATTTGAAATTGGATATTTTACCTGCCTTCTTAGCAATTTTTGCTTCGTTTAGATGTTCTTGAATTCTTACTGTTGCTAATCTCTTTGTCTGTCCAATATATATTTTCTCACATTTGTTGCATGATATTTTGTAGATTCCGTTTTTCTCTGTTTTTATTTTTTTATCTTTCGCAGAGCCTAGTAATGTTTTCAATTGATGCCGTCTACTAGTACTTATGACGTCTATGTTGTATTTTTTTAATTTTTTCCCTAATGACTTCGTTATTTCATCATCATATGTGATGGAAATTCTTTTGGTGTCTTCTTTTTTCCGTTCCTGTTGGAACAATGTGGTCATATCATCCCTTTTCATATACCTCCTTTTCTTGTTGATAATTCTTGTAATTGTTGTGCTCGAGTATCCATTTTTTGTAGCTGTGTCGATAATATAATTTTTTTCTTCATTATATTTATTCTTTTCCATTGGAACTGTCACTAGTCTATGGATCATTGAATGAAATGGAGCCATCTTTTGTTGGAAGCTATGATTTGATGTACTTGGGGTTACTCTTTGGGTGTTCGTCGGCTTCCTGTAGATTGCGAATTTTATTTCAGTATCTCTCTTAGATACTAAAATATCTAAGAAAGGTAGTTGATGATTCTCTTCAATTTCTGCTGTGCTTTTTATGTTCTCGTGAATATTGTTAAGGTTGTTCAGGATCTTGTCTAATTCATTCCGGTTGATGATAGAGAACACTTCGTCTATATACCTTATCCAATATTTTGGTAAGTTTCCTTCTTTATGTAGTTTATCTTCTATTTTTTGCATGAATATTTCACTTATAAATGGAGACAGTGGATTCCCCATTGCGACTCCGGTTTTGCCTTTATAAAACTTTCCTCTGAAAGTGAAATAATCTTCTGTCATGCACAATCTCTTTAGTTTCATATATTGTTTTACTTTTTGACTCCATTGTTGACTTGATTCTTGTTTAGATAGCCAAATTTCTAAGTCGATAAGTGCCTCATAAACTAGAATACTGGGGAATAAGGCTTTGACGTCGAATGAGACTAATACATCTGTTTCTTTGAAGTTTTTGAAACTTTGTATTCTTTTAATGAATTCCATGGAATTTTTGACTGATCTAGTGTTCTGGTTTTCGCTCATTGTCTTGAATTCATTAAGAAGCCATTTAGCTAATTTATAGGTAGGGGAGGTGTTTGCAGCGACTATTTCGCGCATCTCGTTACCCGTTTTGTGTATTTTAGGTAAACATTTAATCCTTGGGATAGATGGATTAGGCATGCGCAGCTCTCTTGTTATTTTTCCTAACAACGAAGCACACTCCTTATATGTTTTTTCAATTCTTCGAATTGATTCTTGCAGAGGATCCTTGCTAAGCTCCTGACATTTGTCGCTGGTTATTTTCTTTAAAACCTGTGTGTCGTAGTCTGCACCATTGTCAGCACGGGAACAATTGTTAATGGTGCAATCTCGTTAGTTTCATATATTGTTTTACTTTTTGACTCCATTGTTGACTTGATTCTTGTTTAGATAGCCAAATTTCTAAGTCGATAAGTGCCTCATCAACTGGAATAGTATTTTATATAGTTCATTAAGTATTTTTAATACAAAAGTTGAAAGACTTAAGGTTAAATATAGTTCATTTTTTTTTTGTGTTTTCACATTCATAATAATTATTATATTAAATTTAAGCTTTTAGAATTTTGTGTCTGAAATTTTTTTTATTACATTATTTATTTTACTAATATTATTTATATGATTTTTTTTCAGCGAATGTTTTCGGTATAGTGTTTTAAAAAAAATCTTATTCGGATACATCAAATTAAAAATGTAGAAGTACCATATTAGTATTTCAACCATTTCAACTACACAGAATCCATCTTCCTTCTGCACACAAACGTTTTCTCAATAAAAAAATATGTTGTGACATTATTTGGTGTATCTGCATAGTAACATAAAATGTAATACTCCTTTTCCGCTTTAATATACCAATTATAGCAGCCCAAGCCGAATATTAGTTGGAATCCTTTCTGATATTTCAGTTAAAGTTGTTCCAAGCTATAATTAAACAAAAATTAAAATTTGAAAATTAAAATGAATATTAAATTATTAATTTTATATATTTATATACCTCAAATTGTTTGAATAAGAATTGTTCATCTTCGTTGAAATATTTGAATATTGCTTTTATTATAATTTCATCATCTTGATCGTCTTCTGTACGATATTCATATTCTTTAAAAGATGAAAAACTTTGCTGACAACTTTGTACGCATTTCTATATCGTATTAGAATTTTTAATTCTCTCAGTTTCTAATTCATTTTTTCCCTGTAAATGTTTTCTGAAGCAATGTGTTTTAAAAGCAGCATATTTATTAAAAATCATGAAACAACTTTGAGATACACATTTAAATTGAGCATTTTTTTTAACTCGATGTAAAAATAAATTTTTATTATATTTTCCAACATAAATATTGCCTTAAAGTTACACATACTACATTCATACATTTTATTAAAGCACTTTCAAATAAATTAATTAAAAATGATATTCATTGATAATCAAAATAATTATTTTTATTTTTATATTATTATATTTATATTCTTACTTTTTTTTTTGCAAACATATAATAACTTTTTTTTAATCACAAGCACTTGTTACTCGGTTGAAATTTATATATTGTATACTGAAGAAATTATGCTTATTGCGACGTTGATACATACATAACAAGCACAACAGTCAACAAGAACAAGAACGAACATGATTCCACATTTTTTAAAGTAAATTTAAACTTTTTGTGTATGTTTACATTTACTTTGCGTAAATTTGCGCTTTTTTGTTCAATTATTATGTAAAATTGCAATTTCACACCAGAAAAACTTAATTTTACATAAAATAATGAATTTACTACTGTAGTGTAGAAATACTCCAAAATTACTCTAATTTTGAAGTTAATATACTTATATTATAATAGAAATTTTACATTCATTTTTTACAGTGTATTCCAAGATATCTGGGAGAGAAATTCGTAATACATCATTATATTTTTGATATCAAAATTTAAGTGAGCAGCTGTCTGTTGTTTCATATTTAGTTTTAAATTTATTTACAAAGAGCTTCTCATATTGTCTACCACACCCAACACACGATTACATCAAGTTGCTTTTATTTATTACTCAAATGATTTTCGATTTATCAAGTATTAACTATAAGTACAAATATTTGTTGAAAAATTTAAATTTTATTTTAGTATCCTAAAATTCCTGACCTCAAAAATTTCTCTTAAAAAATCTCTGTAAACGAACATTCAATTTATAGCGCAAAAATAAAACAAAATATTCCATAAATTTTAGAAAATGTATTTTCTAAAAATATGGAAGAAATGAATATAAAATATTTTACTTTTCATAACGTTAAAATCTGTAAAAGTGGAATTAAAAGGATAACAAAGCAGATCATGACGCATTATTGCAAGTGTTTGAAAATTTTCCAGCAAAGTGCAAATATGTAAAATAGTTATATTGTATTATTTATTTGCATACAAAACCATTAACTTTAGAATGCCTGCAGATTTATTAGAAATTTTAATATTTTAAGGATGGAAGGACCGAATAGAACCGAACAAAAAATGATGATTCCTAATTTGAATTATTTCAGTAATTGTACTGGTTGAGTATTAAGTCGACCAGAAATTTATGACTGAAAAATTTTGCTTGCATATTAAACTTATAAGCATGTTTTGAAATATATCGAGTGAGATCTTCCACATTGGCCATCAAAATTTTTGAGTAAAATAAATGCATTTTGGAAGTTTCAATCATAATTGATATTTAGTGGCTTTAAACTATTGTATTTTTATTTTTACATATATTTTCTTGAATAATTCTTAAAAATGTGAAATTAATGTGAATATTTGTTGTCAAGTCAGTTTTTATTGGTAAAGTAAATTAAAACAAAGTATATAATGTGTATAGAAGTAACTACACTGTAAAAAATTTTTACTACTATAATAGTAGACAACTGTGTTTCCTAGTATAAATGTAGTAATATTACAAATTGACGTAAAAATGATAAATTACACATAAGTTGTGTAAAATATATGCGAATTAATTGTGTGTAAATTTACTGCTAAAACAAAGTAAAACTCATGTAATATAGATCAATTTTAATTCCTATTTGTGTAAATTTACTGCTAAGACAGAGTAAGACCCACATAAAAAAGATCAATTTTATCTAATATTCGTGTGAATTTACTACTAAGGGAGAGTAAAACTAAAACGACAATAATATCAATTTTGCCTCTTATTCGTCTAAAATTATTATTAAGACACCGTAAAACCCAAATGAAAAGTTGAATTTTACCTCACATTTTTGTCAATTTGCTGCTGAGATGGAGTGAAATTAAAAAAAATTATTGTGCTATTATAATAAGTAAAATTAAAATTTTGTTTTATTGTAGGATGAGGTAAAATAAAAAAATTTAACTTATATTTAAAGAAGAAATTGTATATTTAATAGAAATTGTACATAAATACAGAAAAATTATTTTTCTTAATAACTATATCAAATTTAGACTTCAGTGTTTTATGTTTATCATATTATTTTTGTATGTTATAGTACAGACTAACTAACTTATAAGAAATTAAAATTACAAAACTACAAAAAATTACATTTTTTAAATTAAATTTACTTCATTAAGCAAATTAAAAAGAAAGAAAAACGCATAATTCCTTTTATTTTACTAAATTTTTCTACTTTACAAATATCGATATTTCGGCAATAATATGTTGCCTTCTTCAGTGTTTTGGCGTAATTAAATTTATTTAAGAGCTATATTAGTTATATATACTTGGGCAATAAAAATTGCAAAATTAAATTAATTTTTAAATTTACTTAATTCTACCTGATAAAGAAAGGATTTATATTTTTATTTTCTTATTAATTTAAATAGCCACGTGTACCCATTACCGTGATCACTATTTAGAAGGGTACCTGGCGGTTGTTTTATGATTTCCAGACTTTCGCAAACATCTAGTTTTCTGGTGTCGTTGATTTCTTTGATTACCTCTAGGTCATCTATGTTGATGTCATGTTCCTCGATTGCGATGTGTTCTTCTACAGTTGATTTGAAATTGGATATTTTACCTGCCTTCTTAGCAATTTTTGCTTCGTTTAGATGTTCTTGAATTCTTACTGTTGCTAATCTCTTTGTCTGTCCAATATATATTTTCTCACATTTGTTGCATGATATTTTGTAGATTCCGTTTTTCTCTGTTTTTATTTTTTTATCTTTCGCAGAGCCTAGTAATGTTTTCAATTGATGCCGTCTACTAGTACTTATGACGTCTATGTTGTATTTTTTTAATTTTTTCCCTAATGACTTCGTTATTTCATCATCATATGTGATGGAAATTCTTTTGGTGTCTTCTTTTTTCCGTTCCTGTTGGAACAATGTGGTCATATCATCCCTTTTCATATACCTCCTTTTCTTGTTGATAATTCTTGTAATTGTTGTGCTCGAGTATCCATTTTTTGTAGCTGTGTCGATAATATAATTTTTTTCTTCATTATATTTATTCTTTTCCATTGGAACTGTCACTAGTCTATGGATCATTGAATGAAATGGAGCCATCTTTTGTTGGAAGCTATGATTTGATGTACTTGGGGTTACTCTTTGGGTGTTCGTCGGCTTCCTGTAGATTGCGAATTTTATTTCAGTATCTCTCTTAGATACTAAAATATCTAAGAAAGGTAGTTGATGATTCTCTTCAATTTCTGCTGTGCTTTTTATGTTCTCGTGAATATTGTTAAGGTTGTTCAGGATCTTGTCTAATTCATTCCGGTTGATGATAGAGAACACTTCGTCTATATACCTTATCCAATATTTTGGTAAGTTTCCTTCTTTATGTAGTTTATCTTCTATTTTTTGCATGAATATTTCACTTATAAATGGAGACAGTGGATTCCCCATTGCGACTCCGGTTTTGCCTTTATAAAACTTTCCTCTGAAAGTGAAATAATCTTCTGTCATGCACAATCTCTTTAGTTTCATATATTGTTTTACTTTTTGACTCCATTGTTGACTTGATTCTTGTTTAGATAGCCAAATTTCTAAGTCGATAAGTGCCTCATAAACTAGAATACTGGGGAATAAGGCTTTGACGTCGAATGAGACTAATACATCTGTTTCTTTGAAGTTTTTGAAACTTTGTATTCTTTTAATGAATTCCATGGAATTTTTGACTGATCTAGTGTTCTGGTTTTCGCTCATTGTCTTGAATTCATTAAGAAGCCATTTAGCTAATTTATAGGTAGGGGAGGTGTTTGCAGCGACTATTTCGCGCATCTCGTTACCCGTTTTGTGTATTTTAGGTAAACATTTAATCCTTGGGATAGATGGATTAGGCATGCGCAGCTCTCTTGTTATTTTTCCTAACAACGAAGCACACTCCTTATATGTTTTTTCAATTCTTCGAATTGATTCTTGCAGAGGATCCTTGCTAAGCTCCTGACATTTGTCGCTGGTTATTTTCTTTAAAACCTGTGTGTCGTAGTCTGCACCATTGTCAGCACGGGAACAATTGTTAATGGTGCAATCTCGTTAGTTTCATATATTGTTTTACTTTTTGACTCCATTGTTGACTTGATTCTTGTTTAGATAGCCAAATTTCTAAGTCGATAAGTGCCTCATCAACTGGAATAGTATTTTATATAGTTCATTAAGTATTTTTAATACAAAAGTTGAAAGACTTAAGGTTAAATATAGTTCATTTTTTTTTTGTGTTTTCACATTCATAATAATTATTATATTAAATTTAAGCTTTTAGAATTTTGTGTCTGAAATTTTTTTTATTACATTATTTATTTTACTAATATTATTTATATGATTTTTTTTCAGCGAATGTTTTCGGTATAGTGTTTTAAAAAAAATCTTATTCGGATACATCAAATTAAAAATGTAGAAGTACCATATTAGTATTTCAACCATTTCAACTACACAGAATCCATCTTCCTTCTGCACACAAACGTTTTCTCAATAAAAAAATATGTTGTGACATTATTTGGTGTATCTGCATAGTAACATAAAATGTAATACTCCTTTTCCGCTTTAATATACCAATTATAGCAGCCCAAGCCGAATATTAGTTGGAATCCTTTCTGATATTTCAGTTAAAGTTGTTCCAAGCTATAATTAAACAAAAATTAAAATTTGAAAATTAAAATGAATATTAAATTATTAATTTTATATATTTATATACCTCAAATTGTTTGAATAAGAATTGTTCATCTTCGTTGAAATATTTGAATATTGCTTTTATTATAATTTCATCATCTTGATCGTCTTCTGTACGATATTCATATTCTTTAAAAGATGAAAAACTTTGCTGACAACTTTGTACGCATTTCTATATCGTATTAGAATTTTTAATTCTCTCAGTTTCTAATTCATTTTTTCCCTGTAAATGTTTTCTGAAGCAATGTGTTTTAAAAGCAGCATATTTATTAAAAATCATGAAACAACTTTGAGATACACATTTAAATTGAGCATTTTTTTTAACTCGATGTAAAAATAAATTTTTATTATATTTTCCAACATAAATATTGCCTTAAAGTTACACATACTACATTCATACATTTTATTAAAGCACTTTCAAATAAATTAATTAAAAATGATATTCATTGATAATCAAAATAATTATTTTTATTTTTATATTATTATATTTATATTCTTACTTTTTTTTTTGCAAACATATAATAACTTTTTTTTAATCACAAGCACTTGTTACTCGGTTGAAATTTATATATTGTATACTGAAGAAATTATGCTTATTGCGACGTTGATACATACATAACAAGCACAACAGTCAACAAGAACAAGAACGAACATGATTCCACATTTTTTAAAGTAAATTTAAACTTTTTGTGTATGTTTACATTTACTTTGCGTAAATTTGCGCTTTTTTGTTCAATTATTATGTAAAATTGCAATTTCACACCAGAAAAACTTAATTTTACATAAAATAATGAATTTACTACTGTAGTGTAGAAATACTCCAAAATTACTCTAATTTTGAAGTTAATATACTTATATTATAATAGAAATTTTACATTCATTTTTTACAGTGTATTCCAAGATATCTGGGAGAGAAATTCGTAATACATCATTATATTTTTGATATCAAAATTTAAGTGAGCAGCTGTCTGTTGTTTCATATTTAGTTTTAAATTTATTTACAAAGAGCTTCTCATATTGTCTACCACACCCAACACACGATTACATCAAGTTGCTTTTATTTATTACTCAAATGATTTTCGATTTATCAAGTATTAACTATAAGTACAAATATTTGTTGAAAAATTTAAATTTTATTTTAGTATCCTAAAATTCCTGACCTCAAAAATTTCTCTTAAAAAATCTCTGTAAACGAACATTCAATTTATAGCGCAAAAATAAAACAAAATATTCCATAAATTTTAGAAAATGTATTTTCTAAAAATATGGAAGAAATGAATATAAAATATTTTACTTTTCATAACGTTAAAATCTGTAAAAGTGGAATTAAAAGGATAACAAAGCAGATCATGACGCATTATTGCAAGTGTTTGAAAATTTTCCAGCAAAGTGCAAATATGTAAAATAGTTATATTGTATTATTTATTTGCATACAAAACCATTAACTTTAGAATGCCTGCAGATTTATTAGAAATTTTAATATTTTAAGGATGGAAGGACCGAATAGAACCGAACAAAAAATGATGATTCCTAATTTGAATTATTTCAGTAATTGTACTGGTTGAGTATTAAGTCGACCAGAAATTTATGACTGAAAAATTTTGCTTGCATATTAAACTTATAAGCATGTTTTGAAATATATCGAGTGAGATCTTCCACATTGGCCATCAAAATTTTTGAGTAAAATAAATGCATTTTGGAAGTTTCAATCATAATTGATATTTAGTGGCTTTAAACTATTGTATTTTTATTTTTACATATATTTTCTTGAATAATTCTTAAAAATGTGAAATTGTATAGTAAAGCAAAGTACAAGTACGAATCAATTTTGATTTAATAATAAAATTGTAGTAAAACCTAAATGTTAACAAAATTATAGTAAAAAGCTTAAATATATAGTTAAGTTCATCGACCGAGAAATGAAAGACGGAATTTTGTGTTGCTTAAATTTTGAATTTATTATTTTGAATTTTCATTATTTTATTATCAATTATGTTTTATATTAAATCTTATTCATAAATCATAATTTAACAATCTTTTAGTTATTATGTATCACTTTTATTATTTTATTAAAGGTGTGTATAGTATTGGTACAAATTTTGCGATGTGTCTTGTTCGACGGTTAGACAGCAAGAGAGAGATAAGTTTTTTTTATATAATGGTACTTCCCAATCGATGGCGAAAACAAGCAACCGGATATGGTTATCGGATGCACAACTACGTGGATTGATTAAGTTCCACGTAGTATCACATGCGTCACGCGGTGACTGTTCCTACCATTGACTGTTTCTACAATCTATAATTTCAAGTAGACAACTCATAGGTATTGAGATTGCCTGTAAAGCATGCATGCGTGAACTTGACAATATATTTAGATATTAATAAATTAATTTGTACTTAATACAAGTTTTAAATTTTTATTTTTTAATAAATAAAATTCATATACGACCCTGACCATTATTAATTCGGTGACTTCAAATTTTAAAATGTATCATTTTGACAGAATTTCATCTTAACATATTTACCGTTGTTGAATGAAAGCTAATTCATACATATTTGAAAGCTTGGTTTGTAGAAAAAAAAATTGACATTCATATAACATAATAAAGCCTATTTTTGAGTTTAAAATAATTACAGCCATTTTAAAGTCAGACATAACAGTATTTATAGTAAATGAGATAGATTTAAGAATAATAAATACCGTTATCTATATAAAATAATTAGAACTGATTGTTTTCATGGTAATTAAGTAATTTAGTTGCGATAATCTGTTGAAGATGATGCGTGTTAGGCCAGTAAGTACTGATATTAAAGATGTAATCATTTCTACAGGTTTCCGTTTAATTTCTTCAGTGCGGCTTCAGTTAACGGCTTTTCGTTAGTGACTTTTCACTTCTTCATAATTTCTAAGCCTTTTAAAGTTGTTAAATCTACAGCTAGAGTTACTATAAAAAAGTTTAAAACTGTTGGAATTTGCGACATTAATGAAAAAAACCGGATCAAAAATTAAGAAAACTGATCGAGATGTCCGAAAAATTTTTATATATAAAAATATGTCACCTAAACCGAAGAAACTCATTCTGCGGCATAACCAAAAAACGGTCTGCTGGATTAGGAAAAAGTGTATTTAGAGATTGCAAAAGCCAATGCGTCCATAAATTGGGTTTGAACTTTTATATATTATAAATCAGATATATTTTCATCATTATCATCAATGTTCTGCAACCCGATTCGTGGGGCATAGGGTGGAAATAAATTCTTTCCATCGATTCCTATCTGCGGCTAACCTCTTCAATTGTGGCCACGTTCTTTGCTGGGTATTTACTTCGGCTAAGACACATTGCTCTGCACGTTTTTTTCGACCTTCCGACGCGACGCGTACCCGACGTGTACCCTGATTCCATTCGAAACATTGTTTCGCGATGTTGTTCTCAAGTTTCCTCAAAGTATGCCCGATCCAACGCCATTGCCTCTGTCGGATTTCCACGTCTATTTGTGTTTGCTTCGTTTTTTACCATAGAATGCTTAGATTGTGCCGGAGACATCTATTGATGTACGCTTGGAGTTTCCTAGTGATGTTTACTGTAACTTTCAATGTTTCGCAAGCGTATAAGAGAACAGATTTTACACTTGCGTACAATATTCTTATTTTTGTGCGCAGGAATATGTTGCTTACCTGCCATATTTTTAAAAACATCCCGAAAGCAGTGTACGGATACATTTTGGTTAACAATAGTTACTTTATGACTTAATATAGTATTTCTGATATAGGGTAAATAAAAACCGCTTTACAAAAGAAAAATCGCTAAAATGGTACAAAAAGAGGCAATACTGGATGTCTATTCTAGACCATGGGAATAAATTATATTCAGTGATGAATTTAAATTTTATTTAACTGTTGATGATAATCGAAAAAGGATCATGTGTATAAAGACAGCTTTAAAAGATCAACCGTTTCCAGTTTATCTGATAGCTTGGGAGTGTATATCCGCAAAATATCTTGAAATCATTCATTTCATTGATGGTATAGTAAATGACGAAAATATATTTATATTTTCGACCGTCGTTCATTATCGATTACCAAGTATGGGAGAATTTATATTTCAACAGAATGGTGATTCAAGCCATACACCTAAAATTACAAACTGTTGGCTAAGGCATAAAAATATTACTGTTTTAGAGTGGTCATCAAGCAGCCCGGACATAAGTCCAATTAAATCTGTACGGGTATCAATGAAAAGGAATTTGCGTAATAATTCAGAGTGATGGTTTACATGAAAATATTCAACAGACGTAGAATTCAATTACTGCTGAAGATGGCCAGATACTCATTGACTCAATTGAATAATTAATTTGCTACAACTTAGATAAAATTGATGGGTGAGATAATTGTCTAAAAACCATTGTGATATATTAACTTCTTCCGAATTTAACCTAATATAATTTTCTCCAGTGCACTTTCGTAGCACCTTTATGATTTATTTGTAGTCCAGAATGTAGCAGAAATAACACTTTCTTTTTACTTTTTTGTCAGTGACTAGGTACAAAAGCCTTATATTTGCTACGGTATTATAATTCTTATAAAAATTATTCAAATCTTAGTGAAACCACTAACTTATGTTAATGTGAAAATCGACTATTTGCATTTATTAGAATTTGTTCAATTTGTACAGCTTTGTAAAAAAAAGAAAAATAATTTGGTAAACTAAAATACATTTGTACATGATATGGAGAAAATTTCTGCATCACTGGTGATCATGGTACCTGACAACGATAATGGGAATTTTCACTGGTGATAATGTTGTGACTGGGAAGAGTAAAATTTGTGTACCACTTGTGGTTACGGCAGCCAACGTGTTAAGGTTATGATTTTGATATATTATATAAAATTATATCGAACATTATGATATCATATGACTATTATATTTAGGGCTCATTGCAGTAAGTTTGATCGAACATTTTCATTGAACCAACATTAGATTTTCTGTTACTTAAAGAATTACAATTTTTATTACACAAAAAACTTTATTTTTTCACAAAATAAGAGATTCAAACATATTACAATCTTTGTCAAAATTGTATCAGAAAATAATTTAATTACTATTTACTCAAAATTATTCAATAGAATTATAATAAAATTCTTAAATTTGATATAAATTGTTAAGTATTCGAAGAATAATAGAAAAAATGGGTAATTGGAAATAATTTATGAAATATTCATAAAATAATTTTCCCATCTATGTACATTTAATCTGAAAATTATGACCACCATTATTTATTATTATGAAAATCCGTACAAAATTTTATGTGCATAATAATATCTTTTAGCTTGAAATTTACTTCGCTATTATAATATTCTTCATTTACATTGTAATGAATACAGAAGCAGTTTTTTATTCGATTTATTTGATCAAAGAATTTTATTTTTGCATTAAAAATATCCTTTTTGTTTTTAAAGGACTTTTTATTTATGACTGTTTTTTTTTTCTTTTTAATATTCATCTAGTTTTATTTTCTATACAAAATGTTATACATTTGATCTTCCTTACAAATAATAAGAATGGTAAATAGAATGAAAAGAAATTAAAAACAAAAAAAAAAAAATCCAAAAAGGACTTTTAAACAAGGATAAATAAAATTTAAAAATGAATTTGTATTGAAAAAAAAAAATAAAATTTAAACCATGTATACTTAAGAGATATTGAAATGGAAAATAATTTACGAATTTATGTGTAAAAATTTGAAGAGTTGTACATGGTGAGTATAAGAATTTATTCGAATTAATTTTGTTTTAACAGTGAAAATAGTCGAATATTTTCCTTTTAATTTTACTGATATGCTTATCATACAGATACGCGTATTTCGTCTACTTGCAGACTTCTTCAGTGTTTTGTACTCGACAAAATTTTACTCTAACGCTGGAAAACAAGTTTTTATAAAAACTAATTTTGTTTTGTTTTTCACAATTTTTTTAAAAATTATTTGTTGCAGAATTTTTAGGCTTTCATATTCTTAAATTATTTTAATTTTTTTTTACCAAAATATCATTAATACTTTTTAAATCAAATATTTCCAGACTTTTTCAAAAATCTTTAGAATTTTTATTCTTCTTCTTTAAAATAGGCATTCATATACATATTAATTGCTCTTCAATTTTGTGATGGCGACCTCAAGAATTCATACCACCTTTTTGAAGGTCGTGTTGGTTGACTTTTGACATTGATCTGGCTGCCGTTCATTATTATCTAAGTCAATCGATTTTCTGCTATTCTATTAACATGGTCTCTCCAGTATCTTCATCTTTTTCGACTCCTCGATCTTTAAAGTCGAAAGAGTTATTTAGTTTTTTGCGGTGTTGCTAAAATGTTTAATGCAAAAAGCTAAAATTTCACTCATCTCAAAATTCAACTCAAAACGTGAACTAAAAAGTCATATATTGAGTTAACTGAAATTCTAAAACCTTTGAGATAGATTGTAATATTTAGAGTTCAACTGTAATGTAGCTCAAATTTTTAATTGTCCGTGCACTGATGTTGACTTCAATAAGCTTAAAATTTTTTTTTTTTTTAAATTATGCAAAAAATTAGTGATTTCTTTGCTTGCTTAAATTATTGAAAAGTGGTTTGTGTAAAGAAAACTATTAATTAACATTCAAAAAAATGTTCTTTGAATTTAAGCTTATATATTAGTTGTTATGCTCCTATAATGATCAACTAAAATTTCTGAGAAGCTTCGAGATGAGCTAAACACTATAACTTGCAAGTTAGAACCAAATAAGAGCTAATTCGTACTTGAGCCAGAGCTTGTGTATTGAGATCAAATGTTACCTTAGAAGTTTTAGTTGATCTTAGTATTAAACTTGGAATTAGAAATTAGCTCTTTTAAAACCCTGATTGGTTGTACTTTCGTGATTTTTGTTTTTTTGACTCACGATTTTTCTCTACTTCAACGACTACAACACTATTCTTTTATTCAATTGTGATGGTTCGGTTCATTGTATTAATTTTTTATATTTGTTGAGTTGTTAGTGTTGAGTGTGGTAGTGTTTGTTCAAATGTTGAGGGTTAATGCTCTATGTACTACCCAAAGAACATTTTGTATATAACTCATAAGCACATATATTTGTATTGTACATTTACAAATCGTTTACTGTTGGCAAAAATTGTAAATGTATTTAAACAATGTATATATTGCTTGTACAAAACAATGTATATATGTACTTAAACAAAATGTTGAATACGGTAAAGATAAATTGTAAACGTAAACTCATGATTATAGTTGTAATTTTACTGTATGTATACTTGTGTATAGTCACAAAATATACATACAGTAAAATTACAACTGGAATCATGAGTAACATATACAGGTAAAAAAATGTTTACGTTTTTGTAAGCTCATAGCTACAATGCGAATGTACCTACTGATCGTTTACTAAGTAAATCTATGTTTATAGACCCAAAATGTTTACATAAACTAATAGCTACAATAATGTACATTTAGTGATAGTTTACCAAGTACATGTATGTTTACAGATACAAAATGTTTACATAATACATAATAATGTATATCCTGTCATGCATTTTTATTTTACTTTTATTATTATATTTTTAATTTACTTTTATTATTCTTGGAATAAATTCTCATTTTATATTGTTATGTCAATTTTGGCTCTAATTATAATGGTAAGTAAAAACAGTTAATGAAAAAATCCATTCGAAAATTTCTACTAGTGTATTTCATGTATTGCATGTGGTGCCGATTTGAACTATATACCTATTTTATATAAAACCGGAATTAAAGTAGTATCTTGTACGAGTTTATATCGGCCAATATTCCACTTAAGCACATCCAAGTCATTCATAATGAATTTATAAAAATTTATGTAGTTCTCGATATCTGCTTTGATTACGTATTTGCTGTATTACTGGAATATATAGCTTATTTCAAATAAAAATAAAAAACAAAACAAAAACAAAATAAATAAAGTAAAGTAAAAAAAGGCTTAAGTAAATTTAATAATTTAGTGAATGTATGTACATATATATTGTATATATAATTAGATTTAGATTAGATTTAGATTAAAATTATTTGTATTTAATTTCTATTACTGTTAAATTATAAAATAAAATGAGTAGATATAAGATTTGAAATAGAGATATGGCCCAATTCCTACGCGGAAAAAATTCCCTAAATTTTGGCTGTACATTTATGTGCAAATTAAATTAAACTGAATAAAATTGTTTGAATCGTTAAGGACCGTCATTTAGAACATCTTTTTTATTACACTGGGTTTTCTTAGATTTTCAAATATTTAAATTCTTTCTGATGAATTTTCTTAGTAATTATTAGTAGTTATTAGTACAGTGGTAGGCAAAATTAATTACACACTCAATACATTTTAACATTTTTTTTTTTGTTTTTCTTTTCTAAGGACGGAATTTACAAATGTGTTAAAAAAAACTTTGGGAATCAATTTCACAAAGTGTTCTTAATTTAAATATAAATTTTCGGCTGAAAAAAATCTCAAATGACTCAGGTAGTAACAGGTTTCTTTTGCTATGTCATCCGGCAAAAGTAATTACACATTTGGTTTCATACGGCATAATTAATTACACATTATTGCATTTTGATGTATTGAAGTGAATAAGTGCATTTTTTAATAGCGTTTAATTAATTTTTATTTTTGAATTTGTATTCTAATATTGAATAGTGACAAAGAGCAGCTCTTTATAGTGTTTCAAATAATTTCATTCTGTTAAAATTTACTGATTCATTTTTCATTCATAATGCGTAAAACAAACAAATTAAATATTGAAAATATCTTAAGAGACCCAAAGAAGGCTATTACAAATTGCTAAGTAATTAAAATGAAAATCCTGATATAAGCCCAGTTAAAATTGTTTTTGGATCAGCAAAAATTATTAGTAAAAGTGGGAGTGAACGAACAATATGAAGAATATGTAAATATTTTAATATTCAAACTTATAAGGTGCGTAAACTAGTAAATATTTTACCATCAAATTTTTCAAAACGTGAGGTTTTTGCTCAAGAATATGTTAATGAGTCATTGGAGTACTGATATAACGTATTGTGGACATAGGAAAGTTAATTTACATTTCACGGAAGCTCTTGGAAAAAAATACATTCATCTTCCAAAAGAGTTAAAGTATAAAGTGGTTCAATCATTTGATTCACATGGCGATGGAAGTGTTATGTTTTGGGGATGAATTTACTACTATGGCTGTGGAGCTTTGTTTCCGACACATGCAACATTAACTCAATGTGGATATATTAAAATATTAAATAAACATGCTCTCACTTAAGGAGGCAAAATATTTCCTGATGATAACTGCTGTTTCCAGCAAGATAATGCTTTATTTAACAGAGGTTGCGTTGTAAAACGATTTCTTGAAAGTGTCGGACTGAACATTCTAACTTGGCCAACGAAGAGGCCTGACTTAAATGTTATGCAGAACATCTGCGCATTTATGAAACAAATCGCATTTATGAAACAATGAAAAGGAAACAAATCGATAAAAGCAGAAAAAAGCTGAAAGGATTGAGGAAATACTGAATATTTAGATCAAAATACCTATGGAATTATAATTAAAATTTAAGAACTTCAATATGAAAGTAATTGCAAGCTGTTATTGATGCACAAGGTGGAATAACTAAACACTAATAATGTCTAAATACTAAAATAAAAAAATTTAACTGTAAACAACTTTTTTATTCAAAGATTAGCAATATTACTTTAGTTCTACCTGATGTGTAATCAATTATGCCATATGAAACCAAATGTGTAATTACTTTTGCCGGATTACATAGCAAAAGAAACTTGTTACTACCTGAGTTATTTGAGATTTTTTTCAGCCGAAAATTTATATTTAAATTAAGAACACTTTGTGAAATTGATTCCCAAAGTTTTTTTTAACACATTTGTAAATTCCATCCTTAGAAAAGAAAACAAAAAAAAAATGTAAAAATTTATTGAGTGTGTAATTAATTCTGCCTACCACTGTAGTTATTACTTAGTAGTTATATTAGTTCTTTATTTGCGGGAAAACAATATATTTTTGAGACAACAGATTGTGTAAGGCAGTCAATGATGGCAACAGTCACCGTGTGGCGTAAGTAGTGGTACGGTGAACTTAATTGATCCCGTAGTACTACATACGGTAACCATACCCGGTTACGTGTTTCCGCCATTGATTGCTGAGCACCATTATAAAAACGGTATGTAAAGAGGTGTAGAACTCTCTTCCATTACAACCTTCCACCAAGTGGAAATAATTAAAAATTAATAGAATTGTAATTACAAAATTGCATAATTGGAATTAAATATAAATGTTTATAATTAAATATAATTTAGAAATTTATAATTAAATATAACTATAAAATAAACCTTTTATTTTTTAATATAACTTGTAACATAAATTGCTATATAAATTAAACAAAAATGTCAATAGAAATAAGCTACTACCTTTTTAATATAACTATATACATAAAACTATATAAGTAATACACATTTAATACGCTTCAAAACCTAAATTTGAATTAAATAATTTTTTTTATTTATCAATTATTTCCAATTTTTTGTTTTTTATTCCAAAACATTTGATTTCCAGTAATTAAAAAACTTATTCAAAAAGTATATTCAAGAATAGAATTCCATTCATATTGAATTGAAAATAAACAAAAATGTAATAAATAAAATTTGGCAAAAAATTCCTCAACAAATTAACAGGACTTTTAAAGGGCTTTTTATGGGACTTATGTCAGTCATGTTAACGAAATTCAAGAGTAGATTGATAAATTTTTTAAGAATTATTTTCCCAACTTCATTTCCAATTGTTTATATTTTATATTTTAATTTTTGTTTTTCTTTTCAAGGATTTACTTAACGGATTTGTGCTTGAATAGAAAAATACAAAACCAAAACAATAATAATAATAATAATAAAACGAAATAGAACTGAAATGGAAATCTGTAGAAAAAACAAAAAAATAAAACGCCAAAATACAGGCGCACAAATAAAAAAAAAAAAAGAATAAAAAAAACAAAACAGGAAATCATTTCATAAGTGGAAAAGAAGAATTTTTCTTTCTTATGACGATGAAAATGAATAATGAAAAATTAAATTGGTGAACAAGAAAATGTTTGGATATTTAAATTTTTTTTTATTTATTTGTTTTTTTTTTTTTTTTTTTTTTTAAATAAAAGCAAAGAAAATTTCTTTTGAAAATTTAAATATTTATTAAATTTTCGATGCCTTTTGTATTCACAACCTAAATTTTGGAAATATAAAAGAAAAAACAACAAGAAATTTTCTTTTTTCGATCGCTTTCAATGACTTAATGGGCCACTGAATTTGATTGAAAAGCGCATAAAGTGGCGTATACCAATTACACATTATACTGAAAACGAAAGTGGAATGAAAAGTTTAAGAATAAAATTTTTTTATTTTAAATTTTAAATGGATTTTTAAGTAGTCGTCATTTTCTATAAGAAAATTTTGAAAATGAAAAAAAAAAATTGCTTTTTTGACTCTATTAAATTTAATGTTCGCGGTCTGAAAAATTTATGATGTACTATTCTTTATAAAACGAAACGACATGTGCGATAATTTGAAAGTCTTAAATATTTTTGTTTGATAATTTTTTTTTGTTTTTTAGAGGATTTTGGTGGGATTAAGAGATATTTTGGCACTTTTTATATTTTTTAATGGGCTTCTTATTTTTTTTTTTTAAATTGATTTTGTGTTTTTCTATCTTTTAAATTGTACGGGTCGAATTTTGTATTCTAAGTAGTGTTGAAATTTAGTTATATTACTAGCTATTTCCGGCGTAACATTCGCCGGTCTAGCATTAGCATTATAAATGAAACAATTTATTTTATTTATTTATTTTCTTTATTTTCTTAAAAAGAATCAATGTTTTACAAATTTTTTTATTACATAATAAATAAGTTAAATTGAAAAACTTAAAACTATGGTTCACTTTATTTTATATCTTAAAAATAGTTTAACATTTTAATACTTATTCAAACATTTCATAATATTTTATACTACACTAACACTATCAAAAGATCGTACTCTAGTCAAAGCAACATACAACTGTAGAATAGAGAATTGTGTTTTTAGGGAAATAAAGGTATTTATAAACTTCTAATTGTGTTATGCCAATATATTGAAAGGTATACATTAAAAAATATAAAAAATGTGTATTAAATATTATTATTATTTATCAATACAAATACTTAGAAAAATTGATTTACTATTTAAATATTTATATTTTATAAATGTTCTGAAATTACACTAAATATTTATATTTGTTTATAAGTATTTATTATTAGTAGTCGTCACGTATATTCGTATCTTCGTATTTTGCAAGCTTAAAAAGTGGATTTAGCATGAAGAAATATAGTATACTTTGCAACTGTATTTGTTTATCTTTCAGATATGTAGTTAAAACATGAAAAAAAATCTGATGTCTAAACGCTCACTAACAAATACTATTAATAGAGACGTACATTTTAACAAAATGTGGCGAACAGAGATGTCGCTGGCAGTATATATATGAAATTAAATGCATTTAAACTAAATACGTACCACACCCACATTAAAAACACATTAAAATAGTCATAGACACGTTTTTTGAGTTTTTTCTTATTATCATAATAGCCCCTAACTATTTCAAAACTCAAAATAAAAAAACAAAAGCATTTATTTATAGAATTTATATTTTTATTTCACTGTTCAGTCGTGCCTTCATTAGGAACCTAAAAAATAAAAAGGAATAAAATATTTAAATATTCAATCATAATAATAATACTAACCTTATCAATATTGTTGTGATCTACAAACCTGTTCATCCAAGTGAAGCTTTCCAACCTAAAAAATAAAGTACAAATAAAACTATTTAGATAAAAAAAAAATTATACTTAACTGCGAAACGACTTGATGTTCCAGTGATGACTTGATGTTCCATTATTCCTCATTCCCTCGTTGGACAGGATTTAAATTATATTCTTATTTTTATAAGAATATAAATAATAATAATAATTATTATTATTATTGATGTACCTGCCGTCTATTCAAAATGTTGAAATGACATATTCAATTTAATCACAAACACAAGAAAAACAACAAATGCATTAAAGCTTTTATTTTCAACAATAATGCATTAAAGCTTTTTCAACAATTAAATGAAAACACGATAAAAGGCATCGTGAAGAAAACTTCGATATTACAAAAGCAATAATAAAGTTTTAAGTTTAAATGACATCACAATATGTTGTGGTGAAATTAATAACAGAAATTAATAACAGAACAAGAAATAAAACCAAAAATGTAATGTTAAATACAGAGCTTAAAAAAAAAGAATCATATGAATCTTTGAAAGGTGAATGACCGGTATATGAAAAACTATGTAAAAAAAAAGGGTATAACAATGAAGGTTACATGAAAATCTAATAATGACAAAAATGGGATTATTATCAAAAATTACGAATAGAAAAATATATCAAGGATTACGATTGGTAGAAAACAAGAAGACAACGGTACGGACATTTGAGAAGAAAGATTATAAATGGATATTTGAAAAAAAAACCAGGATTCTTGTATTATCGGCGATCGTGTGCGGATGAATTATACTTAGAAGACAGAAGTCAAAAGAAGAGAATTATAAAATTCATTAAATTTTAAATCTTTAACGCATGTGTAAAATACGAAATAATAATTTATTATTTTACTAAATATTTATATTACTTTGATAAATAATTTTAAAAGGAAGTTTTGATGTAAAAAAAAAAAAACAGTTTACAGTTCTTAAAATTAAATATTATGTTTTCTCTTAGTTTGTAAGAAATAAAAACGTTGAGAAATAAAATTTGTTCAATTTATAAAAAAATTGTGCCTTCAAATTTTTAATGGATTAAATTTACATAGTGAATAAATCGTGACAATTTATTTGAAAAGGCTAAAAACTAGAATGCAAAATTAAGCAAAAAAAAACACCATTAAATTTTGGTTTTGACGTTTTGGTATGATTAGGTATGACCATTATAGTAAAGGTTTATGATTGGTTATGACTTTGTTAAATCATATCGAATCATATAGGCCATTTAACGAAGTATCATATGACATCATATGACGCCTTATGACTATTATAGTAAGGGGTAAAGCCAATAATTATGCTTTTTTTCTTATTCTTCAGTTTTTATTGTTATATTGTTATCACGCCAGGGTCTCTGATGTAAGTAAGGGTAGTCGGTGATTTTTCTTTTTAAAGTTTTTTTTAATTTTTATGTGTACTAAATTTGCCGTGTATTGAATTGGAACTTGATAATAATGTCATAACATATTTTGTTTTTCTTGTTCTTAGCAGATCGTAAATATCGATTTATGATTCTCCATGTACAATATAATATTTACTCAATGCTACTGCGCATTTGAATTTATACTTTTGAATTATTTGTTAATAAAATAAATAAATTTCAATTATTGGAATTTGTGAACATGGTCTGGGTGAATATATTTTCTAAATTTACTATTTGTTTTACCGGTAAGTTTTTTTGCTGTAATATCGTAATATCGTAATATTTTAACAAAGCTATTTTTATAATTATATTCTGATAATTCGGTTTTTGTCTTTGCTACTTTGTTTTTTTTTAAAATTAATTCTATAATCAGATATAATCAATGCTATTGCTCAATAGGTGAATTGTTTTTAGGTTAATTTTAATTTGTTTTTGGTTTTATTTGGTTTTATTATTTTGTGGTTTACGCCTTTAAATTAAATTTTGCACACTATCGTAATTCGTAATAGTTTGGTTCTAATAAAGTTGTCTAATCAAGTTGAAAAAAGCTTTGTGTTGTAAAAGCTTTGTGAAAAGTTTAACAGACGTTTAAACGTATTAATATATAAAATTTTTAATAGTAATTGTACAAAATGTTGACTTTTTATATTGTAAACTTTTTATTATACTGATTATTATTATCAGGTCGTAGTATAAAAATAGCTTAATACAGTGTGACTATTCGAATGATCGTCAATACGGCTTTAGAAGCAGGCAGTCGGCAAGCAATTTTTAAACTTGTCTCTGCATTAATTTTAACTTTATCATTAACTGTCCTGGCGAATTTCAGGATATCTATACTGTAGTTAACTTATCCAGTAAGAATACCCAATTGCGGTAAAGCAAACAGAATGAAGTTTAATACTTTCAAAACTAAAAGTTTTATCCTGCAAAAGAAATCAATCCGTCCCAGTTTTACGGTTATACGACAATAGTCTGAAATACTAAATATTTTGTACATGCACAAAAATATAGCAAGCTGTTATCTCTAATAGACGTCGGATGTGTTTTGCGCTGGCTTGTTGTGCATATTTAATGGTTTTTATTTATGGTGTTAATTTAATTTATGTAGGTACACCATTTTTATTTAACAAATTTTCAAGTTATTACAAATTTTTAAAATTTTGTTTTTCCGACTTGGGTTTCAATTATGGAAAAGGGGAATAAAAAACCAATACCTATTATTGTTTGTATTATTTTTTTTTTTATATAATTGCAAGTCTATGGGATGAACACCTGAACACATATAGTCTCGGACCTAGATCCAGTTCACCCAGAGTCATAAAAATTTATACATAAAGTACTTTTAACTTAATTAAGAAAAAAAAAAATAACGTATTTGATATCACATCCTGGAAAGGAGATATTACATGTTTCGAAAACGAAGGATCAAACGATATAATTTTTCCCAAAATCTACTATAAGAAATTTCTGAAGTGAATAAATTCCTTACAAAAAAAAAATAACAATTTATTTTATAAAAAAAAAGAATTTTATTGTTTTAACAAATTTTAATCTTAAAAAATTATCAGATCTTAGGCAAGCTATGATATGGTAAAGAACATTTCGGATGCAAATTAACGCCACATTTGGTGCATGAAAAAACAATTTGATTTTTTCAGTGACGGCATCGAGCTCGTTTTTCACTATGGATGATATTGTGATCAACACGGTCATATCTAATTGAAGTACCAGAGCTTTGTCCGCTCTCTCTTAGTGCTAAACTGTCCGCTAAAGGAATTTTCGGGGATTTCATCAAGCACTCAACAAAAAAAACTCAGAATTCAAGTTGGTGTATAATGCTTTTTTTCAACTTTTATTAGTAAACAACGCAGTTTCCAAGAACCGTACCAGTTTCAAAATAAGCAAGTGATGAAAGACAGCACATAAGTTTGTGTAATGTAAAGAAATTATCGAACGTAACGGTGTGTTGGTTTCGATTTTATATATTTGCTAATAAGCGCAAAACTACGTTTTCTCCTCCATACAGGCTAACATTAGGCCCCTATAGGCTATCATTTTCCTGTAAAGCTCCTCCATAAAGTATAAATGATAACAAGTAGCCTTCGGCAGAATAAAAAGACCAGTACTTGAAGCTAAATCGAATAGGCTTAGATTTGTTGAACATTTTGTAGGAATGGTGTCCAAAATAAGCAATAATTTCGTTATCTACAGATAAATTGTGAGAAAATATTCCAAATTGCATAAACCGTTTGTTCATAAATTCGTTCAAAGGTGTTTTTGCTATTATATTTCCAAGAATTTAAAAACAGGTATTAAATTCTTAGCCTGTAAGCTACCTACTGACCCCGATTTTAGCGTGCCTTGCTATTGTGTTTCCAAGAACTCAAACTCAGGTATCTCTTATCATCAAGCTATTAACGCCGATTTAGCATTTAGAACTTAGTATTTGATTTCCAAGTAGTCTTTCGCATAATACGTTGGTCCGTAATAAAAAAAACAGTATTGGTATGATTATAGCTTGGAAGAGGAAAAAACCACAAAAGAGGATCTAGCATTTTTTTTTATATGAAATTTTTTAGATATCGTTTAAACCTGATGTTTCGATTTCGATACACTGCTTGAAAGAGTCACCCTGTAGCTACAAATTTTGTTGGATTAGTTTTATATTGGGATTAAATTATTACTATGGACTTGAGCTAATTTATTTAAAAGATTTTTTTTTTATTTTTTTTTTTTTACTTTAACAAGAATGAAAAAAAAACTCGAAATTCGGACTTTTCAACCCATCGACAAACATGCTTTTTGTCCTGTTTCAAAAAAAAAAAAGGTAAATTAGATATTATTGTTTTAAATTAAATAATAAATTTTAGTTTGATTTAAAATACACACCGGGTGACCACTATGCCGAAAAACGTCATATGTTTCGTTTTCGACACTCTGGGTTTATATGGGTTAACAGCTTTTCACACAGAGATTTGGAATACACAATCACATACAATAGCTTTCTCTGTAAATAGAAGTGACAGAAAAAAGTAGCTATCTCAAAAGATTTCTAGAAAAATGATGAATACCAAATTATAGGTTTTTGAAACCATATATAGGGATTAATAAGGTCTTCTATTGGTTATTATGAAGCCAAACTAAACGGTAGTTTTTAATCTTTTTGTTTTTGAAATAGTGTAGCTGTACAGTATTCGCAAGTATTATACTTAAATTATGGCACCTTTCAGTAAGAAAATATTTAATATAAGAGTCAAGAAGACCCATAGAAACTATACAATAAAACTTTTGTTACACTAGTGTGTTTTTACTACTGAAAAAGGGTTAAGTGCAAAATTAGGTTAGCTTAATAAATGAAATCTATAAAAATAAGTTTGAACTAAAATTTCACATTTTGAAATCTTTAGATTATTTTTTTTTTCATGCAGAATCGAATTGAGGCAATTGCATTTTCTGGTCTTAAACTTTGACCATGAGTTCGTTTTTGTACATTCAACCCATCAAGTTTATTTCAATTTAGTTACCATGGTTGTTACCACAAAGCTTAGATAGTCCAACATTAGCATATTCTCAAATAAGTACAAAGAAGATGTATTTTCAATTTTTAATACAATAATTTAAGAAAAAACAAAATACAGTTTACAAACGGAAATTTAATGGAAGATTACAAACTTGAATTTTTTGTGGTATTGACTAATTTAAATGTGGAAAACTATATCTATTGTAGAGTACTTCACCTTCATAATAGCATAGTTCCATTTTATTTTTAGTGATAACCAAAACTCTCAACTATTTATCATTTATTTTATCCCAATGATAAAGGGTAATGGACCATTTTTTGCTTTCCTCGCGAATCGAACCTGGGATCTTGCTGTTGAAAGGCAGGCTTAATGAACTTGCTTTCAGCCTTAAGTCTGACAGTAAAAATTAAAATCCTGTTTAAAATTAAAATATTATTATTTTTTGATGGCTAAAACTGACATAATTTGGGCTTTCTTCCCTGGCCTCCTTTTTTCCAAGAGATATGTCCAATATTTATAAAGAATTCTATAATGCTATGATATTCACATATAGGTGGCGCACGCTGAGCTTCACTAAATTATCTCGATAACTCCCCAACATCCCGATAAACTTTACTTTTTATTTAAATAACGTTGACACGTTCTAACTCTATTGATATTTAGTTGGAGAAAAAATTAGCTTATGTTGAGTTGAAAGTCTGTTCAGATTAGTCTCGAACTTATGTATTCAATTTTCAAAAGTTTTTCTTATTTATTCTACCTTTAGACATACTATGCTGGTTAACGATTGCTCGTAAACGTTCTATAATTTCGTTATTTTGATTTGTTTTTGAGCTTTGGTACTCTAAAAATTTACTTCAGCTTACTTTTTAAACTAGGACTCTCTAGAGAGAATTACGATTTCCTGCCATTTACAATTGTTAACTTTAGAAGTAGACGCGTAGCTTATATATCGACCTATCCAAAGTAAAGTATGACAACTCGACTTATCTGCAAATTGAGTTATAGTATACATCTGATTGCCTATATTCCAATCTATAACCTGTCAAAATTTCACAGCGATCGCCCTAACATTTAGGAAGTTGAGCTCATAAAACCATTTTAACAAAAACTAAAAACTGAAACATATTCCGAGTAAAAGTAATCTAAGTCCAGTTGTATTTATTCTCATTAAATTAAACATAAAAAACAATCAGACAAGGCGATATGTAATACTTTAAGGCAAATTTTTTTTTTTTTTTAGTAATACATTTCGACTTGTCATACTTTTATTATAACATTATGTTTCAATTCATCTATTATATTTACCGTTTGTATTTTTTTTACTGATTGTGGAGAAATTTTTTTTTACGTCAAATTCGGGTTGTTTCTTTCTTACATGGATATTTTGGCGCGAATTACTACTTGTCATAAACAATTCTCATAAGTAAATAAAGCTTTTCCAGATCAACTAGAAAGAAATAAGTCTAAAAAAGCGTTAAATTTTGGTTTAGTTTAGAATATAAGTGAACTGAAGGAAAAATTAGAGCTGCTGGACTCTTAAAGGATAGCTGTTCTTGCCAATTGAAGTGTTATAAAAAATTTGAATTTGATTAATGTTTTAAGACTTTTGATAATTTCTGGAAATTAGGTAGTAAGATGATGTAGTGGCAATTTATTTTAGAGCGTACAAAAACATTTGACAAAAAGACCTGCATACTAAATCCAAAAATAAATAGAAAATTTATAAGAAACTATTTTTAAAAAAAGAAAAACAGTGAAAACATAGAGCAGATTCGGGTTTGCTAGTTAATGTTTATGAATACTTTGAATACTAATAAGCAGTGGATAACAACAGCTTTTAAGAAACTTGAGAAACATCTTGGAATTTTATTACCTGATTCAAGAGGAAGACATAAAAGAATTGTAAATGAGGTCAATGAGATTGCAAAACCGTGTAAAATAAATATAACACACCCTAGCTGATAGTGCTCATGCCGATATAGAAAGAGAAAAAAGGGAAGCAAATAATATATGTACCTAGTCAATAGTTTATGTTAATACAATGTTAAAAAAAAATAACTGGAAAACCATACATGGTTATAGAAATGGTCCAAGACGAAATTTATAATTTTAAGAATTTAACTCAATGTTTACATTTAGATAAGGACATCAATTCAGAAAAAGTTTTATGGAGCCAAGTAAGCAAATATGATTTAAAAGATGAATACAACGCTATAAATTTAAACAATAAAAAACGAGCCAAAAAAAAAGAAAACATTTGTAATGAAAAAAATATATACATCAGTTTTACCAATTGGTAAAGTTAAATTCGGGGACACACATGATTCAGAAACAGAAAAGGAAATTAAAATGTGAAAATTAAACTGATGAAACTAAATTTTGTATCAAAGTTAATAATGTGATCTATTGTATGTAACATAAAATTAAAATTAACTACCTATATGTGACCAAAATTAAAATGAAGTAGCTATGTAATAAAAAAAATCAAAGTTATAATAAAAGTATGCAAACTTTAAGTAAGATTGAAATAGATATTTTTAGTTTTGTTTCTCCAAGAAATTGATTTCTGCTAATTTAATGTTATTAATTTTTTTGATAATATAATAAAATTTATTTTTCTTAAAATGTACCTAAACTTTTTTATACTAACTTAAAAATAACACTACATTAAAATTTTTATATATTGTTTTATAGCATTTTGTTGAATTATTAATGTAAAACCAGCTAGCTAGAGCTATTATATTAAGAGATGTAATAAAAATATAATTATCCATGTAACTTTACTACGTTGAGAGATATAACATAGTACGGGATTATATCTCCCAGCAAGACTATGACATCTACGCTTTATCGAACTTTTGTTCTCCAATTATTCCATGTTAAAGTATTACATCTCAAGATGTTATTATGTTAATAAAAAACAAGGGTAAAAATAGAACTAGTACAATTCAAATATCTCGAACTTAACTAATTTTGAAATTAAGCCTAATACGAAAATTAATAATATACCTTAAAATAATATGCTGACAAAAATTTGGATCATATTACACATTAGTTAATGCTTTTAAAATAGATTCCAAATATGATAAAATTTTAAATTGCTCCTCCTGTAAAATTGACTTTTCTGAGTTGTCATACTTTACTTTGGATAGGTCGATATGTATGTTGGCAACTACCTGGTGTACTTTGTTCTACACAAATTTATTATTAATCAGTAAAAAAGTGGAATTAGTAGGCTTGCCCCGAATAATACCTTTATGATATAAATATTTCATCACATATTTGTTTTGTAAATGAAAATTTGTCAATTTATTCATGGGCTTATCCTAATTATTTATGTTAAAACTGTTAACCTCAAAGTTAAAATAAAATTTGTTAAATTACCAAAAATACTGTAATAGTTGCATAACCTGAGCTCAACTCTATTCAAAATTGTTTTTGTATAAAAATATTTATAATAATCTAAAAAACCACTGTTTCTATAAATTCGATTGATTTTCTGACGAAATTTATAATTTCTTGTTAAATTTATATTAATTTTCGATTCTTTCATTTCTAATTAATTAGAAAGCATTTGAATTAAATTTAATCTTCTATCTATCTTGGGAATTCATTTTGTTGTGACATATTTTTTTTTTTATTCTATAAAATTGAAATTCTTTTAAGCTTTCGTCACCAGATCCGATGAAGTCCTATCACAATATTTTTTTTTTGTATGTATGTGCGTACACACAACATTTTTAAATTAACATTGCTATTCTATAATAGTAATGGTGTATCGTAATGATATTTGATTGGAATCTATTATTCAAGATCATGATCCGTTAATAAATATTTGAATAGATTTAAAAAAACAATGTAGGTCAATATTTTATTTATAAATTTATATTCAGTTTAAAATAGAGTTAAATAAGCTCTTGATAAGTTGGTGGAAAGGAGACGAGTATAGCGACCAGTAATCTAAAATTTATTTTAATGTTTTGAAACAATCATCGCTATTGTGGTCTTTATATTTCACTCAATCCTATTTACATTGTACTCACTCACACAAACAAACATAACATTATATCAATATTGTTAATCAGAATTAGTTTTTTTTATGTTTTTTTTTTTTTGTTTTTTTACACAAAATATTGTCATGATATCTCAGATTTATTTTAGTAAAATTAAATGTCAGGCGATAAATACTCATGTAAATCCTTTTGAAATAGTCAATTTTACATTGATAATATCCTTGATGAGTAAACATCGATTTTTTTTCTATTTTTATTTTATTTTGTATTATCATTGTTGAAATTTTAGTGTCTTCTAAATTGTCCTTGTAATTTATAATTGTATATATTTATAGCATTTGTAAAGTTGTATGTACATTTTTTTTTTTTTATATAGCAATGACAGTGAAAATTCACTGAATTTTCATGACATTAATTTATAACAACTAAAATTATTATATGTAGTTTTGTTTGTATGTACATATTTAAATGGTATTATAGAGCAGGGTTTCTGAACTAATAGAAAATAATCTTGGTATTAATCCGAATAAAAATACAGCGGATTTTGATGTAGGAAATCACTGAAATTTGTCAGTGAGTAGAAATTAGAAGGAAAACGAATACAAAACAAAAAATTAATTAATTTATAATAGATGGGAGACTGTAGAACGTTGTTACGTTACGAAATTTGTAAAAGTGCGACATATAATTAAATAAGTTCAAATGTAGGATATTTAATGGCTACTAATAGTACTTCAATTACTGAATAAACATTAAAAAATTTAAAAAAAAGTGCATGACTGTTGGACTTGAATTTTGGGTTGAGTCACTGAAATATATCGGTCAGTCTTATTATTAAAAAAGCTCACTGGTAAGTACATATAGCTGGTAGTTTTGTTTCTGATAGCTTAGTGGATAATTTGAAGATATCTACACTGTATAATTACGAATTAATTCTACGCAGATAAAGTTAGATTGTGGATTAGTTTACTTATTTATAAAAATTGTATGTTTTCAACGATTGTTTTGTGTTGGTATAAGTTATATAACAGCTACAATTTTCGGTTATCTAATCGAAATAAATCGGTTTAATAAATTGTTAGTCGGGTTTTAAACGTATAGTTTAACCGGTAGAGTAGCGCCCCCATGATAATAGCATAGTTGTATTTTATTTTGTATTCTCGAATGCAAAAAATGAAATAATTTTTTACATTATTTCATTCATGTTCTGAGCGGAATTCGAATCTGGGACCTTCTGATTGGTAATCATATGACATAATCACTGCAACATACCGGTCAACTAATAAATATTTTATTATCATCAATAATTATATTTTTTTGCGAGATTTGCTTTGCGTAACTTCCAATGGTCAAATCTATTTATTTTACTTCCATATAAACATAGGTTAAGCTTAATTCATTTAAAAACTTTGAAATTAAGGCGAGTTATTATTAAATTGTGTGAGTGAAATTATTAAAGGAAACATTACTTATCCACAGATTTTGAATAACATTAACACCAATTTAGATAATCGCCTACGAAATACAAACTTCTTAACATTAATTTTCCATAGGATTAATTATGGCAATTATTAGCCAATTCATGGAATGTTACTAATTGGTATTAAACACATAATCTATATTGACTTCACACTTTCGAAACTGACTTTTTTTTTTATTTATTTATTTTTATTATTTTAAAGATCGTTACAAGTTTCTAAAATAAACTTAAAAAGAAACTACACTATATTATTAATTGTTTTAATGATTCCTGTAGGATACACAAAAACTTATTTCTGATTGTAATAATATTTAATTAAATGCTTAATTATTTTATATACATATAGCTATATGTATTGATTTCAATTTAAAATTTTGTAGAAACATTTATAAGAAAACAAATTAAGTAATTTATATTTATTTTAAAAAACTACAAACTAACTTAATAACTTAATAGAGAGTATAACGAAAGCCGATATTCTTCTATCAACCTATTGTATCCCTAAGGATGATTTATCTCTTCACCTAACCACCAATAGTTTTTGTTACAAATCTGATCTCTTGTAGTTAAATTTTTGTCAAATTGTAATTTTAGTATTATTTGGTCTCCTGCTTATATGATATATAATAGGGACATTACAATCAGATTGTATGTACCCTTTGGAATCAAGGAAGTAAAATGCTTCCGGTGGTATGAACCCACTCTCGAGATTGCATGTATTCAATATTGTTGTAGTAAACATGATAAATTAATGTGTTGTTTGTAATATTTAAAAGTCTATTGAAAAGTTCTCTATTTAGTTTAATTATAAAAATGTCAATTCTATTAATTTAGGATAGGTTATAAATAAATTTGTTTGAGTAATATGTTGGTAATTAGTGTTAGGTTTTCGATTCTATTTAGACCATGGGTGTCTAAACTATGAGCATTGCTGGGCCAATTTGCAAAAAAAAATTTTGTTGGGCCGCACATAATTTTTTAATAAAATCGGCATAAATAATAACTCAATAAACAATTTAAAAGCAAATTAAATTCATTTTTATTTTTTTTTTTAATTTGATATAATCAATAATACATCAAATATTATTTTGGCGAAAGTTTTAATCTAATCTACTGTGAAGGATGAAGTTGTTTCTGTTGAACCAGTAAATCGATATCGGGCTCAATAGACGTCGTTGCAATTCTCAATGCATTTTCCAAATGTTGGTCAGTTATTTTAGTTCTATTCTTGTTTTTTGTGTGTTTCATTCTTGAGAAAAGTTGTTCGCAAATATACGTACTACTAAAAGCTGAACACATTAATAAGCCGTGATTATAAAAGTTGGGATATTTTTCACGGGGTAGGTAATCTTTATAAAAATGTAGTAACGAAAAGTTGTAAAATTTTTCTTTCAGTTGCATGTCACTTTGCAGATCAATGCATTCCATTTGAAAATTTGCAGGTAATTTATTTATTTCTAGAGAAAATGGCGTAGAAAATATCTTGAAATTCAGTTCATTTTTCCGGAAATCTTGAAATCTACTTTTAAACTCTTGAATTAAATCAAAAATTAATGCCGCATATTTTGTACAACTGGTTGGTTCATGGGCAGCCAAAGTACTAAAATGCGTCAAATTTTTAATTTTTATTTGATCGTGCCAAAATTCCAATTTTCTTTCGAAAGCCGTTATTATATGAAACATATCATTTATAAATTGACCTTTACCTTGAAGTTTTAAATTAAGTTCATTCAAATGTTCTGACATGTCAACTAAAAATGCTAAATCTAAAACCCAGTCTTCGTCTTCAAATTCAGGCACAGATTTTCCTTTATTTTCCATAAATATTTTTATTTCAGTTCTTAAATTGTAAAATCTTTTGAGCATTTTTCCTTTACTAAGCCACCTCACTTCTGTATAATAAATAACATCTACAAAATCGGTACCTAATATCTTAAGAAACTCTTGAAATTGCCTATGATTAAGTCCTTTTGCTCTTATAAAATTAATGGTTTTTATAACAATGCATAATACATTATCCATTTTTAAAATTTTTCCACATAAGTTTCCTTGATGCACGATACAATGATACGTCATTAAAAGGACATTCCCGGCAGTGACAGCTTCGTCATGTACCATTTTAACAAGTCCGCCATTTTTACCAACCATGGCAGGGGCTCCATCGATGGCAATAGCCGATAAATTTGTAATAGATAAGGAAAATCTGTTCATTGTCTTTTTTAATGCATCAAACAAATCTGCAGACTTGGTTGTGTCCTTTAGCGATACTAAAGCAGCCATCTCCTCTATAATATTATAATGCTCATCGATGCCCCTGATAAAAATTGCCAATTGTGCTGTATCAGAAGCGTCAGTGCTTTCGTCGATGGCTAACGAATAAAATTTAAAATTGGTACATTTATTTTTTAAGTAGCTTTCAACTGAATTCCCTAACTCTTCAATTCTTGTAGCTATAGTTTGGTGTGATAAGCTAATTTTAGAAAATTCTAATTTTTTTTCAGGACAAATTATGTTTGCTACGCTTTCCATACACTCTTTTATAAATTCCCCATCAATAAAGGGTTTTGATTTCTTTGCTATTAAATTTGCTACGACGTAACTTGCTTTTACAACACTATCATTTTGAGAAGCTGTCCTTTTAAAAAAATTGTGTTCAGACGATAGGCCTTTTTTTAATTCTTTGATTTTATCTTTACGACAAGAGCCCAGATATACATCATATTTTGGGGCATGCCTTTGAATATAATGTCTTTTTAAATTGTAGTCTTTAAAAACTGGCACAAAATCTCTACAAATTAAACAAAGTGCTTTATTACCCTGCGCAATAAAAAAGTATTTCTCCGTCCAATTTTCATTAAAAACTCTGTTTTCGTCCTCTATTTTTCTTTTCTTAGGTTCTACTTGTTTTTTCAATGACATGGAGGCCATCTAAAAACAATTATAACGAACTGTAGGGCGCAAAAACACATAGAAAATTATTATATTACCGTTTTTATTTTTTCAAAAGTGTATATGTATGAAGACAAAATAAATTCAAACAAAACACAAATATTCTTCTAATAAGAATCAGAAAGCAATGACAGACTTGCTTCAAAGTTAAAAACATTTGACATTTCAATATAACCAACACACTCGCTAAGCTCGCCATCTATTGTAATAATTTCTCAATTTAAAAAAAAAAAAAATTTTATCTGAATTTTGAATTACAAATTTAATAAACCAATTAAATTTAGCTAAAATCAAATGAATTGAGATGAAAAAAATTTTTTTTTAACTTACAAATATGAAAAATAATGTTAAAATTTTTTTTTTAATTTAAACAGATAGGTATTTTTAATAAAAATTTATATTTTTAAATATTTTCATAATTTTCGATTGGGCCGCATTTCAAAGTCTTTTGGGCCGCATGCGGGGGCCGCACTTTAGACAAGCCTGATTTAGACACAGTCTAAGGCATTTTCTTTCGAAAATCTTTAGCTTTTCCATTAGCGATTAGGGATGCTATTATTATACCAAATTGGCGATCCGTAAGTCAATATTCGTCTAACTAATGACGGGTAAAAGGAAATTTTAACTTTGTTTGAAAGTAACCTTGAGTAAAAAATATGTTTTTCCGCCCTAAATGCTCTACTTGCTTTAAGAATCTTACTTCTGATATGATCACCAAATCTTAAGTTTTGATGTAGAGTAACCCCCAGGTATTTAACATTTTTTTGGTTATAAATTCTAGTCCCGTCTGGCGCTCGTAACGACAATTGTTTCCAATTATGACAAATGTCTCGGTTTACTTTGTCTACCGTATTTGGGAATAGAATGACATTACATTTATTAAAGTTAATTTTTAATTTCCAAAATTTACAGTAATCAATGATAATGTTAAACATGTTCTGAAGGTTTGTTTGGCAATTATTAATTTTATTATATTATATACCCACATAAATAATTATGTCATCTGCATAGGCAACATTATATGCAAAATAATTATTAGTTTATTTAATAATTCACTGACGTATATAGTTAAATAGTTTACGGTTCCTTGTTGCAATCCACTAACAATTTTCAAAGTTAATGCATAGTTTATTTTACCATTTGATGTTACAAAAGACGTATTGCAGATCATGCCAGTTATAACTTTAATTAGATGATAAGGTAGTTTGCATTTTACTAGTTTATAAATCAGACCATTTAACCACATTGTATCGAAAGCTTTCTCTAGATCTACTAAGCAAGCTTCTACACATTTTTTCCCATTTGAGTGCCAGCAAATATCTGACAAGACTTTAGTTATAGCATGAATAGTTGAATGTTGGTATCTGAAACCGCATTGGTTACATGGAACTATTTCCTTTTTTTCTATATCAGTGTTTAACATATCGTTTATGAGTATACTTATAGGTCTATAGTTGTTAGGATGTGTGCTTATTTTTCCGGTTTTTTTTTATCGCGATTACTTTACCTGTTTTCCAATTTTCGAAACAGACTCTAAAACTTAAATTGTATAAGTAACTCTAGTAATTAAAATATGTTAGATATAATTTTAACTAGGGGCCCCTGTTGAGTAATTATATTTCAAGTTGAAGTCAAATTTAAAGTTTTTAAAAAAACAGTAATTTACGTACTGACATAGACTTCGCACGATATAGCAGAAACCACTTGTGTTTAATAAAACGTTTTGTGGTTAGTAAGTTTTATTTAGGACACATAAATACACGTCCCTCATATACTGCTTCGTTTCCGATATATTCCCTATAGTAAGTGGCATTTAGTGAATAAAATTACTAAAAATAAAAAGTTTTGTTATTAAAGAGGTACGTATATATATACCTACATAATACATAATTTTAATAAAAACTATATTATTACTACAAATAACCAAAATTTAGAAACAGTTACTTAAAAAGATAAAAATGAAGAATTCAAGTGATTTGTTTTTTTGTTATTTTTATATTTTTTATTTTAGATGAATTTGTTTTTTGTTTTTTTTTTTTGGCATGTGTACATAGATTCATTTGCAAGTACATAATGTAAAATATAATAACTGATTTGTTTGCTTTTGTTTATTATTTTCATAAGATCTCACTTATATGCATAATGTATTTGCTGAATAATAAAATCATATGGGTACAAAATTTTCAACTGCGTGCGCATTTTTGTTTTATATACAAACTTATATATTATATATATTAGAAGTTCAATAAGGAGTAGGAGAATCGAAATAAAATGAAAAGGTGTCTACTGCGCATGACCTTAAATGCTTGTCAATTATAATTATAGATTTGTAAACTAAATGTGTTGTATCTATTGTAACAAAAAAAAAAAATAATTATAATAAAGTTTGAACTAAACTAATAAATAAATAAATATATTTAAATAATTGTTTATTAAAAACGATAGTATTATATAAAGATTTCCAACATCGATTGGAGAAACATATAGAACGCTTTGTTGACACTGGTGGCTTTTGATATCATCAAAAATTGTAATAGATGAAAACTATATCTCTTGGTATCTCTTTGTTATAAAATCATAATATTTAGTATACAAGAAATTAGAAAAAAAAATTGTACGCGTAAAGCAAAAGGTTGTGAAAGACTGAAATGAAATATTTATGCATGAATTTATTTCGAGAAATTAGAATTAGGATTAAATTAATTTAGCTTTTTGTTTTGTTATTTTAGTTTAAGTTGGACAATATTTTTAGCAGAATGTGTTTATATGGAATGTATTAAAGCAAATATTAATATTATATAAATAAAGTTATTGAAAATATTTAAAAATGTTTGCACAAAGAATTTTTATTAATATTTTGGTATATTTACAAAATATTAATCGATTTTGTTAATTATTTGAAATATTAAATGAAATTTTGCTTGTTTAGAAAATGCTTTTAAATTTGTTGTTGTTCTTTTAATTAATCTTGTTTTTGTTTAATATACAAAATATGTAGCTAGCCTTTATTTAATTTATAAAACAAATTTTTCATTTATGATTAATTAAATATATTTGATTGATTTTATTGTAATTTGATAGTGTTTGGCAAAACGCATTATATTGTGGTACCTACTATCTACATGTAAACTTTAATAAAATATGTAAATTAAAAGCAGGAGATTTAATGAAAAATCAAAATATAAGTGCAAGGGGACGAAAAGATGTATTAATTGGTATTTTAGACTTGTAGAAATTAGGTGAATGAAAGCTCTGCACTAGTGAGTGGTATAAGGATGAAAACAAAATTTCTCAAAAATTAGATGAATCTTGTATTTTAACTTCTTGAATCTTATAGCATTTTGGGAATTATAAGACGATGAATATTGGAGCTGAAAACATACCAGCATTAGTGGTAAAAGAATGCAAAAAAGAGTTAGGTGAAAATACTACAACACTAATAAATATGATCCTCAACCAAGCTGATATGCCTAAAATTCTAAAATTATCCAAATTAATACCAATAACAAAAAATACAGGCAGTTATAATGAACCAGAAGATTTTAGACCGATCGCGATATCACCAATATTTGGAAAAATAATTGAAACAGTTGTAAACGGTCAACTGACAGATCTTTGGAAAAGCAAAAAATTAATAAATAAACAGGAGTATGGATTTAGAAAAAAATCAAAAACACAAGCAGCTTTATTTGACATGTTATCGAAAGTAAAATCGGGACTTGATAAAAATAAAAAACTAGTCTCTGTCTTCTTCGATGTAAAAAAAGCGTTCGACACAGTGGATAGAAATATATTACTGAAAACTCTAATAAAAAATGGAGTTTGGTATCCTGGTATCTAAATTACAGGTCTCAATATGCAGAATGTGATGCCATAAAAAGTAACATCGAAGAAAATAACTATGGAGTAATACAAAGGTCTTCGCTGGGACCAACCTTATTTTGTATTTATATGAGCAGTTTTGTAGATCTAAAATTGAATGGAACATCATTCATGTACACTGATGATATAGCAATTGTATATGAGGAAGCATCCAGTCAGGAGTTACAAAGTAAAATTCAAGAGGATATGAATAAAATTAAAAACTGTATGGATGTAAACAAATTAAACGTTAATACCAGTAAAACAAAATATATAATATTCAAGAGGAAACCTACTGACAGTGTAGTAATTAAATATAATAACTGTGACCTAGAAAGAGTTATTAATTATAAGTACTTAGGTATTATCATTAATGAAAACATAAGATGGAAAACAGAAATACTGGTGTTCCAATAAAAAAAGGCCGTAAAATAGCAGGAATTTTCAAGGTAATAAGTAAGCGTATACCATATAAAATAAAGAGAACTCTGTACTTCAGCATGTTGCATTCCACAATTACATATGGCATACAAGTATCGGGAAAGGGAAACACATATAGCAAGCTTATTAAATTATGACAACTAGTTCAAAATAAGGCAATAAAAAATTTGTATGGGTACAACAATAGAATGTCAACACAAAAAATACATCAAAACAACAAAATAATGGCATTAAATAATTGCATAAAAACTAAGTTGGCAATTCAAGTACACTTAATGACGACAAATGATATTAATACTAATATGAAGCCAGAATTAAACAACGAAACACACACATATAGTACACGAAAATACCAAATAAAATAAGAATAACATCATCCAGAATTAGATTTAACAATTGTGAATCAATCTATAATACAGCATATAAAATTTATAATGACATGCCGAATGAATTAAAGATTATTGAAAGCATTGAATATTTTAAAGAAAAGGTTAATCAATTTTACTTACAACAATATTAATACGAATAGAATAAGTATTGCAACTAATTTTTCAGCTGTTCGTTTGGTTTCTTTTTGTTTTGTTTTACTTTTGTTCTATTTTTGTAAAATCTAATTTTTTATTATCATAAGTAAGGTAGTTAATAAATTTAGCTTTCTTCATTATTGTTTATTACTTTTTATTTAATTTTTTTTTTAACTTGATGAATAGTTTAATTATTGTATAAGATTTTCTAATTGATATTAGTAGTATAACAATAATTAATAGAACTGATAAATATTGTTGCACTGATATGCAGTTTATTTATAATATATTATTTAACTTTAGAAATATGTAAAACTCTATACAAGCTTGTTAGCTCTTTTGAGTACTAAAGAAATGAATAAATGAAATGAATAAATGAATATTGTATATTAGTAAATTATTTACTCATACTGCTTGAAAACAAAACTAATATCTACATATATGCTACGAATCAGATTAAAATTGAAATTTAAAACTAAAATTAAAATTAAATAAACAATTATATACAAGTACAATTTAGTAAATTCACTTGACTACTCAAGAGCTTTCCATACACTGAATAAGATGTGATTTGGAAAGCCCAGCAAATAAAAGGCATTCCCGGGAAAATAATTAACATAATCAAGGCGATATATACGGATGCAGAAAAACAAGTTCTACATAAAGGAAATCTAAGCTCACCCTTCAGTATCAACAATGGAGTTAGACAAGGATGTCCACTCTTACCTATCCTATTCAATATACTATATTTCAATTGACCAAGTTATTAGGAAAACAATTAATGGGCATGGTATTAATTGGAATATCATAAATAAATTAGAAGGCTTATGATATATGCCTCATGACACATACCTATGATGAAAATCTAAAAAGATTAAATGAACATACAAAAGTAGTGCCACTGTTTTTCTTATATTTGAAAATTTTATCAAAAGCAAATCCACTCTATGGTAATGGTATAAAAAACATACCAAAAATCAGGAGTTAATACATTTCAAAGACTGGTATAAATTCTGGTTAAACAAGGCAACAAATCTCAAAAGAAGAAAAAGAGAAGAGTTTGAGGATAATCGATTTCGAATGACAGGTAATGATGCCAAGAAAAATTGGCGCTGTATTGAAAATATAATAGGCAGCAATGAAAGAAAAGTAAACGAATTTTGCGCCGATAATAAAATGAGTGTAACACATAAATTCGAAAAACTTGAAAAATTTAATAAGTTTTATGCAACAATCGGTGAGAGTTTGGCAAAAAACTTTGAAGGTATATATTTACCAAAATTAAAAACTGAAGAAATCGAAATAGGTCTGGAGTTATCAATATCATTCCAGATTACCTACATTCTTATATATTGGTATAACTTTATTATTTTTTAGACATATTGGCATTATACCTCTCTCAAGTGACTTATTTAATAATTTCATTATGTCACAACAGCCATATCATCTTTTAACATTTTCAATATATTTGTAGACATTAAGTCCTCCCCTGAAGCATTAGTATTAGATAATTCATTTATCAGTTTTTTACATTCAAATGTGTTTAACTTTTCAAATTTAAATTCCTTATCTGTTTTTAGTAAATTGATTGAGACTGCAGTCAATAACAAGTTTACTGATTATATACATAAGAGCAAATTAATGTGTAATCAACCAAATGGATTCAAGAAGAAATCTAGTACCCAAGCAGCATTATTTGATGTAATAACGCAAATTCATTCGGGATTGTATAAAAAGAAGAAAGTGGTAGCTGTGCCTTTTGACGTTAGGAAGGCCTTTGATACAGTAGATAGAAATACACTTCTAAAAATATTATATGAACTCGGAGTAAAAGGGACGGAATGCAACTGGTTCAAAAGTTACTTATCGGAAAGAATGCAGTACACAGGATGTGATGGGTTGAAAAGTGAAGCTGTAAAAGTTGAATATGATGTAATACAGGGAAGTTCACTCAGACCGACGCTATTTTCTTGTTACATAAATGGCTTATTATGCACAAAACTGAATGGTAAGCCATTTATGTTTGCTGATGACCTGGCCATAATCTATGAAGAAAAAACAAACAAAGAATTAGAAGAATTAATCAACATGGACATGAGTGAAGTTCACCAATGGATGGAGCGGCATAAGCTGACAATAAATACAGCTAAAACAAAATATATGTTATTTAAAAGAAAGACAGCTGATGCCTTAAATATTTACTATAACAAATGTAAGTTGGATCCCGTGAACAGTTACATATATTTGGGAATATTATTAGATGAGAACTTAAAGTGGGAACAGCATATAAAAGAACTAATAAAAAAAGGAAGAAAAATTGCAGGACTATTCAAACTAATAAATAAAAGAGTACCACTAAAAAATAAGAGATCAATTTACAACAGTTTATTTCATAGCGCAATTATGTACGGAATTCAAATATGGGGAAACACTGTAATAAAAATTTAAGCACATTACAAAAACTGCCGAATAAAGCGATAAAGAACTTGTTTGGATATAAAAGGCAAACTTCAACACGGGAAATTCATAGAAAACACAAAATATTACCATTGAATCATGTTATCAAATGCAAACAGGCCACACAAATACATATCATAATTACTAAGCATATTAATACAAATATTAAGCCGATGATGAATAATGAAGTTCATACATACTTAACTAGAAATGCAGCTCAAATGAGGGTAACATCTTCAACAAAAAGATTTAACAAACATTACACAATATATAACACGTACAGCATACAAAACGTATAATGAATTACCAGTTGCGATCAAAGAAACTGCTCAAATATCTAAATTCAAAATTAAAGTTAGTGATTATTTTCATCAATTAAATAATAGTAATAATACTTAATATTATATATAAAAAAAAAAATCAAATTTAAATATGTTCTATAAAAAACAAAAAATTTCTTATTTTAAAATTAAGATTGCACTGAATTAAAACTTAATTACTTATAAGTAAAATTGTAAAAACTAAAAACATTCTGTACGAGCAATGGAGCTCATTTGAGTAAATAAATGAATGAAAATAATAATAAAATAAATTAACTTCCAACTAAAAATAATGTGTCAATTGACCACTTTCAAAATTTTAATAAGGACATATAGCTCTCTTATAGTAGCAATAGAAATAATTGAATAGATGAGTCTGCGTTAATAATCATCAGTATAAGTCATAGATCAATTGGTATCCGAGCTAACCGGAAAAATCATTATTTTGAACACATTTTGTGATGAAATATTTCCAAACAATTAGAATAATAATTTATCCATAAATACAATAAATAACTTAGTCTTCCTATTTAATTAGCTCTACCCATTGACCAATTCTTGTTCTTTAAAGCAGTACCTCTAGCCTATTTACCACTTACTTTTTTGTTTACTACTTTATATAAAATAATATCAAAAAAAAATCCATATAAAATGTATAATAGTATACCGGTGGTACTTTTTTGGTATGTAGATACATATTCTTTACAAAAATGTTAAACATTTTATGTGTAGTAAGAAAAATAACATATAGTCGAGCAAAAAAAAATCAAAACATGTCTGCTGTCTTTAAAAGTTTTTTTCAATCTGATGTCAGATTTTTGTTTATTTTCTTCAAAAATTTTAATCCGACTACTAATCAACAATAAATGATCTAAAAATTCATTTTAATTTTTATTCATATAATATACAAAATCCTAGTGTATTTAAAAATGAATGGTGTAAAATATTCCACCCGTTAACAAGTCAATAATATAAGAAGACATAACAACAACAGAAACGGAAACAAAAACTAAAAAACAAACACCTTAGCCAAAACAATATCTCAAAAATAAAAAACAAAAACAAAAAAAAAAAATAATAAGGTTGACTTCAAAAGATTATATCATGCGACGAAATTATCTCAATATTCTTGAAAACCACAGGAGGTAATCTTTAGTGTTTATTATAGGTATAACGAAAGAGTAAAAACCGTATTCAAAAAAAAAAAAAAAAAAAATAGAAGAAAAACTGAAACATGAATTGGCAACATTATTTTAAAAAGGGCGGGGGGGGTTCCAGAAGATGGAACATTATGTTGGTAGTATACCATAATGTATAAAATTGCTATTCTGACTGCGTTAAACTAATTAAGATCGTTGAAAAGATACATAGTTACACAATTTACCAGAACAGAACAATCAAAGAATCTTGAATCACTAAATCTTATAATACGTAAAGAAGAGTTAAAGAGTAAAATTTCCTCCTTGTATTTTTAACACTTTATTATTTTATATATATATATATATGTATATATATATTTTTTATTATTTTAATCCTTTGTGGGTATTGTGTCTCATTTCATAGTTATTTGATATTCACTGAATTTATTTTTTTTTTATATCTATGTCGCTCAGTTGGACTTCAACATAAATAATTAAAATCGATGGAAAGTAAAAAAAGAGAATTGATCCTTTATTTATTTTACCTGTGTGTAGTCTTAGGTAATAATTCCAAAAGTAAAGCAGTTGTTAAAGAGGAATAAACAACACATTCGAAATTTAAAGAAAAAAGAAGAAAAAAAAAACAAATTTTATTTTTAATTAATGAATTTTTGCAAATTTTTAATTTGGCTACATTTTGAACCAATTTTTTTTTGGTTCGGTTTTAATTTTTTCCGTATAAGTATGTTTTTTTAATTAAAAAAACATTTTTCTTTTTGTTTTGAATTTCAATTAATATCCTTTGATGACTTGCTGGATTAATTTTAAAATATATGAAAATAGTGGATTTTTTATAGATTTGAGCAAAAACTTTAAAATTGTTATGTTTTCTTTTAGTTGAAATTTAAAAAGTTTGTGATTTTGAATAAAACTGTAGGCCGAATTGCATGGAAATGGCAAATTTACATGTTTTCTTTACCCATTAACAACGGCTACCAGAACCCGTTGTCAGAAATTAATAATTTTTTAACAGTAATATATTTTTAGTTCCAGATACTGAAATATAAAATTTCGTGGGGCTGCTGTTTCTAGATCCTGAGAGCTAGCCTGTAATTTATATAGTACAACCGTTGTGAGAAGTAAAAAAAAAATTAAAATTTTAAAAATGAAAAGCTATGTTAATTTTTTTGTTTATGTTAGGTTTTCTTACATTATTTTTTTATAATATAATTAAATTAGTTATGGTAATTTTGAAAGCAGTTTCTTTGTTGTTTTTAGACAAATTTTACAACTATACATGCTTCTGTGATGGTATACCACACAAGGAAAGTTGCTATTTTAATTTTATTGGAACATGGTGATTTATTTCTTTTTCTACTTGGGATGATGGATTTTTTTTTCTTAATATTTTCATCCTTTTGTTTCTTACAAAATTTTTCGCTCAATAAACCTATAGGGAAGTTAAGTTGGCTATTATATTACCAATTTTTGCTCGAAAGAAGTAAAGTTTCTACGCATTAACCATTGCAAGATCAATGATGTAAGTAAAAATAACCCACCACCATTTCTTTCCGTTTATTCCGATGAGCTTGTTTAGAGCAGCGCTTCACATAATTGATTGGCCTTATATGATTGATCAAAATTGGTTATGGTTCTGCAAACACAATTGTCCATCCATTGCACAGTTAATGAATCATATGTTCAATCATATCTGCAATTTAAATGATGAATAAAGATTGAAAAATTGAATAATTATCACTATTACCTATAATCAAATTTACCACCAAATTTCATTTACCAAATATCATTTAATTAATAAACAGTTACAAAAATTACCAGCCAGATATTGGTCGTAAGGAGATGCTCTAGCTTCATTTGTACGCGGAATTAAACTTGGTCCTGCTCTATTAAATAAACTTTCTTTATAGTTTGAATTTTCTTCTTAAATATCTAACTCAACAGTACCAAGAACATCTCTTGGCATGTTCTTTTCAACAATATTTTGTTCATCTATTTCTTCATAATCCGTTAAAAATCTAAATCTGGTGGCACAATATTTACAAAAATTTCTTCAGAATCATCATTTTCATAACTATCTTCTTGCAGAAGACCTTCAATTGCTTCCTCAAGGCCTTTAAACTGATTTTTTCAATAAAATTTTTTTTGTTAACATTTAAGGGCTTTGACATATTTTGAAAACAAAGCTTTTTTTTGTATACATTTTTAACGGTTGTACTTTTTATAGTACACTCAACTTTATTGACGTAAAAAACTTATAAAATGATAATTTTATTTTTTTTTATTCTTACATTGATTTTGTTTATCTTTATTTATCAAATTTAAGTTTTTTTGCAAAATAATAATGCTATAATTAGTTTTTTTTTATTATTTTTAAATAGCACCTCCACTTTTACACAAACTTTATAAATCACACTTTTTCTACGTCAAAAAAATGACATTTATCTGAAGTTAAACCAGTATTGTTGCACATAATTTTATTTTGTATATTTTTAACTTTATTTTAACGCAAATTTTTCCAAAAAAGTAATAAGAGCTTAGTTACGATAACTTAAACAGTGACACCTATTTTGCTGTACTATAGTACAACCGTTGAAAATGCGTTAACCAACCAATCAGTAAGTAAAAATTTGATAGAAGCTAAAATACCGGTATTTTCTTCTTTTATTGCCTATCCATAATTGGATGTTAGCGGTTATATGATATTAGCAACGATGTCCTGATAGATGTTTCGATCCGTTGCTGAATGGATTAAATCGTCGATATATATGATGCATGTCCAGTTTTTAATGTTGTACAACCATGTTAATTGTTACCTCTTTTTCCTTCAATTTTTCTTTGACCTGTTAACTGAAGTAGCTCGTATTTATTTCTTCGCATAATAGTCCCAAAGTATGAGGGCTTTTTTTTACTTCTCTAAGCCTTAGAAGTAGTTCTCTTTCTGTATTTCCTTTACCTAGGAATTTTTCGTTTGTAATGTGATCTGGTCCACCCTATTTTTAGAATTTTTCGGTAGATCCACATTTCGAAAGCTTCAAGTTTGTTGAGTTCTCTTACCTTTAAGGTTCATGTTGCTACACCATATAGGAGTATAGACCAAACATAGCATTTAACGAATCGTAAGCGAAGGCCTAAATTCATTTCACAACAGCAAAAAGCTTTTTTGTGTTTAAGAAATGCATTTGTTGCTGTTTCAATTCGGCATCTAATTTCCTTTTCATAGAACCAAACTTTATTTGACCAGCTACTGAAACATTTGCATATGGAGACTCTCTTAGTTGACCGGTTAATTTTTTAATTGTTGCTGCAGTGTAAGGTGTTCTTTTTATACTAACCATCATTAATTTAGTTTTTGAGACATTAATTTTTAAGATGAACAATTATGCGCTATGATGGTTGACTTTATCGATTATACATGTTTTAAATCCCTTAGGCTGTCTGTTATAAGGGATTGTCCGTTATCATTATTTATATAAGTGCTATTAACTTTTATACCAACATTTAAATCGTTCACTGCTTTTTGGAAAATAGCTTCAGTATAGAAGTTTAACAGTAAAGAGGAGAGAGTACAACAGCCTTGTCGAACTCCTTTTTGAATATCAGCTTGTATCAGCACTATTTATTTTTACACGGACTGTTTGTTGCCAATGTAAGCTGTTTATACACATTATGATATTTCTATCTGAAAACTTCAAATCACCAACAGGAGATATTCCGCTCGTGACCGAAGTCAGTGGATAATTTGTGGACAATTTTGCGTCAGGCCCAGGACCTCCAAGATTTGTAGCATCCAACAAGTAAGTAAGTAGTATGATATTTCTATCTATACTAATTCTATTTAACATCTTCATACTTTTTGATGTTTGACCTTATCAAACGCTTTTTCATAATCCACAAAACATAAGAAAACATCATTATGAATATCACGACAATTTTGAACAAGTACTAGAATATTAAAAAGGGCTTCTCTAGTTCCAGTTCATTGTTTGAATCCAAATTGCGTTCTCCCTCAACTTGCGTTCAACTCACAATTTGTGTATTTACGATTATGTAACACTTCAGAAAGATTTTGAGTGCTTGGCTCATTAAAGTTATTAATCGGTGGTCATCGCAGTTTTTGGCATTAGCTTTTTTCGGAAGGGTGACACATGTTGACTTTAGTCCATCTTGTCGAAAATGTCCGATATTATAAATATTGTTGAACATTTTTTGGCCACTGCTATAGATAACACTATATGCCACCAATGGATCAAACCGGACATTTCAACTTTCAAATTCAACATAATTACGTTTACTTTTAGACCCATTTATCAAAAACTATTATCACTTTTATATGTGTGTGTAAATATTTTATTTGAAAATAAAAGCAAGAAGCAAGAGCTATATAAAAAAAAATATTTATTTATCGGTACATGCGGTAGATACGTAAAATGCATTTTCGTATTGTAACCGCTCGGTTTAATTTCAAAATAGCTAATAATAGTTCCTGCATATACAGAAAACTTGTCTCAGCCTAATAAAAGTAGATTTTTTCTACCAGCTAAAATTTTGTCAACAAAGTGATGAACGAAAATGGCTGCCGCAACATTAATTTATTTAAAAGGGGGAATCAAACGAAACATTCTACCTATTTTTGTAAGTTCTTTTATGATTTTACCAGTTATTTTAAGATAGCATTGTACTTTATTTGGGTTTATTTCATTTTTAATGACAGCTTTTACTTCTTTTAAATTATATTTTTTCATTGGCAGATCTAACTGAGATGTTGTTTCAAGATAATCTGTTATTTCCTTATTCGGAGATTGTGTGATTTCGAATAATGAATGCACTTTCTAAGGTCGTAGCAAATAATTTTACTTCCTCTCTTTGGTTTTTAGCCCAACTATCATATCGTGTGCCGATTTTTCTTTCTTTATAATTTTCTGACAAATTTCATGTTTTGTTGGAGATTTTTACTTTGAGATAACTACTTACTTTATTCCAGCTTATGCTTTTTGAGTGAAGTGTTTGCTCATGTGCTACATTTATTACTTCAGTTGATGCTGTAATGGTTATTAGTGTGATGATAAATTTGTACATGACATCTGCACTGCATATAAATGGTTGTTGGAAGTACTTTTGATAATCTATTCAATTCAATTGATCAATCTATTAAATTGGAAGTTTTGTTCCGGCCGCTTGGCTATCACCTACATGAAATTATAATATAAAATATATTATAGTTCAACGTTGTTTCTTAATTTAACAGACTTTTGTTTTTTTCCTTGGCGCTACAGTTCAAATTGGACCGTAGTCACTAAATAATGTTCAATAACATGACTTAACGAGAGATGTAATATAATATGTAATATTTCGAAGGTATTGAGTTTTTTCAACAATTTAATTTCTTAAATACATAAAAAGATAAGAGGTAATGAAACAAACTCATTCTTTGACGAATTCGATTATTAATTTAGAAATAATATATATAGAAAATGTTTAGTACTCATATGAATATATTAGCTACTCTTTTATGACAAATAACGTAGAAGACTGCAAATAAATAATCCACATGAGACCTGTTAAATTTATTAATATTTATTGAAGAAATTATATCTTGTAGAAATTATATTAACCGCAATTATATACACTATAACCGAATAAAATACCCTCTTGATCCCAATTTACTCATCATCATTAACCTGTAACTCATCCGTTGGGCATAGGTCGAATTTTTTGTCTTCAGTTGGAGCATAACACTGGATGATGACAGTATTCCTTTTTTCGAGATAAGCGTTCTCAAGACTGGGGCCCAAGTGATCAAATCACGTCTAGCATTGCGATTTAACATAATGCCAACACATCCTCTCCTTATGTTACCAATTGCTTCAGAGTGTAGCATAGATGTTAGGAGAAGTATTTCCCTTTGTCTTTTTCATTTAGTTTCACTTATGCAATACAATGTCCACTTTGAATCAAATCGTTTCACCTTCAACTTGCTCGTATCGTACAGGGATTCAACCTTCCAAGCTCCGACATTTGTTCATGAGACGATTTCGATAATTTATGTTCCATTTTGTTGTCTCGTTATTTTGCTCAACACCACCACAAAAAATATGTCGCTCCCTGAAATCCGATTTGCCGTTGACTATAACTGGTATCTACAGTTTGTTGTCATGACCGATTTATTACTCTTGGTTCTTGGTACTTCATAGTTTATTTACATTTTTTTTGTTGAGATCGAAAGTTCATAAATTTTACATCATAGCACTGCGACCGACTCAAATCTTTTATTTGTTCATTTATATTTGCCTTACATTTACTGTTCTAATAATCCTTAAATTCTACTGAAATATTTACTTTTTACTTCATATCACATTTAGATTTTGCGTGTACCTATTAAAAATAAATTTCTTTAAAATTTTCAAAATATTCTTTAAATAAATTAAAAATCTTCAATTTGCATAGAAAACTCTTTCAGTTAAAAATCATTTAAACCAATTTAGTTTATTTTGAGGTAACATTTTACTAATTTAAATTTTTAGAGTAGTTTTGATTGTATTTGTTTTTCCTTTTTTGGTAGTAAATTTTTACGTGTTTTCAAAAATAATTGCTTTTGTTTTACTATAAATAAAGTGTATGCTACATATACATATAAATATGTATAGGTATACATTTTATTTATTCATTTCTACCAAAAATGTATTCAATCAAAAATGTTTCAATTTTCACATCAAAAAATTCACAAAAAGAAAATGCAATTTCGCGATTTTCCTCACAAAACAAGAAAATTTAACAAGAAAAATAAAAAATATGAAAAAGCTAAAAAGTAAAAGTAAATTTAGGTCAACTTAACACGCTATCGTTTAAAATATCCGACCTAGATTCATTTATACAAAACAAAAGAAAGGATTTATCAAATTTTAAAAGCTATTACAAAAAATGCACACATACATATACAAGTACATCCATACAGATACCCGTATAAACTATTACAGAATAATTTGTATATGTTAACGGTAAAAGCTGCTTAAGGGTAATCTAGTTCTGATTGATGTAGTTTATTTCATATTTATTTTTGATGTCATGTAAATGTTTTATTGCTGACCTGGTGTTGTGTCGAGATAAGACTTAATTGCGTATTCTTAAAGCTTGATATATCCATTGGAAGAAGAAGTATACTATAAATTAAACTAGTTAGCTGTTGTTAATACTATTGTAAAAATACATTTTAGTAGTTTCTACTTTCTTTTTCCACGCCACAAATAAAAAAAAAATATATTTTAAATAGGAAATATTTTTCCTTTTTTTTATTTATTTTCCGTCTATGTGGACGTTTTTCTTTTTTAAATTTAAAAATTAAAATTAAAATTAAAAATTTACATGTTTCGACAACTTTGAAGTTTTCATCTTCAGTAAACAGTGGATAAGTAATTACAATTACTTAAATTTATATAAAAATTAAGATTACATTTCTAAACTAATTTGGGTAATTTTGTTGCTTATATACCGCCTATTTTGTTGCTTTAATTGCGGTGTCATATAATACATTACTCTACGTAACGTAACTTTGTCATTCAAGATTTCTGATATATTTCTTGTATATTTCATACTCTTCCAGAATGTCCTATATTCTACCTTTTTGACATTTATGCAACGGTATGAAATTAATTTGAAAATCACCGGATTTGTGACCATCTTGTATTATGTGTGCTGCGTAGTTTGATGTGCAGCTTATTATGTGTTTTACCGGTAGATGTTCCTGCTATCTTTTGAGAAATGTTCTACCTGTTTGGCCTATATAGAATTTGTTGCATGTTTCGCATTTTATTTTATAGATGCCTGTTGAATGTTCTATTGCTATTTCGCTTTTTTCCCTGAGTTTATTACCTATATTGTTATTGGTTCTATAAGCGATTTGATATTTATATTTACTTTTTGTGTTTTTTATAGCATATGGGACGAATTTAGAGAATTCTGCTGATATGTATTTAGTTTTTTCATTAATTGTTTTATTGATTGTTTGGTTATTCTTATATTTGTTATTATGTTTCCTTACTAAATTACTGATTTGTTGCTATTATAACCGTTGGCTACTGCTATAGTCTGTTATAGTCTGTTTTACTCAATGGGACGTCTAATAATCTATGTACAAAATTATTGTAAGCCGCCATTTTATGTTGGTGTGGATGATGTGAATTTTCATGTATGGTGACGACTTTCTATAGATTTTGTACTCCAAATTATAGCTGTTTCGCTTTATTGTTAGGTCCAAGAAACTTAATGCTCCATTGCATTCGATTTCTGCAGTGAATTTAAAATTCTTCACTTGTTCGTTTATGTGTTTATTCAGATTGTTGATTTGCCTAGTTGTTCCGTTAAGCATAATGCATGTATCATCCACATATCTACAATAGAACATGATTTCATCTGCCAGTGGGTTTTTTGTTTTATTAAATATATAATTGTTTTCGAAATGGCTTAAGTAAATATAAGGTAATAACCCGGAGAATGGTGAACCTATTGCTAATCCATTTGTTTGAGCATAGAATTTATTGTTGTATGTGAAGTCGTTTTGGGATAGTATTTTCGTTAGCAGTTTTTCTATGTCATTGATCCGTTGTTGGTTGGGCTTCTTACTGTATTTTAATAAATGTACGGTTATTTTTACTGTTTCATCTATTGGTATATTTGTGTACATGTTAGTCATATCAATAGAACCTAGTTTGTAATTGGGTTTTATTTCAATGTCTTTTATTTTGTGAATGAATTCGTAAGAATTTCTGATACTGCGACTATTTTCTATGTTTATGTTTTGTTTTATGATTCTATTCAGATATTTCGAAATTTTATAGCTTGGTGCCGTTGTGTAATTAATGACTGGTCTGATAGGCATATTTTCTTTATGTATTTTTGGGAAACCGGTGAACTCAGGTGCCTTGGCGTTAATTTGCTTCAAGAATCTATTTGTATTTTTTGTCGATAAGTGTGCTACATTCATTTATTGCTCTATTTATTGCTTTTGTGTAATTGCTGGTGGGATCACTTTTCAGTTTTATTATATTATTATTGTTAAAAAATTCTATTGTTTTTGCGTGGTAGTCACTATTGTTTATAATTACCACTGTATTGCCTTTGTCAGCTTTGCATATTTTGTTGTTGTTATCTTGAATTTTCTTCTGTAAGTTTTTTATTGTTTTGTTTTCTTCATAATACTTATACTGTACTTTTGAGTTTTTGGTGAAAATTGTTACCTTGTTTAGTGCACTTTTTCATCTTATTGTTTAGTAATACACGAAAACGTCCACATACACGGAAAATAAATAAAAAAAAGAAAAATATTTCCTATTTAAAATACAACAATTTTTTTTCTATTGTAAGATATCGCGTAAAATAGATAAATATTTAAATGCTGATTAAGTAAAGGTAGAAACTTTATGTGAAAGTGTGTTTAGTTGGTTAGACATATTAAATTATATTTTAATTAGGTAATAAAGCTGTGCATAGTTACCTAGTTAATCAAATAAATTGCAAATATATTTTCATTTTACCAATGTTGTTAGAATTTATTTAAAAATTGAATTTCATATAGCCTATTCACACAGCTTCATATACCACTAAGATATACTGTTGTTAGAATGTATATAAAAATTTAATTTAATATACCTAGCCTATTTACGCAGCTTCATATATAGCACCAAAATCATTAATACTAAAGAAAACAAAAATGTGGCTCCTGTCTCTAACTTAATTGTTAAATTATTTCAAAGAAAATTCGGATAATCTAAGAACGGCTTTTTCCTGTACCATATACCTACCATTTAGAACATAATTATATTGAAATGTGATTCCTGCCTTTAATCCTTTTCACTAAAAGTTTAATGAAAACAAAAAACAACACAAACAATAACAAACAAACAAAATGTGCAAAAAACTGAGCAAACGATGTACAATAAGAAATTAAAGTTTTTTTTTATTTTTGTTTTTTTTTCTTTGTAATAAATTATTTAAGTTTAAAACTTTAAAAGGACTATCACTATAAAACAAAAAAAAAAAAATAACAAAAAATATACTAGCAAAAAAATATGTCCTTGATGAAAAGAACAAAACTAAATTAGCGATAACTTGTTCACAACTTTTTGTTTTTATTTGATTTAAGTTACTTTAATGATCATAGTAAGTACAAGTTTTCTTGACTTAAGACAAAAATTCGCATTCATTTTGAATCAAGTTACATTGTAAAACTGTCCATCTTTTCGAATATGTAAAAATATATTTGTTAATAGCGAATTGATACTGATACTTAGCTATATGTCATTTTTATTCAAAATAGTTAGTTAGTTTATTTAAAAGAGAGTGGAAGCTATATCAATTTATTGCCGGCATAATCTTGGTCCATGTGTAGAGCTTTCTCAACAACACAACACAAAATGAACCAGTTATTAGCTGGGATTAATCTGGGGATATCCTGCAAAGAAGCCTTAAAATCCCTGACATATTGTCAAATATAAGCCTTCTTAACCACCTAAGGCTAGTTTTCGTCAGACCAGGACAGTCAAGAATATTTGTGTGGTCAAGGGCTTCGCAGATTCGATATATATTATTATTGAGAAGCCTTAATTTCATTCGCCCTTGTTTAGGCAAATAGTAACCTGCCAATTTTATTCTAATCTTCCTTCTGTTAAGCTGAAGGGATTTGCTAGTTTTGTCTTTTGATAATACCAATTTCACACCCTTGACTATTATACAAAATAAGTGCAAATATTTGATTAAAATAAAAATTTCAGTCTCTCAATTTAGCAATTTTTCTCTCCTCTACTCTTTTCAATAAACATTTTCAATTGTCCCGTCCCCACTTATTCCGAAGTAATTACTGAAATTCTATGAACGAAAATGTCCTTTATGTTATTGCCATTTTAATTATAATAAAAAGAGTCTTTGTAGTAATAATGCAGATAAACGAAATTCCATAGACAAAAATATATTTTAAATAAGAAAATTATGTCAAAAGTTTGTTTCCAATAATCTTACAATGTTTTGCTCTTTAGCGATTTAATACGAACTTTATGCAAGAACTAATAACCAAGTTTTCGCGATTTCTTCAATTAAAAAGCAATCTTAAATATTATTATTAAACGTTTTTGTTTTAATTTAAGTTTAAATATAAGTAAGGAATGTATTTCGTATTAATAATTAACGTTGTCAAAATATCACGATAAATATTTATTTAAATAAAATGCTCCAGTTCAGAGGATCTTCAAATAAAGACTCAGAGATACAAAACGTGCGGGCAAACTAAACTTTCGTTGAAGAAATGAAATATCGGCATATATGAAATAAATTCATATATTTGAGAGAATCGGTCCGTGACACTTGAAAGATGGCCCGTGAAATGGAGAACACAAAACTTTAGGCGCCTAAGTAAATAGCTTAATAAAAAATTGCGATTTGAAATGTTGTTTTTCGTATTATTTTGTAAACATTATTATGACATTCTATTATACAAAACGCTCATCCTTCCGGTGCTGCTATATGTATCTAAAACGTGAACATTATCAAAAGCAAGTGCATGGTCTACGGTTGGTATCTTTTAGAAAAAAATTCTTCGTCGCATTTATAGTGCTGTGCCTGACGAAGGGGTTTAGAGAAGAAGATACAATGCCGTACTACACCAGCTGTTCAACGACATGGATCTAGCCAAAAAAAAGTTAGAATAAGACGTCTTCATTAGCTAGGACATGTAGAACGTATGGATAAAAATGCTCTACGCCCCCGGAAACGCGTCGTCAAGAGAGGCCACCCTTCGTTGGAGACATGAAGTATCGCAGAAATGAAAAAATTTAATCAAATCACCAACTGGAGATTTTCAGCTCGTGATCAAAGTCAGTGGTGGACAATTTTTGAGTCAGGCACTTCAAGGTTTGTAGCTTCCCAAAAGTAAGTAAGTATTATGAAATTCTCTTGAAGTGTTGAATTTTTATAAAGCAACTGATATTCTAATGTTGTAAACAGTTTAAAAGCCATCCCTGTCGGTAAAAAATTACAAAATAGACTCAAATTGTCTGAAACTATACTAATAATAATATAAGAGGTTATACAATAATTTTTTCACAAGACAAGAACTGAAGTGCAGCATGGGTCTTGATAAAAATATACAAAATACAATTTAAAAAATTTCAAGTAACGAAGAGTTGACCCTAAATTACGAGATGAAAGCAACTGAAGAAGAACAAGATAAAAAGTTTGATATGTGATACGAATTTAACGATCCATAAGTCCTTATCACTTTTTACGTCTCTTGTTCGCTCTAATCTTGAATATGCTGGTCAAGTTTGGTCGCCTCATTAGTTTAGCCATATCAAATGATTTGAAGCTCCACAAAAAAGGTTTTTTTAGATTCGCCCTAGGTAATTTATACTGGTCAAGTAAAGTTATTCAGGGATCTTATAAAACCCGGTTAAAGTCATTGGTTAATTTCACTTGTATTGTATTTTAATTTTATCAAACAAAAAATAAATAAATAAATAAATAAATAAATACGATTTGCTCAAACGGCCAAAATATACTAATTAACGCATTTATTTTAATTATTTACAAGCATTTAATTTCAAAAATTATATCGAGGGTTCTTTTTTTATTTTTATTTAGGAATGGTGTTTTGATTTACTATGGATTATTTGGACAAAAATATAAATCCTTTACCCCCATTTATTGGCAATATCAAGTTTGGTACTTAATTGAATGTCACAATAATGTGCGTGTTCGAAATAGGAGGAAACGAAACTATTCTAAGTTTCAGTAGCAAACAGGTACCCCCAACAGTATTTTCGACTTTTAGTAATGAAAAAAAAACCGAGAGGGGACTATGGACTGTGTGGTTTTTGGTACGTACTCTGGTATGCAAATGTAAAATGAAGAAACTACGTTTTGGAAGACGTTAGACGTACATTTTGACCAAATAAAAACCATTTCCGAAGCTTTCAGTTATTTTTCAGTGACATTTTGACCAAATAAAACCATTTCCGAAACTTCAGTTATTTTTCAGTAAAAATTACTAATTATTTACGGTTTCTTACAGTTTAATTATGGTAACATTGTTAAGAAAAAAAACCGTTGGTTTTATAGCAGTAATATTGTTCATAAAAGAACGGTATATTTGGACAGTTTTAAGTCAGTTCAGGTGAAACAACAAAAGTCAATAACAATGTTGGTTTTATACTGGGTAATCTTATCCATAAAAAAACCGTTTTTTTTGGTCAGTTTAACCCTAAAGTTCATAACATGAGCGTATCAGTAAATACAATTTTTTTTTTTTTTTTTTATTTTTGCCTAAAAAAACTACCACGAAAATTCATAACATGAGCCTGAGAGGCTCTCATTTAAAATTTCATAATAATTTCTTAATAATGCAAGTTTTGACATGAAAGTGACTGATTACATAAAATTCGATGATGTGGCAATTGACTCTGAAGAGGATCATTTATCTAAAGGTTCAGAAGCAGAAGATGAATTAGCTTATGATTCTGATAATAGCAAGAAACTATAATTTCTCATGGAGAATTTATTGCAAAAGATGGTAAAAAATGGGCTCAAAGGCTTTGTCTAAATTAACATTTTGCACTAGAAACCATTTGTCGCAAAATGCAATTACAGGTCTTCCAAATCGAGCAACACCGCTCTGATATAAGCATCCTATATCAGATATTTCGCTTAAATCTTCTGTTCAATCAAGAACTGCCCGTAATAATATAATAAAAGGTCCGGTAAACAAAGTTGTGCTTCCACCAAGTTATGAGATAGTTCGTCCTATTGATTGTTTCAAATTATTTATAACAGGTGATGTGCCTATGGTTCAATCATATTCAGAGCTATACTATAGGCGTAAACCACTTTGACGAAATTTTACGTTTTATTCGATTTGATGAAAAAACCACAAAAAGTAGTCGACGTAGATTTGATAAATTAGCCCCAATTCGAGACATGTTTGAAGCAATAAATAAGAATTTGGGAAAATATTATATACCTTCAGAAAATCTTACCGTAGACGAACAATTAATACCAACATGTGTAATCAAAGCCTGACAAGTATGAGCAACAGAGCAACAGGACTTGTTCAAAATGTAAAGGAGAATTTGTGTACACCATATTTTGGAACTGGACGGACTATTACAATGGATAACTATTTCACAACGTTAGAACTTGTAAAAATCTAATTTTGTTATCTAATGGATTGATGATTGTAGGAACTTTACCAAATTAATTTTCTTCCAAGTAAAAATAGAGATCAACATTATTTGGAAAAAAAAATCTAATAAAATAAATGTATTTCTAAGACCTCTTGGTCAAAGTTTAGTAAATTCTCTTACCAAAAAGCGTGCTGGTACTAAAAAGCTGCAATTACCATCATCTCGTACTGCAATTTCAAAAACGGTAGCGTTTATTTTGTTATTTTTGTTATTTTTAAGCATCAAAAAATTAATTATATGAAATAAAAAATTCTAAATTTAAAAAAAAATATTTTTTTCTATTACATTATAAGCCCCAGGCTCACGTTATCCTATAAATACGAAGTTCTGAACCTAAATAAAACAAATAACATATATGTACATATTTATTTCTTTAAAAAGTGTTTCTTTTATGATTTACTTACAATTAAAATTAGCTCTTTTTAAAAATTCTTATACTGCGCTCTTTACACCTTCAAATGGAACAATATTCTTGGTATTAATATACTTGTGGACATTCCGCAACAATTACAATATGTTGCACAGTTAACTAATTTGTTGATTTCTGCGAAAAACGAAGTTCTATTTAGATATGCAACAACAAATTTGAAAATACCATTTACTTTTTGTTAACGAATTTTTCCCTGACCATGAATATTTAAATAAAAGTTCTAGCAATGATAATAACAGGCCACTATCTAATACACCTTTATAAAATAGGCCTAACCGAAAACACTTTATGCAGAATTTGTGAAATATGGAAAAATCCCCTCAGTAAATGCAAAAGATTCACTCGTAGCAGACTTTGTTCAGAAACACTTAGGAACAGCGTTCCCCGAACAATGGAAGCTATCCAGCATACCATTGAAGAATATCCTGAGTTTAGTTACAAAAGCAGGTATTCTTAAGGACTCAGACACGGGTCGTCACAATACCTAAAAAACATGAGTTATCACAGTAAGCCCATTTGCGACTGCGGTGATATAGGGGACAGATTTAATCCCGAAATTAACAATCGAATTGAATGTTAAAACAAAAATCTTACGAAAATCTTTAACAGTATATGTACTGTCTTGATAAGAAAACGAAAATTATACGGAAGTCTCTAATAGAGTCAGTGGTCATGTGTATATTCAAATTTTAATTTGGAATAAAAACAATTTTTTTTAATTCCGTTTTCTTAAATCCCGTTAGTTTCAAATCTCTAATTCTCAAAATAAGTTTTTGCTTTTTAAATTTTTTTAATTCTGAAAAACATATTTACGTGTAATTTCACTACCATCAAATGTATTTGTATATATATATACACAATCAGTAAATATGGAAGTTTAAATTGTGTAACTACGAATTTATTTCAATTTTCTTTTTGATTTATGCTTATAATAAAATGTATTGAAATTTAACCCTTGATATAATAAAATTTGAGAACAGGTACTATTGAAAATCACTTTATTGTTTTTTGTTTGTTTTTTTTTTTATTACGACTAGGTGTAATAAGCCCTACAATGATATATAAATATTTATCGTTTTTAAAATTTAATCTAAAACTCAAATAACTCATAAAAAAAAAAATATTCTAATAAAATTTATTTTAAAATATTACCACCATTGCGATTTCAATGGATTTTAATATAGGTACCATCCAGGTAATAAATACAATGGTTAAAGGTATATAAAAAAGTAAATTATGAATTTTTTTTTGTAATATTTTTGTTTTAATCCATGTAATATAAGAGGTGGCCACCGTGGTATTAGCTATTGTTCTATAGTAGTGCCAGTGATTATGATGATGTCTGGAATTATTTTTTTTATTTTGAATTTATAATCCAATAAAGTTATGTATATTTATTTATATATATTTTTTATGTATTATAATATGGAGGTTATAAATTTAATAGAGAGCGACAACGCTGTCTCCCATTGTTATTTTCATTTAATACTTTTTTTTTTTTTTAATTTATTTATTTGTTTTATTTTTTTCTGAATGTAATGTCATTTTTGAATTTGAAAATTTCAAAGGTCATATAAAAATGTAACAAAAATTTACGGTCCTTATTTTATTTTTTTTTTTTCATTTTTTGATATGAACAATAAAAAAAAGAAGCGATTTTTTTTTCAAATGGCTCAGCAGAAAACAAAATTAAATGAAAATAATATAAAAAAAAAAAAACGGAAAGTAATAAAGAATTGGTTTATGAAGGGGTTAAATTTAACTTTTGTTCTGTTTTGTTTTAAATTAGAAAATAACAGGATATACAACGTATGTACGCCATATTGTTTATTGTTCTGGATGAGTTGAGATTTACAAGTTTAATTAAAATGTAATGTTTCTATTTGGATCTGATAATGCAATATTATAAAATTCAATTGTATTGGCTTAGAGTAAATTAGATTAGATCATAAATTCAGATTAGAGATTAAGTGTTTTTGTTTTTCTCTTTAAAAGGCGTCATGAATATTTTGCAGATTTATGTTTTAAATTGCTTTAACTGTGTTGTTCTTGTTCGTACTGCTTTGGAGAGCACCATTGGGTTTTGTTTTGGTTGTTTTTATATAACACATAATTTTTTTTTTTTTCTTTATTTATATAAGCTTATTAATTTTACAAAAATAGTTTTGCTTAGTGATCTTAGCCTTAGGTTAAGCTTTATTAAATCGGATATTTTTAAATATTACTTTAACTAAGCTTTACAATTTGTTATTTTTTAATTGTATTCTAAACATAAAGTAATCAATGTATACATACCGTACATCATATACATATGTTATTTTATAATACATATATATTAAAAATTTCACAACCGTTTGCTATAATGTATTGATTTTGGCATATTATAAAAATATTTTGTTTCGTTCCATATTCCGTTCACTTTTAGATTTCAAATCACCAATTACATTGTTTTAATAAAATTGTCATAATATGACATTTATACTAATGGACCAGGATTTTCAAATACATATATTCAACAGTCGCCTTGAAAACATTTATTACAGTCAAACATTTATTATTTGTTGTTAAAAAAATCAGATCAAAAAACGATCTTATTTTCTGGTAAATAAAAGATAGCATTCTAATATTTGTAATCAGAAAGCAGTTGGATGCGTCTCTTGAAAATTTTTAAATTTTTTTTTTATCAAGATCAGTGCCTCGTTTCAGTTTTTGTCTTATAAAGAAATAATTGTGTAAGCTAAAACGACAGGAAGGATTCTCTCAGATAATAATAATTTCAAGGTTGGCATACATAGCTTAGAGCTTTGTAAATTTAATGTTTGATAAAAAAACGGAGGTCGAAGAACTCAGGTTAGAGCTAGTGTGGAAAAAATGTTTATCTAAATTTTGTTTTATAAATATATGTATATTAAATATATATATATCATATTTTAAAGTTTATATGATGAAAACGTACAGTATCAATCATAAAATATGGTTGAGTTTATTTACAAGCTGCACTGTATTGCAGCTACCTAAAGTCTATCTGTCCTAAAGTTGAATTAATCACATCTTACTTATTAAAACGAGTATTTAAAATCGAACAAGGCGAAAACTGCTCTACAATTTACAATATACATTCACTAATACCACTAGAAAGTATTCTGCTTCCCATCCTGTATTTTATACCAACGATATCTTTGAGCGAAAATATGCAACAATAACCAATAACAATAACAAGATGATACTGTTGCATTAGCGGTTGGTTATAATATAAATGAAAAAACAAATAGACTGCAACGAGCTAGTAAAAAAAATTCCAGATGGTGCAAAAGATGCAGAATTAAACTAAAATAAGTCAAAATCCATAGAAGTTAATTTCACAAATAAAAAAATAGAGTTGCCCCATTTCGCTGGCAGTAAACAATATCGTTATAGCATATAAAAATTCCGCAAAATATCTTAGTATGACGCTTGATGCAAAGCTATGTTGAAAAGAATATGTAAAGAAGACAGAAACAAGAGTTAGAACTGAAATGCAACCAGTTGTATTGGCTAATTGGGGCTTTTGACATATAATAATGTTTTGATGTACGATCAAATATTCCAGGACGAATACTTGCTTTAATATTTGATTGTGGATTGTAGATTGAATTGAATATGGGGTCTTACCAAACGTTCGAAAATAAAGTGCTACGAAACATTGTCAATACTGATTTATATGTTCATAATGCTGATATTCATAGAGATATCAGGGATTCCTCTGATAAAAGACGAAAGGAAAAAATTTCCTTTATGTCACAAAAGTCGTTGTTTTTTCAACATGCCAATGTAGAAGTATTACACTTATCCGAAAATTTTGTTAAACGAACGAAGCCATTCAAACCGGTAGAATCTTTTATCTCTCAATCATATTTAACCTCTTATAGCGTTGTGGGTCCAGTGGACTCACATAATAATTTTACTCTTATTTTTCTTAACTTCTTTTTAATAAAATTTTGAGTACCTTCAGTCGTCACACGAATGCAGATTGATAAATTCGTGTTTCTATTATCAATAAAAAATAATGTTTTTTAATTTATAAATATAATGTGGGGTCCAATGGAGCCACAACATTATATTTAGCCAAATTTTATTTTTTTAATTTATTTGTTTTTAAGAAGTATGGTAAAAATTAATATAAGTAAAGCTGGACAAATTACAGTAAATGTATATGATGATGACGCGGAAGATATAATTAAAGAATGGCTTCAGGAAAATTGCTAAATAGACAACGAAATTGAAAGATTTAGAAATTCTAAATCTAGTAGGCAAGAAGATAATGAAGAAAGTGATTTCATATTATCTGATCATGACACCGATTCCGAAATGTCTATGCATTTGGATGAGGAGGGCGATGAAGATGATTTAGAAGATACTAGAAATTATTTTTTGGGGCAAAGATAAATTTAAGTGGTCCAAAAAAGAGCCAACAAGGAATGTTCGCACATTGTCTCATAACTCGTTGAGAACACCTACTAGAACACGAGAAGGAAGAGATTTGGATTATAGTCGACTCGATATTTTTAGAAGTATTTTTAGTGCGGAAATGGAAGAAATCATATTGAAATGCACCAATGAAATACCTACAAGATAAAATACAAAGCAGAAGGAAAAACTGAATTCCGAAAATTAACATGACAGGAATTAAAGTATTTTTTCGGTTTACTGATTTACGCGTCCGTGTTCAAGTCAAACAATGAATCAGTTTTATCATTATTTTCCACTGATCACACGGGTCGAGATATTTTTAGGCTTGGTATGTCAGAAAAGAGATTTTATATGCTATTATTAGCTTTACGAATCGATAATTTTTTGGATCGAGAAGCTGGAAGAATAAAACGAACGCATTTCATAATGCCCAAAAAAAATGTGATTGTATTAGTTCCTTTGTAAATGTTGAAATAATTTAAGTTAAGATGTGTATTTTAAGAATTTTATATAATTTTGTGAATTTCTTTTTTTACAAATTTTTGTTTTTAATTTTTTTAATATTGAATTCGGGCTGAAAATTTTTTAATGTAAAACCGGCTATACGTCTTGAGTCTACACTAAGAGAAAAGCTACGGTGTAATATTTAACATATTTATTGTAAATTTTACATTGAATAAACAAAGACAATTTTTAATATATTTTTAAACCGAAAAATATAAAAATATAATCTAGAATGGTAAACTTCTAAAACTCCATAGGAATTCATATTTAATACATATAATTTTATACGTTTTCTAAAATTATGTCTATCAATTCATAGTCGCAAAATGTGTGTTGTGTACCAAATTGTGCATTGCCGGATTATGAATTCTACATTTCCAGTTGCGTGGTTATAAAATTTATTCTGATCTGATATGTTCAGTTGATATTTAAGTTTTAAAACAAAAAGTACAATTTTTATAAATTGACAGAACCGATAGACTTTTATCAAATTCATTAAAAACGTCTTTGAGTATAGAGATGTTTATGATTGGGATGCCGTTAAAGCAAGATGAGAAAAAAATATTTTCTTTAAGACAAGAACACTTAAAGTCAGTAGAATATAATTTGAAATTTATAAAGGCGCTACCTACCCAGACCCGGTAGATTTTAAGAATCAAAATCTAATCATTTTTGTAATTTTTATTATTAATTTTAATAGATTCACAAAGATTTTAATAAATTATAGTTCAGCAAAAGAACATCATTTTTTGAGAAAGTGGGACGAATTCAAGCAAAATGTGTTAGAATATTATAGAAAACTATTAGGTAAAGATAACCAGATTGATTTCAACTACTATATTATACTAATTTTACTTTTGTTATATTTACAGACTCGGTTGAATATACATATATATATAATTCTTCTCAACACCATAATACATCCAACAGCACGTTTCAAAGATAAATTTAAGCCAACTGGAAGAAGAAAAGTAACTATGTGCAAGCATTGCAAAAATATGAATCAAATATGTATTTGAGTAATGTTAATCAAAACGTATATATATCAAAAATTAGTATGATAAATATTGTGAAGTATAATAGAATTATAAGATAATAATAAATAAAATGAATTAAATAAAAATTAGCTACAAAGTAATCCTGTGTAATCTTTGTTTTTAACTTTTCAGTTCATCACATACAAGTTCTACATAACGCAATGTAAATTTAACCTCCCAACATGTTATATTGATATTTTAATTTCATAAGTTGGTAATGTAAAATAAGAAAACATTGCAAATTTAACATGTTTGACATATCAATGCATAATGTGATACAGAGCATTTTACATTGTTTTTCAATGAATTCATAACTAGAATTGTAAATTTTACATTTTTGACATACCAATTCATAATGAAGCATTTCAAATAGCACAGTTTTTATAATATGTTAATTCACAATATGACAATGAATTTTTTTACATTATTTTTTAGTGAATTCATAACTAGAATTCTAAATTTTACATTGTGTCCGGTAATTTGCAATTTTCAATGTAAATTTTACCAAAAACACGAATGGCGCCTTTTTATAGACATAATATATCAATTGATTTATGTTTTATATAATTTTACGTTGGTTTTTCTCTCAGCGTACAAACGTTAATTTTTGCGTTTTTTAATTAAAAATTGAATTAAATTATGTTAAATAAATTTAATAAATTGATTATAAAATAAAAACTTTATGAAACATATTTCAATAGCGTTTTGAATGAAAATTAAAAATAGGGGTCCAATGGACCCACAACGCTATTACCGCAGCAATATTCCACCACGCTATTAAAGGGTTGATGGGATTTTGATTGATCAAAGACTACAATGTCAATGTCAATGACTATAATGGAGCCAAAATTGTATTAATGGTTAGTCCAAAAAACTAGTTTCAATTTAAAAAAGGATATGTGAATTTAGTAGAGTAAAGTTGGCTTCATTCTCTTCCGGAAAATAGTTAGGACTATCCAAAGGGTCTTTCAGGAAAAAAATCATGGAAACGAAAGTAATGGCAAAATACATATTTCGTAATTTATTGTGAAAGAATGGCAAATTATTCCAATTTGAATAGAAATTTCTTCCGTTAGAATAAATTCTATTCCATTCACTGAAAAGTAAATATTTTTAGATTTGTTCAAAGATTTCAGCATTTTTATCTATCAAGTAATGTTAATTATACAGTTGATATATAATTTGTGCTTAATAGTGATACTTGTAACATAATATACGTAAACGTCACGTTTCAATAGGTGCTCACACTAAATTTAAATTGCTTTAAATGTATTAATCCATATTAACATTTACACCCTATGCCCCACGGATGGGGTTGCAGGACAATGATGAACATTTACAATATTACATTTACCCACCGATATGGTGTAGCGATTATATTATTTCAGTATTAATCAGAAGATCTTGGGTTCAAATCTGACTGACGTATGGATGTTGAAAAAGTTGTTTTTAATTATTCTTTAAAATTAACTTGGAATACAATTTTAGTATCACTTAAATAGTAATAAGGTTCCGGCCATACTATTAAGAGGCACGATTAACCTAGAAGTGAACTTGAATTTCATCGGTCATTTTCTCCTATATCTTTCGAACAAAAAAAACTTTAAAATAAAATGAAATATTCTATTGCGAAGCCGTAGTTACTGTATGTGTTGACTGTTAAGTAGTTACTAAAGTCTAATTATAGTTACTGTATAAATGAAGTTATCCATTTATCATAATATCAGACCTTTAAATTTAATTGATATATCAAAAATTCAAAAGAAGAAACAATTATATGTATTTGATTGTGTATGACAAGTCTCTGCGTAAAGTTAGTTAGGATGTTTATTCTATAGTCCTAGAATTAAATAAAAAAACATATTTGCTTAATATTATAGCCCGAGTTGATAATTTATAATAATAATATAATATTTCTATAGATGCCAAATTATTATTGACTACTTCTGAATTGCTTTTGATAATGATGCAGTCTATAACCTACTAATTTAATTTCTATTTACGATTTGTATATGCTAAATGAAAAATTACATCAAAAGTGAAATTATATTTTCCAACCAATACCATTCTGATCCATAAATCTTTATTAAACCTATCATTATTATTATTGTGCTCTTTCAATTCAATTTGATATTTTAGACTGCAGTAAATCATCATATTAATTCACATTATCATCAACATTATCATTATCATCATGATCATCATTATCATCATGTAATTCATATTTTGTAATTTAAGATTCTTTTTGTAAATGAGATTGCAAATAAAAATTATTGCACAATATAACATCACTATGACATTATCATTTATCATTGTCTTAATACCGTCAATTAAGATTGTATATATATATATATACAGTTCAATTTTTAAAATCGATTAAGGGGTATTCTTATTTGTTTGTTTTTTTTTTTTTATTTATTTGTTATTTTTGTTTTTCATAATTAAAAACAAGAGGTGGTCCATCTCATAATCATCATCATTATAACAATGTATATAAAGAGATCGTTGAGGTATTTTGCAAAAATTGAAAATTCAAAAAGCAAGAAAATTTTTCAATTACATATTAGAGGTTTATCCGCAAGGTATTATTAAGTTTTTGGTTAATCCCGCCAACGAATTTTTGCTGAATAATAATTAAAATAATTTATCATTGTACATTTTTGATTTTTTTGTTTTTTTTTTTCAAGACTGCTAAACGAAATCCTCCAAAAAACATATAAAATAAAAAAATTTAACCAATTCTTCAGATTCTAATATCATTTCAAATGAATGCGATTATTATTTTTTATTTTGTTTTTGTAAAAATGCATCATGTGTAGGTACCACCAAATGAAAATTAAAATCAATTTTTCATGAACCTGCTTGCTTCCTTAAGAGTTATGCTTATAACGACAACAAAAAAAAAAAAAAAACAAAAAACAAAAAATCAGAAAATTTTGAAAACAAAAACTCTCAATATTATTTCAATTTAGGAATACGTTAATGATTGAAATATAACAACAACAACAACAACAACAACAACTCAACAACCAACATTGAATAGGCTTGGCGCATGATTATGAAATCATTAATTATTTTTTTTACCCTCTCTTCTTCGCTAACCTCCTTTTCGGTAATACCACTGATGACGAACAAATTTAAGAGCATTTTAGATTGTAGAAAATAAATACGTAAATCTTAATTTTGAAGGGTTTTTATTAATTTTTAACTCTTAAGCAGATTTAAGCACATTCAACTGGCGACCTCTTCATTGATTCAAAACAAATACAAAAAACAAAACATAAGTTAATAAATTTCAGTGAGACAAAAATCTTGTCTTAAATAGTTAAGTGTATTTTGTCTTTATATGAGATATTTTGAACTGGTTCCAAAATGTTGATTAGAATCATTTTGAAATTCATCAATCATTTTGTCCGGAAAGGTAAATGATCTCATCTCAATGTATGAATAGGTTTTTTTTTGTTTTTTTTTTTTTTTTTTTTGAAGAAGAAGTTTGTTTTGCTAGTTAAGTAATATAAAAAATTATATTTTTTTGTTATTTCTTCATCGTTGTCTAATGGCCTTAAAATACTTTGAATTCTCTGAAATTGAGTGTTTACATATGTGTTAGCAGCGCCATTCATTACAAAATTTTTGGCATCATGCTGGGCATTTCTCATCCATAAGTCATAGTTTTTTTTTTCTTTGTAATATATATGTATTGTATATATATATAATATATATATATTATTTTTGTTCAGTTTCAGTTTTTCATCTTCTACGTATATAAGTAGTATTTGATGAGATATTGGCAGGTGGGTTTGGAATTTTTACTAAAATCAAAAGAAAATATTTCTTAAATATAGTAGAATTTGGTTAATTAAATTTTCAATAGGATAATCGTCTATTATGGGTTCAGTGACATAATCCATATTGCAAAAAATATGTTATTATAATGTAATCACTTGGAGTTAAAAGTTATGTGATGGTAAACATTTTTTTTTAATTTTAAATATTAATTGGGTATTAAGTTTTGTAGATGACACCACTCTTCTACCTGAACATAAAAAAAAAAGCTGTAACTTACTCAGTTAATGAACACTAAAAGATCAATAATGAGTCGCATGATGCCCCTCACCGCAATAATTAGTCGCATGATGTCGCATTACCTAAAATTTCCGACTGGGATAAAACAAACAGATTTGAGTTTAACACCTCCAAAGCTTAAAGCTGTCTAGTTACGCAAAAACTAATATCATTTGAACCTTTTCTCAGATTTCAAGATAAATGCTTACAGCGACTAGAAAACTTAAATATACTTGCAAAGCGAGTAAACCGAATATGCCCTTCCCATGAATGCGTGGATATGCCCTTCTCATGTCCATATTTTCGATATTTGAGATTCGACTAGAAACCTTAAATATAATCGGAGTAAATCGAAAGATCGGCGACAAATGAAATCCACAAGAACCTGCAAATATTAATGATTTCATAACTTTGACACAAATGACCCACATACCCAACATACAGAACAATCATATTAAAACAAATACTGAAATGACAATTGGTACTAAAATACACGAATATACAAGAAGAAATGCAACTCATCTACGTTATTCTGCTACTACAAATCTATTTGGATTAGAGAAAGTAATAAACTCGACTCGTCTATCAAAAAATAGTCTTCCATTAAATATTAAGCTCTCCGAAAAGAATGTATTTAAGAGTAAATGTAAAAAAATGATAATTTCACAATATTGAAGTCGTACTTTGCAATTAATTTGTTTTCCTTTTAATCATATTTTTACTATTGTCTATTAAATTATTCACATATTTATCACTTCTGTTCTATTACATGTAATATTTTTTTTCTTTCTTTCTTAATTTGATATTTTTTTTGCATTATATATTATTTTATATTACTTGAATTTGTATAAGCTTGAGTAAACACTTTAAACCGAATTGTAAACATTATATACGAGCTTCGTTAGCTCTTTTTGAGAAATTTAATGAATAAATAAAATAAAATATGCTCTTAATATTATTACGACGACGATGAAAAGCGACGCAAAAAATTTTTAAGGCAATTTAAGACTTATTTTTCATCTAAAGATCTGCTGAATATCCATAAAGCCTACATGCGACCCCAGGTAGAGTATGAATTCACATCTACGGGCCTCAATAAAGACTGCTCTAAATTTTCTTGACAGAGTACAAAAAAGTGCTAGTCGATTTATAGATGATGTATGTTTCTCATTAATCCACACATGTAAAACTTAGTATAGAATATAAGATTCAGATCCAGAAATGATTCAAATCTAAGATTTATTTAAACTTTATTGATTAATTTTTGTATTTTTATTTTGTACCGATGTGACAATTACGATAGTAAATTTTTCCATTCAATTAATGGAAAAAGAGTGAGTGAATTTTTTTTTTTTTGTGTATACTCTTGAGGGTAGCTTAGGTAGAATGACCTTTTTGTGTTTAATAAAGTACGGTACTGCGCTTATACTAGAGTATCTACAATATTTCGAGCATTTATTTAACAAATTACTGGCTTATCAACTTATTAAATTTGGAAAGCCCCTGCAATTATTATGAACTAACGTAAATGTACCTATCACCGCCCTAGTACATTATGCCGCCCGAACCCTTTTTTTGTAAATACAATACTCCCACGCTTTATATTTCAAATTTATTTTTGAAATAAAAAAAGTATATTATTTCCTCGTTGCAATGCAAAATAATGTACATTTGTATTCATATCAATAAATAAGTTATTGATAGAAAACTAAACTAGGTAGACATTTTAGTGAAAATATTGGTTCAAACGTTTAAAATTATTAATTATTTTTTTTATTTTGTTAAGACCATAATAATTAAACTATGATGTTCACTTATTTATTTTATTCAAATAATTGTAAAATATATATTATTAAATAGATTATAATACATACTTTCTTCAATTTGTAAATAAAAAATATTTAAAATTGCTTATTTGTTTTGAGCGGGAATTAGGTACACGTAAATTTATGTTGTACGTATTTACTATCGACCGGGCGGAATTAGGAAAATGATATATGGAAATAATTAATTAAGTTATTCACCTATTTTTGATCATATAAGGATTCAGCTTGATGATTTTAAATTGAAATTGAACCATCTAAGCTGGACCTAATTACGACCTATAAATTTAATTTCGCAAATGTGTTTTTTGTTACAACTAAATTTTGCGTTTTTATAAAAATTTGTATGAAAAAGCGGGTCGGTAATAGGTGCAGTATATCCTAATTCTGAACTAAATATGCAGGTGCAAGTTATTTGCACTAAATTCATACCAAGTCTTATATTTAAAGAAAAAACTATATTTTAATTGTTGAAAATAAGCGAATATTTTCCTTTTATTAGTAGACAAAATAGGCGGAGCTGTGTGATAAGCATGTTTAGTAAAATTTGAAGGAAAATATTCGACTATTTTTTAACAATTAGATAAGTTTTACTATAACGCCAACCCTAAAGAATAAGTTTTTCCAAAGCTATGTTTTACTTATATTATATTTTGTATATTTTGAAAAATCTATGGAATTATCTTGCCCTCCACCAAAATTTTATTAAAGCGTTCATTATAAATTACCAAAATAATTTCTTTGTATACATTTCACAATAAGTGAAATAGAGGAGTGAAAACCATGACCATTTCAGAGATGGCCTGTAAAAGAAGATATTCTAATATACTCAGACAGTGGCATAGTCTGCAAAATTGAGCTTCCAGTTTTAATGAACACCAGAGGACAATGGAATAATGTACCTCAAATCATACAAATAAAAAATGACAAAACTAAGAAGTAGTAAATGTGATTTTTACTTTGTATGTATATGAAATATTTTGTATTTTTATTTATTTATTTTAAAGGTGCATTGTTATAATATTTAAGTTAATTATGTTATATTGAATTATTTTTTTTATTTGAAATACTGAATCGTTGCATTGTTTAATTTTTTTTAATTTTCATATTGAAATAAATGTATATTTTTATGTGTAACAAATAATTTTACTTACTATTTATTTTTTTTCGTTTTTCAAATTACTTATTACTATTGATTTTTTATTATAATAAATTAATTATTAATTTTACTCTTAATAATTATTTTAAATAGCTTTTTTGAATAAAATCGTAAATAGGTACTGTGGATCGCAAATAGGTTCAAAAAGTGGAATTGATTTCATATAAGGGCGGAATTAGTTCAGATTGAAATTGTCGAGCGGAAATACGTACAATCAAACTTTTTTTGGCAGTTATAATATTTTAATATTTATTTCGAAAAAATTAAATTATAATTAGATGAAAATATTTTTTTTTTTAATTAAAAAATAGTAATTATTGTAATTTGAAAAAAAAAAAAATTAAAAAAAGCTATTATTTGCTTATTTTGTCAACTTAAACTAATTTTTCCTTAAGGGGGCGGAAATTGGTACATTTACGTTAAACCTTTTTAAATAGAACAGTTCCATTTTATTTAATTTGTTATCAGATTATACTCTCAATTATTTTTTGTAATTTATTTTATCCCAATAACAGAGGGTACTGGACCTGGTCGAAAACCCTGTAAAAGATTTTTTTTACTTAATCGGGAATCAAATCTTGGATTTTCGGTTAAAAAGCAGGAGCCATACCTTGCACCACCCAGCGTGTAAGCGTGTTAAGCTTTTAAAACTATTTTTATGGTAACGCTACATAACACTTACATTATATTAACCCTATTAACCTACGACATGCCTTAATTTAAAATTAATTTCATTAAAATTTTATTCTTATCGTTTATATGGTGTTATACATTCTATTATTTATTCATTACTTATTTAAAAAGATAATTTTTTTTTATAAAAATACAGCATAAAGTACTGCGATGTGCCTGCTAAGCACATATATATTGATATTTTGAAATTTATGTTTCATCGACTTTATTTCAATTTGATAAATTGACATTTTATTGGTGTCTATTCATTTATTATTACAGGGGATCAAATACGTGAGGCAATATGTGAATCTGATGATATTGTAGCTGTTGAAGTACGATAGTAATGATGAATGAGAATTTTCTTATTCCGATCACCTTTGAGAAGCTTCAGAAGATGAAGACGAACAAGATGTCAGTGATAACAATAACGAGTTTGCAAAAGATCTTGCAGCAGAAGTTCTTATTAGGTAAAGAAAAGATAATGGAAAAATATGCCATATAATGAAAGCTAATAGATGGCGTGTAGCAATATTTTACAATTTAAATGATATGTTGTAATGCTATTATGTTGAATATAAATATTTTATACATATTAATTAATTATATAATTAATTTCTTACTATTAACATGCTTCTGTTTCATAATTCTACAAATTTTTTTTATATATGTGCCTCAGAGGCACTTCGCAGTACATGTTCATGTTCGCTTATACTCGTAGGTTAATTAGGGTTAAAGCAGATCTTTACGTGGATATTGATATATCAGTTCCTTAGACATTGGAAGAAATCTTTAGTGATATATCAATCACAAATATCAAAGCTATGAAATATCTGATTTTGCAATGAATGTAAAGACAATTTATAAAAAAAATTTGCAAGATTGCTTTTACCTGATGGATAAATTCAAAATGAAACAAAACTTTTTCTTCGGCGACTAATACCTCACATACGTTTTTTGTTATCTTCTTCGGCAGTAGACAATAACTTTGTTTAAATTTTTTTATTCTGTGGAAATTTTTGTGTATTTAAAAATGCCATTTCTAATTACAACAATTATGAAGATCATGTATAATAGAATTCAGGCCGAAAATAGATGCTACTATGCAAACAGAAAATTGCTTCAATCAAAACTAATATCACGAAAGACTAAAATGACGATATATAAGACTTTCATACGACCCATAATGACGTATGAATGCGAGGTATGGATTGTGAACGTGGCCGAGGACAATAGCTTGCTTATGAATGAAAGTTCTCCGAAAAATACTCGGTTCAAAAATATTACAGAATGGAGAATATGTAATCAGATGCAACAGCGAGCTCAATAGTATGATCAATAAGGAGGACATTGTACGGTACGGAAAACGCCAAAGACTAAGAGGGGCTGGACATGTAAGTCAAATGCGTGAAAATCAAAAACAAGCAGTGGTGCTGAATAGAAAACCCTATAGTAGTCGTGGTATAGAAAGACCAAGAAGCAGGTGGACAGACAACAACGTAAAAATGATGCTAAATCCAACAAATCCCAAATTGGATACAAGCTTTACAAGATCGACCTTTTTGGAGGAGCATAAGACCAAAGCTCACCTAGAGCTGTAGCGCTATAAGATGATGATGATGATAAAGATCATATCTGTTATACATATCTCTATTAACTGGGATATCTGGAACCGATCGTGATCGCAGAAAGTTGAAATATGGTTGGTTGTACTACTAAATAGCTTGTTACACCAATAAAATATTAAAAACGTTTAGATTTGATTTCAGTGGAGGTAAACATCATGGTGTTCTAAGAAAACATGTTTGTGTAGTTAACCGTTATTATTTAAAAAACATATCTACTAATAATTTTGTATAATTTTTCCCAAAACCATAATTTTTAATACATACGTGACCAAATAAGTCTTTACTTGAAATTCTATTGCAATTTTTAAACATATTTTTAAGAAAAACTGAATGTTTCAAACAATAATCAAAAAAAACTTATCTAAAATTTAATAAAAAATATTTCTATTTCTGAAATTCAATTGTCATTTTCAGCTGAATTATATCTCGACCATATATCGTTCAACTGAGGCATTTTTTTAATATTTTCACATCAGAAGAATACAAGAAGAAAAAAAAATATAAAAAAAAAAAATAACAAAAAAATAACAAAAATACAAAAATTTAAAATTGTACACAATGCAATAATTTGAGTGCAATTTTTTGCACACCATACCGACCTGACATTGCAACATGAAACATAAGCAATAAATTTTATTTTCAAAATTCCAGTACCAGTAAACAGAGCTGCAATATTTTAACATTATTATAAAAAATTCGACTCTACACCAAACACTAAATATGCCTAAATGTCACATAGAAATGTTTTTTAACCTATACTTTTAATAAATATATAAAGAACGATTATTAGTCCTTATTTTGTACACTAAAGAATATGCATTTTACATTATTGTTGTGTTTTATTGCTAAAATGTGTATATGCGTTGCAATAATTGCAATTGTTTCATTTTTACATTACATCAATTCTATATTATATACAATATGAATATGTATATTTTGTTGGGGAAAAGAGAGGATGATATTTTCAAAGTGACATTAATTGAGTTATTCATACACCATGTACATTTGGAAATTTTTGACTAAACCCACCCCCTCTTATATAACAGATAATTTGTGAAAGCATTTTGTATTAAAAGAACGCCTACAATGCAACATAGATAAAAACAATTATGGCTTACAATTTTGCTGTTTTAAATTTCGCAACAAAAAAAAAAAAAAAAAAATTATTTGAAATAATTTGTTTTAATAATAAATATGGTGGAGTTTATTGTTATAATAGTGCGGGCCATTTTTTAATACATTTTCTTCAAATATTTAAAATATGAATAATAAAAGAAAAATTAAAAATATTTATCAGATTGTCAGGATTTATGGATTGTGTAGACTCAAATTGTTTTCACATATTTCCTATTTCAAATAATTTACCATCAGTGTACAAAATATGGGAAGATAATATTATTGGCCGTTTCTAGCTACTAATTTAAAAATATGATGAAAAAAAAAAAAACAAAAAAATAATAAATAAAGAAAATAACATTAATTAAAACTACAAAGACTACTAAGTGTTAAAAATTAAAGAGATCGCAAAAACTTTAACAAATGTGGTAAAAGTGTTCTTCTCAGTTGGAAAACGAACACATAAAAATCAATAAAGTTCTTGTATTTATTAGCAGTAACATTCTTAAAAGCTAAAACCTGAAACGGAAGGCATTATGATGTCCGGAAATATGAGAACTACAATTGATTGCTGCATGATCTTTACTAAATTAATACCTAAAAAAAAACAATTCGAGGGATAAATAAAAACTTTGTCTTCAGAATCTTCGGTATGGTATACTTATTTGTGTATACCATATTTATTTATGTATACCATATGATATACTTATTTATATATTCACTAGCAGACATACCAGAGTAAACAGTATCACAGTATGTGAAATGTGGAATCAATAAAGTTAGGACGAGTTTACGTTTTAACCATATTTCAATTTTCTTAAAATACAGTAGACATTTTTGGATATTCTATCAATATGGTCATTCCCCGTTAGGTTATTATTAAAAATCATTCTTAAATTTTTAGCTTTAGTGACATATTGAATTGCTAATTTATTCATTTTAATTTGGGGTAATATAGATGTATCAACTTCCCTAGAATAAACAATCATTGCTTGCGATTTAGATGCATTTAACTTCAGCCCATTATTTTTAGTCCAAAATGAAAAAGCATCAAGATCGTCGTTAATTTTAGCAATGTTGGTAATAGGTCCACTAATAAATATTTGGGTATCATCAGCATAGAATCTGCATTTTGACTCAGATAAACATAGTGGCATGTCATTAACAAACAAACTAAACAATAAAGGTCCTAATAGGGACCATATTTTAGCCACAACTATATCCGATCTCATCTCATTCAAATAAACAAATTGATTTCTTTTATAAAGGTAATTACATAATAATTTAATAGCTGATAAGTCAAAGCCAAATGACTGCCTTAGTTTTTTGCATAGAAGTTCATGATTTACACAATCAAAAGCTTTGGAGAAATTCAAAAATAGTAAAACAGTTGCATTTTTTTTATCCATTTCCATGTATATATTATCGGATATTTCAAGTAAGGCGGATGTGCGGTGTTGTTTTCTCAATCCACACTGGAAATTATACAAAAGACTATTAGCTTCAACATATTGAGTACTCATTTTGTACTCAAACTCCTTAGATAGAAAGGGCAGTATGCTAATTGGTCGGAAGTCATTAATAGAAGATTTAGCTTTTTTGGAACTGGGATAACTTTAGCACACTTCCAATTTCTAGGATAGTTACCAGTTTTTAATATATGGTTGAGAATATGTTAAGTGTAGGGCCGGACAACAGGAAATATAATATTTAAGAAATTCAGAGAAATTTTATGTAAGTATAGTATACTTATAAGCGTATTTGGACGAAGCATCAAGTTAAGCTCTGCGCTTGGCACAGTATTTAAAAAGCTGAAATCTATGCTATCGAAGTATCAACATAACAACACATTACAAGAAAATACAGAGGTGAAAGCATAATATACATAATTCCAGATAGCCAGATTCCCCTAAAACTCGAATTTTTTCAAATTTTTAAATCAAAGCTCATTTAAAGCTGTTTTACAAAGGTTAATAGAGAAAGCAGAAAAAAACAGAGTAAATCTTCTGCGAACTTAAGCGGGAATACAAGGTTATGAGGAAGAAGATATCCTTTTACAAAAATAATGCTCACTCAAATGCCTAATTACAAAACAATTGTTTCTCACATTCTATTTAAATAAAAATATATATATATATATCCAGGTGTATACCTCCTCGTCCAATTTTGAAATTGATATTAACGCAACTAAAGACATAAACCTACAGTTTTCAGCAAACAAATAGAAAATCGAGACGATTAGAAGACACCAAAAATTAGAAAAAAACCTTTATTATATTTTAAAGTGGTTCGCAATATTTTCAAAATATAGTTTTCAACTTCTGAAGTGCATGTGCATCTCCCAGACGACATATTAACATTTAGCTTTCCACAAGATATTACTTTTACACAAAAAAAAAAAAAAAAATGATATTTTTCGGGGCTCGGTAATGTTATACAATAACAGATAATACTAGCCCTAGGTTATATGAGATTAAATTTTAAATGCATATATCTTATGTTAGCACACTATACATAATAACAAGTATATACGTGTGTATATAAAAAAGGATATGGACAGGATTATAAAATTTTTGTTTGTGGTGCAATAAATTATAATTGTTTTTGGTATTTTTTTTTTCTTTTTTTGCCAAAAAAAACATTATCTTTGAGTAATAAATGATGAGATAAGTGGTGATATTAAATGTGTAAATGAAATCTAAAAATTTTGGTAAGGGTATTAAATTATTTATTCAATTTTTTTATTTTATTTTTAGGTTTACACAAAAGGATAATAAATTTTTGTGTTATAAATATTTTAGCTTAAAAACAACATTCACATTTTTTCATCAAAAATATTTTATTTTAAAATATTTTTAAAATTTTACTTTTTGTAATTATTGAAAATTTTCTAATAAAAAACTAGAAAATTGATTATTGGTTTATTATGGATGATGATGATGATGATGAGTGGCAAAATTTTTAAGTGATTTGTTGCTTTTACGTAATTATGTTGGTGCTAAGCTGTGAAATTTGTTGATTTAATTTTCAATTTCGATCACTTAAAATATTTTTCGAAAATATTATAGAAAAATATTTAAATTGATACAAGAAAAATATTATTTACGGTGCTGTATATTGTGGATCGCTAGGTTTGTTCAGATACATTATTGTTTACTGCGTCACTCTTTTTGGAGCATTGAGGTTTCCACAAAGCTCTTCCATTTGACTCTATTCTTTCCTTGGTGTTTAATTTCAATCCGTGTTCTATTTTTATTCTCTATTTTTTTATGAACTGATCTGCGTCATGCTTCGCACGGTCTATTTCTTCCTCTTTCACGATTCGTACTTTAATCCAATGACTGCTTGCTATATATTGTTCGTAGGTCTTCTAAGAGTGTAGTCTACTCATCTCTATTTGCTCTGCTTTATTTGTGTGCTTATTAGTTCTTATTTGGTCATTTGTCAGAGTTCATTGTTTCTAATTGTTCTGAGTTAGAACATTTTGCATATTATGCACAAGCATTTTATAAGTAAAAACCTGCACTTTCCTTGTATAATTCTGCTTTATTTTCAGGTATGTTTATTAGCCATTTATATTTACGTCTCTTTATTTATTTGACTGACACTTTGTGAGATTTCAAAATCCGTTGTTTCTTAATTAGATGTTCCCTAGTTAGAGCAGCCTTACTTCTTTTATGCAGAAATTTGGTATACCTACACACTTACAATGTAAAAGTTTCTTAAATGGATTTTTTTTGTCTAATTTAAATGTGGAAAAATATATCTATTTAAGAATAGAGTTATTCTCTTTCATAATTGCATAACTCAATTTTCATTTTATTTGAAATTATATATTAATTTATATTTCAAAGAATATTTTAAAACACTTCTTACAACATCATGCCCTGAGTGGGGTTATAGCCCCAATGAAGGTGGGGACCATTTTGTTAGCACTAAAATAACCTACCAACTGTACCATATTGGTCGGTTGATGTTAGTTGTAGCTTACAAAAACTTAGAATATTTTAAAAATTGATGCTTAAAATGTAGCCGTGAATTTATTGGCATATTATGTAATAAGCGATAAAGGCCTTATTTTGCTTTTGAATATAGTATGAAATAAAACAATATCGTTTTCTAAAATTTTACAAAATAAAGCTAACTATTTAGTACAATTGATACAAATTCTAATTATATGGTAAAAATAAACAATAGAAATTGATAAATAAGTGCAGTTATAAATTTAATTTGTTGTATAAACATTATTTTTTTATTAAAACCTCCATATTCCAGAATATATATATAATATGTGTATGTCAAATTGTGCATTAAGATGGATTAATCAGGATTACCGCCTTTTTTGGATTCTATATGTAAAATCCTGAATTAGGAGAGATTTTATAGTTGGATTCAAAATCAGGATTGCTGTTTTTATATTATAAAACCTGGGAACTAATGAAAGAAATAGAGGTAGCCATAATATGTATGTGTATGTGCACATTTAACTCAAGATAAATATTGATAATTATTTTCGTTTGAAAAATTAAATTGCTTCTAGTTGAACAAATAAAATAACATCTTTAAAAATCAAATAAAGCCATACCGGAAAAATTGTGCGGTATGGCTTTATTCTCATTAAAAACCGAAATTAGGCCAATATGGCTTTATTACCACGGCGCCGCTTAAAATATTCTACTGAATGTTCTACCCCATTCATTTTAATCTGTTTTTCACATATTTAACCGCATCGCTCCTTTCTAGGTATTCTATTACCAAAGTGTATTAAGCTCATTGTACTTCTTTTATATCAATATCATAATAATTATGTCATTATTTTCTATCATTAACCCAAATTAGCCCAGATTATTTATTCTTTTTAATTCTGAGGTTATATTTAGTAAAAATTGTTAGTCCTGAATAAAATAACATATTTTTGTATTTCTTTTGATTTAAGGAACCGCCCTGCTGTTCAGGAGGCATGTTGCCATATCGCAACACTGAGTTATGCATAGAAGCAAAAAATTATATGAAATATACATTTTAGGTTTTGGAATAAAATATGTTAGTAAAATTATAAATGAGCAATAGATGAAAAATTTATAAAAAAACGTTTAAATAGTGGAACACAATATTATTGCTTGTGATAAGATTAAAAACAGTGTATGCACAGTCCTTTATCACATTTGATACATATAATTCTGCCAACTGTTTTACAATAATCGCCAGCACATCTTCGTTTCTTCTTCACAGAATTTACAAAGTGTCCAGTATTATCATAACATAAAGCTTTTGAGAGGGATTTTTTATGTTTTATATTTCAAGCAGATAGTGGTTGGGTGCCATAATAATATATAGCAATTTCTCAACGAAATTGCAATTGACGCATTTCGGGGTTGTGAACTCCATTAATATGGCAAGGATTGTATATTGATACATCAAGAGGTCATGTAAATATGCTGTTCCATCATTTCTATACTTGAATCCCAATCCAATATAAGCAAGCCATACACACAAATGCTTGCGTGAAAGTAATCGTGTACATTCCTAATACGTGCGCGAAAGAACGTTTGTGTATGAAAAACTGTACAGTTTTACTACCATACACATGCAAGATTAACCGTGCTCAATCACATAGGCGTGCAGTTTACGTTTTTTGTTTTTACAGTTAATTTTTGCAATTTGTTTTTTTTATATTAGTTCATAGCTATTTGTAAGCATTTATAAGCGAAAGAAAAAGTAAGTTAAATAAATAAATAAATAAATAAAAATATGTTTAATTTTTTCCTGTTTTAATTATGCTTTAATTAAATCTATTTCGTCGATAAAGCGATACGTACACTGTTTTTGCCAAATTTTACGTTTCTTTTCTGAATTTTTAAATTTTATATATTTTAAATAAATTAAAGCAAAAACTATAGGTACTTTACTTGCACTCATGTTTAAAATAACCAGAAAACTGTTCAATTTCATTTTGAAGTGTTCAACTTTTAATTACCATAACAATTTGTATGCATGAACTTAAAGCTTTAAAACGAACAGTATTCGCATAGGCAAGGGTTGGTTTTGCGTACAAGTTTGCGCGCGAGTAAGAATTTGTGGTGTATGGCCTGCTATAAACTGATGTTCTCATCCATTCCATCGACGTTACTTATGTACTTTTTATATTCGCCAATAGCATATACGCGTCCGAGAAAATCACTTATAAATAATGTAATGCTTTTTTTACTGTTAATTTACTATAAAATCACAAAAATAAATCACATACAATAATATACTCTGAATAAATGTGTTCTATAATAGATTAGCCAAAGTTGCCATATGGTAACAGACAAATACTAATGTAAAAAATTTGTATAAGATACTTTTTCAACTGAATAGTTTCCACTTAACAAATAACTACGTTTATTTAAAATAATTATCCAAAAATAAAATTTAATAATTACAGTTTGACATTTAGAAAAATAATGCACCATTTTTCACATTTTTTTTTTTTCACTAAACTAAAACTAGCTACTGCACTATTTTTATTTATGTCATTGTAATTTCAAAGCCTAATATGAGTAAGTACATATAAATATGTAAAAAAAAAGTGCAATACGACTTTTATTAAAATAATCAGTTGTAAAGCCCGTCTCAAGATGGTGTTCTAGATTTGGCAACCTTTTGTCATTCGTTAGATCACCATCTACCACAGCTAAATAATAGATCTATAGATTTAACATTTTGGGTTAACTTGGCTGCTAAATTTTATGCAAGAGCTGATATCATCTGATTGGCTTTTATGGGGAAAGATGGGTAATTTTTGGCGGAAATCTCCACCTAGAATTATGAGCTTTCCACCAAAAAGGTATAGATTGAGGCAAAAAGTTCATAGCATAAAAATTTAGTTATTAGTAAAGAAGAAATTCAAATAAATTTTATTCTATTGCCAGTTAGTTATATTAGCCCTTTTTTTATTCTAGAATGAATTATAAACGAAACGATAACATAATTATTTTGATTGAAAACCTTTAAAAAAATAAAATTGGAAACCAAAATTATTATCCATTCTATTCATAACTTCATACAACATTTACAATAACAACAACTTATTCATATGAAATAATGAAAATATACTATATACATATATAATATATAGGCTTTTTCGATATTTTAATTTTAACTTAAAACCAAAGTGCATCGCGTTCGTTTTAAAAAAAAACTGCTAAAACTGCAAAAGCAAAGCGTAAGGTATTAAAAAAAAACTTTTGCAGCAAGTTCAGTTTCTTTTACTGCAAATTAAATTTACAAAAAAAACTGAAGTTTTGGCAGTTTTAATTTTGAAAGTGCAAAGTATGCAAGTTGAATAATAATGTCAGATATAGAGGATTTATACTTGGGTAAATTAAATAATTTTTAGAATTTGTTAATTTTTCAATTGGTTTAATCTTCAGTGAATTAGAAGAAGATAATTACTATACTGCAACTAGAATAAAATTGCTGGCTCAATGTCGTCTTCAAGCTGAGAAGAATTCTAAAGAAAGAGTAAGAAAAAAGAGCTTGTTATGGAGAGTTGTACTTAGGGATATAAAGAATAAAGATCAAAATCTCCCTTTCTCCGTTGATGAGTGCATGAAAAAATATAACAACCTCATGACAACATATAAAAGGGTAAAAACTAAGAATAAAAAATCTGGAAATAATACACTGGGAATACTTTGAAATATTTGATTCAGTTTATGGCACAACTCATTCTATTAATCCGTCAAGAGAACAAATTTTTTCATCATTTAATCAAATTTGGTTCTAGTACACCAATGGAAACGTAGAAATAAATAATGAAGTTGAAACTGAACATACTAATTCAAGTGAACAGTTTACATCTACTTCATCTAAAAAAGAAAGAGTGAATTAAATATATTTTTAGAAAATTTTCAAGAAGAGGAAATGGAACGTCATAAAGAATTTATAAGTATTGAAAAACAAAGACTTCCAATTGAGCAAGAAAAATTGAAACTGCTTAAAGAATTAAAGGATATATACACCAATAGTATTAATTAAATCACGTAGGTACCTAAGTATAAATGTGCTGTTTTTATGTTTCATGTTATGTATTAGAATTATTATTATACTATTTTATAATGTACATACAATGTACCTACTGAATGTTAATATATTTTTTTCGTTGAATTGAATTGAATTGAATAAAAATAAAAAGTTAAAAAAATTCTTTTTACAAATATTTTATTACCATCAATAATCAACAACATCACATGCATTCGAAATCAAATAAATTTATTTTTGTTATCATATTTTTAATAGCAAACATACCTACATATGTATGTATGCCTGAAATGACTAATTGCAAAATTAAAAATTATAATTTTTAGTTCAGAAATCTAAAGTACATACATAGTATTATATTTTCTCTTTACAATAAAATAAATACCGAACATCTGGCATTTCAGTTTTTGAATGATGCATAAGCTTTTTTTTAAAGTAGCAGTCGTCTATAAAGTTCTTTAAATATTTAAAAAAAAACTTTTGTAGCTTAAGTTAGAGTTTCCAGTGTATAATACGATATCGAAAAAGCCCTATATATAAATAAACTACATATATATACATATATATATTTATTAATATAAATGTGCTCATAGTCTACAATATTCATATTAAACACCATTAGCTATATTTTGACCTGACTGAAAACTGAAAAAGAATAAAATATATATCACATACGTTTTATTTACAATAACAACTTCTTTATAGGAAGTAAAAATAAAATACAGTTTTTTTTTTCTTTTGATTTTACGTTTTAATTAATTTCTTCTACTTGAATATTCTTTATTTTTATTTCATTTCATTGGTAATGTAATCCTACATAATTTGAAAATCAATTCTAGAAAATTCACCTCTACATATATATGTCACAATTAGAAGTCTTTTCATTATGCATACACAGACAATACACTCTAAGTATTTTTTTTTAAATTTTTTTTTTGTTTTTTTTTTATAAAAAGATAGGTCTAGGTACATAAACAAAATCAGCAGAGATGAAAAATTGTTGTTTACTTTACGTTTTCTTTTGTTTACTATTTTGTTTTTTTTATTTTATTTTGTTGTAGCAACGGTTGCTACGGCAAGTTGGCAGCAGGATTGTTACGTTTTATTATTTACTAGCAAAAAGGCCCGTCATATGACGGTGTTAAATAAAAAAAGATGTTTTTAAACGTACACAAATATTATATAAGTGTTTTTGTGTAGTGCAAAACTTTACAACAAATAAAAAAACCATACATTTCCCAAAAACCGCTTACTGAAAATTGTAACAAAAAATTGATTTTTGATTATTTATCGTGTAAATTTTATAAGTTTTTTTATAAATTCTTTGAATATTTTTATTATTTATTTATTTAGAGTGCGCAGCTTAATTCCAAAAAAAAACAATATTTGTTAAGCTATAATGTTTTATCCATATAGATTAGTAATTGGATATTGCCATTTCTTTATATCCAATGCTTCTAAATCTTATACTTATAAATTTGGTTGGAATACACGTATTTTTTTAACACATTCAACAAATTTATTTAACTAAAAAACCTAAATTTTTTAAGGTATAATTACAAAAACTATACAGTTGTTTTCTTTCTCAACTACTACTTTTTCCAATGTCTAACATTGTGTCCTATTTATGATAATAAAAAGGGCTAATTTAACGGGGAATAGTCAAAGTCTGAGAATAAATGACTTCTGTGGTAGTTGGAGATAAATATATTCTGGGAATAAATTGTTTCCCTTTTAGCTGTACCGATTAGGACTTCTGCGATTATTAAGTTTGATTTCAAACTAAGTTTATGTGGAAGAATTCCACTTGGACAGCAGCCATTTCAAAATCCCACGGGTTAATTGTTGAATCTTATTATAGTTTTTCCAAAATGTTTAATACTTGTTCGTTAATTGTATTCGATATCAGAATTTTTATAGCAAAGTATCTACTTTTTTTAATAGGCAGAAAAACTATCTACATTCAAACTATTTCCAAAAATTTCTGCTTTAATTACGTGTTTTTCTTTTTTGTATTTTCTACATATTATTATCATCATATACACATATCCATGAATTGAATACTTATTTCTTAAATCAAACAGGACAAAACAAATTTGATTCAAAACAATATTTTTTTTTGTTATTTCCTTTCGACATTATTCGCCGTTCTCTTGAAAACAATTTTAAAATAAAAAAAAAAGCAAAAACAAAAAAAAAAACATGAAATTTCAAAAGAGAGAGATTAATTTTATGTAGGTATACAATTTTTTCCAAATGCATGTGATGGGAGTGATTATTTTTGTGTTATAAATTCTGTTAAAAAATTTCTGTTTGTTATTATTGTAATACTAATAAAATGCCACGCTAACGCAGCAGCAGCAGCAGGATATTGCCTTTTATTATATAAGAAGATGGTTTTTATTTCAATAAAGCAAAAATTTCTATATGTTAGCTGTTGCCACATGGCAACACAGGACTATAATTCAGGTTAATTTAATTCTATATGTTATTGTTTAAGTTACTTTATCTTCTTACGTAACACGAAGAATTTTTTTTACCATATCGGAATCAATATCTTTATAATATATCCTACCAAGGCTCTATTATATTTCCTAACTAGACTCAAACAATTCCGAAAAGTTTTACAAATCCATATTGGCTGTCTTTAAATGTTTTTACTTTTATAATATATTTTCAGTATAATAAATTTATTTAATATCCACATCCTATACACAGTCTATAGTAGACCAATTTAATATTATTGAACTATTAAGTTTTAAAACTTATAAAACTAATTTAAAAAAAAAAAAAACAACAAAAATGTAAAATAAAATAAAATTAGTTATCCTCTTTGAAAATTAATGCCAGATTATTTTTAGAAACCTTCATTGTAAAATTAAACATCCTTTTGTGAATAGAGCTATCCCAATTTTTAAAGTTTTTCTCTTTATTATAATGTGTAAAGTGTGTATTAAAACATTCTCTTGCCTTGTGAGTTTTTCTAAATTATTTCACATAAATTGCATTAAAATTTGTCATCTTCAGTTATACTTTCTAAAGAAAAGTTTTCTTAAAATTTATTCAGAAGTATTGTTGCTCACCATCAACAAATGCTTCAACTAGAGTGGAAAATTATTTTACAAAAATAATGCACCACACACATTACACATCATTTTTAGAAGAATTTATTTTTATCCTAAAGATATATTATTTGTGTATGTGAATGTGTACTATGTGATAAGTAATTTTATTAAATGATACATCCTTGAAAAATCCTCTTTTATAATACACAGCTATCTGTGCATACTTGTGTATTTATTTCAATCATTTTTTAGGCAAGGAATTAAGAAGAAAAGATTAGAAAAATTTTGATTTTATATTTTTTGTTATTATTAAATCCTCAATCAACAGTCCTAACAAGAAATTTCAAGTTTTAAGATAATACGAATGAGCAAGAGAAATGAGCATGGAAAGGATATATAGATATTAGCAGGCGAAGAAATAGTTTCGAAGCAAATCAGAAGACGAAAATGATGCTCTCATAAGGAGGAAAATGTTTGATCTGGTTGGTACCTATGATATGACCTCACTTGTCATGTTTGCTTCTTAATTATGTATGATTGCTATTTTTGTATATTTACTTACTTTGGTAACTAGCTAGTACTTCTATTAACAAGCAATGCTATTTTTAATGATATTAGCTTTCTCTAATCAAACTAAATTTCAGTCAGGAGTTGCTGTTGGGGCAATAAGTTCAACAGGAAGTTCGGATTCGATACAGAATACCCAAAAACTAGAAACTAGGATTCCTTTGTGCAAATATATTGTAGGTTGAGGTACGAGAAAAGAGGTAATACGACAAGATCCTGTTTTCCAGAATCCAAATGCGACGAAATCCAAACTACACTTTGCCAAATATAACAAGAAATCCAAATAAAATGGAAAAAATATTTTTTACTAAAAGCTTGCCGTCTGCGAGAACATGGTTTCAATAAATAAATAACGGGGGTTTCGACTTTAAAAATAAATTTTGTTTTTTTACTAAAACCCGGCTATTTTACTAAAATTTGGATTTTGTTTATTTGGATTTTGGAATCCTGGATTTTTTCGTTTGAATTTTGGCATTAGGGATTTCATGGCTAATCCGGGAAAAGAATTTCACTAATAAATAAAATGGAACTATGCTATTATGAAGGCGAAGTACTCTACAATAGATATAGTTTTCCACATTTAAGCTAGTAGATATACCACAAAAAAAAAATTCTACAGAAAAGTTGTATGTGATTGTATATTCCAAATCTCTGTGTAAAAGCAGTTAGGGTGTTCATCCTATAGACTTGGAATTATATAAAAAAAAAATCTGAAAATTGGTTCCTTGTGCATTAGTAAATTAAGTCTGCTACTCAGTTCTCTGAGACTCTACCAAGTCATTCTACTTCATAGCTTCTTATTCAGAGAGTAGTTTGTTCAAAATGTATTTTATTTGTGTATAAACATTATGGAAATATTTTAAATCGATGGAAATGGAACTGGAACTTGTTTTTTTCAGATAGAAGAAAATCGTCAAAAGAGTCTTCTACTTCTGTTCTTGTACCGGAGAAGAACGAAGTGAAGGACTGTGCCGACTTAAACGCAATAAAAATTCCATTTCTTTTGTTGAAATTAAAACTAGCCTTTAAGACTAACCATTAATACAATGTTGGCTCTATTACTTCAGATTATCTTTAATCAAACAAAAGTCCATTAACAGTTATTGAAAGATAAATAACTTTATCCTAACACATTTTCAACGGTTTCGTTCGTTTAAATCTTCTAACAAAGTTTTGATTGTCAACTAATCGGAAAACTTCAGTATTAACATGGTGAGGAAGATGAATTTTGTGGTATACTGGCAGTTTTATTATTTCAACTTTTCTGAAATGGCTCCGGAGAATTCTATGAATATAAACATTTCCTGGCAATGATTCGCAACACTTTGTTTCGGAACGTTTGAATAGTTTGAATATATGAAGTTGTTTAGCAAAATCCCATTTTTGAATACGGTAAGGGCAGATTGGCTTCAAAATTTGATTGTAGATCAAAAATTTGTTTTGCGTCAAAAGCGTAGATGTCCGCCAAATTAGCCATCAATTCAACTGATTGTATTTCAGTTCCAACTCATGTTGTGTTTTCTTAACATGTTCTTTCCATCCGACCTTTACATCAATAGTGTCATACAAAGGTATTTTGCAGAATTTTGATATGGTATAACGACATTGTTTATTGTGATTGGGATGGGCGACTCTATGTTTTTATTTGAAAAAATTAACATATTGTGTAGATTTTATTTCGTTTAGTCTAATTTTGCACCATAAGGAGATTTTGTTATTTGGTTGCTGCAGTTTATATTATTGGCAACCGCTAATACCGAAGTATCATCTGCAAAAGTTGCCATCATCGCGTTTTCAATAACTCTGGGTTATTAGTGACATAGAAAAAATATAGGATGGGACGCAGAATACTGCCTTGTGGTTATATATTCCTGCATGTATATATTGTTTCGCATAGAATAATCTTCCCATTGCTTAATATGTATATATATTAATATATTACATTACATATCCTTCTTATCCTATTACATTACATCTATTAATATATTCTTTTTGATAAGAAGATGCAATTAATAAACATAGATTTTGGGTAAAATACGATGCGGTGCAGCTTGTAAAAAAGTCACTCTTATCATACTTTGTCAAGGAATGCTGAAGAGCAGATATATTTTTCTTCTAGTGTTTTTTCGATAACATCAGTTATTCGATGGACTTGTTCAACAGTTGATAGCTGTTTTCTAAAGTCAAATTGGTGATGTGGTATGATATTTCTATTTTCTATTATTGGTTGTAATCTTTTAAGTAGTAATTTTTCAAATAACTTGGATATTAGTGGAAGCAGTGAAATAGGCCTATAAGACTTGGCTTCATTTGGGGTGTTTTCTGGCTGATAAATGAAATATATTTAAAAAAAAAATATATAATTTTTATCTATGTCTCTTGAAAATCTCATTTTAAAATTTCATCTGAGATTTTGGTTTTAAAAAAAATTTGCTGAGCAATCCGACATAGATCTGACCATCTGAAACTATAATGGTAATTTTAATTAAAAAATTTATATTATTTTTATTTTTTGTCAATTCCTACACTAAAAACGGTTGAATCGTGATAATGTGTTGTCGTAATTTGACCAATAAAAAAATGCATTTTAAGTGCATTCTAGGAACAAAAAGAGTAAAAATATACAATTTTCAGTTGTTTTCGATTGATTTTCCGGAAAAAATAGATTAAACGAGTTTTTATTAAACTGTACTGGTCCAGTCATACTTTGATGTACCCCAAAATCCTCTTCTTCAAAATGAATGCTTTCTTAAGTCTAAATATATTTCACATACCAAATATTTTTTTAAAATACGGTTTCATATTATTATAATATGTCTGCTATGAGTGTTCTAAATGCTTTGAATTTATAGTATTTATGCCATCAGTACTTTTATTTTACATCGCCGTAACAACAAAATTTATTATGAGAAATGATTCACATTTTCTTACACTAAAAGGAATATTAATACCAAAATAGTATGTAGTTTTTGAAGATGCTTTCAAAATAATCTGTAGTATATACGAGTATATGTATATTATGAAGGATGTAAAATACACTTTATCCCTGACCTATATTAAGAAATTCAGCAAAAGTCTTAGATAATTGAAATTTTGTTTGGAAAATTTAATTTGGGATTTTTGTATACAAAATTAATATTAAAAAGTAAGTTATAACGTAAATTATTAAATCAAAATTTATTCAAAATTTTGAAGCAGTTTAAGGCGTTATGAATTTATTTTGTTAAATAAAAGGAAATATTATAAATACATAGATATCTATAAAATATCTAATGTATATATTTATATTTAGTGAGTATCAAAGATTTGAATTATATAAATAATAAATAGTGACCTCGGTAGCCGAGTAGTAAATCACTTGAGTCTAGTAATGTAACGACCGAAGGAGCACGAGTTCAAATCCCGTGAGAACCGAAAAATTTTTCAAGTGGTGAAAATTACTGAAAATGTAATATTCAATACAACCACATCGGTTCAAATATAATTTAATAATTAATAAAAATATAAAATAACTAATAAAAAAATAATATAAATGTATAATATACAAAAATATATACCAAATAATTAATATAAATTAATAAAATTGGCCTACAGATTTATCTATTGGATCAACTGTTAAAATAAATAAATAAATAAATAACAACATTGGGTAAATATTCGAATCGAGAACCAGTCGGTTTTTTTCGGTTTTATTGTAATTATTTTTTTTTAAACCGCCGGTTTCAAGATTAACATAGGCAATCAGTTTTTAGATATCTCGGGTTAAACTATTCATATTACACAAGAGCTCGCTGTTTGAATTTTTTTTAGAGAATGGCATATGGTTGCATACATTGACGATATTGAAATTTACAGAGACATATTATGGGAGAGAAGGATAGGATTCTTTCAATATAAATATAAAATTAGTTCAAAACACAATAACGTTCCTTCAAACATAAAATATTTTGGTCAACTTCTTTTATTTGTAATTGTCTGATTATTTTTTTTTTTTTTTTAATTTATTTATTTTGAGTTTTATTCAAGATCTATACAAATACACTAAAATAAACAAAAGTCAGTAAACTGTTATTTGAACAAAAGTCAATAAACAGAAGTCGAAAACTTACCTCTAAATTATAGTAGTATTTCTTCAGAGTTCTACTGTTTGTATAGCTGTACTAGATTTAGTATTAAATTTTATTTGGATTTTGTGAAAAAGTTAAAAAAAAAACAAATTATTTTCTATTATTTTTGAGATAAAAAAAAACCTAACCTAACTTATATCTACTATAAAATCTTAAAAACTAATACAGGAGGAGAAGTAGGCAAAAGGGATAGGTGGAGGATTCCTGCACTTCTCCTAATCTTCTAATAACCACTAATAAATAATAAACATCTTCTAATAAACATCAAATTGTAAATTATTGCCAATATTATTTGGATTATATATTAATCGGTTGTTATTGGCTCTTCTGCTAACATGATAAATGATAGGTACATTACTATCATTTTGAATATAGCCATTTGCGTCTAAAAAGAAAAATGCTTCTGGTGGTACAAAACCACTTTGGAGCGTAGTAGCTATATAGTTGTCATTCTTGTAATAAATATGACTAACTAAGCTATTATTGTTTATTTTCGAAATTCTATCGAAATGTTTTCTATTTATTATTATTGTAAATACGTCAATTCTGTTAATATTGGCTTAGCTATCATAATTGACAAGCATTTAGGGACCTGCGCAGTAGACACCTTTTCATTTTATTTCGATTCTCCTACTCCTTAATGAACTTCTAATATATATAATATATAAGATTATATATAAAACAAAAATGCGCACACAGTTGAAAATTTTGTACTCATATAATTTTATTATTTAGTAAATACATTATGCATAAGTGAGATATTATGAAAATAATAAACAAAAGTAAACAAATCAGTTATTATATTTTACATTATGCACTTGCAAATGAATCTATGTATATATGCCAGAAAAAAACAAAAAAACAAATTCATCTACAATAAAAAATATAAAAACAATAAAAAAACAAATCACTTGAATTCTTCATTTTTATCTTTTAAGTAACTGTTTCTAAATTTTGGTTATTTTTGGTAAAATTTGGTTCTAAATAATATAGTTTTTATTAAAATTATGTATTATGTAGGTATATATGTATATACATACCTCTTTAATGACAAATTTTTTTATTTTCAATAATTTTATCCACTAAATGCCACTTACTATAGGGAATATATCGGTAACGAAGTAGTATATGAGGGACGTGTATTTATGTGTCCTAAATAAAACTTAATAACCACAAAACTTTTTATTAAACACGAGTGGTTTCTGCTATATCGTGGAAAGTCTATGTCAGTACGTAAATTATTATTTTTTTAAAAAATTTAAATTTGAATTCAACTTGAAATATAATTACTCAACGGGAGCCCCTAGTACATAAATCTATTTGAGTAGTAATGCTGGTAATTGGTATCAGCTTTTCGATTTTTATTTAAACATTATACACTTTCTTTCGAAAATTCTTAATTTTTCCATCAATGATGTACTAATTTTATACCATATTGCTGAAGCGTACGTTAATATTGTTCTTATTAAAGTTGCGTTGAATTGTCTGATTATTTAATATTGTTTTGTTTTAAATTTGGCAATCTATGAATGCTATAAGAATACTATATAATTTAACTAAACTTAAAGAAAACTCAATTTTTTTCACGTTTTCTAAAAGAAAATATCTTTAATTTTTATTATTATTATTTTATTATGTCTTAATTTCATTCAATGGCTTATACTAATGCATTTACACCTATGACTTTTAATTTACTTAGACTAACCTGAACTTTTCTATTAATAATATATTTATTTTTTAAGGAAAAATGGAAAGCAAAAACCTTTTTGATCAATTTATTTTTATCCTAAAACTTAAAAACTAACTTAATTATAAAAAAAAAAAACACAAAGAAAATGAACAAAATAAAATAAAAAAAAAAAAAAACCTAATTGGTAAAATTTATAGTAAATTGGTTAATCTACAATCACTCTTATTAGCGGATATACTGAGTTTAGACAGCTCTCGAGAAAGGCAGGCGATATCTTTGCTATTTGTTCGGAAATAGTATTAATATTTGCTATGCTATGCAATATGTTGGTGGAGTGGAAAAATAAAAAGTTTAGCCAAGATTATTTTAGGATCGTATTTTCTTTGTACGGGATTTAAGTTTGTTTTCCCAGTGATCTTTCATATGGGGAAATCGTAATAAAGAATACTGCGACAAATGGCTTTAAATATTATTAATTTGTTTTCTACAGTTAGCCTGGATTTTTTATTTATAATTGAATATATCATTTTTATATATAAGAAGCTTTAAAAAGTAACTTTTTGTCCAAATGTATACCAAGATATTTAATATCATCTCTTTTCCATATTATTTCAGTATTATTTAAAAATAAGGTTCTGGTAAGTAATATTTTAATTTAATTTTTAATTTATTTTTCCTCTTTTTTTATTTAGATTTTCAATTAAACTTTAACTTTTAAATTATAATTACAATAAAAATGAAATTATTAGAATTGATAACAATTACTATATGAACTTAGAAATTATATATATATTATTCTGCATTTATCTGGATGTTTGTAAGTTCGACGGAACGCTCCCACACATATACAAATTGCATATGTATACAAATGCATATATATACAAATTGCTTTGATGCTTTTTTTAACCCCTGTCTACCATGCTGAACCTTTGCAGAAAAAATTGATTGCATGAAGTATATTTTTTTAATTTAATGTTAGTCTTCTTCGCAAATAATAAGGAAAAATAATAAATAATAATAATAATATAAATAAAACAAACAATTTTTTTGATTTATAATAATAAGGACTCATAGAAATTTAATCAATAGTTTAATATGGTATAATAACCAAAAGGCAAATAGCATTTAACTCAAAAAAAACATTATTCACTCAAAGGTTATTCTTATTACTTAAAATTATACACAATAATATACATGTGTATCAGCATATTTGAATTGTATAATATTATACATTATACTACTTTATTGCTTATACCTTTTCTTTTTGTCATTATTGTGTGCGTAACTCACTTCACTCAAAAAAAGTTATTTTTGTTTTTTTTTGTTTTTTTTATTATTTGCTGTATCTGTATTCTGTATGTTCTGCATGCTCCATTCCAAAAATATTATTTTATTTTCAGTGTTAAGTGTTCGCTGTTCACTTCACTATTCTGGTTCATTGTTCAATCAATAGAACTTGATAGAAGTAGAGTAGGATAATAAACTCTACTTCTACGACGGATAATAAAACATTGGTTTTTTTAAATTGAAAATTATTGATGAAAATGTTTTTGTATTTTTTGTAAATTTTACCAATTTAGATACAAAATTTTGAATATTTTTTTAAAAATAACACAATACCATAATAACAGTTTATTCATATAGCAAAATAAGATCCCTATACAGTATACAAAAGACAAAATTTATATGAAAATAAGATCCCATTTTTAAATTTGCTCACCCAGAGGCCTCAATAACCCTAATACGGTATAATTTATACTAAATGGAGCCCAACTAACGAATTATAACTAAATGGAAGTGAGTACGAGTATACGATACAAAAATACAAACATTTTATACAAATTTGTTGGTATGGTACTTCTTTTTCTGTTATATAAAAAAAAAAGATTAGTGTTAGGCCAATATAAACATAAATAAAAATAAATAAAAAGTGATATAAACATAAGTACTGTAATTTCGGAATAAAGAATCTAATGAAAGAAAAAATGAAACTAGAATTTATTTTGCTTCCGTCATTTATGACGGATTACAAAGCTAGTAAATTAATATAAACCAAAAAAAAAATGATGAAAAGCTAACTGAATGAAATTAAATTCGATTAAAAAAAAAGAAAAAGTGTGAGGAAAAACAATAAATTCATAAAAACCAATAGTGAATTAGTGACTACATATATAAATAGGATTAGTAGGATTAATGAAGGATTTGGAATAGGATTTTCTTTAACCTGTCTTTACTAAAAAAAAAGTCCATACTATTTTTATGTTGGTTAACTGCCATTAGCACTCTATTTATGGGTTCAAATTTTCCATAATTTTTTCTGTGAAAAGGCAGGTTAAAAACATTTTCTGAACGAAATCGCGTACTAGTATTAATCTGTTTATTGATTATGCCTTTTATAGTTTGGGAATCAATTTCGCCAGTCAATAGTTGAATTATATATAAAATATCTGCATTAACTCTTCTCGAATGCAAAGTATTTAATTGAAGTAGTTTAAGGCGATCTTGGTAAGGAGGCAGGATTATTGGGTTGGACCAGGGAAGATTACGTAAGGCAAATCTAAGAATTTTTTTTTGAATTGACTCTATTCTGTTGATATGAGTGAAGTAGTAAGGTGACCAGACGGGACTAGCGTATTCAAGGTGAGGACGAACGAGCGTTGTAAATAATAATTTAATTGTATATGGATCGTTAAACTCTTTAGACCATCCACTTTATGAACCCTAACATAGAATTTGCCTTGTTTATTATGATATTAAAGTGTGGTTTAAATGAAAGTTTATCATCGAAAAGGATACCTAAATCTTTAAAGTGGGAAACTCTTTTAATAAGTTTAGCATCAAAAGTATAGTTGACTACTAAGGGGGAATAGGAAATTACAACACATTTGTCAATGTTTAGGAGTAGGCTGTTGGAGCTACACCAACTAAAAAAAAGAGTCTAGATCTTCCTGAAGCAAGGTGGAGTCATCAGATAAGGAAATTTTTTTATAAATTTTCATATCATCGGCATATATAACAACATTACTATTCTTGATTATTTTAGTTACATCAGTAATAAAAATAATGAATAGTAATGGACCTAGATGGCTGCCTTGTGGTACACCTGAGGTGGCGCAAAAAGGGTCAGATATATTTGATCTAAATATCACACTATAAGTTCTCTTAGACAAAAACGATTTGATCCATTTTAAGAAAGTTTCAGGGAGCCCTAGTTTTTTGATCTTTAGAAGAATAACGCTATGAGCTAATAAGTCAAAAGCCTTACTTAGGTCACCATAAATAACATCAGTTTGAGAACTAGCTTCCATAGAATTCAAAAAGCTTGAACAAGATTCAACTAAGTTAGTTACAGTAGATATTTTTTTCATAAATCCGTGATGGTTAACTATAAAGGAACTAGAGCAAATGTCATATATTGAATCAAATACTAAGTTCTGTTAGGTAAGTAGCATGATTTCCTTCTTTTTGCGAAGAAAATCGAATTTGGTTTTTCGTCATTGATTTTGATTTTCCATTTGTCATAAAATTATTGAATTATTTGGAAACCATTTTCAAGATTATTTATTATTTCGTTTGGACATTATGGAAGATGATAATAGGGCAAAATCGTCTGCATATAAACTTGTATAGCAATTAATGGAGGTCTCAGTAAATCTACTATGAACAGTTGTATAAAATGGGAGAAAGTGATTAACCTTGTAGTAAACCTGTTGTAATACTTATTTTGTTTGATTGTATTATTCTGATTTGGACTATGAAAGATCGATCGTTAAGAAAACTTTTGATTAATTTAACAAGGTAAACTGGAAATTCGTAATTAACCATTTTGTGAACCAAACCTTGATGCCATACAGAATCGAATACTTTTTCAACATTAACCAACTTACTTTTTATTATTTAAACTATTTTTAACTACATTTTTGATTCTGCAGACTTTATGTGTGCTGGAATGTTTATATCTAAATCCAAATTGTTCGCTCGGCAGAATTTTTAATTTATCTAGTAGGAAATTTTCTAAGCGAATTTTTAAAATTTTTTCGAAAAGTTTTCCTAAGGAATTGAGTAAGCTTATTGGAGAATAGCATCCAACCAGTGATGGGTCCTATCCTTGTTTAGGAATGCATGCAACTAATGGAATGCATGTATCTTACTTTTCCTTCTTTAGAAATGCATGTAAGGCTATTTTCCATATTTCTGGGAAATAGTTTAGTTCCATGCACTTGTATTTGTAATGAACTTTAGTTTCTAAGTAATATCTGTAAAGGTTAATTTCCCAGTAGATAAATAAATAAATAAATATTCTTTGTTAAAACTTTTACTTAATATTTTATAGCTGGTCTTTGACAAAGTTTTAAGTATAATATTGGGTATTTAGTCCTGACCGGGAGCTTTTTTAATTTTTAACTGCTTAACATAGCAATTTCTTAAACAGAAGTAAATTCAGGATAACTTAATAGATTGATATTTTAGATTTTCCTTCTTTAGAAATGCTTGTAAGGCTACTTTCCATATTTCTAGAAATTATGGATTGGTATTAATGGTGATTTTGTCGCTATAATTATTAGTTGGAGAATTTTGATTAGCAAAGTGCTCTCCTAGTACATTAGCTTTTTCTTTATCAGTGGACAATAAATCATTTTTATGTATAAATGCTGTTATTTTGAATTATTTCTTTTTTTTTAAAACCTTGCAGACGTTTCAAAAAGGTTTAGAATTTTTATCTAAAGTTGACAAGTTGAAATGACTACATAATAATTTATAACCAAAATATCTTGTTCTTTGCCATCTCCGTCGTTCTGCATTCCTTAATGAAATCAGATGTTGAATGTGATCAGGTAGTTTAAGTAACTCGTCTGTAACTGGAATTAATTTTTGCACAACTATTTTATGAACTATATCTTCTAGGCTATAATGAAAATTATCTTGCAGACCTGTTGAACATTTGAAATGTTTGTAAAATTAAACTTTTTCAAAGATGTGTCTAATACATTACCGAATTTTCCCCAGTTAGTTTTTTTATACAAAAATGTTTTCTGATTATCTTTAATTTTTGCAGATTGATTGATGTTAAATAATACCGGTAAATGATCAGAATTTAATTCGTTTACCGTGAATGGATCGGACAAACTATTCGGAATATTTGAAATAATTAGATCCAGTGTAGATGGGTTGGATCTAGCTGATGCAGATATATAGGTTGGGGTTGACGGAAATAATAATGTATAGTTGTTATGGCATAACTTTTGATTTAAAATTTTTCTACACATGTTATTTTTTAAGCATTTCTAAGATACATGCCTGCAATTGAAATCGCCCGCAATAATGTATTTACTATTAAGTTTATTGAACTGGTTTAAGTTGTGCTTAAAATTCCGCAATTTTTCTTTATTTGTGCTTCCTACCTCCAAATAAACGCCACTTATAAATATTATCTAAATATCTTTAAAGTCTAAGTATTTCTCAACAACAGAACTAACATGGTCTAATAATTGTAAAAATTAATATCTCAGAACAAACAAGTCTTACAATCGACTTTTAATTTGATTTATTTCATTTTAAATATAATTTTATTAAATTTATTAGCCAAATGTATACATACGTACTTAATAAAAACCGACTTCAAATATTGTGTTGGAATCATACATAAATATATAATATATTTACCATTATACAACTACAATACAATATCCAATGATTGCATATAATTTTAAGCCTCATAATTTTTCTATCTAATTTCATAGCTAATTTCATTCCTACCTAAAACAGATACTCTACGTATACACATCCTTTATGTATGTATGTAAATAATAATTATTACACACAAAATGCAAAAAAAATATTCTAAAACAATTTCCTTTAATAAAGAATTTCATCAGGTTGCTATAATTAAATTTTAAAACTGTATTCAATGAAATGTATAATTATTAAACACTTAAATATTTCCGTCTAATTTTAATTTTAATTAAAATCATCACTCCTAAAAAATATAATGTATAGCTACATATATTCAGGTATATAATATAATTATGTATTCTACAAAAAAAAAAAAATAGAATAAAAGAGACAAAAAAATAAGTAAATTTAAAAATGAAATGAAAATTCAGTAGATTTTAATAGACGAACACATATGAAAGCAAAAAATATAGAAAAACAAAAATAGTAAAAAGCAAAACAAGAAAAATCGAAATCATTCTATATCACAATAATTAAACAAAATAATTTTACATACAATTTGCGTAATATAATGTACCATACACATGCATGTAGATACTATTTGGTAGATAAAAAAACGGTAAAAATGAACTGTTTTTCTTCTTTTTACAGTAAAAGTAATTAAAAATCCAAAAACAAAAATGTTTCCACTATTATATCCTTAGCGTTAACGAAATCAATATGTGTATATAATATAGAGGTAGGCTGGAATACTATACTCTTGATGAATTCAAAATACTGTACGAGTGTACTCAAACACATGCAAAATGTCAATAGTGAGTATAAAAAGTGATTGAATAGATGATTTCAGTCAGAAAATCACAATTAGTCAAAAAAGGGTAGACATCGTACCCTTCCATAATTATATTATATAATATTTTTTTCGTTAAACAACAGAAGAACTAAGTTTTGTAAATTTTTTTTAATAACCGCTCAGTTTATTTTAAAAACACGCAACTATTGTTAGCAAATAAACTTATAGAATTTTTTATTTTAATTTTATAGATGCATTTTCTATTGTTTTGTGATGGGTATTAGCAATATGTGTTTGAGTATGTTCAGTCTCATCAATATTTAAAATATAGTCAACGTTTTATTTTGTTTTAAGATCTCTCTTCGGCTGACTGATATTATGTGCGACTTATCCATCAAATGTGATGAATTCGAATCCTAATCTAGACGGATATATTATAAATGATTAATAATATGTAAATTACAAAAGTACGGTACAAATATCTGAACTATTTCAAAGCCGATTTTAATTTTTATTCTTTTAAATGGTAAACATTTAAAAAGAGACGTGGCGAGTTTGAATATTGTTTTAATTTTTTTTAATTTTCAAATTGAAATTTCAATTTAAAATGCAATCGCCTAAACCGTCATTTTGACTCACAAAAATTGCAATTTATCAAATTGAAACAATAACAACACCGAGTTAAATTTAATTCTTATTTTTTGAAATAAATTATTACGTATGAGGTTGTTGTTTAAGATAAATCAATAGAAAATTAAATGTCCACGTGGAATCGAAATGATGGAAAACAATTCATATATTGAGTACGACATTTTATCAAACTGACTCGAATTTCTAGGAGCGGGTATTAGTATAGTATTTTACGCGTCTATTAGGGATCAAGGTAGGTAGGTAGTAGCGGTTGCCGACAGTACGCCGACACACTTAGATCGGTGAGGTTCTTTCTTCGCGTAGGACCCTACTGATTGAACAAATTTGAGCTTTTAACGAAGCGGCGAAGATTTTTGATCAATAACTATGTAAATTTTTATTGCATAAATTTATGGTCAACAATATTTAATTTTGGATAAAAATATGTTGATTAAATTTATTCGAAAAGCAATAACCAGTAATATCATAATATGATAATGTAATGGATATGATTTTGATTGAGAAACTGCAACTCTGAAATAAAAGTTGTAACGGAAAAATTTGTAAAGGATGTAGTTCATCAAAACAATATAAAAAAAAAATGTTAGCAAACTTTTCCGAGATTATCAAAATTTTTCACACAAAAATATCAGTTCTTAAATCAAAATATTAAATTTACGTAGCTATTAATTGGCAAATCTGATATGCAGTACCCACCCAGCACATACCATTAATTAAAATTATGAACAACGTATTGCTTCAGCTTGTATAATATGTTCGGAGCTGTGGCATTTCTCAGACATTATTTTTCTATACCTATTTAATTTAACTCCCAGATTAAATTTAAAAGTGGATAATTTTTTTTCTTAAAACGACTCAAATCTCCTGAGAGATAAAATTAGTTTTTTAATTAGACGTTAGATGGTGCAATTAGACTAGTTAGGTTGGTAGGTAAGTAGTACGCGATTTAAAACAGTAAGGTCTATTGTGATACTACTAAAGTTTTTGATGGGTTAATTAACTACTTTGTGAAAATTGTGATGATTAACAACTGAAAGTCTAATAACCACAATATCTAAGCTATGCCGATTTCCTATACTGCCACGTATAGTAGAAATGGATAAAAAAACTATCAATTTGCAAATAAGAAATCAAAGAATGCTCATCACTCAACCTTTCGGTGTTCCGATATTGAAATCTATTGCAGATAAAAAAATGTTACCTAGTCTTCTTGCCTTTTCTGTTTTCCTGCTTTTAAATACTCTTGTGAAGCCAATTTACATTAAATCTATCACAATTCTTATTTTATTTATTTATTTATTTATTTATTAGTTTTTACATTAATATAACAAAGATGCCTATCAATAGTTTCAATTGCTGTTATAATTTATCATATTATTTAGATTTAATTTTTGATAATCCGAAAAATTTTATAATCTGAAACAGGGGAAAAAACTACGATTTCAGATTTGGATATATCAGTACTTTGGTATATTTATTCAATATGATAGCGTAAGCTTGTACGTTTCCTTCTAAGATCTTTATCGTGGAACGATCTACTGAGATTTCCATCTTGCTGCTACCGCCTAAAACTTATTAATTAACAGTATCTGATTATCCGATTATTGCAGATATCTCTTTTATCAACCATATCCTTTTGCTGTTAGCCCTTGAAATTTCAAAATATTTTGGTTCAAAAAACTAATTGGAATAGTCTCAGAATCGTTAAAAAGTTCCGATTTTCATGTTCAATTAAAGTTCATCAATCTCTTGCGACCGCCACATTAGCGTTTTGACTGTTAATAATATAGACGACGTAATTTTGTACGTAAAGCTAAATTTAAATTATTTAATTAATATAACATTTAGACTGCTCTACTAACAAATAGTATAATACCGTAATATAACTGTACTATAACCCTACGAACAGGTTGTTTTTTTATTTTATTTGCGAGTAACTGTGTTAAGTTTTAGTAACCGGACTGGATAATAATAAAATATTATACAAAAATGTAGCAAACTTTCATCTCGAATAGACGTCTGTGATGGCTCTAAGCATTAAATCTGACAGAATAATTATATTGCTAATGTCGTTGTTGTATATATAAAGATCATATCGTTAAATTAAATTTTTTTACATTACATTATCCACAAGGGTGCATATTAGGACCTGTTCTATATTTATTTTTATTTTATTACCAACAAGACAAGACACCATTGTCACAATATTTCCAGAAAATGTCAAGAAATTTCTCAAATGGCATCCGTTCAGTTTCTGAGAAACTTAGATGGCATAAGAAACCGGTATTAAAAAGGTGGAGAATTAAAGTTAACGAAGACAAATCTGTACACATTATTTACTCTACCAGGAAGTAAATTTGTACTGCAGTTAAAATTTATAACAATACGTTACCAATGGCGGATTCGGTCAAATATTTTGGGCTACAATTGCACCAAAAATGAACTTAGAGGAAACATTATTGTAAACAACTACGTCTAAAATTTTCTGGCTTAATAGCAGAATTTCTCTCTAGCTCTAGAAAACAATGCTCTTGTCTATAAAAGTATACTGAAGCCAATATAAACTTACGTTATCGAGCTAAGGGGTACTACGAGCAATTCAAACATAGAAATTATTTAATATTTTCAACCTGAGGTACTTATCGTCAACGCGCCTTCGTATGTTCGAAATTCAGTCATGAAAAATCGTAACACGGTTGATAAAACTAGTGTAGATATCAAAAAACTCTGGAAAGAATTTGAAATAAAATCTGCATGAAATTTTATTTTAACTAATTAAAAAGTAGTTAAATACCTAGGAGTACAATTACATCGTAACTTAAATTATAATATTGAGCAAGTCAAATATAGTATATCAAAGGGTAACAAAGCTTTCATGGCTTCAAAAAAACTTTTTTACAACAAAATTATTAGTAAAAAAGTTAAAATTATATGTTACCAAACATTAGTAAGACCAACGCTTGTATATGGTACACCAATATGGTACAACATCAGTGCGACCTTAATGGAAACTCTTCGAAAATTTGAAAGAAAGTGCATAAGAGTTTATACTAATATATATAGAAAGCCCAATTCCGAATACAAGCATTACTACTCTAATAAATACTTGTACAAGGAAGCAAACATAATTAGAATCGATAATTTTATTATAAAATTAATTCCAAGACATTATGATAAAGCGCAATACACTTCGGAAAAGGCTTTAATATCGCATATATTCTACCATAATGAGGAGTACATCAAAAAGACCTTGCTCACGGGCTTCATAGCTCCAGAGTATTTTATCTATTTAGATAAAAACGGTTATATTCAAAACGGTAATCATGTACCTCTATTATACTTCTATAATAGACGGGCTACATGTAAAGCTATTGATTATAACCCGAGCAATATTAACGGAGAGAATTTAAAATTTGAAATGTCCATACCAGAGAAGGACAAATTAATTAAAGCAAACTATTGGTGGATGGAAAACTCTAATTATAATTAGCACACAGTACAATATACATTATTTTTTTTAATTCGGTTAAGCAGTTTTAGTTAGATTAAGATAGACTAAGTTACGCTAGGTTTTCAATAAATAACTATTGGTTTTTACTCCCTACTTTTGCAATAATATTATTCAAAGTCAAAAAAACTTTGTAAAGTTTATACATAATATAAAAAATTCCTAAAATTTTGCGTAAAACTAAAAAAACCAAAAAGTTGTGTAGATGTTAAAAATATAGAAATAAGTAGCTGTTTTTGTAAATTTTTGTAGGCTAGACTAGTGTAAGAATGTAAATGTAGTGGGAAAAAATAAAATTTATATAAAAAAAAAAAAAAAAATAAATCATAAAATATATCAGATCTGTAAAAGAGGAAATAACTGCCGCAACCAAAAGATATTATACCCGGTTTGGAATCAACTGGTGGGAAAACTTGTTGTCAATACATCAAGGAAGATTAAGATGCTTCTCAACACTTTCCGTCTAGAATTATCACTTAATGTTGTCATATAATGTAAATCCTAGAAGTATGATTGTTAGCCAATACACAATTCAAAATTGTATTCATTGTCATCAAAATTTAACGCATATGTGTTTAGAAGTGTCTGTTAAAAATTTTAAAAAAATTATGACGTACTGTGAATAAACGTAGAAGCAACAAAAAAAAACTATTGTATACCCAGAACCATTTGTCCAATTAAATTTACCATTACTAACAATTAAGTAAAAAATAGGAGATCTGAATTTTGACACATACTGTACTTTACATAACAAATAAGACAATTTTTTTGTTAAATTTTTGAATTCTTTGTCTTTTTTATCATTCAGTATTCATTTATTTTTTTTTTTTTTTTTTTTTTAATAATTTCATTCTAAAAATACAAAAAAACTCATAAATCAAATTAAGATTAAAATTATTTGTTCATTAGAGGTAATTAATTTGTACAAATTCAAAGTTATGTTAATTACACATTTATTTAAGACGTACATCCGTCAAAAGAAATAAATTCATTTTCATAATTTTTTTATATATATTTTTTGTTTTGTTTTTATTGTTTTTTTTTTGTTTTTTAAACCATATTACAATCATTACCATTCCAATAACGTATTATTTTATTATTTCCAAGTACATTCGTACATGTTACTTAAATATTTTTGTGTAAATATTTTTGCTAATACAAAAATGAGGTTTACAAAAATGGAAACAGAGTGTTTCATAGAAGGAAATTGTATGTTTTTGTTTTTAATTAAAAAATTTTCCAAATTCAATTTAAAAATATGAATATATGTGTATTTGTTTGTTTGTATAAAAAGAATGAAATAGGAGTGAGGAGTAAACTTTAAACAACATCTTGTGATATTGATTAATTAGTAGAAATGTTGATAGTTAATATCAATGTTAAAATAATAATAATAAAGTAAGTGCTTAATGTTTGTATTAAAAATCCGGAAATATGTGTGTTATATTTAGCGATTGTTGGGTTTAATTTTACTTATGAAAAATCTGGAATATATTATGCAAAATATAGGTTAATATAAATTAGAAAGGGGTTGTTTAATGTCTATGGATTTGGATGAGGAGAACGAAGAAGACGATTTGGAAGATACTGGAAATTATTTTTATGGCAAAGAAAAATGTAAGTGGTAAAAAAAGAACCAACCAATCGATGACAATTAAAAACAGTTACCCGTTAGATTCACAAACGCTATTATCGATGCAATATTCCACCACGCTATTAAAGAGTTAACTGTTACCGTTTTTTTTTTTTGTTCAATTTCGATGTTTAATTTGATCGCAAATTTAAATTTAAGCTTAATTAGTAATTCAAAGGAAAATGAAAAATTTAATTTTCTTTGAAAAATATATTAATTATATCTGATTTATTGGTGTTATACTTTTGTTTAAATTTGGTAATAGAAAATTGGATTATGTCAAATTAAAACATTATTTTTAATATAAAATTTTTGTAATATTTGTGACTAAGATCTTAATTATCATAATTATTATCCTTTTCATTTGATTTAATTCAGTATATTAGGCATAGCTCAGATAATGTGATTCTGAAATTGTACTTCAGTTTAAGTATTATATATTCACAGGACAGTTGATTATAGTGAATTGTTGCTATTCTTCTTATGGTCGATTGTTATTCTTCTTCTTGTATTCGATAATAGAAGAAACGAATCTCATCTTCCAGTAGATTTGTACCCTTAAAATTGTCACGTCAATAAATTGCATTTTTCTGCCATCCAATCACTTTTAGGCTACAAAAATTTCATTATAAAAGTCCATTATTTATTTAATCCCTTGCGTGGCCTAATCGGTTGGTGCAAATCTGTTTCAATTATGATGTGGTAGTCACGGGTTCGATTCCCGTGGGAGGCATAAAATATAACTAAAAAAAATAGCAAAATATTATATATAAAATTAATAATCAATAAAAATAATTAATATGTTTATAATTAAAAATATTACCTATATCCATATCTATATCAATACTCATATATCTCATACAACACAATAACCAAATAACACAATAAAATAATAATAATAATTTCACAATAATTGTCAACAACTGACAAATAACAGTATATGACATGACGTACCCACTACACATAGTAACGTCAGGCATCTTAATGTCAAAGATGGATAAAATTGCTTCGATAACTTGCAGAAAATATGACGTCGTCTGACCACGTAGACGCAGATAGAGTTATCAAAAATGGCCTTCTACAATAGGCCAATCCCCTTCCCTACTTAGACAGTATAAACAGATTAAAAAAAAATAAAACAAACACATTGCCTAACTTAGCAGCTAGAGATCTAGTACGATGGAAATATCAACTGGAAGACCTATGCTCCCAAGAGGAGTAAGGAAAAAAAATTTATTTAATTTAATATATTTTCACTTTAAGTGTATTTTTTCTAATTTATGTGAACTAGTAGGAGGAATTGGTACAGCTGTAAGTGAGCATGTTATGATTTTCATTTTATTTCAGTTATTCTGTTGCAAAAAAAAAAAAAAATAATCCATGCTAGATACAAAAAATTACTCAATATACAATATAATGTATATCAATGTTGAACTGAAGTAATACATTTGCACTCTACTCATGATTTCTAAAATATTTTTTGCAGTCAACTTGTTAATGTTAATGGAATTCCAAAGAATAGTAGATTTAATAATAAGATAGGTAAATGTTAAATTATACTTACTGGGATCTTTTCCATTACCCTTACTAATGCATATTCCAAAGTTAAAAAATAATGGTTGAAATAATTATAGTTACTTTAATTCATAACAAGGCCTTTGGGAAGCTTATCAAAAAAACAAATGTTCTTTTTTTTCAAGTTTTGTTTTGTTTTTTTATATGGATTTAATTCTAAGCAAAACAAAATTAATTTTTTTTCTTAATATCTAGCTTAAAATGTACGTGGCTGTCAAATGACAGCTCTCCCATTTAATTCACTAAAAGCTTATTTCCCATTGTGACTTAGATTATGTAAGAACTATAACTAGAAAACTATAACTAACAATTTAAATGATTTGATACTGAATTTTAATATAATTATGTAATATAAAACTTAAATCTAAATCCTAATCCTAATTCTATGCTAAACTTAACCTACTGTTTCCAGAAATATGGCTTATTACTAATGAGCTTATTACTATTTGGAATGTAATTATAATTATTGTTAATATCAATACTATTTAAATTTGTGATAAATTTTTTGTCACATGCATGCCTATTAAAATGGTAAATTAACGGTATAAGCTCGTTATTTTCAATTTGGTTATTCTTGTCCAGAAGGATGAAGCCTTCTGGGGGATGAAGCCTTCTGTATTAATATATTAGTGATCTATGAGCCAAGGGTGGCAAATTAATGAATTTGATATTTGTTCACTACTGCACAGTATGTGGTTACGTATGAGACGAATATTAAAACTGTCTATTGTGAATGTATTTGCTTTTTCATATAATGCTTTATTTGAATAATAGTGTAAGTGGTCCGTTGATGGTTTCCTATTTAAATTTGTACAAGCTCTTAAACACTTGCGTTCAAATAATCTTAATTTATCCATTATAGACGAGCTGATATTAAACCATATAGGACAACCATATGATAATATAGGGCTTATTAAGCTTTTATAACAAAGTATTTTAACTTTGTAACATAATACTTTGGAGTAAAATAGACTTTTCACTAGCCTAAAGGCATTATTTGCCTTCTTAATTTGATTTTTTATGTAGTATTTAAAATTATGTAGGTAGTTAAAATGTACTCTAAGTATTTGAAATTGGTGGAATTTTTAATTGTTGAGGTATCTGGAGCTTTTATATATGAAAAACTCTCCATTTCCTCTTAATACTACTATTTGATTTCCTTATTGTATTTCTAAACAGAATCGTTAAAACAAAAGTTTTATTTTTCATTACGTCACACAAAATGTTATATGATTTTTATTATAGGTAAACATGTTAACGTTACATCAACCTCAAACAATTCCTTGGTGGACTAACAATAACTTTCATATATCCCAACGAAGAGGAAATGCTGAATAATCAATGATATAGTGATTATCACTCGAACTACATGTACAAGTATCCCATGTAACAATTTTATTGCTATAACACCCTTGCGTACTCTTAGAACACTATTATTAACACTATTATAGCAGTATTAGTGTTAATTTGAGTGCTCCGCAATCGCTGCGAAAGGTTATAAATACGTTATAGCACTAAAATAGAGAATCCTATAAGACACCGGAGCAAGTGCTGTAATATTGTTATAGGATTAGTATATATGTATTAGTGTATATGTTTTTATTTGAAAATGATATTCATTTGAAATAATTTATGTTATGCGAGAATGAGATAGATATTATTTTTTATTTTCAAATAATAATTTTATGGAGTTTATATTTATTTCCTGAGAAAGGGACATAGATATTAGTTAATATTATAAAAAGTGTCTTACTAATAAATAATATTTTTCGGTCAAAAAAAATTGTATTAATATTTATAATTATTGTGAACAAAATGCAAAATTTGGCTGGGAATGAAATCCCAATATATGAAAAAGACAATGCAATGGATCCAACAAATTACAGACCTATATCAGTCTTAAGTACTTTGTACAAAAATTTTTGAAAAAATCATAAAGTCTAGATTATAGTTTTTTTTTAATCATAACAATACATATTACACCCTGATCACGATTGGGTGGACTATAAAGTATTACTTCTTAAATTGCGAAATATGAATTTTACACAATTACAAATTGATTTCTTCAAAACTTATTTATCTCACCGGCCACAAAAGGTAAAAATAGGTAACAAATGTAGCAATAGAACACTAAGTAAACAACGTGTGCCTCAAGGTTCTTCTTCTTAGGACCCGATTTATTTAAGCTGTACATTGATGACTTAGCACGCCTTAAAGGCTCTCTACAATTATATGCAGATGACGCTGCAATAAAATACTCTTCAAACTGTGAATCGGAACTTAAATCATCTATCCTCTCTGACCTATGTATAATAGAAACCTGGTTAATTAAAAATCGTTTAGCTATAAATTTAAAAAAAAAAACTATAATACTACTTTTTGAAAACAACATTTTTGACAACGCTACTTTTCAATACAATGATAAGAGAATTGCAATAGTAAAAAGCTTTAATTATTTAGGTATAATAATTGACAGTAATCTTAGGTGGGCTGATCATATTAATGCAGTTTGTAAAAAAATCACCCCATATGTATTTATATTAAATAGCCCACGTAACATTTTATTGTTATAAAAACAAAATTAGTGCTATAAGAATTCCATATGACTCCCGATAATTACTAAAGGTGTTATAATGATGTTTTTATGGGAATAATGTGATTAATATTGCTATAAGGATGTTGTTATAGCAATTGGGGGAGTTGTTATAATGGGATTTTCACCAAGTACTACATCAGCAATGTTGTTATAAGTCTAAAAGTGCGTAATAAAATATATATAAACTCCATAAAATTATTATTTTAAAATAAAAAATAATATCTATCTCATTCTCGCATAACATAAATTATTTCAAAATAAAAACATATACACTAATACATATTATATGTATACTAATCCTATAACAATATTACAGCAACAATATTGCTCCGGTACCTTATAGGATTCTCCAATTTAGTGCTATAACGTATTTATAACGTTTCGCAGCAATTGCGGAGCACTAAAACTAACATTAATACTGCTATAAGAGTGTTTATAATAGTGTTATAAGAGTGCGTAAGAGTCTTATAGCAATAAAATTGTTACGTGGGAGATTAAAATATTTCTTAGACGATAAAGCTCGTTTTATCATTTACTCTTCATACATTAACTCTAATATCATGTATCTAAGCCCAATTTGGAGCAGAGCCGGAAAAGTCCACCTGGAAAAAATTAATATTTTTCAAAAAAAAACCATTAAAATTATACATAATTACCCTATATTGCATCCAACAGATCAGCTATATTCAACTCAATATCCAAGTTTCGAATCGATTTGCAAAAGGGAAATATACATAATATTGGCTTTTAATATTACAAACAATATGATTAAACACAATTTTATCCTCAATAGAAATATTGATATTCATAGACACAACACAAGAAATAAATCAAATTATTATCTTACCCTGTTCAAAACAGGGAAACAAAAGTTCAATTGCCTATATATCTGTTTGAAATCATAATATAATGATCTGCCAGCTAACCTAAAATTAATAGAAAGCCTTTCTTTATTTAAATGAAGTATCACCGATTTTTTAAAATGACCATAACTTAAAAAAAATTATCTATTTAAAACTTTTATAAACATTTTTTTTTTTTAGTATGTATTATTTTTTTTAGTTGTACCTAGTTATTTAAGTTATTTAAGTTCTTTGTTTTTATTTTGTTTGTTCTAAGATATAACACTCTATCAGACCGAACAGCTTCGGCTTAGTTAAAATTTAACTTATCTAATTGAAAAAACAAAACAAAAAAAAAAATGTATATCATCACATATTTTAAAATTCATTCTTAAGCGAAAAATTTAACGATTTGTAAAGTAGACTTAAGTATGAAATAAAGAAAAAAAAAAACTAGCGCAGTTCAGAATTTGAGATTATTATTTAAATTTATATAGCTTTAGTATACCTAAGCTGACTCACTCATTAATTTTTTTAAATTTATTATAATATCCTTTAAATTTTAATTAATGTTACTTTGTTCTTAAAATACCTGAGTGTTATAATATCACAATTATGTAGTTTTCTACGTAAATAAAAATTTATTCGCCTGGGGCTTGTGGGTCTTAAATTCAATTAACATATACAAATTAAAAATATGAAAATATAATATGGTTAAAGTAGGCGGAAAGTTTGTAAATTATAGGAAATTTAATAGAAAATTTCTGAATAGTAAAAATTAATTGTGGTACAAAAGTAGTTAAAGGGAAGTTAATTAATATGAGAGTAAAATGAAATTAGATAGTCATTGATAGCTTTGAGACATAAATCATCTAACATACTTTTAAAAATGAATATTTTTAACTAAGTTATAATAAGTAATGAATAGTTTTAGCTGATGTAAAAATCAGAAAGATGAATCCGAAAATTTTTTTTAAACTATTGCAAACTGAAAACTAAAGAAAAACCGCAAATTGGTATTTGAAATTGAAACGATGAAAGTCAAGATAAAATTTTTGGTATATTTTGGTTAAACATTTCCGGACTAGTCTCTTTGTTATTCCATATCTATCCATCCATTTGGAAATATATTTCCAAATTTGTTTTTAAAATATTCAATGAAAATGATACTAAAATGATGATACCTCTATACAATAATCTGTGCTTTCTGCTTATTCCTATTCCTATAACTTGTATTTAGAACTAAAAAGATTATAAAAAAAGAGGCTATATAAAGTCTATAACTTTGAATTAGTTTGCTAAAGCCAATCAATACCGAATTATTATGCAATAAAAACTTTTTATGTCATATTCGTCTAATGTCAAATATTAACAGTTTCCCTCAAACTTGTTTGATTCAGAAAAAATTAATGTACGTAGTAAATGTAACCTCATTTTATAAAAAAATTAACAAAATAAAACAATAGCTTTTAAATTTTATTAACTCTTTATTCTTGTAATAAACTTAAGTTGCAGGATTTAAAATTAATGAGACCAAGAAGAAAAATATGAAGATATGCGGTCATGAATCAGTTCAAATAATGTTTTTCAGCTAACGGATGGATTGATGGGTTGGACAATTGCGAGAGCAGTAGAATGGAGCAAAGATTTAAATGAATTTATGGTTCACCATGAGCTGTACAGTTGAACAGAAGATGATAAATATATGCTTAAGTACGAATTTGCTCTACAACCACTCCTTATATTTAGTCTTAAAATTTAAATAAAAAAAACCTACCGGCTCTAATTAGAATAATTACAAGTTAAATTTATTCCTGTTAACAAAAACTTATATCTAATATTATAAATATTATATCTAATGGTGTAGGCAGCAGTGTATTGGTGAAATGCATTAAACTTATATTCCAGTTTAAAGCATCACTACATCCCATATTTGTAGATTTTGGGAAAGCCTTTGATAGAGTAAACTGCGAGTATATTTGGATATCATTTAGGAGAGGCATCCGAGGAAAATTATAGCATACTTTTAAAGAAGCCTACACACATGCAAGATGTTACGTCTTACGTTGAGAACAGCTGACAAATTACTTCGAGATATGTCAGGGTGTAAGGCAGGGCTGTGTTTTGTCACCCATGTTTTTTTTAGTAGTGAGGGATAACATAATGATTGTAGTGTAAACGAGAGCAACGATATCTAGTGGCGTCCATTCGAACGTATCAGCCACTTAGATTACGACAACGATGTGTGTTTATTGTCACATACGAATGGAGATTAAAATAATATATGTTTGTATGACACTGGAAAAAGTGCGAGCCTAAATGTCAATACAGCTAATACCAAAATCATCTGCACAATTTGGACATCATAACATCCGATCCTTCATGAAGAAATGCGAATCGAATAGGTGAAAAAGTTAAATTTTCTGGAAAACATAATCTCATGGTGCCGATTTGGATATTGGAGTCTATATCAGCAAAACCCGCACTGATTTCTGGATGCTGTCAAAAATTTAACAGGCAAACAAATCTCCTCACTAAAATAAGAACCTTCAGTGGAAGTGGTAAAATCTGTTCTCTTGTACGCCCGCGAAACATGGAAAGTTTGAGTAAACATCACCAAGAAACTTCAAGTGTACATCAATATTTGCCCCCAGCGCATCCTAAACATTCGTTGACTACAAATCATTTCGTCGACAACAAATAAACGTAGAAATCCGACAGAGAAAATGACGTACTCCGACGAAACAGGACAACAACATGACGAAACAGTGTGTTTGATGGAATCCTCATACATGAAAGTCCAAGAAAAACATTGGAGAACAGTCTTACTCCAATCAACTATCCAGCAAAGAACGTAGCAGCAATTGAAGAGTTGATCCGCAGATAGGAGCCGATGGAAAGATTTAATTTCTGCCATATGCTTCACGGACGGTGTTACATGACAATAATGATAATATACGCTTTATACTCAGAAGCTAGAGCCATCCTGTACGTTTTACCAGATCACCAATTTTCGTTTAAGTAATAATACCTATTTTATTAGAGAAAGCCTCACGTAAAGCCCGCAGTTTGATTCTCCCGAACACTAGGCAGCTACAAAGAAATTCATAGTTTGTTTACTATATTTATTTTATCACCTAATATTAATACAGTTTAAAGACTAAAATGTGGCTTATAATTATGTGCCCAAATGTAGGTGGTTTTATACATTTATATACTACTGTTCTCGTTGTTATACTTAGACTAACTTAATTCCACTACTTTTAATTATACTTATATTCTAGCTATTCTAATTATATATTTGGAGCTTGCTCTGAGGCACTTTACTACTTTTACATAAATTATAGTACCGGAGATTGATGTTGTTTTTCGGGTTCAAAATTTCTGAACTCTCATTTCATGAAAGTCACTACAAATTGTTTACGAGCTTTTGTTTCATTTTCCTTGTTACAGTTGCGACAATAGGGTTTAAATGGAATACTGAGCTTGGCTGCTTAGATTCCTGTCAGTGACTGGTACTGGTAGTTACTACTTCTGAATTATCAGTATGGCACCTGACTAAAAGTTTCTTGGTTTTTTTTTTATACATAGCCATAACGCTAGGTACTGGCCTTTTATACCAATCGGCGATTGCTACGTTTGACTAAGAGGTTGAGAAGGAAAGTTAGAAAAGAGGATAAAAAAAGGGAAGGAAAACAATTACAAAAGAAGATGAAAGTGTTCGTCTTAAATGTATGTAGGTCATAAATATAGAATTGGTTATGTTTGGAGAACACATAAGATGAAATTTGGTTTTACATTCGGTGATGTTGAGGTTATAAACGAATTTCCATTTGTTCATATTATACAAGGACTACACCGAAAGTACTGATAATACTATGGTATCAGTTTCTATGATTTAAGTCATCGGATTAAAAATCGGATGTTATTGTTTATATCCAGAAGTCCATCTATTTTTAAGTTCTCGTGATTTTTCGCAAGAAAATGAAATATTTTTTGTATGAATTGCTGCTAAAATTATGACATGAGCCGGTGCATACACACAATGTTTCTTGGCATGCTTTTTGATTTCGCTTAGAACATTTGATTAACCTAATCTAAAGTAAAGCTTAAAATTTTGAAATTTAATTTACTTTTTGAATGTCATGAATTAGCAAATTTAGACTTATTCATGATAGAAAATTTTTTTTATTCACATCTCTGGCTACATAATACCAGTTAAGTTATTGTTGAAATTCTTTTTCTATTAAAAAAAAAGACACCATGAATGCCCATTAAAGGGTACTACAGAATTTGTATCCAAAATTTGTTATGAATAAAGTTTTCGAAATTATCCATGACTTATTAAGTTGATTCGAAAATTATATTTTACAAAAACAAAAAGCCTGCACTTAAATAATATTTATCTTAAAATAATTAATTATACTTTTATTTTTAATTTTTTAAAGCCTTCAAGCAGATAATTTATAAAAAAAAATAAAAACAAAAACAAAACAAAACTTAAAATCAAATCGTATTAAATTTGTGGTTTATTTTTGTATTAATGCTTTCTCTCGTCCTCCACACAAAAATAAATCAACGACAAAATATTCACTACTGGCGGATAAAATAATATTTAAAAATTCAGTCAACAACAGAATAAACCATAGAGTAGGAAATTTTTTATCTAGATAAAACACGAACACCAATTATTATTTTTTTAAGGATATTTTATTTATTTTTATTTTTTTTTATTTTACTTTTTATGTCTATCTCTGTGTATGTATATATGCATTTTGTTTTGTTTCACTTGAAGTGAAATCATACTAATTAAAATTTTCTATAGGTATAAGCATACACACATATACTAACATAATATAATATGAATAATATTTTGAGATGTTGAAATTTTTCAACCATTTGGATGGCTTCTTCATTAGATGTGCCATATTTAATGTTAATTTTTCCCTAATAAATTCCTGTATTTCCCTTTGAAAACACAAAAATCATAATTTTAATTTTTTTTTTTTATTTTTATTTACAGGAGCGACAAAAATGATTTTTTATCGACTCATCGTTTTGTTTTTTTTTTTAATTTTTGTTTTTGCAATTTGTTTTTTATGTAATAAATTTTGCGGAGAACATTAAAAACCACAATCAACATAGTCAACAACAAAATGATATGATGTCAGGTTGAATTGCGGTAATTATGGTATTTATATAATAAAAATAAAATAAAAAAAAGAGAAAAAAAACATAGAAGATTTGAAATGAAATGAAAACATGAAAAATGAATTTTTATTCAAAACTCACACAAAATAATGAAACTTATGAGGAAGACAAAATATTTTTGCAACACTGAGAAAATGGATTTCAATTTGAAATTGGAAATTGTTATTATTAAAGGTTTAAAAATTTTGGGGTTATGTTAAACTATTACTTAAAATCCATATCCCATAACTTGATTAGTCATAAATGCTTCATAATGCGTTAAAACTGATTATAGCTTCTACGCTACCCTTGTGTAGCGCCAATTTCGCGCCAATGTAAAAATTATGTAAGCCAAAATGTCCTAAAGTATTCTTCAACATGCTTTGTTTTTTTTTTATATGCAATTAGAAAAAAATTAGGTCAGAGAAATCTTTGCACTCTCAAGATTGATTTTGGAAATTCGTTTATAGTAACAACTTCCTGAATGTGAAATCGCATTCCACTACAAGCATTCCCAAAAAGAGATTTTGATTAAATGCGCCCGAGCTAATCCTTTTCCAAGTAGAATCAATAGAAAGAAAAATATATTTTTGTGCAAGTTCTTTATTTTTGACAATTAATGATGCTAGTTTTTATTGTAAATTCTTCTTTCCTGGTATTTCCAAATTCTCTGGGACCGGGATATTGCTGTGAAGTTATTCCTCGAGTCCACGTTCTAGAAGAAAGGAAAGTTTTGTAGGAGGTTTTCTTGAACCCACATTTTCCATTTTCTTTGTCGTGTTGTTTGTTGTGGTGTTGCCTGACGCCTGTCTGGTAAATCTTCCTAGTGCGTGTGATGCCGCCTATGTGTTAAATTTGGAAGATATACGTTGAAACAACATCAAACAATTTAATTTTTATAATTTCCTTTCTGCTACGTTTCCAACATCCAATGGAATGGCTTGAGAGGCTGAAGTAGTGATTTTAGTTCTTCCGAACATGGGCCTATTGCCCCAAGGTGTCTAATAGAAACAGTGCTTTAACGATAACGATCTGGAGCAAGTGTTGATGAGACATTTAGATCATCTATGAGGCGAATGGCGCATTTTTTAACTCTATCAAGAAAGGTTAGAGTAGTCTTTGAGGCGCCCGTAGTCAAGTGGCTTGTAGGTAGGCAGGTAAGTAGAAGTGACCATCTCAGCTGCCTCCGGACAACCAGTTAGCACTTAATTATGCCTTTTTCATACCTCATTTGATATCTCATTTTTACTCTCCCCCGGGAATCAGTACATGAGCACCCTGGGTCATTAAGAAGATTGATCAGATCTCCTATTTTGCTTTCCGCGATAAAATCTAGATTGCTGAAAAAGAAAGTGCTTTGTATTTTGTAATTTTTTAATAAATTTTTCTCTTAGATGATTAGGTAATAACTTGTTTTCAGAATATTAAATCAAATTTCAAATGATTCTCAGATATTGTTTGATGAAAGTTTGACAAAGCCTCAACATATTTTGATCATATTTCGACTTAAGTTCTTGGGAATAGATAAGGTAAGGAATTAATCTATATTTCAATCAAAAAAGAAGCTTTAAATTAGTTATCACTAATGCAGTAGAAATAATGGAACACACTAATTAATAATGAGTTACCTTAAATATCCACAATTTAGGTCTAAATCCCCAAAATCAAAATCTTCAAATCAAAATCAACAAACACAAAATCCCCAATCCCCCCAACCGAGAGGACCGCCTCCAAACCCCCGCTACTCATTTATTGAAGCTTTGTTTTTGCCGACAGCAAGTAAACACACACGGCAAAGTTTTAGTAAAAAATATAAAAAAAAATTTTTTTATTTGTAATTTTGCCGATATAAATTAAAACATTTTTTTTTGAGGATTTTTTTGAACACTTTTTTTTGGAAATTTTTTTTTTGGGATTTTGTGTTTGGGGATTTTGGTTTTGGGGCTTTTAAAAAGTATGAAGATTTTGTGTCTTGGGGATTTTAATTTTGGGGATTTCGGGTGACTCCAATCCACAACTACTGGCAAATTATGTATTGGACACAAAATTTTAGGGTTTCAATTATTGCAAGCTGTATGAGTGGAAATCATTTTTACGAGCTTCGAAATTTTTGACTTTTTGAAAACAGCGAAAATGAACATAATACTACTGATAAATTGTGGAAAATACGGTCCCTTATTAACAGAGTTCAAAAGAGGTGCCAAATCTTATCGGTTACACTTCAGTTATCAATCGATGAATAAAACTAACTATGATTATTAACGATTGAATTTCTCTTTTAACTGATCTCGGTTTCCGTTGCAGCGCTTTCTCATATGCCTCGTTCTTCCCATCGTTTTTTCTATGAACATTCATCGTCATACTAGTTTTTGATATGGTATGGTTTAAAGCTTACTGTTTCGATGATACTGGCACAGTTTTTCCATTTCATCATCAATCGAAAAATAATTTGAAGAAGATGTGGCTGTTGTAAGGCTCTTGGGCTATCTCAGGCGACTACAGGCTACGATTATTAAATTCGGGATTGCGAACTGATTGAACATTTCTAACATTAGATTCTATTATGATTTTGAAAAGTTTTATAACCACAAAATGATTAGAGTCGATGTTAGCTAAATCTAAATGGCTGTACATCCAACATAAAAAATGACTGGCGTACGTCAGTCATAAGATAGTCGCTTTTATTTGTTGCACTATCTGGAGGCTCAAAGGTACCTTAATGAATATCTCTATGTAAATTTATATTTGATGTTTTTGCTTATACAACCATGCAATACTCTTCTGCGAAGGTGATCAATTTTTAGTAACCGTTATCGATATTTCTTCTTTTTTATCACTCGGAACATGATCACATATTTAGATAATGTTGTAGAAGATGCCTTCAATGGCATTTTTCCTTGATTCCTCTGACTAATTAAAGAATGGTTTAGACCATCCCAGTTGGCTCGATTATAATGCCAGATCAATCTTTTGGGATGTACATTTTTGTTGGTCAATGTGCTTGTAAATAAACTGACATTTACAAGACAATATGGTCAGATTTGCCAAGTCCAGAATCGACGAAGGTGGAATATTTTTCGGAATGAGAGGTCAGAAATAGGTCTAACAGATTCATTTTATCGCAAATCCGGTCCGGGGTTGTTGTTAGACTTATTACAAATTAGAAAAAAGTTCAACTTGCGTGCCTTCGGGAGTATTGCGACTAGAATGTTTGAGCCAGTTGATAATATGAACGTTAAAATCTCCGGCTAACACAATTTCAGATTCTGAATGGTTTTCCAAAATCCAAATGTTGATTGTGTTAGATAGGTTATCTAATTCACTTAATTAAGGTGATCTGTATAGAAAACAGAAGTGAATGATGTGCTTTCCAACATTATTTTTACCCACATTTACTGGAACAGTGGGTTGGAGTTCTTAAAGTTGTGAAGAATATTGTAAGCAACATCAGATCGTATATATAGGGCGACCCCTCGATGGGGAACAAAAAGTGGAACTAGTAAATAATTGTTAATGTTGAAAGTATTTTCACTGTTTACTTGGGTTTTACTTAATGCTAAAATTGCTGGTTTTTCAGTATGTAGATGAGTTTCGACATCATGGAAATTCGTTGATAAGCCACGAATGTTACAAAAATTGATTTTGAACATGAAAGAAAACGATAAAAATGACACTGACAAGAATTTAGTATTATCATACACTATAGTATAAAGTATAACTAATTAACATTTTACTCATTAAAATATAAATTTTTCTCTGTTAATATAAATTTTATAATGTAAAATATAAATTTTTCTCTGTAATTTGCCAAAAATCAGTGGCATCCACAAATCATAACCATATTTTTCAGTAATGATGTTTTTTTTTTTTGTTTTTTTAATTATTTTTTAATGTCTAAATTTGATTCTATAAATCATGAACAAAAAGAAAAAATATACATTTTTAATTTGAAAATCACCTTATCGTGTGACAAGCAGAAGCAAAATTTACAAATTGCTACAAAAAAGAAATTATACGAAATTTATTTCGATTCGTAAACTCTGGTACCATCTTCTCTGCAATCTTTTTAAATAATTTTAATTGTCATGGAATAATTTTAGGATATGTTTTTTTTTTTTATTAATTTGTAATTTAAAATTACTGCCTGTTGGTTGAAAGAAGGTAATTGGATCTTCAATTCAATTAAATTTCTTTACATTTTTGTGGTTTGATTCCCATTTTTGTGGTACTTCAGATTTATTAATTATACTGTTTCTAAGTTATAACATAAATTTTGTTATTTTGTATTTAATAAATTTTGAAATAAAAAAATAACAAAAAAATATTAAAGTTATTGTTTTTGTCTATTTCTCTGAATTTATTAAGGGAAGATTTTCATGTTCATTTTGTATTTGCATAATTAGTAGAATATACTTATAATTATTATGACAATGTCTATTTGAAATGTAGTCTAAAAGACGTTAATTTTGTTGAAGCATTAATAATATAGGAATATAAAAATAATTTTAATGCTGAATAATTCCTTCTAGAAATTTTTATCCATCTATTTAGGAAGCAAAATTAAAATACAGACAAAAAAATATATATTTAATGTTTTGGGTATAGATTACTTTCAGCTGACAATGAAACACTCGTAGTAGTGTAGAATTATTTGTATGGAGAGGACATAGAAGGTAGAAATATACTATCAATATCTTAATATATACTAAGGTATGGGAAAACTTGATTTAAATTTTATATCGAAAAGAGATATTACTCAAGATATATTCTGCCTTCATGAATATGTTTTGGAGAAATTGCTCCAAAACAATATTCTTTTCCTTTTTTTCTTAAATATTCAGTTTATAACTCCGTAAAAATTCGTATCTTCAACTGGAGAGAATCCGCCAGTTATTGGAAAAAAATTGAGGACCTTAATGAGCCACACCCACGACCTACATGGTCTGTTGGCCACCTACGTAACTAAGTAGCCGTTGTTAAAAACTTGTTGAGAGTTTTGAAGTACCCTATACACCGTAGAAATACCAAGATGGTTCAAAACTGGTTATAAAAATGCAAAGTGCAAAGTCGAAAATCTAAGAGGTGGAATCACATCCCATTATAAAAGTTTTCAAGAAGAGACAATTTTATACCAACATCAACATTATTGGTAATTGGTAAAACAAACCGATTTTTCTACTGTTTTCTGTTTTCCTGCAACCATCCCTTCAACCTTTTATTATGGTATGCTGGTCTTATTTCTTATTCCGACAGCTTCTCGTACTTCATACAAGTTACTCGTGTATATTGTCCTGTATGTCGTAAACAGGGTAAACCAAAAGAAAAAAAAGACATAGATTTTGTTGTGCGATTCTAGTTCTCACATTTTTAGTCCTTTGGTTGAATATGGTTTTTATTGTAAGTTCACTTCCTTAATTTTGTTAACTCTCATTAGTTTAAGTTTTAAAATAAATCCCTTTTGCCAGAGTGCGCAAAATATTTGTTTTGCATAGCCTCGTTGTTATTTACAAATAAAAAAATAAAAACTTTGGATTTTGTCAGTGAATACTTCAGCAAGGGGATTTTGAAGAAGGGGATTTTGGGATAAATATTTCGTAGCCAATCCGAGCCAATTAACGATCCAATTTTGCTCTCCAATTTTTAAAAAATCAGTGAATATTGATAGAGCGTTGTTGTTAGCGATATATTCATATGAAACCTAATTATAGATCTTGCGATAATAATTTTTCCATGTAAAAACCTCACCATAATGAACTCAAACTAATGTCAAAACTAATCGAAAATCCAGCTAAAGTTTTGTTAAGTATAACCCATAATTTTGACTTTTATGAATTGCAAATAAAACCATAAAATTGTTCCTCGTATGGGCAAATGATAACACAAGAATCCCAGAACAAAAATGGAACATCAAAAGACAGTTAAATCGTAAAATTAAGGAACTAAAATATGAGCTAAAAAAAGAAAACAATGAAGCGATTCAGTATCTGTCTAAATTTCCACTATGATCTGTCATAAAGCCTCAGAAGCCAAACCCAATTCGGCAGCCAAATGAAAAATGGGCAAGAAATGATGAAGAAAAAGCCAATGCATTCGCAGAACAATTTGTCAGCGTATTCACACCTTGGCCTCTACCAACAAGCTCGGAAGTCGAAAACGAGATATAAGAACATGATGGGAGCTTCTTCTGAGATGGAGTTACCAATAAACAAATTTAATAAAAAGAGGTAAACCAAGTAATAAAGAAGGAAATCAACGGAAAAAACTCACCAGGATATGATTTGATCACTGGGAATATATTACGAAAAATTTCATCACAGGGCCTTATTTAACTGACACAAATCTTCAATGCGGTCGTAAGGCTTAAATTTTTCCCGAACCATTGGACGATTTCGCAAATCCTAATAATATTAAAACCAGGCAAAACATCTGAAAGTGTCAAATCATATGGGCCAATCAGTATTCTTCAGTGTTATCTAAAGTGATGGAAAACCTAATCCTACAACGACTTCAACCAATAGTTGAGCAAAAAAAAAAAATTAATTCATGCACACCTATTTGTCTTCAGACATAAGCATTCCACAGTGGAACAAATACATAGAATTGTAAATAAAATAACTGAAGATTTTGAAAACAAAAATTTTTGCTCCGCAGTTTTTCTCGACATAAGCCTAATGAGGAATTCGACAAAATCTGGCACAAAAGAATTCTATACAAATTAAAACAAAATTTACCATATCACTACTATGAATTGTTAAAAGGCTATCTAGAAAATCGCATTCTTTTGTCAAACAAAATTAATATTTTACCAGCTTCAAAAAATTTATTCGGAAGTTCCACAAGGTTGCTTTCTGGGTCCAGTGCTTTACTTGCTATACACTGATCATTTACCACTAACATTAAACACAATGATAGCTACATTTGCCGATGATACAGCCATACTTGCATCTCACAAGGATAAGAATGTGGCTTCTGGGTTCGTGCAAGAGACCTTAAACAATACCGAGTTATGGTTGAACAAATGGAAGATTAATAAAGCCAATGAAGCTATTGAATGAGGGGTACGTGTCCTACAGTATTTTTAAATAGTAATGCTGTTCCTCAGAAACAGAAAGTGTTAAGTATCTCGGAATGCATTTGAATTGTCGTTTGACTTGGAAAAAGCACATTTACATAAAAAGAATCCAACTAAGCAGAAATTTGGGAACACCCAAAAAAACAAATATTGAAATGTTACTACGCTTCCAAAATAAAGTAATGCGAGCTTTAGTTGATGCACCTTGGTATGTCCCAAATTACATAATACACGATGTTTTGCAAATGCCGACGGTCCTAGATGAAATTCACCAACACAGTCAGAGATATCGTTATAGATTAAATAGTCATCCCAATATAACAGCAAGTATACTTATGAATACTATACGACATACAAAATTACAACGAAATGCACCAGGATATCTGTAGAAATTTCTTCACGTTATTATTAATATATTAATATTTTTTATTATAAACTGGGAAATTACTTTTATTCGATTGTAATTCCACCATGTCTATTATTAATTAAGTCAGTCAAAATCATATTCACTTATTGTATTATTTTTAATTAACATACAGATTGTGAATAAAAAAACAAACAAAAAAAAATATCAATGCTACCATTACCATAATCGTGTTTTTTGTTTTGTAATGTTTCGGACATCTTCAAATTCAGAATGGTTATTATTCAATTGGTTAGTTTACAAGACTTGACAGTTAAAACCATCATTGTGAAAAGGTAAATTTAAATCAAACAACAATTATGTTCATTTTTAAAGTTTACGATTTTATATATTCACTTGGGGGTATTTTTGTAAAACATTAATTCTATTTTATACTGCCTATATAATTTTTTTCTATTAATTATTTCGCAATTGGAAACAAAAATTCGAAAAGTCATTGGATTGTATTAAAATTTGAAATACAGAAGATACGAAATGAGATGGAAAATTTTGGGATTTTGTTAAATTTATTGCCATGATCAAATTTAGTTTTTATAGTTAAAATTAAAAAAAAAAAACAAATAATTTTTTAACTCTTATTTCTACAACTTCAAAGTTCGTAACTTGTAAAATAATTTTTTTTCAAAGAAACAAAACAAAAACTTTTCTAAAGTTAAGCTTTTGAACAAATTTAAAATATTGTAATTTTTCTAAAAATCACTCTCTAAATTAAGTGTAGCCTTCGATCAATCCGTTAAACATTATTAGTAATCGTTTATTATTATTAGCTATCGTTTTTCTGAAAAAACTTTACCGTAGTTCCTGTCAAAGGATTAACTCATCGAAATAAGTTGAAGATATTGTTTTTTTTTTTTTTTGTATAAATGTTAAACATAATAATGTAAATATTTTAGGAAAGTTTGTAACCTAAAGTTTTTCATTACTTATTTAACAGTAATGTATAGTTTTATATATATGAATATACCTACCTATTTTTCAAAAGATCTTATAAATGCCACGAAAGAGAATAACTTCTTTTATAGCTTATATAACTGATTTGGAATTTTTCTTTCAACATAAGGAATAGAAAATCGAAAATATTAAAATTTGAAATTTGACATAAAGTTGGGAGTACATTATGAAATTCAGTTTCTTGAAATATATTTGGAATGCTTTGGAATGCTTTTTGTCTTCTGTTAAAAATTGCTGTAGAAAAACCTTTGTTTTTAACTTTTATTATTTACTTTTTGTCACAATAAGCCCAATTGCGTCTGCGGTGATATAGGGGACAGATTACCTGCGGAAATTTTAAATCTAATCTATTTACCTTTAAAATACAAACTTAAAACTAACTTAACCTAAAAAAATTTTTAAGGAAAATGGCTTCAATATAGACCATAACTACTTTTTATTAACATTTAAACTAATTTTAATTTTTATGTTAATTTTATTTGCTTACTATTTATTTTATTTCATTGACTGGCCGTTTTTCGATCTCTCTACTCTGATTTATTGGTCACAGTAACATAGATTGGAATGAGAGAGCACAAACACTGGGCTTGTATCTCTTTTAATTGTTTTGTCTCTATCTGGTATAGACATGTTGTATTTTGAGTTATTTTCATTTATATACCTCGGATTGTAATCAATAGTCTTATATAGTCTGATATAGTATAGATGGTATTATGGTTTTGAATATAACCCTTTATGTTCAGAAAAATAAAATGCTCTTTGGAACTTCAATAAAGGCCAATATGGGTGATTTGCAAATTCATATACAGGTTCGCCGATTTGATATTTAACTAGCTATTCCCGGCGAAACATCTCGCCGGTCAACAACTAAACAAATTATTCTTTTAAATATAGCGAACTGAAAAACAAAATTTTCTATTTCCGCAAAACCATTAATTTTTCTTAGCATATCGCCCAATTTAAAATAACATTTTTACTACATAAGGTATTTTTTTCTTGCTCTAATCTTCTTTTTGTTAACTCCTTGGCGTCATAACAGCGTACAACTGCCAATTCTGGCTTAACATTTTCTTATGCATACAATGGAGATACCATGTGGAGATGAAGAAGAGGGTAGTTTTGTAATTTGAGTTCAAATTGAAGAAATAGTCAATATTACCCTTGATATGATAACCATAGTATCTTGCTTTTGGTGTTTTTCCTATAAGAAGCATTTTAAGGAAATTTAGTGAATTTTTAAAGGTAGCGAAGCAAGATTTTCCACAATGGCAACAATAGGAATATTTTTTTTCTGCTTGCTAATATTTTGCTTTACAAAATAACCATTAATTTGAACTTGAAGATGTGTCTTCATTGGTCAATTGGAAAATTTTCTAGGTGGCTAATTCAAAACAAAAACCAGTTTAAAATATTATGTACTTTAATTTTGGGTAATTTCAATTGGTTTGATGACTTGAAAAAATACTTCTAATTTGAAAAATCTGCATATTTTATGGCTTTTATGTTGTTTTGCTTTTATTCAGATGATCTAATTTGGTTCTTGTATTAAATATATAGTTTTCCTATATGGGTTTAGAATTTGGATATATTTTTCTATGAATAATTTATTTGAAAAATGGGCATAAAAATTAGTACTTTTTACTTTTTTTGATCTCTTAATCGGTAATGTTTTGCGGTAATGTTTTGAAAAAACTTCTTAATTACATTTTTTGGTTGTGGTCACAGCTTTTTGCTTCGATTCACCGAGGTGGAAAGTTTTACAGAAATTTTATTTATTGTAATTATTCATAAAATAGCGAATTTAATTGAAATACATATCTACGATTTGATTTTAGATTACAGCAAGTAAATCAAGATAGCTTTAAATTGCTAAATATTTTGTTTGATGAGTAATTTTATTTAGCACAGCGAGCGTTGGTTTAAATATTATTATCAACATCCTTTTACTTCTAGTTTGTGTTATTTTTTTTGTGGAAAATATTATTTTAAAATTATATATCTTATACGTGTCTTCAATAACTCTTATTAATACCTTGCTATAAATTTTTGATAATATTTTTATTTTTTATTTTTTATTATTGTTAAAGGCTGTGAAAATAACTTTACTCTTCCGCCGATATTGGTTGATTTATGACTGAGACCCAAAAGAGATCTACTTTATTTACTTATGAGGATAGATGACGTGGAACATGATTTACCGTAGTTGTGATATCTGGTATGAAAAGATACCCGGTCTTTTTGAACTGTGAAGTATATTTTATACAGTATGTATCAAAAATAAGTTAACAATATTATTTCATATATTTAATTTATTATTAATTTTAGTTCTAATAGCCAAGCTATTATTTTAATTTAATTGCTCTGCTTCCTTTAGTAATGTTAAAGCATCAACTGAAATAAAAGTCAAACAAATGGGAAATGTAAATGTACATGATCACAAGCCAAAAGCACTTGTAAAAGAAATAAATTACTTCTGAAATATTGATATTTTCAACCAAATATAACGGTCAAGTTATTTAATGCCACTATACTTAGTATTACTAATAAAAATCTATTAATAAAAGTCGGGGTTTCAAACCGGCTCACGGATGACAATTTTAAAAACATTTTTTCTTTATTCCTTGAAATCAGAAGATAATACCATTTATTAACATTATTAGTCAAATTAAAATCGAACTATGGTATTATTAAGAATTTGAAGTTAGAACCGGCAATTAGAAAGATGATATAAAAAAATTCAAAAGTTGAACTTATTGTGTGTAATTGTTATCATATGAAAAATTTACGCAAAAACAGGTAGGCTGGTCAAAGTCATAGTCATAGCCATAGTCATAGTCATAATCATAGTCATAGTCATAGTCATAGTCATAGTCATAGTCATAGTCATAGTCATAGTCATAGTCATAGTCATAGTCATAGTCATAGTCATAGTCATAGTCATAGTCATAGTCATAGTCATAGTCATAGTCATAGTCATAGTCATAGTCATAGTCATAGTCATAGTCATAGTCATAGTCATAGTCATAGTCATAGTCATAGTCATAGTCATAGTCATAGTCATAGTCATAGTCATAGTCATAGTCGAGCAATACGTTTATCAGTTTATATTTCAATTTTCGAATATCGACTCTACATTATTGACGATTACAATACACCAGACAAATAAATTTATATTGGTAGGGCTAGAATACTTTTTAAGCGATAAAAGTCATATTTGTGATTTCGGAAAACGTTTGTTAAATTTTTAAAATCATATACGAACGAAAGGAGGTTCAATAGGACTTTTGGTCTTCGATAATTAGTTTATATGTTTTTATCTAAATATACCATTTTCCATTTATACTTTCTTTTTTTTTAATATTCATTACTTTTATTGACAAAATTATATACAAATAAAAAAAAATATTTAATATTTTATAAAATTCACACACACAAATAAATATTTTTTTTTTATATTTTACTACTCTAAGAAAATCTAATTTTCTTTAACCGGGATATAGACAAAACATTAGTTTTGGTATAAAACATCACAGAAAAATCCATATTACACATATCAGAAAAATATAAATATTACATATATACATATATAGGTATACAATTATTATATATCCTAACATAAATCAAAAAAAAAAAAAAATAGTTTCCTTCATCCAATTTACTTATAATTGCGTTAGTAGATTCCACAACTGCTGAATCAGTTCCAATTCTTTTTTGGAATCCAAATTGATTCACATCAAAACCTACTACCTCTTGTACAAAATCTTGAATTCTGGCATTTATAATTTTTTTCAAACACTTTTCCTATTCAGCTTTCTAAGTGTAATTGGTCTGTAATTCGATACATCCAGCGTTGACCCAGATTTAAATATAGGTACAACAATATTTGATTTTAAACACTCAGGATATACACCAGTAGAAAAACATCTATTTACCAAGCAGGCAGGTGATATTACTGTTGCAACATGCTTTAAGTCTTAAGCTATTATATTATGAATGCCTGGGGTACGATCTTATAACCACAATGATGATTTCAAATAACTCTTTTTCATCCGCTGGTTGAAGAAAAATAGTTCGACTAGACAATCCATTTTTTACTGTACACTTGCCAGCATCTTTAATTTTGTCTGCTAATTTGTTTCCAGTTTCACTAAAGTGCATATTAAAGCAGTGTGCAATTGCAAGACTCGACCTCACTGCGGTTACGAGCAGATTTTCTCCAATTGTAAATATGAATTATTTTTATATCCCCACCGATATTTTGTTTTCCCAACCTACGTATGTTTTCTCTTGGCGACGCGTCATACAGGGTTTGGATTCGAAAAGTTGTTTAGCTGGAGCATTTTCTTGCAATCGCTCTGTATTGCCTATTGATGCGATGTAAATGGAATGTTTGGTATCTAAAATTATAAAATTTAAAATTTTATTTGTTAATTTTTATAACTCAATGTAGACACAACTCGTTAAATTGTTTGGTATATCTATCTGTCCTTTTTCTTTACTTTTTTTACACTAATATTTCTTGTCTATTATGACTAAGCCGTTTTGAAAGGATAAAAAACAAACTTATTTTCTTTGATTATTTTTCATATTTTTCGTTTTTATTTTAGAGGAAAACTTTTACATAATATTTCTTCAAAAGAAAATAAACTTGGAAAAACAAAAAATATGAAAATTCGTTCATTGCTTTAAGCTGCTAGTGAAAAATGTATGCTTGTTTTTTATTTTTTTTTAGTCAGTTTGTTAGTTGAAAACTTTTTTAGTGGAAAATTTTTATGAGCTTGAAATTTTCTTATCTCAATGGAAATGAAAAAAAAAAAAAAACGAAAACAAATAAAAATAAATTCTTTGCTTAGAACATTAAATATGACGACACGGTGGTGAGAAGAAAACGGAAATGTTAGAACATCAATTCATTGGTTTTGTACTACCACCAGTCTAAGAATATAAAAGTTGTTATTCATCCTGTTTCTTCTTCCTCTTTTTTGCTTTTTTTTTTCTTATTGTTACTTAAGATGGGGTTGTTGTATGCACAACAACTAACAATATTTTAATGTTAACAAGGATTCAAAAATAAAAAAAAGGATATAAATACATGTGTGTATGTATGTATTATGAACAGAAAATAATCTGGACAAAAATAATGATGAAATACAAAGAAAAATTTTTGAACTCGAAAATATTTTTAACGATTTTGAATTTACTATCGTTTGTTTTCTTTCATTTAGCAAATATATTATTTTTACAACATAACATAAATCTACCTTGTGGTGAGGTGAAAATATTTTTTTGCTAAAAATAAAAGTTTTAAATAGCTGATAAAAGTTACATCACACACAAAGAATGAAAGATTACCAATATTGGAGACATCGACATCGTGGCTTTTAGATTAAATGTGATTTATTTATGTACTAGTTTTTATTATTTTGAAATATGTATTTTAGCCAACTATGAGGTGAACAAATAAGTACTGCTTTGTTCTATAAGTATTTAAAAATATAATATATGTTTTCGTTATAAAAAATATATGAAAAATTGAAGTAAAGAAAATTATTATTGGAAATTTGAATAGGTACTGCTTCAAAAGAGACACTAACAAAGAAAATGCAAACAAAATGTGTTGTGGTGTGTAAACTAGAACTCAAAAACTTACCAATCAATTCAGTCATAAATTTCAGTTATCTTGGTGTCAAAATAATTGTATTGAGATGACCTGATGGCTGGAACAAAAATTCAGATTTAACCTTATTAATAGTAATTATGTTTTTATTTCCATGGGCACTATGTGGAAATAAAGTTCATTAACACCATATACAAGTTACAAATTTATGAAACATGCGTATATCCTATCGTAACATATCTATATAAATATAATTGAGAGCAGTCACATCAGATGTCATTATTATCTTCTGGTATTGCAGCTTGGAGTGAACCAAAAGTTTAATGTAAGCGACACTGTATTTTATGTCGACAATATAATATATCAAATTATATTTTGACCAAAATGTGTTTTTAAATGACATTGTAGCAAAAAGTACGGCACAACAATGTCAGTGACAAAAAATTTGATCAATGTTCTAAATTTGGCATTGTTGAACTGTGGCATTTCAGTTTGACAGTTCTAAATCATTAAATTAAAAATAGTTTGTTTGTTGTTTGAAAATGGAAATGAAAATGTAGCGTTAATTGAACTTGCTATGCGACATTCTATGTCGACAATTTAGGACCATAATTAATGTCGTGCCGTTTTCATTAGACTTTAGACTTGATCCATGATTTAGTTTAGAATTTTTCAATTCTGCTAATATGTTTTAAAAAAATATTTAAATTTAAAAAAAAAAATCTGTTGCCCATTAAAAGCTTTAGTCTGTGGGTCTTATAAAATTTATAATATTACCCCACATTATTTTATTTTTTTTTTTTATATTAAAGCCAAAACTTAGGTTGTACACTTTTGAGTTCTTGCGTACCTCTTTGAAAAGGGAAAATAATAGTTAGGGGAAAAGAAAAGGAAGAAGAAAAATTGTGTGGGAAAGAGCGAACAATGTTGTTAATTTTAGACTTCTTAGACGTATCATAAATAAAAATTCTCTCATTGGGAATGCTTCGATTGGGACGCGAACGAAATTTTAGAACCAAATTATTTATTAAGTATTTCACCTTCGAATAATTTTAATCTATTTTTGCCACTAATTGCCAGACTTAACAGCTATAAGTTGAGACCGGTTGTATTATAATTTTATACATTCTTAGTTTGATTATTCTGCTTAGTATTTTGCATTTGAAAAGAGATCTTGTGTGCGCAGAATTTTTGATTAACGATTTTATTCTGTCATAAATTGTCAAATGCATATTATTTTTGTTATTTATTATTGATCCTAGATTCATATAATTTTTTAATTCTTCAAAGTTATAGTAATTAATTATTATGTAAGACAGCCCACAGACGATCGTCAAGTACTTTAACACATCAATTATCAAAGAAAAAATTATAAAAACTGAAATGATGTCTAAGAAAAGATATTAAAGCTAAATTTAACAAACCATGTTCGAAAAATTAAGATCTAAGAAAAGTTGTAAATTCAAAATCTAATTTGATGAAGAAAAATTAGGATAAACAAAATAAGTGCAAAAAGGGTGACAAAATTATCTTATGAATCTGAACAAAATTGTCATCGACGCACCATATCCACTTTCAGAAAATAACGTTACAGTGATGATAAAAATCATTGCAAAATAAATTTTTGGCTTTATCCAAATTTAGTTTCAAAGAAAGAAGGTTTATTACTTAATCAATTCACGATTGAAAGCATTAATATAATTTATGAACTTGCTAGCTAGTAACTTGTAATGATTTTAAATCACGCCAAAGTCCAATTAAAAGGTGTTCTAAACTATTAGATTTAAAGAAAAGATGAGACCAAAAAATTTTTTACCTATTGATGATAAATTTGTATAAATCATTTTATTTATGTTATGAACATCGAATCTTTTCTATACTTTAAAAATATAAAAGTGTCAGAATTTATCAAAACACTGTTTTTTTTTTTCAAATATATTATTTTTATCTTTTGATAGGTGGTAAGGAATACATATTTCAAAAATTTTAAGTGAAGATGTTTACCAAAATGTAATCAGTTTGATATTTTTCATTACATGTGTATGTAAACATATTTTGTTTTTTAAGGATAATATAATTTCCCAGTGAGCCATTTAGTGAATATTCGCTAAGTTAATATGAAATGAATTCATCTTTCAGAAATTGAAATCAGTATGAATTCAATTACTGAGAAATAGTATGGTCTTCTTAAAATTAAGTTATTTGAATTCACTCTAGAAGATAAATAAATAAATATATTTGAAATGAATTAGTTTTAGTTCACTAAGGGATTATTAAAAATAATTATATTTTAAAGAAAGTACTTTTTAGTTCAGAGATTAATGAAAAATAAATAAACGGGAATAAACTCGTTAGAATATTTTATGCATTTAATTTTACAAAAATTGAAGAAATTAGCAGTAGGTAGAGGTATTATTATTGATCCTAGATAGGCATTGTGTATTATGTATTATGTATAAGCATTTTATAAATTTTTAATTTTTTTTGTTAAGGAGTGCAGGCGTCTGTTATTGTTTGTTTTTCAATAAAAGCTGAGGGAATTGTGATATTGTTGAAAAATTGAATAATAATTAAAAGTGATTATTGTGAGTTAATTAAAATTATAATCTTATATATAATATACAAGATAAGAGTAAAAAAGCAAGAATAATTGAAAGTAAATTACACCACTAAAATATTAAAATTTTAGAAAATTGTTTTTGCTGAATACTTAAAACATTTAAAATAGTTACACAATATAAATGATGGTTATTTCCTAGTTGAGCGACATCTATACTCTAAACTAAATTTCAATCATGGACAATTTTTAAGAAGGTTTCATAAAAATTCTGTCATTTTAAATAAACACACAAACTTATAGAAAAAAGTACACAAACAAAGACACAAACAGAAATTCAAAACAAAACAGAAAAACAAAAATCAGATCAGATCATACTCTTCAAAAATGATATAATAATAATGTTAGTTCATTTGCTTCTGCTATTATTAAAAAAAACATATGTGCAGTAAGACACGGTTATAGTCATTCTCTAAATTTCAGTAATATTTCTGACTATAACCATTTTGTGATTATATGCGTAATAAAAAAAAATTGCATCTTTATAAACAAAATCAAATTCAATAAAATATCTTTGGAATAACAATTTTAAAATTTATTTTATTTATAAATAGCAATTCTGTTATATAATTCCAAAATATACATATTTGTAATAAGGAACAGAAAAAGACAATATATAAATCAATTTTTCAATAAAATAATTCACTTTTGACTTATTTTTTGTTTTATTGAAAAAATTGGTGTTATATTTTAATGTGACTGTAAACGACATCGATTGTATGAACTTATGAAGTTTATTACTTTCTTTCAAAAAATTTTTTGACTATAACAGAATTGTGACTGCAACAATTTTTGACTCTAAACGAATTAAAATACATCGATTTATTACGTTCAGAGTAATGGGATTTTATTTTTTTAAGTTATATTGAAATTGGCATTAATTTCGTCATGAAGTATTAGGTATTATACTTTAACTTCATTATATATATACATTCAATAATCAAGCGATTTAGAAAACAACTACAATTATTATACCCAAACAAATATTTCTTTTTATATAAAATCGTACCTTAAAAAACTGCTTCTGTGCAATTGCAAAGGGAATTAACTAGTATATTAGTAAAATTTAAGTAATATCTTTTTTTACTATTTTTTGTAGATGCTTTTGCTTGTCATCTATAACAAATTCAACGAAAACACCATTGAAAATAATATGAAGCGGTTTTTTCAATATGCTCTGCAAGGTATTAGTAAAAAAAAAAGAAATTGAATTCAATATACAATACTCCACTAAATACAACTCTATTATTTTGAATAAATATATTTTTGTTTTAAAATATTTTAACAAACAGCAATATAAATTGTAAGTCATATTTAGCCAATTGTAAAAAATAAAATTGGTTCGATTGATATTTGATATACTACGACATTTGAACAGTTTTATTTAAACTAGTTGGAAATAAACATCAAAACCCTTTAAAAATTTACAATCAAACATCAATCTAGTTGTTAATAAAATTTAAACGCCGCTTCAGATATAAATGAATTACAATGTGAAATGTTAATGATATCACAATTGAATTTCACTTTAGGGTAAAAAATATAGTAAAAAAAATCGCTCAAAATGAAACTGATATGCTTAAAAAGTGGATTCAAATTCACTTAATGAATGTTTTATGATTTCAAAATATTGCTTCAAGTGGTTCGCTGGGATATTATAATGTAAATATGTATTTGTAAAATTTACCACTTATATAACTTGTTTACAATATTTTACGTGAACATTTTGTAAGGGTGACATTAACATATTATTTTTTTTTTGTATTGCTGTTGTTCTCTAAAGTTCAAATATAGTTTTTAAAAACTACAGAAAAGACAAATATAAAAATTTTTTGAATGACGATTTCCTTACGTTGCGACCCTAGCTGTTATTTGAAGCTCTAATAATATCTTCTATGAATATATTTAATAATAAAATTTTCTTCAATTCAACCTTGAAAGAAATTTGTAATATTTTGTCTTTATCTGGTTAACATAATTTATTTATCTATTTAATTTTAATTATATTATGATTAAAATTTACACTGATATTTGTATGCTATTCCACTGATGTTCTGAAGCAAAAACACAGATACCAATGAGGTGAATTTGAATGTTTTACGGTTATGTAAGCAATTAGCTATTTTTTTGTTTGCAGTAATGCTTCAGTATTTTGAAAGCAGAAGCAAAAAAGTGATAATTACAAAAATCTTGAACTGACTATAACATAAGCTTTAAATAACAATATGAATAACAATGTGTAGTCCCAGTACTCTGACAGTCCACAATTTGGTGAATTTATTTCAAAAAAACATTCAACTCCAATTTTTGTTTTAAAATATTGATAGATTTTTCACTCTTTGCTATGTATTAACATTTTGTATTGTTGTTGTTGATACCTGATCGATTGTTAGACTAATATTGATTTTAACCTATCTAAGATTGGTATGTATTATAATTACAGCAATATTTAAGAAGTGAATTTTTATAGGTAGTTCAATATGCTGTAAGGTGTTTCGAGAAACTGACTTATGATATAATTATTATTATTTCTTTATTTACTATAATTAAAATTATCATAAAAGTAAGCACTAGCTACCAGGGCCATCAGCTTGACTTATGATATATATTTTTAGACTATATATTCAATTGATATGTATTTTCTTAATCAAACTTAAGGTATTCTAAGTTAGAATTTGTTAAATCATGGCCAAACCATAAAATATAATGTACAGCTAGTTATTATAGGAAAACTAATATCCTCTTTGATAATTATTTGGTTAATACTATTACAGTATTTGGAAAAAAAATGATCTCATGTCTTATTCTCAATTCAAAAAATAAAAATTCTTTACTGCAAAATTATTGTATGTTTGAATAAATGAATGAGTGGGAGGGAATAGAATATTAGGGCAGAATGGAAGGATAAGTGTGAGACGAACCTGAATAGGTTTGGTTTGAAAAATTGTTAAATGGAGCATTTTTATCTTACGCAAATACATTAGATGAAAGCTGGTTCCACATTTAAGCCATTTTTTACAATAAATGACTTTTGGGCTACCCAAGTATTTTCAGCCCTATAGTGTTGCGTTGTATTATTAATTTTAATTTAATAAAAGAAGTGATATGTCGGACAAAATATCTTTAAAATGGAGGCAGGGAGATCAAACGTAATCAATTGTAAATTTAATTTTAATTTAAATTATAAGACCATACGGGTATATGCTAGGATCATGAATAAAATAAAATAAGAATAAAGTAAAAAAAAAGAACGTTTCGACGAATGTTAAGAAGAATAAAGGCTTGGTGAATGGTTCAATTAGGCATATAGTACGATTTTGAATTCAACGGGCTTGTACTTCACTTACCAATATTTGATAATACTAGCGAATTCTACACCGTTTTTGGTCGGTATTATAATATTATACTGATTTACCAAAACTGGACAAATCTTTAGTATACTTTCTGTAGAACTTAAATTAAATAAAAATATAAAAATGTCCTCAATACCGTAAATAATGAGTTAAATTTATAATCTGAAGGATATTTTCTGAAAAAAAAAAAAAATGCTTTCAAATCAATAAGAAATTAATAATTCGAATAATTGAAACGTATAAAATAAAATTAAAATAATTAAATTTCAGTTGATTGTTCTCTTGGGTAATAATGCAAATAATTGACTCTGTATGGGGAGATGAATTTCTTCAATATTTCAAAATTAAATAATTTCATTTCGATTTGAATAATAACTTCAAATTAGAAAATAAAAAATATTTTTCTCTATCTATTTTACTAATTGAAATAATTATATTAATAATTCATATTTGTGATCCGATCAATATTAATAATAATTATTATATCAACCAAGTTATATTTTTTATCAAATCTTCATAAATTATTTTCTTTATGGGTGTGTCAATAATTTTAAATCAGAAAATCATAATAAGCATTTTGCCCTTTTGTGATATAAAATCAATTTTCATTTAACCCTGTATGTGCTGATGGTAAGAAAAAGAACCGTTTATTATTGTTTTTGTAGAGATTAAATAATAATGTTGGTAGATGGAGCGTGTTATATGCCTGTATTTCATTTGTCTGTAATCCGAAATTTTTTTAAAAACTACTTATAATAATAATTATTAATAACCTTTTTCCAGAAAAATACAATTTAAGAACGTGATATAAAGTTTCGGCCCCAAATCCTTGGACCCCGGACCCTTGGACCGGACTTTGTCTTCATCACATTTAAGGTTTTCGTACTGATGCCAAAATGAAGGTCTTCGGTCCCGAAATTTAGGTCGCCGGACCTCTTGTTTGTGTCGCGCTTATGAGCCATTGTAGTAAAGATAAGTTAAAAAAAAAACAAAAAACAAATTTTTTTCCTAGGGCCTTGTCAGACGGGACCCGAAGCTATTTTTACTAGAGACTGCTCAATTTCTTGAACTTGGCACTTTCCACCGGTCACATTCTAGAAGATGTAGTTCTGGAACCCGTTGATTGATAAAAACTTGCTACATGAAATTTTTATTATGAATGTATATCCAGTCAAATGAAATTAAGTCTGAAAAGCAGTCTAATAAAAGCAGGCAAATGAAATGTAGTCAAATGAAATGCAGTCAAATGAAATTCAATCAAATGAAATACAGGCATGTGATAGTAACCCGTTGGTAGGTAGGTGAAACTGACTATCAATTTCTCCTCCAAAACTAATTACCACCTAATTCCGGCTTTTTGATGCGACAAATCGAATGACCCATTCGTTTTTATTGGTTTTTATAAGGTTTACTTGCCATGTTGGCCGTGATTATTGTCTGATTTAACATGTAAACTGCATCACTAATTTTGTTACCCGCAGCAAACCCTATACTGCTGGGAAAGTTCTCATCTAAAGTGCAAATTCTGTCATTAATGCTGCGCCGCCACGAAGTATGTGTTTAAGAGTCTATATCGTCTTCTTTATAATGTTTAAGAACCATGTATTTTTACCGGGACAGGGTTTCCCAAGTTAAAACAAAAAGTATGAGAATGAAATTATTTTTATCGATTATTTTAGTTTTCAATTGAGTTATCACATCAATAATGTTGTTTATATTCGTTTATAACATCGAAATAAGCTACTTTCATTCCATTTGTTCTAAATATAGATGAACTAGTATAGTATTGTCGTTATTGGATGAATGTGGTTTAAGCCTTTAGAATCACAAAAAAATATACAATCTTTACTATCTCAAAAATGTGTAAAAGGCTTGCCAACTGAAACTAAATGTTCAGTTCAAGATAATTCAATGACTTTAAGTAACCCGATAAACTAAAGTTCATGTATTTGCATAGGGCTGATCAAATTAATTCCATATATAAGTTGTAGGACAAATTAATGATAAAACAAAATATTAGGCGCATCACAATACTACAGTACTCGCTTTAACTCGAGTCCAAGATCAAAATGGCTGGGACAATTGTCGAAATCAGCATAGTACTGATCAAATTAATTCCATGTGTAATTTGTAGGACAAATTAATGCAGAAACAAGAAATATTAGACGTATCACAATACTACAGAAAAAGGGAGACCAAGATCAAGATGGCTGGGACAATTGTCGAAATATTGCAGTTAACGCATGGAGGATCATTGTACAAGGTCGAGCTGTACGGGAAGGGAAGTTGTTAATAAGTTAAAAGCGTACCCTGAACTGTAGAATCTACCGGTGACATAATATTTGCACTACAATATCTAATCATTCTATCTACAACATATATTTATTTATTTACTAGGTATTGTTGTATACAGTTAAGTATTATAATGCTTACTTACTTAGGTGGCCAACAGACCATTTAGGTCCTGGGCCTGACTCATCAACATCCTCCATTTTTGCCGGTTACGGGCGGATTCTCTCCAGTTGAAGATTCGAAATTGCTTTAAATCCGCCGATATTTCGTCTCTCCAACGAAAGGTTTGGTCTGCACCGATGTCTTGTGCCTTCGGGTCTGGAATCGAAGATTCTCTTGGCTGGATCATTTTCGTCCATCCGATCTAGATGTCCGAGGCACTGTAGTCTCTTGACTTTAATTTTTGTGACTACGTCCACCTCATTGTACAGCTCATAGAGTTCGGCATTATATCTTCTTCTTCAGACCCCATCGTCGTTTTCAGGACCAAATATCCGACGAAGAATTGTCTTCTCGAAGACACTAAGTGCATGCTCACTTGCTTTAGGCAGTGTCCATAATTCTGATCCGTAAAGCAAAACCGGGAGTATGAGCGTTTTGTAGATTTGTACTTTGGTGTTTCGAGAGAGAAGCTTTGACCCGAGATGTTTTGACAAACCGAAGCAGCAACGGTTTGCAAAGGTTATTCTTCGCCGTACCTCCACATTGATGTCGTTTGTGGGATTAACACTGGTTCCAAGGTAGCTAAACTCCTGAACTACCTCGAAATTATATGTGCCGACAGTGATGTTTGGACCAATATGATGTTGAGAGATCTTTTATTTATCGACAACATATATTTTGTCTTATCCTCATTTACTTTGAGACCCATTCGTTTCGCTTTTTCTTCAATCTGGGTAAAGGCCTCGACGATCGCCCGTTGTGAGCTGGCGATGGTGTCAATGTCGTCGGCATACCCTAGTAGTTGAACAGATCTGCAAAATAAAGTACTGGCCGTGTTTAATTCCGCTCGTCGCACTATACGTTCCAGTACTAGATTGAAGAAGTCGCATAGTATTATAATACTAATATAATATATTAAATTGTGTAACTCCCTAACTATAATTTAAGCTGTTACCACACTGATGAAAACCAGCAGTCTCGCACTGAACGTCACTCAATAAACACGCATATTAAATATAAAACAACTGTATTTTATTATAAATATTTATATACTGAGATACAGCAGAGGAATAACAGGTATACATTTCACTAATCTGCATTTTATTTGAGAACATTTTTCATACTGACTCTACATCTAACTCTATTAGGTCTGATATATATATTGAAAATATATGTTCTATAAATGACTGAACAGGTTTAGCCAAGAACTCATTAATGTGGGGTTGGGTATCAGAAACAAATTTACTAATTGACCATAAAATTTAACCAACGAAATTTTATTCTAAATGACATCTGCATACAATAATCACTTCGATGACTTCACTATTTTTTCAAATCTGATTATGGTTGTTGTTAAATGTAAATTTATGATTTTTGCTAATATTATTGAATTATTTTACATTATTAAAATAATGTATACCATAATAATAACCATAATAATGTCATGAGTCCCAATTGACTTTCTCCATTATTTCATTGCCAAAATATTCATGAGATATCAAATTATCATAATCCGTTAACTCATCTTTGTAATACACACATTTACACATTTTTTAATTTTCTTAAAAGTATCTCCATATTATTTTAATGACTTCAATATTGTTAATTTTCTAAAAATACAAAAATTGTAATTGAAATTTATGAGAAATAAATTCATTGACTGTAATTTTTATTTAAAGAGCGTGTACATCGTTCAATTTAGAATAAAACAACAAAATTCTAATAAGAAAACCTATAGCTATTCTCTTTTAATTTTGGTTTCAATTTTATGACCAAATTAATCGTTATAATTTCGTAATGCTTATTATTACTCATATTTTCTTATTTCAATTTCAATTTCCATCTATATCGAAATACTAATGGTAGTAGCTTGTAGGAAAAAAACCATTACGTCGTGTGTCAATACCCTATGGAATAAAAATAACATAATAAAATTAAGGATCATAATTTCTTAGTTATTACAATAATAGTAACAGTAGCCGAAGGCTATTATGTTAAGAATATTCAAAAAATTTAAAAATCGATTCCTTGCTACGAGCAGAGTTGCAATGAAGATAAATATAAAATAAAACATTACTTTATAGTCAATGGAATTGACAAAGGAATTGTCATTAAAGTGATGACATTATTCATAAAATAGTTTGCCCACTCCATTTTTTTTTTTTTGGAATACAAAATAAATAAAATATAGAATACTAATAATGAATATGAGAAAGCAATGCAATGCAATGCATTAATAATAATTTTTATAAATTTATGATGTTCAAATTGCAATGAAAATTTTCAATAAATGGAAAAGAGAAGACAAATTTGACATCGTAATTATAATCATCGTATTAATGATTTTTTGGTTAACTGATGTTTTTGGTTAACTAGCCATGGTGTGGAGTGAAGCAAGACGACTGTAGTCTGGGGTAGTGAATGAGTAAAACTCAGATAATATTCGAAATTTGAAGTTAGCACCGCATACTGACAATATGGTCAATACATTGAATTGGTTTTTAGCATTTTTACTACCGTGATTAAAAGTTATATACAAATTTTTCTTCTTCTAGCTACAATATACCTTTAGCGATCATTTCCGATTCCATTCCCAGGTACAGTGAGCATCAGTGGTATTTACAATATAGAATTTGAAACTGGGAGCAGGAAAATTATAACTGTACATGGCAACTGTATTATAACTGTATTATAACTGCACAACTGCGTTATACTGGACATGACAACAAAAATTGTTATATTCACTGGTTGGTGACAAATTGATAGCCAATGTGTTAATTATTGTTTTTTTTTTTTAACCTTCATCCGTCCCTAAAAAAAAGTAACGCTAAAGGCCCTTGGGCCAAAATAGACCAATATATGGTTTTAGACTAAAAAGCAATTTATTTTATATTTTTCTTGTTAATTTATTGCTAATAAGTTTAAATAAAAGAAAACAAAATATTCCACATAAATTCAAACCGATTAAAGTACACAAATTGAAGAATAAAACTTGCTATGCTACATAAATATATCTCATCTATAAATATATATATTTTATAAATATAAATGTCAAAGAGAGCTAAATGGCAGACATGTCACATTTGATAATTTTTTCACATCGTATGAACTTGGACAAATGTTATTGAAACGCAAAATGACTATGATTGGAACCGTAAGGAAAAATAAGACATCAATTCTACCTGTGCTTTCGGACATGAAAAATAAACCTGTATTTTCGTCAACATTTGCATTTACCCGGCATACTACTATGGTGTCTCATATACAAAAAAAACAAGTGTGTTATTCTTCAAAGCACTTTACACAAAAGTATACAAGTTGCAAACGACACCGAAAAAAACCACAAATAATTTTAGACTAGAATCGGACCAAAGGCGGCGTAGACACAGTAGATAAAAAGATAGCTAGTTATATTTGTAAAAGGAAATTAAACAGGTGGCCACTTGTTATTTTCACCAACATATTAGACGTGTCAGTAAACAATGCATTTGCGCTTCTCATTAGCGCTTTTCCAGATTGGAACAACAGAAAACATCATAGACGTCGACTCTTTATCGAAATATTGGGGGAATCTTTAATCAAAGAACATATGGCTAGAAGAGCTTGCCCCCCACGATCTTTAAATTGCAAAAATTTGATAGCTAACCTTACAACCGCTAACGCAACAAACTGTTCACCAACGATATCTACAAATAAGCAAACTGAAAAGAAAAGAGGCCGTTGCAATTTTTGTCAAAAATCTGACAACAAGCACACATCAAAGTGCACCATTTGTAATAAATTTATCTATAAAACTCATACCAATACCGTCACCAGTGTTTCACCAGTATATGAAATGAGATATATTTATGTAGCATAGCAAGTTTTATTCTTCAATTTGTGTACTTTAATCGGTTTGAATTTATGTGGAATATTTTGTTTTCTTTTATTTAAACTTATTAGCAATAAATTAACAAGAAAAATATAAAATAAATTGCTTTTTAGTCTAAAACTATATATTGGTCTATTTTGGCCCAAGGGCCTTTAGCGTTACTTTTTTTTAGGGACGGATGTAGGTTAAAAAAAAACAAAAATTAACATATTGGCTATCAATTTGTCACCAACCAGTGAATATAACAATTTTCAAAAATAATATCGATACTCTAAAATTTACTGAACTCTAAATGTAGCACATAAAACTTTCACAAGCAACACTGACCAGTTTTTCGTTAGAACTAAAATATATATGTATAATTACTTTATGATTACTACGATTATACGACGAATTGAGAACAAAAATTACAATTCGGGGATTTCCCAAATTAGATGCTTGTATACAAATATTTTACATCCACAATGCTATGAATAAATGAATATCTAGTACTAGGAATTACTATAGGTCATTTAAGACCCAAGAAGCTTTAGTGTTACTTATTAAAAAAAATGTATAACAGTTAATCGTAATTTATTCAAATTTTGTGTAATATTTGTTTACAACATATTTGATAAAGTTATTGAGTTATATATTTGTAACTATTATATTTAACGAGAAATTTGAGAGTACATTTTCCTTTGGGTTGAAATAGACCCGAGGGACGGTAAATACAGTGCAGCTAATCCAAATAATAGCCTATTGACTACATTGGCTAAATAGACCATTGCAATCACTCAAAATATTCATCTGCTATTCAATAATACTTACTTTTAACATTTTTTGTTTTGGTTATAAAATCTAAGAAGTTGGAATACAAATAATTTTTTTGTATAGATACTATAGTTGACATTATTATTGTGGTAGACGGGCAAAAATATTGTACGGTTAATTTATTTTTAAAAATTTTTGTATTTTCAAAAACTGATTGTAACGACTGTTTATCCCACGCATATATTTTAACTAAACTCATATACAAAATTAGTCTGTATAGTTGTTATTGTTGTTATTATTGCTTTTATGTATATACGATAAATTCCATTCTGATGAAATGTGCCTTTATGTATTGTGACTAAATTAAACAGAGCAATTGTTGAAACGTGCTAAATCCCATTGAGTATTAAAGAAACATAAGGTTGAGGTTAATGAAGTACTTTACTTACGTCTGAATATGTATGTACATAATATTTTATATATATATAATAATATCATATTACGTATATGAATGCATGTATATATGTTTGTGTTATGTATGTAAATCATTTTATATAAAATTGAAAGGTAAATTGAATATGAGTTTTTATGTTACTGAAAACTATAGGAAATTTCATTTTTAACGAAATATTACTTCATACAAAATTTTGATGTCTGAGTCAAATTTAAATGCTAAGGGGTACTGTTGTTTATGGAGATGAGTATTTAGTTAGTTATTTAAGTCAAAAGTCGTCTGAATATGTGAATGTGAAAGTTTTACGTGTACCTAGCAATCATATTTTGGGCCTAATTGTCTCCAAATGGTTGAACGAACCAATTTTTTCGAACTGTGATAGGCTAAGATTTCTTATATATCGATTTCTTATATTAGCAGTTATTCTAACATTGTTGACTACATTAAGCTTAATAATATCCTAGTTTATGAACATTGGGATGAAGTTTATAATACTGATGATCCTTCAGTAATGTTAAAATTCTTAATAAACATATTAATTCTTGCGTATCTTCACGTTCCTTGAGTAGTAAGTCTATTAGATTAAGACCTTGGATGTTGAACAGACTTCTAAGGCTTCTCCGTAAGAAAAACAAATTATACAGATCTCTTAAAAAACATTCAGCCAACCATAATCTACTATCATATTATAAAAGAATATGTTATGATGTTAAACTTGCAATACGGCATTCCAAAGATAGATACTATACTAGACAGCTCACAATTAATAAAGGTAATACTAAAGGTGATTGGAAAATCATCAACTCTATCTTGAACAAAGAAAGTTATCCCTCCACATATTCTTTAAACATCAATTCTAGCATATTCAATGATCCTAAAATATTATGTAACCATTTCAATAAATATTTTGTCACGATATCTGAACAATTATCATCAAACAACTTATCTAACAACTTATCTTCTAATACCGAAAATGATATAAATGGTTTGATTAGAGAAACTTTCCAAAGTCAAAGCTTTTTCTTTGAGCCGATAACGTCTCTGGAAATACATAGACTAATTTTCGGTCTAAAAAATTCTAATTCTAGGCCAAATGAATCACTTTCCAGTAATCTTCTTAAGAAGGTTTCTTTGAATGTTGTTGATGTTTTATGTTATATTTTTAATACTAGTGTCTATAATGGGATTTTTCTAAATGATTTAAAAATGGCAGAAGTTATTCCTATTTTCAAAAAGGGGATTTCAACTGATCCGAACAACTACAGACCTTTATCTTTATTGTCGTCCATTTCAAAAGTTTTTGAAAAGGCTATGAAATATAGAATACTGAAATTCCTTGATAAAACAAGTTTCTTCTGTGATGTCCAATTTGGCTTCAGGGAAAAAAGATCCACTGAAGACGCCCTTTTGAAATTCTGTTGTAAGATATACAATGGTTTAAATAAGTCTAATCTTTGTAGTAGTTTATTTATAGACATTACTAAAGCGTTTGATACGGTAAAACATGACTTATTGCTGAAAAAAATATATAATGCTGGATTTAGAGGATTTATATTTAAATGGTTTAAGTCTTATCTTAGTGAGAGGAAGCAAAGAGTCAAACTGAATGGCATTTTTGGTGATACTGAGAGTTTAAAAGTAGGTGTCCCTCAGGGTTCTGTTTTAGGTCCAATCTTGTTCCTTATTTTCATTAATTCTTTATTTCAGCAATCTTTTAAAGGTCTTTGCTGACGACACTGCATTCACGTACAGTAACAATAATAATTTGGATCTTTTTTGTGATATAAATTATGACCTGGACCTCATAAGGAAATGGTTTTATGTACATAGGTTAGTTATCAGTAGTAAAACAAAGATTATTCACTTTGGTAAAAGTAATCATCCCAGTGAAAACTCAGCAGTTAATTATCATTCTCCTGTCTGTAAAAAATTTCCATTGATTCCGTCCCTAGATGGCAACTCTTTTGACTCAAGTTCTTCTTGTAGTGAATCATGTTTTATATCGTGTTGTATCTTTCAGGTATCTTGGCCTCGTTCTTGATTATAAATTAAACTGGGCAGAGCATACTTTTCATTTACATAAATATTTCAAAAAAGTTATAAGAAATGTCTTCCATCTAAACCAATATTGTTCCCTGAGAGTCATGAAAATGGTATACTTTGCTCTTTTCAACTCTAAATTACAATATGGAATTAGCTGCTGGGGGGGCTCTTACTTCAACAAAATTCGTCCCCTACTCATTGCTCAAAAATATTGTATTCGATTAATCATGAGGAAAAATAGACTTACACCTAGTTTTCCACTATTTAGAAAGCTGGATATACTACCTATTAGACAGCTATATATATTCAAAACACTAAAAATTTATGTCATTAGATCAGGTTATCTTGCCCATCGATTTAGCTCTCACTACAATCTGCGAGTCAATAACCTATTTTTAATTAATGTTCCTAGAACATATTCATCACATTTTCACCACTTTTATGACTTTTTAGCTCCCAAAATTTTCAATACGTTACCTTTCTCTTTAAGATCGGATAGAACTTCTACTACTTTTATCAAAAATCTTAGATCTCACTTATTGAATCTTGATCACTCTCAAATTGAGTTGTTGCTAACTTAACCAAATTCTTTTATATCTTTTAAGTTTTGTTTCTCAGGCTTCCATTATTTTTTTGTAATCGTTTATCTCGAGTTTTAATTTTTTCTCTTTTTTCCTATTTTATTTTCTTTCCTTGTTCAATTATGTTTAATTAAATTTAATTATTTCTATTGTATATATGGATATTTAATAGCTATAAGTTTGTATTTTATTTTATAATTTTTAAACTTTTTGCGTTACGTTTTTCTTTACTTTATTACTTTAATACTGAGTTTTTTATTTTTATTTTTGTATTCCTGTAACTGTATTACTTTTAGCTCTGAATTATCAACCTAATATTGTTTAATTATATAATTTAATTATTTCTACTCTTGTTATTTCATTCATCACATATTCTCAGGAATATCAAAATGATCTTGCATTTATGTAATTTTACCATTATTGTTTTGAAAATTTTTTAATTTAATTTATGATAATGTACTAAGGTATGTTAATATGTAAAACTAGCTTTGTAACCCGTCATAAATGACGGAAGCAAAATAAATCCTAGTTTCTTTTTTTCTTTCATTAGATTCTTTATTCCGAAATTACAGTACTTATGTTTATATCACTTTTTATTTATTTTTATTTATGTTTATATTGGCCTAACACTAATCTTTTTTTATATTTATATAACAGAAAAAAAGTACCATACCAATAAATTTGTATAAAATGTTTGTATTTTTGTATAGTATACTCGTACTCACTTCCATTTAGTTATAATTCGTTAGTTGGGTTCCATTTAGTATAAATTATACCGTATTAGCCTTATTGTGGCCTTTGGGAGAGCTAATTTAAAAATGGGATCTTATTTTCATATAAATTTTGTCTTTTGTATACTGTATAGGGATCTTATTTTGCTATATGAATAAACTGTTATTATGGTATAGTGTTATTTTTAAAAAAATATTCAAAATTTTGTATCTAAATTGGTAAAATTTACAAAAAATACAAAAACATTTTCATCAATAATTTTCAATTTAAAAAAAACAATGTTTTATTATCCGACGTAGAAGTAGAGTTAATTATCCTACTCTACTTCTATCAAGTTCTATTGATTGAACAGTGGAGTGAACAGTGAACACTTAACACTGAAAATAAAATAATATTTTTGGAATGGAGCATGCAGAACATACAGAATACAGATACAGCAAATAATAAAAAAAAACAAAAATAATTTTTTTTGAGTGAAGTGAGTTACGCACACAATAATGACAAAAATAAAAGGTAGAAGCAATAAAGTAGTATAATGTATAATATTATACAATACAAATATGCTGATACACATGTATATTATTGTGTATAATTTTAAGTAATAAGAATAACCTTTGAGTGAATTATGTTTTTTTTTGTGTTAAATGCTGTTTGCCTTTTGGTTATTATACCATACTAAACTATTGATTAAATTTCTATTAGTCCTTATTATTATAAATCAAAAAAATTGTTTGTTTTACTTATATTATTATTATTATTTTTTATTTTTCCTTATTATTTGCGAAGAAGACTAACATTAAATTAAAAGAATATAGTTCATGCAATCAATTTTTCCTGCAAAGGTTCAGCATGTAGACAGGGGTTAAAAAAAAGCACCAAAGCAATTTGTATATATATGCATTTGTATACATATGCAATTTGTATATGTGTTGGAGCGTTCCGCCGAACTTACAAACATCCAGATAAATGCAGAATAATATATATATAATGGTATAATAAATAAATGAATTTTAAAAACTAAAAAACTAAAAACTAACATTAATAATTATTCATAATAAGTTTTTGTTTGATCAAAGAAATCTGAAATAAAGGAGCAAATATTGTATTAATTTTTAGTCTAAAACATTAGTTTTAATTTGATCAAATGGATAGAAGGTTTTATATTGAATTTAGTCGGTCCTTCACTTGGTTTTGTTCCAGAAAATTGAATGATGGAGGAAGGTTCTTTTGTCTTCATCTTTCTTTTCTTTTATCTGAACAAAATAATTTAGAATCGAAGTTTTTTTTATTTTTTTATTTTTATTTTTCTTTTCCTCAAATGAGCACAGTCGCTAGTATAGAGTGTATAATATAATAATATAAGTATACATATTATGTGCAAACAAATACGTATATATATTTAATTTATAACATTTAAGCAAACAAGAAAGTTTAAGTAAGAGAGCTTCGTTTCCGTACAAAAAAAATCATTTTATTTAATACCTAGACTTTATATTGCCATCTATCGTCGAAAACGAGTGTCATTAAATACATTAGCTTTCATTAGGTATCTTTGAAAGTGTTTGGAATAAGTATGAATTTGGCATTTTTTTGGTAGAAAGAATAATTTTTTCTTAAATTTCGTTTTCTTTATAACCGTCGTTTAATATAGTTACTTACTTGCTTACTTCCCAGTTGATCAAAACTTGGAATTTTTGTACCAGTACCAAATTGTATCATGTATATTTTCTAGCTCAAATTAAGAATTTTAGATGGAATTTTTCCGAACTTGTACCAAAGTACCAAATGTACCATATAAATTTCCAGATTCAAATTAGGAATTTTATATGGATTTTTTCAGAATTTGTACCACAAGGAAGTTTTCTCACATAGTACCAATAATTTTTCCTTACGAATACAGAAAAGTAGTGGTACGAGTACCCCTTAAAATTCTGTATGACGCCATAAAAAAATTTTATTTTAAAAGTACCATATTCTTTTCCTACAAAAAATTTTCAACTACGTCCTATCCAAAACAAATTTTTTCACATTACTTATACCAACAATGTTTCCATCAATTATTCCTTGGACTGGAAAAAATACTGAATTAGTACTCCAATAATATTTCCAATGAGTATTGCAACGAATAAGCAAATACTTGTTACCAAAGGGAAAATACAATGGATAAAATATTGTTCCAACGATGTACACGTTTAGAAAAACATTGCCATACAAAATGTATCAATACTGTTTCCAACAATTTTTCCTTTTACTTGTAAAAACACTGAATTAGTACCAAAATATTTATTTATTTATTCACCATTTAGTTCAAACGGTTTACAATATTGTAGTTTAATTAACAATTTAAATTAATAGTATTTCCAGCATGTATTGCAATCAATAAGTATTAATTTGTTACCAACAGGAAAACACAATGGAAAAAATATTGGTACAACGTGTAGGTCCTGTGCCTGACTCATCAATGTCCTTAATTTTTTTGTTCACGGGAAATTTCTCTCCAATTGAAGATTTGAAATTGTTTCATATCTGCCGATACTTCGAATTTCCAACGAACGCTTGACCTCCTCGCCGTTTTGTACCTTCGAATCGCAATTTGAAAATCCTCTTGGCTTGGGCGTTTAATAGTTGGTAGAGTTTAGTGAAAATAATTTTTAGTATTAGTTAAAGTAATGCAAATTTGATATACAAATTTTTAGTTATAAAAAATTAAATGAGATTTGTTGAGGCCGATTTAACTTTAAGAACTGGCACGTCTCAAATAATTATGAACGAAATCCTTCAAGACACGTATTACTGCTTTGACAATAAATTTTTTCGATAATTTTGACTTAAATTAATTTGATAGTTTTTTCATTAGGTTTTATTTTAATAGTTCCTGTAGATTTTTAATAGATCCGTAGTATGTATCGTAAGCTTATTTGCCTGAAATTGTTATGATAATAGCAGCCATTCACATTTCGGATAGTGTAGGTACGAATGTTTGGATTATTTAGAACAAGGAGAACCATTGTAATGCCACATATTCTCGATTCTTCGCGCGGATTCTGCTAACAATTCAAACAACAAATTTGAATCATTTTGCAAAGCGATAGAAGGTAAATAAAATAGCTATCTATATGTACATAGCTAGATATCATTTAAAATTTTGTTCATATAAATTCAAAATATATTTGAAAATTTTACAAATAAATTTAATCAATTATTATAAGTGGATAGCTACATTTTTGTACCTGTAAGATGATTCAGGATGTTTAGGTGGTAATCGGAAAAATATTGTTCATTGATTAAACTCTATATATGGGTACTATGGAATAAATAGAAGAAATTTAAGTGAGTTTTGGTATAACACAATTCTCACGCATAACAAATACTGAATTCAGAACATTATAAATATTAAATGAAATACTTAATATTAGCATTCATTTTAAAATCCGTGTATTATTGTTATAATTATTTAAATTAAAAATGAAAAATGAATAACAAACAATATCCAAATACCAAGAGGATAATTTAGTCCTTGTTTTTTCTTTTTTATCTTTTTATTTTAATTTTTTTTTTCCTCATTATTATTTTGTTTGTTTTTTAATGGTTTTATGCGTTTTATGTATATATGATAATATTAAAATGCATTGTATGCGTAAATTTACGCAACAGTAATTACAATGATAATAACAGTAATAATCTGAATGATTATCCTAAATGAAAAATTATTATAAAATAAATAAAAGAATATTAGATACTGATATAATATTATGTAGATACATAATAATATATATATATATATATATATATATATATAAGCTTTAAACAGAAGATAATATTTTCATTATTGTCATAAATTTATTTTCATTTAAATTTTTAATTTATTTTCAAAGGACTAAAATAGATTCTGTATAAAAAAAATTTTAATTTTTTTTTGTTTTTCATTTCTTAATTCTATCTTATATTAATAATATTATTTACTTACTTTTAATATTTAAAATTTTATAAATAATTTTTATTCAATATTTTTCATAATTAATTTGTTCATTTATTTTTAGAATAAAATTTAGTAATTTGGTACGTTAAAATAATTCCAATGCTCGTATCCATTTATAATAATTGAATAAATTTATTTGTAAAATTTTCAAATATATTTTGAATTTATATGAATAAATTTTAAATAATATCCATATTATATAGATAGCTATGTTTTATTTACCTTAGCTTAATTTAGAATTATCATATTTTGAAATATTTTATTTTTCAAACAAATCCCTTTTGGGATTTATCGTTTTTAATACAATGTCAATGAATATAATTTTATCAATATGAAAAATTGCATTTTCATAATAGCAAAATAAAAGCATGTAAAATTTGTGGAACTTTAATTTCTATACATTTGTTTCAATATAATAGAGCAAACCAAAAGGACATTAAAACTAATATTTAAAAAAAAAAAAAATAATATGGCTGTAATTATGTTAAAAACTGTTATACAGCAAAACCATATTTATATACGTGCTAATATAACAGTGAGGTAATTAAGAAAATGCATACCTTTAAAGCTGCTGTATAAAAGCGAATCATTATACCACAAATAAATTGAATATGTATGTAATATGATAAAGACTTCGTATCAGTGTTAAACCTAAGGTTAAACGATCAGTGGGAAAACGAGTTTGGGAAATCACCGTATTTTTTAAATCGAGACCAAAATAATGAAATAAGTACCTTAACTGCATTCGCAGAATTTAAGCCATTTAAAAAAAGAAGGATCGAAATGACCTAAACAAAAATATAAAAGAAATATAAAAGAAATAGAATAGAATAGAACAGAATAGAATAGAATAGAATAGAATAAAATAGAATATAATATAATATAATATAATATAATGTAATATAATATAATAAAATATAATAGAATAGAATATAATAGAATAGAATAAAATAGAATAGAATAGAATAGAATAGAATAGAATAGAATAGGATGGAATATAATAGAATAGAATAAAATAGAATATAATAGAATAGAATAGAATAGAATAGAATAGAATAGAATAGAATAGAATAGAATAGAATAGAATAGAATAGAATAGAATAGAATAGAATAAAATAGAATAAAATAGAATATAGAATAGAATAGAATAGAATAGAATAGAATAGAATAGAATAGAATAGAATAGAATAGAATAGAATAGAATAGAATAGAATAGAATAGAATAGAATAGAATAGAATAGAATAGAATAGAATAGAATAGAATAGAATAGAATAGAATAGAATAGAATAGAATAGAATAGAATAGAATAGAATAGAATAGAATAGAATAGAATAGAATAGAATAGAATAGAATAGAATAGAATAGAATAGAATAGAATAGAATAGAATAGAATAGAATAGAATAGAATAGAATAGAATAGAATAGAATAGAATAGAATAGAATAGAATAGAATAGAATAAAATAGAATAAAGAGTTGGTATACATTAAATTTACAGACAGTTTTAAAAATATTTATTGATCCACCTCTTGAAAACTTATAAGTTATATGTCTGTTGGAACACATAAGATGGTAGGGTATTATATTTCTACTAAGAAATTGTGAAAAAGGGATGCACTCTGCGAGTATTATGCTGAAATGGTTTCCTTTTGGGCTTAACACTTTTTATTTCGCTAGAGGAATTATCAAACAGATATTTATAAAATACGGTGGCTGGTCCTACATTACGGCAATAACTAATGTTGTTACAATGATTTTAAATGTTGTGTAACATCGTTATGTAACATCGTTGATCATTTTGATGGGCACTATTGTATCTTTATTTACTGTCGACTAATACTGGGTGTTCCCCGCTCTAAATTTGAGAGTTATATTCAAGTCAAGGCCGAATGTACTATTAATAAGAGTTTGGAAGGTGTAAAGTATTTTCCATTTATGCTTAAGAATCCTAAATATTTCGCATCATCTTTTGAAACAGAAAAAATATAACCGTGCTACGAAAATTTGCTTTTTATGTCCATTTCAAGTATTGTTATCGTTTCGAAGATTTCGATATTTACATTTTCGAATACAATATTTGGTATTGATGGATTTTGTTTTATTAATATGAGGCAAATCAAGAATTACATTTTACCCTATTTACACTTTCTGATTTTAAATTTTGTGAGCATCACGATTTAGAGAACAATTTTAAGTTATTTCGTTCTGTATGAATTCAAGTTTGATTCATTTCAGCAGCTTTTTCAATGAAATACAAGTTATCAAGGGTACTATCATTAAGAAATTATAGATCGTATTCCGTTATCGCTATTTAAATTTGTTAAGTGGAAGATGCAGTCTTTTAATCGAGAAGAAAAATCATATAACAAGAAAGTTTGTTTCAGATTAGATGGAACGAATGTTATATAACAAAATAATGTTATTTTTTAATTTTATAAATTTTGTTGTCAGAAACCAATAACTATAGTATGAGTAAATAATATGTTTTTTAAAGTTTTTTTTCTTTTTCTTTATTAATTTCAATTATAATATTAGATTTCAAATTGTTTACAATTTCTTAAAATAAATTAAATTTATTGATCTTATCGATTGCTGTGTGGTAAAATTATTAAGTTTACAAGAATTATTTATTACAAGAATCTTATACAGACTTATAAAATAATTATATTTATAGCCTATTATTATTATTATTATTACTATTATTATTATTTTTATTATTATTATTATTATTATTATTATTATTATTATTATTATTATTATTATTATTATTATTATTACTATTATTATTATTATTATTTTTATTATTATTATTAATTATTAAGTACAATTATTACTATTATTGTTTATTATGGATTTAAAATATATTTCTTGATTTGTTTTTTAAATATCCGAATTTTCTTTATTTCTTTGAGTGCGTTTGGTAAGTCCTTAAATTGTTTGAGACACCTATATAAACAACTATTATCTCTATTGTTCGTTCTAAATAATGATAAATAGAAATTACATTAATTACGTGTGTTATAACGGTGAACGTCAAGTAAAGTTGTGCTTTGAATAATTATTTATAATTTTGAATGTTATTTAAACTTAAATATTTCTCAGAATAAAGTAGATTGGTTGGATGTCTCACATGATAAAAATGGATTTGTTTGATGGTTTTTTTGTGTATAATATCTAGTTTCGAAATTAACTGCTGAGTAGCACCACTTCAAATTGGATTTAGATAGGTAATGTGGGATAAAATAAAAGAAGAATAAATTGCGTAAAGCGCCTCGGTTGAAATGAAATGTCTTAGGCGTCGTATTATAAATATTATGTATGGAGAGATTCTTTGGATTATTTTATGAATATGATTCATCCATTTCAATTTACTATCAATGACTAATCCTAAGTAATTATAGCCACTCACAATTTCTATAGTTTTGGTATTAAAGTTAAATGGGTTAAGGGTTAAGGGTTAAGTTATTATAGATCAGTATTTATTACTGTTGAAAAAGTAGAACTAAATATGAAAGTGGCTGTAAAACTTTGGAAAAAATAGGTATAGTATGAGTTGTAGTAAAAAATTCATTTTTAAATATTAAAATATTTTTGTTACGTATCTGACATGCCGTGTCTGACGCACATATTGAGCTAGTTTAAACTGAGTTAATAGCTTAAAAAAAATATTATTTTTCAACTATATTTATTAAATATTTTTCCTGACGCATTCCGTATATTTAACTACTTATTCGTAGTAACGACTTGAACAGGAAGCAAAAAGAGAGATCAAGATAAGTTTAACAAATGGATGGCTCCAATTAGAAATACACTTTGGGTCAATAAACTTTGAGCTGAAAGTCAAAGTCTTTGTCCTTCTAATAATTATTAATGTCGCTAATTTTAGATTGTTTGTTTTTAGTTTGTTTTTTCCAGATAGAAGAAAATAATCAAAAGAGTTTTTTATTCCCTTCAATATGCCGGTGAAGAGCAAAATTGAGGACTGTTCCAATTTTAATGCACTACAAACTTCCATTATTTTGTTAAATTTAAAAGTAATCTTCAAGACCAACCATGAATTCAATTTTGGCTCTTTTCTTCAGATATCCTTTATCAAACAAGATCCTATTAAGGACTTTTGAGAGATAAAAGATTTTAACCTAACATAATTCAAACGCTTTCGGTCATTTAAGTCGTCTAACAAAGTTTTAATTGTCAGCTATTTTATATCGTCGCCCCGCAGTTATACTGTCGTACATCACAAAATTGAAAAAAAATCAACTGGAAATGCCATATTTATTAATTTTTGATGCTCTATCGATCTGTGTATTCGACATTATCCTATGTAGCATAGATCCAAAGATATTTCATTGCTACTTTGCCGTAGTCGACTAGGATTGATGTTTTTATTATTATTTTAACTAAAATGCCAAATTTCTGGAAATGCCAAATGACAAATTCGTGCAATTATTTTGACGTAGGTTGACAAATAACAGATTGTTGCTTGTAATTTTAATGTAATGCCCAACATGTTTGAGATGCGTGTGATAACAATTTTGAAAATTATATTTAAGTATACATTAAGATTAATTTTTTAAGTTGTTAACACTTCATATACTACGTTAACACTAAATTAAAGCTGGCTTTTTATGTTCCTAAAGTTTACTATTAATATTTTTCAAGTAAATTAACTAATAATATTTAAAAATTCCAATGTTATAATATGAAGTACAACTTTAATTCTGTTGTATAGTTAAACTTAAAATAATTTTATATTTTGCTTATTAAAACGAAGATTGGATTTCCTATTCTTATAAATTTAGAAAAAAGTAATATTTTAGATTAAAAAATAATACACTTATTTTGGCGTATATACACGCTGGGTGGCGCATTAGGTAGAGCGCCTGCCTTTCAACCGAAAGGTCCCAGGTTCGATTCCCGATGAAGCAAAAAAAAAAAATGCTTTATGGATTTTTAGACCTGGTCCACTTACCCTTTGTCATTGGAATATAATAAATGGCAAAAAATAATTGAGAATAATCTAATAAATTAAATAAAAATAGAAACTATTCTATTTAAGAAGGCTTAGTTTCTGACAATAGCAGTAGTTTTCCACATTTAATGAGTAGATAAGAAATTGCAATACCGTACTTAATTAAGCACGAAAAGGTGATTTTACCTAAGTTACTGTAGAGTGTAAAAACAAAAACAATGGTTTTCAGTAAAAGGTCCGTAAAGTCTTAATTCTTGTTCCAAAAGACGTTGTCTTTATACCTCTAAAAGATAGCTTATGAACAATACTACTACTAAAAAATATTTAAACATACTACTACTTTTTTGGCTCAATTTTATTTTATTTCGTCTCAAACTTCAAACTCAATTCCCCAAAAATCAATTTTCTGGATATACGACAAAAAAATTGGTGATCTCTTTGTATATTAGAATTGCATATAAGCCAGAGGGCATTAACAATGCTCCGCATTACTTTGTTTTATAACGTTTGGATAATTTAAATATGTAGCTTAGCCCAACCCGTATGCCCAGACTGGCTTCAATATTTGATTGTACATCAAAACTTTGTTATATATTGAAACCATAGATGTCTGCTCAATTAGCCAATACAAGTGAATTCATTTCAGATCTAGTTTTCAAATCCATCTAACCTTTAATTCATCTGATTGTATTTCAGACCCATCTAAGCTTTGTGTCAAGCGTCATACAAAAATATTTTGTTGAATTTTTATATGGTATGACGACATTCTTTATCCTTACTGGAATTTTTTTGACAGAAATTTTGTAAAATTTTATTTAATTGATGAATATTTTATTATTTATAAGTTTGTGTAGCATACAATTTTTCACAAAAATCATTAAATTATTTTTAATTTAAATTTTAAATAAATTAATTCCATGTGTTCATTAAATTACTGTCATTAAATGAGCAAATCCGCATTGTTTGATGAATTAATCTATCAACCTGTCAATTCGATTTTAATTTTAATATATTATAATAAAAAAAATCGAATTCCTTTAATTGTTTTTCATTTTATTTGAAACGTATTAAAAAACAAAGAAAACAAAAAAAAAACAATTTTCAATTGAGAAAACTTCCTAGACCATGAACTAATAATGAAAATAATAAAATGTCTGCCCGTCTTCATAACTTTCATTATGCGGTAACAAATAGAGTTTAAATCAAATACAAAAAAACACAAAAAAAAAAACAATAAAAAAAACGAAAAATCAAAACAGACAAAAAAAATCGAAAATAAAAGTTTTACCATAATTGAAAATATGTAGAGAGAGAGAGAGAGTTAGTTAACGAAGTTCAATGCACATGACTGTGTATTATTATATTGTAACTGATGGCTGATAAAAGAAAAAAAAAAAAAAAAACAATTCTATATGGAGCGTCAAAGAAAATTTTCTTAATCAAGACAATTTTTTTTTTTTTCATTTAATTGTGCAATATTTCATCTTACGCTTTGTTATAATTCAACCGGACCGGAAATTCTTAACCGAATAGGATATAATGGTGAGTCTGTGATGATTTGCTTTTATCCCATTGCTGGTGGTTAAATAAAATTTTGTGCAAGGATAAATGAAATTTCCGTTATCTACAATAGAAGCAACAGTTTAAAATTAGACCGGAAGAATTTTCTGTAAATTTTGTTTCATTTTGGGAAAATTGTAGTTAGAGCTGCCAAATATTTTCAGACCAACAAAAACAATATATAACAGAAATATAAAATTTCTTTTTGTTTTTGATACTCTTCTTTATTTGTTATAATTCTATCACGTTTTACTTATAGTTTTTATCCTCTTGTTATTATCAACATTATTTAGAAGACTGTAAGATTTTAACTTTATTCTAAAGATGAGAGATGAATTAAGAAAATTATTTTTTTTCTTCTTTTTCTGTTTTTGTGTTTTTTTTTTGTTTGTGATAATTTTTTTGTTTTATGTTGAAAGAGGTTACTGTCCTTAATAGTGTTATTTGTTTTATAAAATGTTATCAACAGGGAATTCGTTTATTATTATAGTGTTGTCCTATACATTTTGCAATTAAAATATAAACAATTAAAAAACTTAATGGAACTGGAGCCTAAGATACTGTTTTTTTTTTGCCAGGAGAAAAAGACAAAAAAAAAAATGAAATATTAAGAATTTATTGTTCTTGTAAGAACTGACTGTAAAAGTAACGGAAAAAACAAAAGAAAGTTTTGTTTTCAAAAGATTTTTTTTCTTTATGATTATTTGATGGATTTTCCTTTTTTTTGCTTTTTTTTTTTCTCTGATTTTGTAAAATATACGTTTTTTGGGAGATTACAATGGTAGATTAGTAGAGTTTTAATAGCAAAATTTTTTGAAGGATTAAAAAGATTTTATGACTAACCAAAAGAAATGGAATAATTGTTTTTTTTATATTTACTAAAAATAACTGTACATTTGAATAAAATCATAAAATTTGTTTTTATTTTGTTTAGTAAATAACCCAAGGCTGTATAATAATAATTATTCTCTAAATAATACAAATACTAAGGTCTATTTAATTTCTACCAACATTTTTATACAGTGAAATTCATATTATATTTTAGATTTTTGAAGTGATTAAGTCCATTTTAGGGGAGTGATAGAATATCCAATCTGTATTTGTGGTTTTTTTTATATGTCTGATATTATATTATGTAGTATTAAAAACGGATACCGTCTTTAGAACTTATCTTAAGTTTATATTAGTAATAATTTTACGGAGATTTATAAATTCTTTGAGTTATGGTCTTGTGGGACAATTGATATCAGGCACCATTTAAAATGCAAATCAAACCCCAATTAAATTGAAATTTTGTTTTTTTGGTTTGAACCTGGCTAATAAGATGCATATTGCAGCGTTTTTTAAATTTTATTATAATAAAGTCAAGAAATTTTTAAATAAGAAAATCAATGATTGGTTTTATATTAGAAAGGTGGTATTCAATTAAATTCCATAAAAGCTGTTAGCGTAACAATACTCGTTTTTGGCGAATATCCGTTTCTTTTAATCTCTTAAATGAGACTCATGTCCAATAAAACATACATAGGTATATTTGCTCAAAGTACGTTTATGGAAATATATTTTAGAACTACATACAACGGTTAATTTAATTTTTGTTTTTTTTTTGTAAATAATATTTTAAACAAATGGTTAATACAAGCTCTTCAATTAGCACCATAATGGTGCCTAAAGTAACCCTGAAGCATATATTTACCGAAACACATTTTCATAAAATGATGGTAAGTTATGCGATACCAATTTTTAGTCAAACATGTTCAGCTGCAATCAAAAGTATGATACAAGCCAGAATGATACATTTAATAAAAATGAAAGTTGTCCTAAGGCTACTGCCGAATTTATTGAAAAAATTTATAACGTATTTGACGGGTTGAACAGCAAAACATTGTATAGTTCAAATCCAAACTGTAATGCCTTATAAATGAACCATAATATTTACAAATAGCTATTTTCAAGTGAGCAACAAAAATTAAATTATTACAATTCAAATTACATAATATTTACAAATAAAATTACATAGTATTTTTAAAATACATAATTAAAACATTTTTGTTTTTTCTTTTGTAAGCGTTAAATTTTAGAAAATTTATTAGATTATTAATATAATTTTATTTACTTAGTTTCTATTTGTAACACTCTCTACATGTTACTTCTATTACCACATCATACTATCAAAAACATTTTTATTTGTGAATTGTAAAGGTCGTTTTATATTTTTGATATGTGTTTTCAGTATGAAAGTCAAATTTTGGGGATTCTGAGGGAGATGTTGTATCGGCACAGGACTTACCTTGTGTAACATATGTTCTAAACTATTCGACGTAGACATAAAGTATGTACTTACGAGTAATAGAAAAAATGAGACCTTTCCAACAGTGTATACAAATATTGTGTACAAGGGTATTTTCAAATATCCTTTTCGTCCTTAAAGTATAAGATGCGCAACTAAGACATATACTTTTGGAAAGCTAGGAATTCCAGCTATCGTTGGGATATGATCATTAGGTCCTACGCCAATACAACATCTCCCTCAGAAGAGTCTAAATTTTCATATTCGTTTTTCCTCAGGCCAAAAACGGGTATAGCGACCCTCACAAATGTTCATTAAATTTAATGGAGTATATCACCTTATGTGAACATCAATGCAATCAACCTGGGCACCTTTTTTAAAGTGGAGCGAAATGAATTTTTTTATAGCCAAAAGTTAGGTTATGAACCTTTGCATACTTGCGTACCGTTGGCTATTCGAAAAAGGATAGTTAAAGCAAAGAAAAAGAAAGAAAAAGGAAGAAGAAAAGTTTTTTGGGGAAAAGCGAATAATGTTGTTACTATTCGTCGTCTGCAAATCAATTTCGATCGATTACTCCGATTCGGACGCATATGTTTTTTAAGATAAGTTTTTGATTAGGATGTTATCGGTTTCATTTTCAAGTAGACTTAGTTAGTCGTCTTATGATTGTCTAAGAACTGAAAGCGATAACAAAATTAAACTTAATAAGTTGAAATTTGTATCATAATAGGGCATGGAGTGTCTACAAATAATGTATATTTTTAATATGTATATATATAAAAAATTATGTTGAAGAAATGAGACTTTCAGACAGTAGTTCTTTCATAATTTGTTTTCCCGTACGATTTTCAGGCTTTGGACTACTCCATCCTATTATTTATAATTAGTTCTAAATACTGAGGTTTAATATGTTATAGAGGTTACAATAAATTATGAGGTTAATTAAGTAGAATATGGTTTATATAGACGCTTTGCCCCAACTTAATACATTATTATTAAACTTCTTTCTTTTCAGAAGTTCAGTGTGCTTATATGGACTACATGCTTTGCTGTCTATTTTTTTCTTTAATATTTTCCAATTTGGTTATTATGTAAAACTATTACTGAATATTCTGAACATCCAAAAGTATTCTAGAAAACTACCAATTTCATTTTTGTTGTAGATATATTCTTGAAAATACGACCCTTAGCGAAACTAGACAGAAAAAATGAAAGCCAAGACGAAAATGATAAAAGTAAAAAATTATACGCAACGCAATAGATTATGACGTAAGTTAATATGGAAAGAAGAGTTTAAAGTAAAGGTGAAAATTGAACAAGTTTGAAAACTGGTCTTTAAAAACTTCTCAGTGGTGTCGGCATTTGGACTGTGTAAAGAGGGTAATGATAAATGTATTGAGCATACATGCTGGGTGCAAAAAAATTGAATGGATGATGCAAAAAAATTGTTTTATTGGTTTTTGTTGGTTGGGGTTGGCAAACAATGAAAAAGCAATATTACTCTCCGAGTTCTTCAAACAAACATTCACAAATGAAAAAAACAATACCTGCAGTCTACCGATAACTGACTATGAAAATAATGAAGTCAACATTAAAAGGGTCACTACAGAAGAAATAAAATTATGCACCAAAAAGAGAATAAACCATCAATGCTATATTTAGGTTGAAAGAATTTCCTAAAGTCTGGAAGGTAGCCCAAGTCATACCAATACTTAAACCTGGAAAAGATGCTACATTAGCAACATCGTACCGACCAATTAGTCTCTTGCCTATTCTTTCAAAAATATTCGAAAAATTATTTTTTGATCGACTAGAACCAATATTAGTACAAAAAAATCTAATACCGAATCACCAATTTGGATTCCGACGACAACATTCAACAATACAACAAGTCCATAGAGTGATAAATAAAATAGCTATGGACCTGGATGATAAAAAGTTCTGTGTTGGTATCTTCTTAGATGTGGCAAACGCGTTCGACAAAGTCTGGCACGAAGGCCTACTACATAAGCTGAGAAACTTCTTGCCAAAGGGATATTACCTAATTATAAAAAGCTATTTAAGTGATCGTTATTTCTTTGTTAAATACAAGTCTGAATGTTCAAATATAAGTAAAGTAGAAGCAGGAGTACCACAAGGCAGTGTTTTGGGTCCAGTTTTATATCTCCTGTATACAGCTGATATTCCAATTCCAAGAAAACAGAATACACTATTAGCAACATTTGCAGATGATATTGTTCTACTTGCTTCACATGACTGCTTAAAAACAGCTACTAAACAGGTACAAAAAATTATGAATAAAACAATGACTTGGTTCAAAACTTGGAATATCCAAATTAATGAAGACAAAACTACTCAAATTATATATACAACAAGAACTCGATACGACCCTGAACCAATAATGATAAATAATAAAGAAATAAAAATCGAAAATCAAGCTAAATACCTAGGGATGCACATTGACAATAAATTGAAGACATGGAAGAACCACATAATCCACAAACGTAATCAAATAAGGCTAAAATCCGGACAACTACAATGGCTTTTGGGAAATACATCTAAATTGACAATGAACAACAAGCTGCTACTTTACAAAACAATCATAAAACCGATATGGACATATGGTGCAGAAATCTGGGGTACCTCAAGCAATACCAACATTAATTTAATACAAAGAGCACAATCAAAAATAATTAGAACGATAGCGAGAGCCGAATTTTATGTGAGGAATGATGATCTACACCGTGATTTAAAAATACTAACAATAAATGAAGAAATTAAAAAGACAAGTTTAAAATATCAACAAAAAATATGAACCCATTCTAACAATGACATTAGCACTCTACCAGAACAAGAAAGAATAAGAAATAGACGCCTGAAAAAATACAGACCAAATGATTTAATAAATAGATTTTAAGTTTAAAAAAAAAAAAAAAAATAAAAAAAAAAATAAGCAAAAATATAATGTAAATTAATTTTAGAAAAAAATTACTATATAAAATTATTGTATAGTTATACTCTACCCAAAATGTAAGGAAAATTACAAGGTGTCTTGTCCTATATTACGACAGATGTAAATAAAAATGGGAATTAAAAAAAAAAAAAACAAAATTGGTTTTTCAACCTGGTCTAGTACCCATTGTCATTGGGATATAATAAATGACAAAAAATAATTGAGAATAATCTGGTAATAAATTAAATAAAAATAGAAACTATTCTATTTAAGAAGGCTTAGTTCCTGACAATAACCGTAGTTTTCCACATTTAATGAGTTGATATAAGCTAGTAATTTGTTAAATAAATATTCGAAATATTGTTGATATTGTATTGTAAAATTGCAGTACCGTACTTAATTAAGCACGAAAAGGTGATACCTAAGTTATTCGTCAGCTGATTTAATACTTGTCGTATGTCGTGTTTACTGTTTTTTGTTTAAACTGATATAGAGGTGTGTGGGGTGCTTTTTCGAATGTGCTAATCTGTTTTTCAAAATTTCATTTAGTTTTAGAGATATCGAATATTCACTTTGTCGTATCTTCACAGTGCTTCGTCATTATTTTGTTGTATGTTCCAAAAAGAGCTACATACGACAATTTTCAATTAATATCGTGAGAATGTATATCTTGTTGCATGTTCATTACAAGCAGCTACTTCCAAAGTTCTGTAAAACGTTCACATACGCTAAAATGTTATCATAAATAAAAACAAGATATTATCGTATGTTTTTAGTTGAAAAAAGAACTTATTAAAAAAATCCTATTCACATACAAGCAATATTTACTTAATTGACAAATATCACTTTGTTGTATGCATTCTTATTTTGTCGTATTTCCAAAAAGCTCTAACATATTTGTTATAAATCTCGACATACGACAATATTTTACTATCATAATTTTAAAATATTTTCAAATACATTAATTTTAAAAAACTTTATAGGTATGGTGTAAAAAGCATGTACAATTGTTTTTCATACTATGCAAGTTTGAAAAGAGGTCGGATGTAAGAAAAAAAAGTTATTGATGTTTGAACTTTCAAATTCAATTTGGCACGAATGGACATACACAAATTAAATCAAGTATTAAATCAGTTGACGTCAAGAGTGTAAAAATTTAATATTCATGTTTATTATATTTCCCGATAAATTTTTTTTTACTACTCATTTGTTGTTGCAGCTCTTGAATGGAATCTGCCAAAGAAAGTGTGGTCATTCTAAGACAAAGTGGCGCCGAACAGTTATGAATGAAGCAATCACATGTGAAAAAACTTGAAGTGACCTCAAGTGGCTTTTCCAAAATCCAAGTTCGGTGGAGAAGTTTATTGATGCCCTAAGTAAGCACGAGGATCGACAGAATCAATGATGATGACTAACTTGTTGTTTGATCTAATTCAACTCATTTTTACTTGCTTTTATTTAGCTTGCAATGTGATTTATTTATTTTATTGGGCGATGTAGGGGTCAAAATAAATTTTTATTTTTTGTTAGCTCAGTTGATTAAGTCGTCAAGTTAATATCACAAGGTTTGTGAGCTCGATTCTCCAAATTGTTATTTTTTTTAAAATATTTTTTTTTTATGTTCGATTTCATAGAATTCAATAAAATCTCCTTTGATACAGCCATCATAAAAATTATTGAATTGTGAGAATCCTTGCAGAAAAATTAAATTACACTTAGTATCTTTCATATTAATTTTCAGCAGTATTTTATAGTCGTATATAATTATCTTTGTAAACATTTATTATTTCTGTAAACAAACACACATAATTTAAAACTAACTGGCTTTTGTAAATAGAAAACCAAAATTAACCAAAAGAGTTTAAGTTTAAATACGATTTAAGTTTTTTTTCTTGGATTACACATTGCGAAAGTTTAAACATAATCCAAATTCATATTGAAACCATAAAAACCATAAAAAACAACAATTTTCATATTACCTTGTTTTATTTGTAATGTTCTTCTATTTAGACTTCTCTAAGCTCTCCAATACTTTCGAAAAATTACAAATTTTTACTAAAGTAACAAAAATATACATAATAATTACACAAACTGCTATACTTTAACTTAAATGTGGTATCCTTTAAGGATGAGTCCATGAAAAAAAAAGAAAAACTAATTTAAAATTTTATTGCTATTGTTTTAGTCATCATTAGCGGATGCAATTTGCAAAATAATTAAAAGAAAATTAAAGATTGGGTCTGTCATCGTCTTGCAATATTGTACAATGCGCTACTTCTTAAAGTTTTCCTTTTTTTTTAAGGATCCTTATTGTCTTTAACATTTTTTTTTTTTTTTGTTTTTTAAATGTAAAGAATTTTTTGGTTAGTTAAAAAATATTATTCTCATTAAAAAGGTATATAATAAAAAGAAAAGTAAAAAAAAAAAAAATATTAAAATGATTTTTTCTTTGTTTGTTCTCAGCCAATAAAAAACTAAAACCGCAATGCAGCCAATATTATCCTCTTACAAATTAGCATAATTTTCTCGGTTTTTTTTGAAGTTTAATTTTTGTCGTTTTTGGCTTTTGTTTTTGTTTTAGTTATTCAGTTGTGAAAAACAAAAAAAAATACACAAAGAAATTCAAGTTTGGCTACAAGTAGAAATTTTCGTCTTTTTAAAGAAAATGAGAAAAATGCGAATTTCTTTTGTATCCTGCATTTCCGGTTTGAAAGTAGCGCTTTAATTTTTGTTGTCTGTGTCTGCTTAAAATATGAAATTTTATATTATTGTGTCGGTCCGTCTGTTACTACTTGATTTTTCTTGTACACGTTCTAATGTTTGATGGATATTAATTATTGTGTAATATTTAAAAAGTTGAATTAGATATGAAATTACATTAAAATTCGTTGTTGAGATTTGGTTATTAGATCTATTGTAGTTTGAGTGCCCTTCATATTATATTTAATTTATTTTATATCATTTTTTTAATTAATTTTGAAATATTTTGCTTGCTCTACGTCATCACATAGTATGTATATGTTGATCAGTAATTATATTTTAATATTGATATTGGCTTAGGTCAATAAACATATTTTGTCAATTTAAATGTTAACAAAATATAATGCTAGCACTTACGTTAATAATATAAAAAAAATTTATGTAATTATAAATTTTTTTAGATGTGCAATATTAAAATTTCTATGTCATTTTACTTTTAATAAAAAGAACAAGTTCGATTTATTAATTAATATTCAATCTTTATACATTTTACATTTTATATCATCATTGTATCTATAAATATTATTATTATTTCTTTTAACAAATAAAATATTTTTAGGAAGTTGTTTCATTCATCATAACACTATTAGAACTAATAACTAGGTATTTATAGTGTTAGATGACCTATAGAACTCCTATTTTCATTTTTGATTGATTTATTATTATTTTAAATTTGATTTGATTTATTTACATCTGTGAGTTATAAAAATCGACCAAAATTTCAATGTAAAGTGTTATTTTTATAAACATCTTCTAATAAATTATAAAATCAATCAAAATGAAAATAGGAAATGTATAGGTAGTCTAACACTATAAATACCTACTGATGAGTTCTAATAGTGTTATGATGAACGAAACAATTTCCTAAAAATACTTACTTTAAATAAGTAATATTATAAGTGTAATCACAATAAGTTCATTTGCCCAAAATTACATAATCTAATCTACTTTATATAATAAATTAATTTATTTATTTATTTTAACAGTGGATCTGCAGATAAATGCGTCGGCCTGCATTCAGGTCTTTTCAAAGTGTAGGCCCATATTATATTATATTATTTTTATTGGTTTTTAATTATTATATTATATTAGAACCGCTGTGTTCAGCAATTTCAGCATTACTGTTCACAATTTTCACCATTTGAAAAAAAATTCTCTTCTCACGGGTCTTGAATCCGTGATCCATGGTCGTTACAATTTAATTTATTTTGTATTATTGAATAGAAATCAGAGTTATACACCCATATTCTCTCAGACCCATCGTTGACGAGAAGAAAAAATTGATATAGTCTTGTATCGCTGAATATGCATTTCTATTAGACACTGTAAGCGGCGCGATAGAAAATTTTATTTGTTGGTACTACTGATCATTTTTTACTGTCAAAAAAATATTGGTATATAAACAAAATAGGTTTATAAAATTTTTGGAAAGTATTAGTGGGGTTTAGTTTTAAAATATTTTTTAAATAAAAAATATATATAAATATATTTATGTTTTAAATATTTTTTAGTTCAGTACAAAAACATTAATAGTAAAACATTAATAGTAAAAATAATTTTTTTTTTTCAAAACAAAAACACAATTTTAATAATATTGTAAAAAAAATAATGAAAAATTGTTTATTAAACTTTAGTTAACTATTTTATCTAATCAATTTTATCTACTCAAAAAACATAAAATACTTTGGCGATATACTCTATCGTTTGGAATTTTTGGCGAGATACAAAATGGCTATCACGTCTCGTCAAAGGTCTAACAGAAATTACTCACAAGACTGTTTTGACATTTGCCGTTGCGGTAATTTACTATCGCGTCTGTGGTGTCTAACAGAATACAAAACTATCAAAGATATTTTCCCGCGATCTCACGAGATGGATCTAACAGAATATGGGTGATAAACTCTGATGACTTTCTTTAAAATTAAATAATATTAATGAAGTGAAATTCGATATTTATTATTAAGAAACTAGAGAATTATTTCATCAAAATGCAAACATAAAATAATATTTTGATCCACACAAAATTCAATAAAGTAAAATGAGTATCTATATACCCATATGGGATATGTATAATACAAATATACACAATCAGAGTATGTACTCGAATTTAAAAGGAAATTATATGTAGATGAATACTCAGAGAATGCGTATTCTACACTAATATTATTATTGTGTGTTGTGTAAACCAATCAATGCAAGCTTTAAAATCAATTTATATGAATGGTATTAGATTAAAGACATCACTACGACAAATCCGCTTAATATCGATTACACAAGAATATTATGATGAGAGAAATTTGAAAGCAGTTCCCAAAAATAATATTTAACTTTTAAAAACGTAAAAAACACATAAACTGAAATTTGGCATTAAAATATAGTGATTTACGTTATTATAATGTTAATTGATGATTATTGTAATTTGTAGTTGATAAATATCACAAATAAGAGACGAATATTGTATTATAGTACCCAAATACTTATATAATATCATATATACTATTTGTATTATTTGAATATTCAATATCGGGGTAGGTCGGTGGAAGTGGCTATTTGAGTTGGTTCTTTATTATTTGCCTTTGAAATAAACTTAAAACAATCTTAGCCTAGAAAAAGTTTAAGAAAAACGGCTTTACTATAACTAATTACTATTAATATTTAAACTTATTTTAAATTTTTATGTTAATTTTATTTTCTTACTATTTATTTTGGATCACTTGTAATTATTACTGCATGTTAACATGTTTATTCTTATATTATATATTGTAAAAATAAGGCTTAAAAATCAATATTAAATTTTTTTTTTGTTAAATAAAAACTCTAGGCTGAGCTAACTAGCTTAACCTAATCATTAAGCCTACTTAATCTAAGTTAACCTAATTGTGAAACCTAATATGTATTTATTATGTATTTAGTATATAATTGTGGTTGAATGTGTTTTCTAACCATCAATATTATCTGTTAATGTTTTTGTCTCTATCTGGTATAGGCATGTTGTATTTTAAGCTGTCTCCATTTATGTGGCCCAGATTGTAATCAATCATTATTTACATGTGGCTCGGTCTATACTGATCTACTATACTGATATCTACTATACTGATATAGTATAGGGATATGATTTTCGTCTTGAATATCACAATTTTGATCAAGGAATATGAAATGCTCAGGTGCAATAAATCCCGTGAGCATAATGTTTTTGAATCAATTTTATTAGAAAATTGTCGATTCTGATTATGTTTGCTTCCTTATAAAAATATTTATTGGAGTAATAATATTTGTAGTCGGACTCGGGCTTTCTGGATATATTAGTACAAACTCTTATGCATTTTCTTTCGAACTTACATAATTTTCCTATTAGACTTGCGTTGATATTGTACCATATGGGCACACCATATGCAAGTACTGGCCTAATTAATGTTTGGTAACAGATTATTTTTACTTCGTTACATTGTAAAAAAGCTTTTTTGCTGTCATAAAGGACTTATTTCCTTCCGTGATTGTATATTTAACATGTTCGATGCGTAGCTCAAATTACGATGCAGAAGAACACCGAGATATTTGATAACGTTTTTGTTTGCTAGTGACGAGCCGTCAGGAGATTTGATAAAAAAAACGTTTCCAATTCTTTTTAGTGTCTGAATTTGTCGACCGACTGTATTTCGAAATAATACAGTTTCACATTTATTAAAGTTCACTTTTAATTTCCATATTTTGCAATTAATCCAAAATGATATTAAACTTTTTTTGAACTTTTGTTTGAATGGTGCTTTCTTTGCTACACGCTGAATAGACTATTATGCATTCAACGCGCCTTGTTGAAGGCTATTTTCTATGAAAAAAAATTTTCCAGTCGAAGTTGATTGATTAGCAATCAGGAATGTGTTATTATATAACATGTTCTTGATAATCATTATTAAGGAGGTTAGCAAGCCATATTGTATTAATTTATAGATTAAACCATCCAACCAAATTGAATTGAATGCTTTTTCTTGCTTAACTAATGGCGTAATTTTTATTAACAAACTAACAGATATCGGAATACATGATTATTCTTAACTCAGGAGTTGACCCGTAAAATATTATTAGAATATTATCTATATTTTACATGCAACTGTTATCAAATAAACGATGTATATTTTAGTTATTTTATTGGTAATATCCTTTTCGATGGACAAACTGATATTATGATAATTTGTTGTTATACATTATTTTCCTTTAAAATTCAATTGTGTAAACTGTTTAAAAAACAAAAACAAAAACGGATAAAATAATATGCCAAAATGGTAATTATCCTTTCCTTTGTCTATATGCATTATGTTTTCTAGTATACATTTTTGTAAATTATGAAGTACTTTTTATGTAATTGCCATAATATCGTCGTTATTAGAGAAAATAAAAATTGTTTTCTTATTACTCTTTTTTTTTTGTTTTTCTTTATTTTTTAAATTTTAGATTAAATGGATGTGAGAGGGATATACTGATTATACATTGATTAAAATTACAAAATAAATTTTATTTATTTAAGATATGACAACAAAAATTAAAAAAGTGAAAATAATTGAAAAATTATTCGATAAAACCCAGATAATTTTTTTACGAATTAAAGATTAACAATACTTAGAATATTAAATTATAAAAAAATTACATTATTTATTTATTTATCATTTTATTTAGTTCATATAAAACTATTTATAATTACAATAATATTCATATATTAATTAATAAAATTTAAATCGTTATTAAATTTAATATTAATAATATTATAACACAGTTACTGTTGTATGTACTAGTATATTTAGTGTTTAGAACCAGCACATCAGACATCTGAATTAGAGACGAAAGCTTGTTATATTTTTTATCTGTAACCGTTGTAGAAGTAGAACACGAATTCTTCTTGAAATAATATTATGTCCTGTTACAATACTATCTATTCCAAGCCTTAAAAAAAATATTTCTTTCCTCTTCATTTGAATATTTAACTCAAAATAGAGTTTTCTATTTCCGCAAAATAATTAATTTTTCTTAGCATATCGTCGTAATTTAAGCATAACATTTTTGTTACCTGCGTGGAGTAACAGATTCTACAATAGCTGTCCATTCTGGCTTAAAATTTTTTGTAACGTTTGCATACAACGGTGAGACCATGAGATTAAGTAGATGGTAGTTTTATAATTTCAGTATTAATTAGAGGATTAACCAATATTGCCCTGGATATGTTCTATAATATTTTGCTGCTGGTATTTCTCCAATGAGAATGATTTTTTGCAAATTTAGTAACTTTATAAAACTGACAACGCAAGATTTACCACCATGGCAACAAACGAATATTTTTTTTCTGCTTCTCAATATTTTATTTACAAAATAAACATTAATTTTAATTTACAGATGTTCCTGCATTGGTGAATTAGAAATGTTTCGGGATGGCAAATTCAAGGACACAAACCATTTAATATCCCAACAAATAATTTGCGACCGATGAGACGCATGAGACCGTATGCGACCGAAATTTAAGAGTAGAATATTTTTTTAAAATCCCACAATTTTTTTTTAGTCTCATGCGTCCACATGCATAATGTTTAAAATTGAATTTTAAAACTTGTAAGAGTAAATTACTTAAATCCTTTTAATTATTCTCAATCTTTTTTGTTTTTATTTTTATAATTTTGTTGCCGCATATTAATTTTACTATTAATGTAATGCATATTAAACATACAAGTGCGAGTGAGATGAATAAACAAACTAACTGAGATACAATATTAAACATGTAAGTGCGAGCGAGAATAGATATGAGTAAAAATAAATATGCATTGAATTGAAATGTACATATCCATGCATAGTCACAATTATTCGTTCAGTGAGTGCAGTTAAAAAATTTTACGGGTAAAAATAATTTTAATATAAATATGGATGGAAATGGCCGCGGGTAAATGGGTCCACGCGCAATGTCGCACGAGTACAATAAAATTATAATCTAAAATGATAAAAATTTTAGTTCATAAATTTGATTGTACCTACTCGTGAGACAGAGATTATGGACCCATTTACCCGTTCGAAATCGCTTTATTCAACATTATTTCGATAGAAGTATTTTTAATATATAAGTCTAATATTAAAATTGACTAATATAATTTCAGATATATATTTCATCAGTGTGTGCGACTAACTTAAAAGTGACGCAAAAGTCCTGGTGAAGGAAATATGTTACTTCCGAAATATCGATATTGGCAATAAAACACAAATATAATGTTAGTGAAAGGAAACTCAACGTTAATTGAGATATATATAACTATTTTTTATTTTTATTTATATTAACTGTAAATGAAATCAAATAGAGTAATAACCTAATATAAATTGAATTAATTATTTTTTGTTAAACTAAACTGGAAAATAAAAATACAAACTTATGTAAAGAAATAACAAATACTTATTATTACTATAACTAATTACTGGAACTACTGGAACCTGTGGAGTATTCTTAACCCATAAGTATATATAATTTCTCAAAATTTTTGCGCATCTTAATCCCAAAACAATTAGTTACGCTTAAGTCAAACCTGCTCTTGTGGTCAGAATACGCCAATGCAAACGCATGCAATGCTATTTTCTGGACTCTTGTCCATCGCATTAATACATCGCATTGCTAACTCATGAGTCCATACAATGTCTCAAAATATTTCGAATTTTGATAACAAGGGCATTAGTTGTGCTTGACTCAAACCGACGCATGCATGCTATTTTCTGGACTCTTGTCCATCGCATTGCTAACTCATGAGTCCATATAATCCCTCAAAATATTACTAATCTCGATCGCAAGAGCATTAGTTGAGCTTGACTCAAACTGACGCATGCAATGCTATATTCTGGACTCTTGTCCGTCGCATTAGTACATAGTATTGCTAACTCATGAGTCCATATAATCCCTCAAAATATTACTAATCTCGATCGTAAGAGCATTAGTTGTGCTTGACTCAAACCAACGCATGGAATGCTATTTTCTGGACTCTTGTCCATCGCATTGCTAACTCATGAGTCCATATAATCCATCAAAATATTGCGAAATTCGGTCACAAGAGCACTAGTTGTGCTTGACTCAAACCTACTCTTGCATTCAGAATGCGTCAACCGGGACCCATGTAGCGGTATTTTCTGACACATAACCACAATTTATACGGAAATGCGACGACATATGGTGGACTTTTGTGTGGGGACTGAGCGGACGCGAGCGGTCGCATTTACGGGCACAAATTGAAAATTATTTGTTGAGTATGTACTTTATTTTTGGGTAATTTTAATATCGTTCTGATAACCTTAAAAAAATACTTCTAATTTAAAAAAGCTACATATTTTATTAATTTTATTGAATTTAACTATTATTCAGATCATATTTTGTTCTTGTATCAAATATAATATAGTGGATTTAGAACTTGGACATATACTTCTATAAATGATTTACTTGAAAGATGGGCACAAAAATTAGTGTCTACTTTTTAATTTTTTTCTTATTTAATAATCGGTAGTTTTTTGCGGTAATATTTTGAAAAAGTTTCACATTTAAATTTATGGGTTTCTATCTTTAATTCACCGAGGTCGAAAGTCTTACAGACTTACAGAGAGATTATAGTATTGTTTTATATAGATATAAAAATAAAAGTCAAATCAAATATTTGTCCAAATCAAATTTTAAGCCCAAATTGTTATTAAAATTGCTGTAAATTGCTTACAAAATATGTTTGGGTCAATAATAGAATAAGGATAATAATAAAAACATAACCAAAATATTTAAATTCGCAGATGGATGAGTCATTTATGTAGTTTGATAAAACATATCTCAGATATGTAAAGCTGAATGACTTAACAGATGATGTAAAACTCATGTTAAGGTATGCTCATCGGAGTCTTAAAATGTCATATAAATTATCTTTGCCGGTGTTTCTAATCAAAAATAATATTTTTACTAAATATTCATTTATGACCTTTAGGTTTTCATTTAAAAAGATTCAAATGTAAGCTTAGTTAGGAAGCAAATTGGATTAACAAAACTTCTAATAACAGTTTTCAGTTACCAGATTTTTAAAAAATAGTTTTTTCTAAATTGTGAGCTTTTTTCTAATACATCATAAATCGTTTTGAAGTAGGCCGCAAGTACTTATTCACATTGAGTTAATCCTAACATAAATATCCTTACAATTAAGGCTATATTACAATCAATTTCACTAAAATTCTACACTAGAATGGTAGACCTGTTGCATTGCCATATACAATTTTTATTTTCTCTTAATTAAAAAATTAAAGGGTTAAAAAAAATTTGTAAACCCGCAGGAAATAAATTTCACGTTTTATTAAAAATTAAAATTCGATATAAGTACCACAATAACAATAATTACATTAAATCGTTTTATATTTCCTAATATGGGTAGTTAATTCCATATTCCAATATTATGTCCACCTTTTTGTTTTGACTAAAGCTGCAACTTCTTGGAATATATAGCTCTTATATTGCATAAACAATTTCGTTAGTTTATTTGATATCCTATTATTCCGACATCAGTCAATGGCCATTTGGGACCGATTTATAAACTATTAGCACACATCTATAAAAAATGTAGCATTAACAACTTATAAGGTCTGCCAATCAGCTTACACAGATCTATTACAATAAGTCACGAGAATAGGATGAGGTATAAAGTAGGTATACCGTAAAAGTATTAACCAAAAAAAATCGTATAAATCATGAAACAGGCTAGATGTTATTTTAATAAAATTCCGAAGGAAGTTTATTTAGCAGATTAATAGAAACGTGTTCTCCAGCTGTTGTGATAAAAATATTATTATCAGTTAAGCAATCAATAAATTAAATTTTTAAAAAACAAAATACTGAAAGATTAAGAACATAGAAGATTATACTGTCAGATATTGCTTAGAGCAAGCACATCAGACGTCTATTACTAGACGAAGGCTTGCTTATTTAACTGTGCAATAGCTCATCATCCAGTAGGGTTAGTAAATCACCGCCACCTTTGATTAAAATATTTAAAAATAAACTAAACCAGGTACATGCTGTTCGTAGAATGGTAAAAAGTCATAAATTAATACCTATGTTAATAGCTATACATTTAATAAAAACACTTCAAAAAGTTAGGCCGAAAAAATATCAAAGCTAAAAAGAACAACAGTTGTTAGTTAGTCTCAATTGAACGTACATTAAGACGTAATCGGTTTTTAATAGTTAAAACACTTAGTTGACGATCAAAAGAACTAGAGTTAGAATTTACTTCACGGAGCATTCTAGTGATTGGCTCGAATCTACCATATTCAGTAGGGTGGAAGGGAATGTGGAACAACTCAACGGTTCTGAGATTATTCCGATTGGATCTTGCAACCAAATAATTTGAAATTTCAGGGGCTAGCGTTACACCCGAAAGGATCTGGTGAATAAAAGAGATATTTGCATTTATTCGACGATCAGACAACGACTGTAAGTCAATAAGTTTAAGACGGTGGTAATAAGGTGGAAGCCGCAATGGATCATTCCACGAAAAGTTACTCAAAGCGAAACGTAAAAACTTTCGTTGAACCGATTCAATTCGGTTAATGTCAGTCAAGTAATGTGGAGACCACACTTGACTGGCATATTCAAGGGTAGGCCTTACATATGGGATCAGAAAATTCTTTACACCAACGTTTAATGAAACCTAAAGAAGAATTTGCTTTGCTCACTATCTTATCGTAATGTAGCTTAAAGCTCAGTTTAGGGTCAAGGGTTAACCCGAGGTCTATAATAGAATTCGCTCTTGAAAGCTGACAGCCATTTAGTTGGTAGCTGAACCAAATTGTCCGAATGGAATTTTTCCTAGAAAAGGTAGTGACTTGTCATTTAGAAGTGTTCAATTCAAGTCCATTTTTTGAACACCAAGAAGCGAAATTGTTAAAATCGTTTTGTAGCTTTATGCAATCTGATGAGGAAGATATAAGAGTAAAAAGCTTTGAGTCATCAGCAAAACTAAGAAGTTTAGAAAAAGTTATCACTTTAGGAGCATCAATTGTTGAAACTATAAAACTAAGGGGTCCTATATGACTACCTTGAGGAACACCAGAAGACGCTGAGTATTGGTCAGAAATCGCAGTTTTAAATAAAACTGAGTATTCCCGAGAAGAGAGGTAAGACTCAAGCCAGTTAAGGCTATGCGGTGAAAAACCTATAATTTTGTGCTTGAGTAATATGATACTATGAGGAATTTTGTCAAATGCTTTACTTATGTCAGTAAAGATGGTGTCAATTTGAGAACCATTCTCCATTGAGGTCATTGCCTGGGAGACAAAGTCAACCATATTGATAGTTGTTGACCTACCTCTTTGGAAACCGTGTTGCTCAACACAAATAAAACGTTTACAATAATCATATAAGAAATCATATATGATACGCTCAAAAAGTTTAGGAATACACGAGAGCTTGGCGATGGGCCTATAATTGGTGCATTCATTTCTGGAGTCTTTTTTATGAACTGGAATAACGAAAGACTTTTTCCATAAACAGGGGAAAATGCCCGATTGAAGGGATAAATTAAACAGAAAAGAAATGGGATGCAATAAGTTAATCATGCATTCCTTAAGAAGGATAGGAGGAATACCGTCTGGGCCGGAAGAATAATCGTCTTTTAATAATGAAATATGTTTCAACAATAGTTCTGCAGTTATAAGAATGTTTTTGATTTCAAAGGTAGTAACTTGATTACTCTGAGAGAAGTCATTCAGATTGCTAAAATAGGTTTCATCAGGAGTGAAGTCATTTCTTGAAAAAGTAGAGGAAAAAAACGATGCAAAAAGATTCGAAATAGTAGTCGGATCATTAGAAGATCTTCCCAAATAATTTAACGTTGCAGGATATCCATCAGTTTTACGTTTAGTATTGATAAATTCATGAAACTTTTTCGGATCATAGAAAAAACATGACTTCATTCTGATAAGATAAGACTTATAATTTCTGTCAAGTAGGACCTTAAACTTTTCAAACAATTGGGAATAAATGAGATAGTCAGAACAGAGTTTGGATTTGAGAAATTTACTCCATGCAGCATTCCTTTGATTTCCTTTGATTATTTGTTTAAAGTTAATAGCAATGCACAGCAACGTAATTGTGTAATGTACGCTTAAAAGTTACTTAACAAATATTTCATGCTTCATTTTTTTAAAAAAAAAAAGTTAAAAAAATTTAATTATTTTATATTTATATGTTATATAAAAATAAGCTCACATCAAGTAAATATTCAATAATAGGGTAATACTGACGGTAAAAAAATGTATTCAAATCATACAACCATGTAAGTTGGTATATAATTTCAAACAATACAAATTTGTATTTCGAAATCCACACAGTTGTGTGTATGCACAATGAGAATTTAATGAATTAAAAATATTTACTTTTTTGAATGTTTTCTCAACTGCAACAAAGGTTTAGAAATATTTTGGGTAGGTTGTTCAAATCTCAGTATTTGTATAAATCAACTTTTTCAATTTCAATATTATTATTTTTTCATTTTTCAATTAACTTTTTTTTTTGTATTCAAAATTTAAATCTAATATTTAATTTAAAAGTTTTATATAAATTCAAAAATATTTTTTTTTTGTTTTTTTTTTTATAATCACCTCTCTTTATTCAAAATTATTATTAACCTAACAACAATGAACCAACCAAAAATAATATAAAGACTGCGTAAACTATGTATGATGAAGTCCATAAATTGTTCTACTCAAAAAATAAATAAATATATATTTTTTATAATAAAATTAGGTATATTTTATTCTCCATAAAAAAAAAAAAAACCGAAAACAAAAAAAATTTAATTTTAAAAAACTCCACTTAACAACTTTTTTACAAAACAAAAAAAAATTAAAAATTATATATAAAAAAAATTATTTATTACTTTATTGTTTCATACCTAATGTTCCACACAATTGACCAAAAAATAAATAAAAAAAAAAAAAACATAAAACAAAAAAGGTAAATTTCAACTATACAATCAATACAATATGTACACAATTCTATACTCCTATTCCTGAACTAATAAACCACCCATTATTTATTTTATGATATTTGGTCATTTTTCTACAATAATAACAAAAAAAAAAAAACAAAAAGTAAAATCATATACGATCAGATCCACCTTCCTTTTAAATTTACATAATTTCATAATATTAACATATGCATATATGTACAGTGTGCATCAAAAGTAAGATAATATCGTCATATGAGAAATGAAGTAGCGTATATGAAAATCTATAGTTTCGAGATATTTGCATTCAAAAGCTTATAACCTGAAAAGTGTTTTATGTAAAGTAAAACAACTAGCGATATGATGTTATTTGACATTAAAACTATCAGTTCTGTATTTTGGATTCTATTTATTTTTTTGTAGACCTTAGTAATTTTTGATTATAAATTTTTACGATACAACGTAACGCTGTTACTTGTACTTACGCTGTTTTAATTTTGACTGTATTTTTATATAAAAAATTACGCACCATTGTATTTGTATTTTTTTTTTTGTATGGTATACACCATTTCATTTTTATTGATAAGAATAATAAAAAATTAAATTAATTCATTTAATAATACATTTTAATTATCAAAAATAAAAAAAACTTAGAAATTAGGAACAATTCACGAAATAAATTAAATCGAAATTTTAAATAAAATTGATAACAAATTATAAATTAATTCTCCTCCTCTTCATCTTCAGAAAAGTTTGGTTCTTCTAGTCGAGTTCTTGGAATACATTTTTCCTGGAGACTGTTAAAAACTGTGAAGGCATTGTTTGGCATAAGTCCGCTATTACACAGAGAAAGTAGATCCTTTTTTTTAGATATATTTATAGGTAACTGTTTTTTTATATTTGTGTCTTAACTCTAAATTAATTGGTAAATTAGTATTTGTTCGTTTTTTCTTTAGCTTTGTTAGATCAATTGTTAAAAAGACAAATCAGCATCCCATTCAGGTTTATATTCTATAATATTCAATTTGTTCTTAGAAACCTTTAACCATTTAATTTTGAGCCATGAAATTTTATCGTTATTTGAATTTATCTTTTAATCTTAATGCAGCCCATTAAATAAATATTTTAAATCATAGAAATCAGAAAACTTTAGTCCTTCAACAATATAAGGGTTCTTACGTCTTGCTATACGCAATATTGTCGTACATTCTGTTGGTGAAAATATACTTATGCCTTTTTTTGCTGTTTCTATTGTGAAGTGCATACTGTCAACCTCCATTTGAGTATGCCCAGACTCCAAATACTTGATACTGATTGAATCGAAATGTAATTTTCTGTTGCAATAAGCAAGAATTGTAGCAATGTATCTAGAATATCTTTTATGCACTTGTTTATGTTTTGAAATTTATGTGAATGAAATTACTTATAATATGTATAGACTATTTTATTTTTTTAATTGTTAAGAAAGCAAAATTTATTACTAAGAATTAAAACAATGTATAAAATTTATACATTGTCTTAGGCACTTAAGTAGAAGCAAACTATTTCAAATGAAACAAGGTAAAAGAAATATACATCATATTATTTGTTGTAGAGCAAAAGAAAAATGTGTAAAACAGCGTATAAGTATTTTAAATCATTTTCTTTGTTAAAAAAATTATGAATTTCAAAGTATAAGAACGTAAACTGTTTTTACACTATTTCTTTACTTAAATATTTAATTTTTTTGCATATACAACTTTTTTGTTTTCGTTCATAAAAATAGTTACAATCAACTATTATAAGAATGTAAAATAGTTGTACATATAAAATCGAGTACGAGGAATCTAAAAATAATTTAATCGAATAATGGTGTATAAATATTATACGCTACTTTATTTCTAATGTAACGATATGTTATAATTTACTTTTAGTGGTATAATCAATAAGTTAGAGAGTTCTCTATTGAGTTCTCTACGAAATGAAAATATACTCAATTAATTTTAATAAGCTACTATTCTGCTCTCAAACAGTATATCTTCAAATAATGGTTTCGTATTAAACGTGGAATAGTTGCGATATGTATTACTCGTTAAATAAATTGACTTTTATTATAATCTAAAATGAATGATAGTGGCATAATAATCTTATGATCAAGTAATTTAAAATCCGATAATTTGAATTTGAGATCGTCTAAATCTAAATAAACTGGTTTAAAATCATGTTAATATTCTGATAGATTCAGTCGATTTTATTTATTGTTTTAATAAGTTTGCAAAGCTCATGAATAGCGTTGTGGTAAAATTTAAACAAGTAAGTGGGTCCGAAAATCATCAATGGTTATGAAAATGGTTCACTAAAGTCTAAAACTAATCATTTAAATAAATTTTATATTACACAAAATTATATTTTAACTTGTCTAAGCCAACTCTCTTTCACAAAAGAAATTATAGAATTATCTTAGAGAATAAGGAGATAAAAGATTGCGCGGTAATTGGATGTGTTCAATTATAGTTAACTCTATTGTAAAAGTTACCTCTAAACGTTTAGTCATTACGTCATCAATTGCAATTACAATATGTGTGCTTAAATGTTATCATTTAAATTTTTTCATCGGTTCATCATCGGTTTGAACTTTGTGCACTTAGACAGTCAAAAACAAAATTAATATATGTAAAGAAATACAAAAACATTTAGAAATACAAATACAAAAATAAGATAATATTTTCTAATTTTGACAATTTCAAAAATTTATTTTGAAGTGTAGCTAAAAACAATTAAAAGTTGGTATATAAATATTATAATTTTACTACCTCAAATACATCAACGGTATATACTATACACCTCAACTTCAATTTATAAGCTAAAAACTCCTCATGAAAACCGGCCTTCGCATAGTAGGCAGAGCGAAATGTACAACAATGTGTAAGAAAATACTTTAAAGATTTGTGGGTCCTTTTAACACATGGAAAAAAAAACTCAGCTTAGATTTGGCATGTTCATTTGTAAAAATAAAAACAAATTAAGTACAAAAGTAAAGTAGATTATAAAAAAACAAAATAATCCGTACCTGCTAAATGAAATTGGTTTTTTTTTATGAATAAAATAAAAATTCTAGTGTTAAATATAAATGGAAATAAAAAAATTTACTGCAAAAAACAGAAAGTGGCGGGGACAAAATAGCTCATAACTTCTGAAGCACTGATCGCCGTATAGCCTTTTAAGGATTTTTTTTTAAGGAAATTAAATTAATTATGTGATAAAAAATAATATTATTTTTGGATTTGAAATAAAAAATAGTAGTAAAAAAATATTTTTTTCTCTCATGTTAGCTTTGTTTTGTGAACCAGAGACACAATCTCAAAGTACCCATTTGCATTATATATATAGATGTATCTTGCCGTTTATCTCAATCAAACGCATTTATGTTATAAATAGCGAGTGTGTTGGTTATATTGTTATCTAATCACTAATCATAACATCCTGCCTTGGAATTTCTTTCGAGGCATGTTGTTGAAAGTTGTTTCAAGTATGAAGACGAAGTTATTCCACAATGGGTATGTAATTTTGCTATTTATATTTTAACTAATACACCTCCAAAAAAAAAAATTTAAAAAAAATTAGTATAGTATTAAAGTATTTTCGTCGTATAGGTAGGTAGCTAGATATATAGGTAGATTAAAGGTAGGTAAAAAGATAGATAGGATAGGAAGATGTGAATATTTCTACTTACTTCTGAAAAGCATGTTAGCAATTAATTGTGCCCCTTTGTTACCACTCCTCGAAGGATTAATTTTTGCTTTTGTTTTTTTAGGATTAATTTTTGCTTTTGTTTTTTTACTTCCCCAATAAGCCGACGTACATGACATGCCACAATATAATGACTTGCACTGATAGACGTGTTTTAGAAGTTGCTTACTTTATCTGATGTTATAAATCATCGCATAGTCATAGTCATAGCAATTTCAAAATTAAATATTAACATTGTTTGAACACTTTCTGCAATTACTGTGCAACAAATATATTGCAAATACCATATTAAAAAAAAAAAACATTTCAAAATTTATATTTAACATGCAACACGAGCCACGACTCAACAATTTATAAGCATAAATTCATAAAAATTCGTAAATTGAATATACTAAATTTTATTCGAAATTTTTTTTATTTTTTTACAACAACAATTATTATCATTTTGACTCAAACCATAACGGGCATACATTCGTAGACGTACTCTCATTGTAGGTAAATGTTTAGAGTTCTGATATTAATAAATAAAAGAAGAAAAAAGAAAAAAATAATGCAAAAATTTATTATTATAAGCAATGGTAGAAAATATAATAATAAAGTAAAAGGATCTTATACTCTCCACAGGGGTCAAAAATTCAGGGACAACTTTATAAAACAAACGAATTGCAAAACAAAATAAAAAAGAAATAAAAAAAAGCAAAAAAATATTATTGAAGAAGCGACACAAATACAATCGTCTAACGTACATTCGCACACAAACTGGAGATATGAATAAATTTTACTTTTTCATTATTTTACTAGTGAACAAATTGTATACATAGTCATATAGTCGAGTACAATATTATTTGCCAGTGTTCTCATGAGATATTATTTTTTCTATCGAATCGTCGCAAATATTTGAATAAATTAAAAATTATAAAAAAAAAAAAACAAAAATTAAATACTAAAAATATAAACTTATTTTTATTAATATGAACTAAATATTTTCAAGTCCCCAAGAACACTGAAATCTATTTGTAAAATAAGAATATAATAAATTTGAAATACTCAAGACAAAGGGAGCCAATATCAAATTGGTGAGGGATATGAATGAAGCTTATTATGTTTTATTTGTTCTGGAGCTTAAATTTTTTTTTAAATTCAAAAAATTTGCATACATTTTTATGCATGAAATAAATGGTATTATAAAATTGTATTTAAGAACTATAATGTTATATTTTAAATAAAAGCGAATTTTCAAAATACATATGTATTTATAATTTTAATGTATTAATTCAATATATTTGTGTGTACATAAGTATCACCTTCGTAGTTAACTGCCATTGAAATGATGCACTCAATTTCTTATTTGTATAATATGTTGACAAATTATAGACTATGACTGTAGGAGTTGAATATTTTAAATACATCAAGATATGAAAAATAGAAACTCTTTATTTCCAAATTGAAAGCACCTATTAAGTGTTAACAGTGACAACCCAATCCCAATCAAAAATTTAAAGATCAAGACTTACAATACAAAACGTACAAATCAAAACTGCGTAATAAATTTGAATTGCGTAAATTAATTTTTTAAGTATCTTCATTACGCATAAACACCCAAAAAATGAAAGGGTAGTAGGCATAGTAGTTGATTTTCCGAAAATGTTTAAAAACTTGATTTCACAATGCGTTGTTGTAAAATTCATAATCATTCAAATCTAGCATGAACTAGTCCTGAAAACTATCATCACATATGTGTTCGACTAGCATAAAAGGTAATCTTAGGGTTCAACGTACTTGCAAACGTCATCGTAAAGAAATATATGTATGTATAATCATACCAAATTTTTATATACGCCAACGTCAAAACTAATATATTTTTTTGATCACATTCAGAAGTATTGAATCACGCTGTAGTCAATTTACAGGTTAACCCATTACTGCATAAAGTTATTAAAGTAAAATTTTTAAGTTTTAATGAAATACATATTCTATGGTTGAAAAATGAAAACATCTGCCTAAATTAAAAAAAAAGCTGTAAATGGAAAAAATGAAAATTTTGGAAATACATTTTTAGATGTAATCCAACGCCACATTTACTACAAATAAATTTGCTTTTTCCTCCACCTATTTGCAAAATTGGTCCGTTTTCATATAGTCTAGCCAATAGTCTCTGCCCGGATATCTTATATCTGTTGTTATATTTTGAGCCGATTTTCCTCTGATAAAAGGTATTTTTCCATATTTGGTCAACAATGAAAGAGCTATGTTTCGGGTGAAAATTAACAAACTAGTGCATGCATTTGAGACATCTTCATCTAGCAAATAGCCAAAAAGTCGCCATCACAACTTTTTTGTCTTATTCTTGTACGATATACTGCAGCATTTTGATCCATTTGATTTACAACTTCCATTCTATCGTTATAATTGCATAACAATTCTGGATGTAGAACGGCAATTTTTCGTTTTTTCACATCTTCCACATTTACTCTACTTTATAGAATTAAAATTCGTGGCGCGCATTACCACTCTATTGTATCTTTCATTTTTCTATTCTATTCTGTTTACATATTTTGAAAATATCCTTTTGAAAATACATAGAAAGAAGCTCTTCCTCACTTGCAATCCCAATTCGTAAAAAAAATTATCAGCCTTCATCTTTGGAGTGGTGGCTAGTGCTAATAAATATTTGATGACTTCGTATTACGTACTCGCAATTACTTCGCAGCATATTAGACCTTATCAAATCTCTATTTGTGTTATAATCACTGAGTAACTATCGCAATCATTGTCGTGCCATTTTCAAGTGGTTCATCGTAAAATGTACGCAGGGTTAAGAATGTTGCCTTTTTTAAATTTTTCTATTACTTCACCTAAAGCCAATCTGTAAATAAATTTACATACCATACCCATACATTTATTATTTTTTATATATTCATTACATAGTATCCGTTATATCGGATCGTAAAAGTATGACATCATAACGCCGAACTTAAACATTTGTAATAGTAACCAAATACTCAAACATATCCGATTAAATGGATTATATTATTATTATGCATTAATGAGTTAATCTAGAACACATAGATGAGAAAAATATTTTAGATATACTCAGTGACAATTGTTAATTATTTAATACATTGTTTAGTGAACATTTTATTGTGCTAATAGCACAATAAATCTGAAGAGGTCGCGTTTACATAAATTTCCCCGATCGAAATATTAAAAAGGAGCTTAATATTTACGTGTGTGCTTTTTGTTATCAGCTAATATGTTAGTATATTATAATAAAAATTTAATTTAAACTGCCGGTTTTTTATATATATATATTAACTTAAACTTGCGACAAAGTTTGATTTGCCGGTCTGATAATAATAACTGATATCAAACCCATATGTAGAAATTCTTGTTAATATCTATAAAATATCGCTGTTGAAATTGGAAAATAATTTAAGAAATATAACAACTTTTTCAGTTTATCCCAGGGAATTATTTAAGACCCACTTTGTTCATTGCTCAATCACAGACTTTCCACAAACGGAAAATTTTAAGCATAACAAAAAATTTTACTATAGCAAAGTTCGTAACCGATACTGCGTCGCGCGGAAGTAGAACAGAAACAGTGACAAAGCTAAGACAAAACTCCGAATGAATTTTGAAACAACCGTTAAATACTATAAATTACTAGAAAAACTAGTTAGAAAAACAAGCAATCAACGCTCATAGCCATAAGCGAATGGTGATGATAAATGGCGCTATTATTTACGATATATAATATACTTACTCGTACTTACTTGAATGAAATTAAATCAGACGAAATTGTTATCAATTCATAAAAGCGAAATCCCAACTAGCATTTAAAGTGACAGAATACTTTGTTTTTTAGATTGGGTGAATAAAAAGTCCCTAATTACGTTTTTGGGACCAAATAAATTACTACGAGGTTTTCGTTACGGTATAGTAACTTTTTCGTAACAATTACTACATTCATTACGTTATTGTAACGAAAACTATAAAGAATTTTTTCAAGTTATAAAAACGTACCAAAAACTACTGAAATATTACTAACCCAGTTGTAGTGTTTACATGATAGCTTCCATAGTGCCGAATACTTGAAATTTCCAACATAAGGTTTGGCCACCAAAAACTGTTCCCATTTTGGTTCCAATCACGTTCCAAATACATACCTGTTTAGTTCCTATCACTCATCACAGTTACGTTATTGTAGCAAAAGAAGTAGCAAGGCACGTGCACATGTAAAAAAATGCTACTTGGGATATTGTAATTTTTCAAAAATAACTACCACTGTATTAACTCGATAGGTATGTGATAATATGGCGGTATGAAATAACGACGTAAATTAAAAATTTTCTAATGATATTATTTTATTTTATTCCGACAATACTTCATTCTTGTATTTTAAAATTAAATAACGCCGAAAAATGATTACTTGCTAAAATTAAATAAATAAAAAATAAATAATTATAATTATTAAAAATAATGAAGTAATGCCTTAGGTATAAATAACTGTCATAAATAGAACCGCCAAAAAACGAAATTATGTCGCAATATTTACGGCGTTATTTTTCATACAAAATTATTTGCAGCTATATTTCGTTTGTGGTGATGACGTTATTTCACCTAATACAAAAGCAGATGTGATTTGAAAAACGAAAACAGGAGTGGCAGCACGTAACTTGTTCACGTTCGTCAAAAAGACGTATAACACTTTTGGTAGCATGTAAGCGACGTTGACGTTGATTTAATTCCGAAAACGTCAAGTATACATTTTTTCGGTAGCATGTAAGCAAGTTGACGTTCGTTGATTTTAACGTATACGTTTATTTTTAAGCGTCAATGATTTTCTTACCGTGTACTAAAATTTATACGAGAAAGATAGTTTTTTTTAATTATTTTGTGTTATTTTAATAATAAAAATATAAAATTTAAATATTTATAATAAAATTTGAAATCTTAAGAACATTAAATTTTATAGTTTTTATAATTTTTAATTTCTTTTGATAACATTTTATTTCTGGAATAATTGAAGTATTTTTTATGTGATAATAAAATAATTTTTTTTTAAATTTCTTAATAATTGAGTGTTTTAATTTATTTAAATAAAATACTACATTTATTAGTTCATTGTAAATATTCTAATTCATTGAAAATATCATACAAAATATCAACTGAATTGGTTTGTTTACATTTATTTTATTTATTTTTTTTTGATTTTAGTCTATTATAAATTCTACTAGGGGCCCCTGTTGAGTAATTATATTTCAAGTTGAAGTCAAATTTAAAGTTTTTAAAAAAACAGTAATTTACGTACTGACATAGACTTCGCACGATATAGCAGAAACCACTCGTGTTTAATAAAAAGTTTTGTGGTTAGTAAGTTTTATTTAGGACACATAAATACACGTCCCTCATATACTGTGTAAGTGGCATTTAGTGGATAAAATTACTAAAAATAAAAAAATTTGTCATTAAAGAGGTATGTATATATATACCTACATAATACATAATTTTAATAAAAACTATATTATTACTACAAATATCCAAAATTTAGAGACAGTTACTTAAAAAGATAAAAAGGAAGAATTCAAGTGATTTGTTTTTTGTTGTTTTTATATTTGATATTTTAGATGAATTTGTTTTTTTGTTTTTTTTTTTTTGGCATATGTACATAGATTCATTTGCAAGTAAATATGTAAGTTATAATAACTGATTTGTTTGCTTTTGTTTATTATTTTAATAAGATTTCACATATGCATAATGTATTTCCTGAATAATAAAATCATATGAGTAAAAAAATTTCAACTGTGTGCGCATTTTTGTTTTATATACAATCTTATATATTATATATATTAGAAGTTCATTAAGGAGTAGGAGAATCGAAATAAAATGAAAAGGTGTTTACTGCGCAGGACCTTAAATGCTTGTCAATTATAACTATAGATATCCATTGAAACGGGCACATAATTTTTATTATTTTTTCGATTTTTATATAACAATTTTGTTCTTCAAAACTGAAAATAATAAGGCGAAATACGAGAATTCAAGAAAAAAAAATTCTAAAAAATTTAAATTAATTTCTTTTTATTTCAAACCTCCATTAAATTTGCAAAACATATGTTTTTTGAAGTTTTAAATAGGTTAATTTGAAGTTTTAAATAGGTTAATAATGTCAAAATAATTTTCGAACATTCGGAATATTTTTTCGAGTTTTCGGAATAAATTTTCAACGTGATGTTTTACATGCTACCAAAAAAAATCTTTGACGTTAAAATACTTCACGTTGATTTTTGAACGTAAACGTTTTACGTGCTGCCACTCCAGATCTCCCAGTTCTCGAATTCTAATATTGATTATAAAACAAAATTGCATTATTTTTGTATTATACTTTTCAAAGTGTTAATCTTGGTACGCTTAAGGGATTGTCAAAATGTTAAAAATTTTTTCTTCAAAATTGACAATTAATTTTCAAATAAGGTTTTAAACATAATTTTTTAATATTTAATAAAGATGAACAGTAAAACAGATGTATTGCACAAACCGGCCGATTAATGAAAATTTTAACCGAACAAAATTGTGATTAAATACAACACAAAAGACTTACAGTTTTGTAACAATTTAAAAAAAAAAAATGCTACACTAACTTTGCTACTCGTATTATATTAAATTAATTAATGATCTAATATTTATCAAAATAAATAAAAACCATATTATGTAGTTAATTTATAATCTAACTGTTAGTATGAACATCATAAAAGTTAGAGTCCCATAAATAAGTCTTATATAATGAATTTTCTCTTACCTAATCGTTTAAAATTACAAGTATTATATTTTCATATCAATTGAAAACCCAAATTGCTGATATTAGTAAAGCCAAATATCAGTTAGCTTATCAAGACTCAGCGGCGGATTAACCATTTGTGTGGCCTGAAGCTAAGAATATTTATGGGCCCCAAAATCGACCAAACCAAATTATAAGTAAAATGTAAAGAAAAGTATACAAATAAAATTTGGAAAAAATATAAATTCATTTAAATTCATTTTATGTGACCAAATAAAAAATAACAATATAGTATGAACAAAACAAAATAAAAATAATAAACAAAACAATAAAAATTTATTAATTTTATTAATTTTTTTAATAAAATAATTACTTCTCTTTTACACAATCAAGTTTTTCTTCGCTTTCTTCACGAATATTACATTTAAGAGTTTTCAGAATATTCCTGTAGCCATTTTTTAATGCTTTAACTGATTCATGAAGCATTGAACTTTTTAAAGAAAATTTTAATTTAGCATATTTCTTCAAAAAGTCCCACCATTGCGGTGATGCAGAAAAAAATACGAACAATCGTTGACAAAACCCCAAATAAATCAATAATTGGTGTTACTATACTAATTGCTTCTACCCCTACCAAATTTAGAGAATGTAGTACAGAATGTACAAAATCAGCATATTTTGTTAATCTCCTTTAGACGTGCTTGTAGTCCGGTATATTTTTCGTTCATATTTGCTGCGTTTGAGATTTTCGAGTCTCGAAATATAAATTTTTCTCGAGATTTCGAGAAGCAAGAAGTGTAACGATTTCTCGAAATTCTCGAGATGAGATTTCTCGAATAGGAACTCTAAGCATATATATGTATCAGTATATGAACAAAAAACGTATTACAAACAGAAAATAAATAAAAAAAAAATATGTTTTTTGTTATTTTTAATTTTTTTGATTTTTTTAATTTCTTAGAATTGAAATTAGATATAAGATTGAAAGCGAGCGGGGCCTTTTTACCGGGGCAGCTTCATTAGCGTATACGTAGATCCGCGCTTGTCAAGACTGCATTTAAGCGAACAGGTATAATCTTTTTAAACAATCAAACGGTTTAAAAACTGTTGACACAAGAAAGTGAATAGATATTAATTAAAGAACAGACTGTTACGATTCAAAACTACTTTAACCGATACGATTCAAAAATCAAAATAGTTTTCTTATTCTATCATTTAGAAGTAGAAAGAGAAAAAAAATATTGTATCATTCTATCTTTTAATATCTTGTGACAACCTGTCGCATTAATTTTTTCTTGCATATCAATTTTGTTACTAACATTACAATTTGTTATAATTGTTTTTCTTCTATATTTGTAGTATTGTCATGTTGTGTGCCTTTTACTTGTCTTTATCTATATTATTATTGCTAGTGGGGTTTTTTTTTTTTATGATGATAGTACACTGACAGTTTTTTTTTCTATTATACGTACATAGTACCTAATGTTATGAGTATGCAGTGATATTAAATAGACGTAAAAATTTCATAAGGACGAAACTATAAATAGTTTTCTTCATTTTTTTTTTTTTATTTAAATATTTTGTAAAAAGCTTTGTTTTCAAGGGCTCTGCAAATTTACGTTTTGTATTTTAGTTGAATGTTTTTAGTAAAATATGACTATAAAATTTTTTTTAAATTATTATGCTGAAGATGAAAACGAAAGTAATTTTAAAGTTACAAATATCTTTTTTTTGTTGTTGTTGTTATATCCTGCAGAATTTCTTCATTTACATGAGAAAAGAAATTGTCTTTATATGCAAATATCATGTCTAAATAAATTTGTTTTTGGGCTTATCTATTATTTTATCTTTTAAGAAAATTTATTTCTCGACCAAAAACTTAATAGAAGCAGAATGAATCATAAGTAAAATATGAAGTTAAAATAATATATGGATTTGTAAAAATGTAGAAAAATACCCTAACTGTATACAGTTAACATTATAAAGGGGATAATCTATTAGGGTATATTTTATAGGAAATGATATTTTGACAAAAGAAGAGGAAATCATGTAAATTGCATGTCAAATTGATTGGTGTTTTATTAAAATGGATATATGATAAAGCTGATGGTAATGATGATTACAATGATATTTTGAGAATTTCAGATTACTTCTTTGTTTCAGTTTGTAGTGTATAATACATCTCTTCATTGTTGGAGTTTCGTTTTTCGACTTATTCAACAATCCAATACAGCCTATTAACACTCTAAACTGGTTTTACAATACGTATATTACCGTAGATATTACTAAATACCTATGAATTACACATCATTTCAATTATTTCAAATTTTACAACTAAAATGGTACAATTGGGCAAATTACCATCCATTACGTTCGGACAGAATTCGTATGCAGTTTTCTGTGAAAAGAAGTTTTTGGAAAATATATCGACTAAAAATTTTTAGTTAGTTAAATCTGTGGAGATTGACATATCAAAGCTTATAATATACAAATAAAAAAATGAAACTGGTAATAAAAATCTATACAGAAATTACAATGAAATTTTGTATAATTTTTGAAATGTATATTGATATAGCAGAAGCTTCCTTAAAAATTGTTTGTGTAAATATAGCCAATATTTTGTGTCGTAAAATCTGTAAAATTAAAAATAAAAATGTTTGAGGGGATATACCCATAACCAGTAGCATATATAATTTTTTAAAATATCGCTATAAATAAGATATGCATCCAAATAAGTGCCTCGGGGCGGTTCTAGGAGCCAAATTTTGAAAGAAAATTTTGCTTTTGTTGCTAGTGTTGTTTTTGCTTTTGAAGCTGTATTGAAAATTTTAAATCTGTGCACACCGAAAAATAGTTGTAATCAATTTTATCAGGAAATGTAATGAAATTCGAAAACTGCCAATTCAAACTCAAAACTTCATTATATTACAAAACATACCTGTAAAATTCAAGTACCAAATAACCAAGTATCCAAATTTTTAAAGTTAGGTAGTGGAAAAACTAAAAATTATGTTTTTGCAAATAATGTTGGATTTTAAAAGGTAAACTTATTTATCCCATCTGTAAAATAACTGATTTTGGTTTTATATACTAAACGTACCAGTAAGTTTTTTTTTTTACAGTACACAGCGGGGCATGTGAGACAGTAATATATTTGCAGAACTCAGAATCCTCTATACGTAAAAATTGCCACTTTCTTCAGCAAAAAAATTTAATTATAGTTTTGCCAAAAGAAATTAATCCCACAAATCTTTCATTCTTGGTATATGAAGTATTATGTGTATATATGTTGATCGTCCATAGGTTTTTGTCTTTGGAAGCTATAGTGGGTCTCTCCAGGGTGTACCAAATTTGCAGTTTTTTATTCTGACGTTGAGTTTACTTAAGACCACCAATTTTATCATTTTCCCGACTGTCTGGAAGGGTGATCAAATTTGATTAGATAGGACTAGTTAATTTGTTTGAGGACCGAAACGAAAGATTTTAAGTAGCAAATACGAGTACCAAACTTATGAATTTGAAATTAGAATTTACTAGAAATTCATATAAGAATATTTTAACTTACAAATGAATTTTTATTTACCGTGCATCCGTAATTACACGAAACTTAGCTTATGAACTTAATTGCAGGTAATAGATGTTCTATCTGACTTGTATTGATTACCTGCAGTGCTTATGATTTTGCCAGTGTTTTTACTGTCATTTAATTTCCAATTGGCATTTACATTTAAGCATGACAAAACAGAATTCAGAATAACTGGAATTGCGTTATTAAAACAACGCACTCAATCGTGCGAAGAGATTATCAAAAAAAATATATATTTAGGTTTTGTTTGGTCTTGAGTAAATGGTTTATTCTTGTAGTATTCCACCAATTTTTTAGGGATTTAAAAATTGTGTAGTCTGCTGGTTGCCAAGATTATTTCTAACCGAGTACATAAGCTGGTAAAATTTAATGTTTGTTGAGTATTGGGAAAAAAATATATGACTGGAAATTTAACACCAATTTGTAAGATACATGGGTGCAGCACTTTCGATATATATTCATAAAATATTTTTTTGGTCATCCAAGCAGTATCACTCGTTCTAATAACCCAACCCTTTGGAACAGTTTTACGTATTTCCTCAGACAGTCGCTTATATAGGTATATAACAATAGGTGGTATTGTAACTGCTAATGCTAAGAATGAAAACGTGACACTTCTGTTTGATTTAGCCAAACCGTTTTCTACCTCAGAAATATGTCTCGTACCTCTTGGTAAAAAAAATTTTCGTTTTTAGGCAAAGTTAAAAATTAGTCTCATCTCCACTGAGAATACGGCTAGGTTCATTTACTATATCGAAGTACTTTCTCCACCAAATACTGCTTTATCTGATCAAACCACAAATGAATGTCAGTAATCGACACAGTAGCACTTGCTTTAGTTACTGGATCAGCTGCTCGAAAATATAAGCTTGGATGCCATTTCATAAAAGCCATAAACCAGCCTTTATCTGCCGTATTATCATGGACAAATGGATGGCCTTTTGCAAGCATCTAAAAAATATTTATTTATTTATTAAACAGTGGACTTGCAGATAAATCTGCAGGCCAACTACAGATCCTTTTCCCTTTCGGGGTTGTGGGCCCTTCAAATATAAATTTAAATTTACAAACTAAAATAGCTACATAGCATCTAAGAAATATAATAAATGTTTTCAAAGAAAAAAATTAACAAATAAAAAAATTAACAATTTAGAAATTAAAATTTGAAAATTTAGTAAATTAACAATTTACAAATTAAAATCAAAAATACAAAATTTTAGCAAATTAACAAAATACAAGCAAAATTTAGTGTAAATTTATAAAAAATAAAGTATATTTAAGTGTAAAGTTTTAAATAATGTAAAATGTAAAGTAATGTAAAAAGTTAGTGTATAAATATTTACCATTCGCTAGAAGAATAGAATAATAGTTTTAGCAAATAGAAAAAAGTGTAAATTCAATCATGAAAAAAGGACTGTATATGTTACGGTTATTATTATAAATCCGGTAATTATTAATACTAACCGGTAATTTTTAATAATTACCTGTATGGATTGGTAAATGAGATAAAAATTAAAACTATTTCTTTTAATTTTCTTATATTTGTTATTAAAATTATGACAAAAAAAAACAAAAACTAAAAAACAAAAGTTATATTTTTATGGTTAAATTAATCATTTATTTCTATGAACTTAATTTATCTATTTTTACAGGAAGAACTTTTATGACATTTGGAATTATACTTGATATTTTTGAATTTTTACATTTGAAGCGATTTGAATTACAATCAAATTTATAACTACATTATTGAAATCCTTGACCACCTAGATTTAAATTTATTGATTTTTCAATGTCGGGAGCTGCCGCCCCCAAAACCACGCTACTTATTTATTGAATCCATGTTTTCGCAGACAGCAGGTAAACGCTGTCTGTGAAAGGCAAGGTTTTAATGAAACATAACATCTCTCTGACATATTTAAGTCTTTGATCTCGACTGCCAAGCTGTCGGACCTATCCAAAAAAAAATTAAAAATTATATATTAAAAACATTTTTTCAGAAAAATACAATTTAAACACGTGATATAGGATCGTGTCGGTCCAATTCCTGGGATCCCCGGACATAATGCCTGCATCGCCTTTAAGAATCATTGTACTGATGATAAAAATCTTTTAATACCTTTGGTCCCGATTTACGGACCGTTGGACCTATCCAAATTTTAAAATTATTTATTACATTTATTACATTTACCTAAGATGGGATTACAGATTATTAATATGGTTTATGTTATAAATTAAATAAATTCTGTCCAAATTAATCACTTTAACCTTTCTATTTGGTAATTATTAATAATGACCGGTTATTATTAATAATTACCAATTTATTACTTTAACCGCAACATATACAAACCATTCGCTAGAATAAAAGTAATTTTAGCGAATAGTAAATAAACAAAATTATTATAAAGGATAAAACTAATTCTACCGAATAATCTTAATATTAGTATGATAGTAGTTTTGAAAAAGGTATTGATAAGTTGTGATATAGTAGGAGGTTTTTTATAAGTGTTATGTATTGGTATGGAATTGTAGAGCTTGTTGTATGATGAATGTGAATTGAGATGTGATTGTGTTATTTGAAGGGCATTCTGTTAGGATGTGTTTTATGTTTAGGGGTTTTGAACAGTGAATACATGTAATTTTTTCATTTAATCAACCAGGCTAGTTTTAAATTTTTATTTTACTAGCTATATTTAATATTTTTTGTTTTCATAAATTTTTAAGTTAAGTCTTAAATATTTAATGTAAATTAGCTTTTGGTTTTGATGAAATAAAGTCTTTTTTATTATTATTATTATTATTATTATGTCGGAGGTGTGCATCTGTCAAATAAGTGTTTATGTGCATTTATTTATTTATATATCAGTTTGCCAGCATATTAATATCCATCCACACTCTTTTCCCATTCTGAATATGAACCAATCATTGATTTATGTTATTCCAATTATAAATAGTATTTATATGGATTAGATCGACAAATTCAGAACAACATTTTTCTTTAATCAGGAATCCAACCCGCCGCAACTCTTCGGTTTGGCAATCGTTTTACCTACTGCATAAAAAGTAATGCAGTGTTTTTACCTTTAACTTCTCGTCTCTATTTACATTTTTTTTTGTTGCTTAAAAATAATTAGTTTTTTTTTTTATTAAAATAAATTGTGTACAATACATTGGATTGATTCAATGACAGGTTAAACTGTTGTTCAACTTTTATAATTTAATTTTTGGAAAATATATTTCAATTTATTTTTAATACTTTATATTTCAATTTTTAAATTTGTCATTCATTTTTAAAAATGTTTAGTTTCAAATAAAATTCAATTTGTCAAGATATTTTCTATTTACGACCGCATACCAATGTTCATTTTGACATGTAAATTTCCCCAGAGAATATTATTCTATAATGGTGAAACAGAACAAAAAATTGAATTTGAATTTTCTCAACTTTTTTATTTTTCCCAATTTAACATAAAATTGATTCCAATACATAGTTATGTACATTTTATCTATCAAGAGAGATCCAAGTTTCATATTCTTTTTTTCTAATAACATTGTATATAACTGAAGTGAAGGTCGTCAAGATTCCAATAGCTAAATATAATAAGTTATGCTATATTCTATACCATTCCGTAGAATTTAGAATAGTTTGAGAACAAAATTATTCTATTCTGGTTATCTTGTTGTTTTTTTTTTTTTTTTTTTAATTTATTTTACAAAATCTCAAATCGATAGGTTACACTGTTTCCTTTTATGAGGTGTAATATTAAAATTTTATATTTTTGCTGCCATTGTAAAAACGTGGTATGTAAATTATTATGCAAAAAAAAAATGGAAATTTATTACCCAAATGTATGTAAGTATACGAGAATGAATCATGTGATCAAACTTTTGTTTGAAAGTCATGAAGTTTCCAATTCTAAATGCATTTTTAATTTTGTTTAGTTAAAATCCTGAAAGACGTGGAATCAAAATGTAAAAATTTTTAATATATTTTGAAGCAAAACTTGAAGTTTATGGACACAGTTTTATTTAAAATCTATGTTATATTATACAACCTTCCTATTTAATGTAAACACATTAAAAACAAATTAAAATTTCCTGTCAAATTATGTTTTAAATTAGGTTCTGCAGGCTGCGGAAAATGCAGAACATTTTTTTACTTTTGACAATTAATACCAATATTTCCGCAATAATGTATTAGCTTCTTCACTGTAACAGCGTTGAATTAAACAATCTAGTCTTCAGTCTCAATATACATATGTATATATACGACGACCCTGCTGCAGTATGCATTATGCATCATAAATTAATGAGGTAGGCAAAATAACACTGACGATGAAAATATGTAGCATCTACAAAGAGTTTCTATATAACGTCGTTATATAGGATTGGTTAGTGGGATACGCCAAATTGATGATTTGGAGTTAAAAGTTGGTTATTATGTTTTAGATTTCAAAATATTTTTAATTTTTATTTCGATTTTGTTTTGCCGCATAGTTATGATTGGCTACTAAACGTGAAGCAAATAAAATTAGTTTTGACGTGCATGCATTTTATGTATTCAATAAATGTGTATATGTTTAGTATTAAATTTTTGTAGGTTGATTTGTAAAAGAACGGAAAGAAGGTGAGTTGTTTTTTTATGCATTGGAAAAATTGTAAGAAGAAAATTAGTGAAAAGCGGTTACATCAATTCGATTATTACAATCTTTCCCAAAATTATCTTAATCAAAAGTTTAACACTACTATAGATCTATTTCGCAACTGAAATGTTTAGATCTCAATGTTAGTGTCAGAAAAATGTTTTGCTATATAAGCCAATAACAACTAGTACAGTGTATCTAACGAATATAATCGAAATGTTTTTTACTTTCAATATAATTTGTCGTTTCATAATTTATCGTTCCACAAACCTTATGATTAATGTGATCGATGTATCAAATTCAAAGACACAAAACATCCTTCTCAGATTGAATTTATAGATTGAAGTGGACAGAAAACACCGGAAAGCTCTCAAATTAGAAAAGGAATGTTTTTACAAGGACTGTATTTGTTCAAATTATAAATGAAACACTCTTTAAATAGTAGTTTAATAATTATTTTTTCTTAATATAGTTTATAATTCGTTGTCTTTAAATGTACACTATATTTCCTTTGTCAAATCTAATAGTTTATATATATTAGTTTAAATATAATAATTTTATTCTATATTTTGTAAATTAACACTATGTCTAAATATGATCTTTATTTAATTTATTTAATTACAACTTGTTTCTTTGAACTCTAAAATGGAAGATTGTAATAATGCATATCCTACACACGCCTTTGTTTCCTTCGATGTACAGTTAGAGTTTTCCTTACTAAAAAGTTTTGCGTCCATATTTTCTTGCAAAAGAAAAATAAATACGTACAATTGGGCGACATTTTTTATGGGATGAAATAAGAAGCGGTCGATCAGGAAACGATTTGGCTAGTACAGTTTTAGTTATGTTTAAAAAAATTATTTATTACAGTTTTAGTTATTCTTAAAAAAATAATCGATAATCATTTTACAAGATAATTTTCGAGAAATATAGTTCCAAGCTTAACTTGCGTTTTACTGAAGACTAACATTTGGTCTATGCGGCAAAACAATCCCATAGCGACAATAAATCTTCAAGTATTCTTTCGGATTCAAAAGCAAATTATTTAAAATATCACAGTCCAGAAAAAGTGGTAAAATATGTTCTTAAAGGGATATTAATAAATTATGGCGGAGTAGCTACTTAAAATTTGAAACAAAATTATTTTCAGGAATTTTTTCGTTCATCATAACACTAGAACTCAGCAATCATCAGTAGGTAAAAGGATCAACGTCGTAAAAAATCATCCTGAGAAAGTTAAATTTGTTTAATTGAATACGGCGTGAGATGTCAAACTTGAACTTTTTAATCATATAATAAGCACATGAAAATGGTAAAATTTTTTGTTTAGCTGGCATAGTTTAAAAATTTAAAAATCCCAAAAAGCCCAAAAACACTATTTAAAAGTCAAAAATGCGGTTTGATGAAGAGTTAATTAATTTAGTTCGTAAAAATATTATCATATATAACAAAATACGTAACATTATTCGCTGTATATCAATTGTATTTGTGTAGGTATGTAGAACAGAATAATATTTCTTTACTCATTTGACAGGCGTTGACAATACTATCAGCAATCTAATAAAAGCGATTGTAAGTTAAGTTTTTAACAATTGGGTTTTTTTTTCTTTTTCTTTGTTTTCTTATTTATAATTAAGTTAGTTTTTAAGTTTTAGGATAAAAATAAATTGATTAAAAAAATTTTCAAATTGACATTAAAAACTATATGACAGTTTAATATTTAAATGTGTTAGAAGAAAATCGTTTAATAAGTTAACAAGCTGGGTGGCGTTGTAGGTAGAAAGCCCAAAAATCTGTTACAAAAATCTGTTATTAAAAATTTATAGTGTTAGACTACCTATACAACTTCTGATTTTCATTTTGCTTAACTTTATAATTTTATAACATTAAAAGATGTCAAATAAATCTGTGAGTTATAAAATCGACAAAAATTTAGTCGATGGTGAAACATTTTTAATAACAACAATTGCTAGGTTTAATAACAACAATTACTAATTTTAATAACAACAATAAACTATAGGTGAAACATTTTTTATAACAACAATTAGAAATTCTAGTTATGTTTCACTAAGTTTAATTATAATTTTCATCGATTTCGGTTGTTACACGGTTATCCGAAGCCATATTTTGTTGTCCGTGTGCGAAAACAAAAGTTGTCTCTCTCTCTCCTAAATGTTTTCCAAGACAATAATACAAATTTAGTTTTTCAATGTTTGAACGTTTGGACATCATAATTTAAAAAAATATGCAATCTATAAAAATGCAACATCAATAAAAGGTGTGCAATTTAGTCAAAATAAAATTCGCTATGGAATTTTGGAAATCTTTTGATTGATTTTTGTCTCATATTATCATTGTATCTTAATTTACACTTCTAATGAAACTATTATATTCCTGAATCCTATTTATTGGCATGAAAACTATAACAAAAAGGAATTTGAGCCTTGTTAACGAATGAAAATTCTCTAACAAGTTTCCAAAAAATACTAATTGAAAATACTTTTGTTCAAGTCCATTGCATACTTCGAATTTCTAATAATTATTTTGAATATCTAGCTACTCAAAGAAATAACTTGACATTCATCTTCAATAATATTACTTATTTCCTAACATATATTTTTATTTATTGTGGTTTAAACGCCACATTCTATCAGTATTTTTTTCACTTTCTGGTGTTTCTGATCATTTTGGCATAACAAGGTCACGTTTTCTCAAAAAAATAATTATTTACATTAATTGAGAAATTATGTACAATGGTAAAGTACAGGAATGAAAAGCTTTATATGTGGATAAATATGTATAGATAAATACGTCATGCGGATGCAATTCATGCGCTAAGCAATCATGATACTGCTACTATAAAACGAAATTATTAAAAAAAAATTAGTTTTCGTTGACGGATTTGAATTTGGTTATTATTTTCTTCTTTTATAACTATTAGAAAAGCATTAAGATACAACATATTAGAAATTAATACCTATATACGTTTCTATTTACTCAAATCTATTCTATTGATATTTCTCTCAGTGTGTATATTCTAATAATAATTTTGTCCTTCAAATTTTTTATTTTTATTTCATCATCTCATATGCCTCATATAATCCGATTCAAGTCTCTGTACATTTTTATTAATTTTACAAATATTACAACATTTCAAAGAATTTATTACCTCACAACTTTTCACACTACCTTGAATTTCATATTTTTTTTATTGCACATTCAAACTAGCTGTTCTCGAACAGAATCTCTATAAAATAAATTTTAATTTAAAATAAAAAAAAATCTGTAAAAAATACATTTGGATCATATCAGGGACCATTTTAAATATATGTAATTAACACATTATCAATACAGAGAAAAAATAAAGAAAATTAAAAATACCTACGAGAACGAGGAAAATAATTAATATCAAAAATTCCCATGACGAAAAAAAAAACAAGAAAAAATAATCAGCATAATTTGAATATCCTTCATATTTAAACAAAACACAAGTGGTTCATACAATTTTAATCATTTGAATGCCAACTACATCAATTGCAACTTGAATAAAGTTATTGAAAAAAAAAATAATGTTATATAATTACAAGTTCTAATTATTATTAATTCGGATACTGAAAATTTTAAGAATACTAGTTAAGCGTCCCCATGCTCACGCACGATTTAATCAGTTAAATAAATTTCATCACAAAATTATATTTTTTAACTTATCTGAACCAACTCTCTTTCATAAAAGAAATTATAGAATTATCATAAAGAATAAGGATATAATAGATCGCGCGGTAATTGGATGTGTTCACATTGCATTGCAATTGCAGTTAACAAAATCGGTTGTAAAAGCCAGTTTTCAGCGTTTAGATTATTTCATCAATTACAATTGCATATTCATATATAAATATTATCATTCCAATTTTTTAATCGATTCATCATCGGATTGAACCTTGTGCGCTTAGATCATCAAAACAAAATAAATATAATATTTAAAAAAATACAAAAACAAAAAATATTTTCAATTTTGAAAAATTAAAAAATTTATTTTGTAGTGTAGGTAAAAAAAATTAAAATTGATATTTTAAGATTTAGATTTTTAAGATTTAAAATTCATTTATTTTCTTAAATATAAAATTTTGTACAAACTACATCAAATTAAAATTGAATATTATCAAAACATAAAGCTCTTAAATCTAATAAACTAATATAATAAATTCAATAAATTTAATAAAAGTAAAAAAAAATATAGTTTATTAGAATAGTTAATAGGAACAAAAATAAAAATATAAAATTCAATAAGAAATAATTTAGTAAAAATAACAAAACTTTATATATTATGTAAGAAAAATAAGTAAGATCATTCGAATATATTCCAAAGAATACGTGTTGAATGAAACAAACTTAAATGAAAAAAGAAATATAAATATAAATGTTTTAGCGGGGTACTAAAATCATAAGTAATTACAAATTAAGATTAGACAAAATAGTTAAAAAAAAATAGAATTAAAAATAAAATTAAAAATAGTGTAAACAATGTATCAAAAAATGTAAAGAAAAAAGAAATAACAAATAAAAAATGTATGAAAAGCTTAATATTGAAGAAAAAATTTACAAGTATACTATAAGTTCAAGCAAAATTAAAGAATATAATATAATTGAAGTATGAAGAGAAAACCACATTTAATTATAATACATACACAAAACACTTATTTAATACAAGTTTCCACCATTAAATAGTGATTCAATTTGAAATTGATCGAACTGAAACAACCAGATTTTCAACTGTCTAAGAAATGAGTAGAAATTACATTCACTTCTGATGTGAATGGGTAGTCTATTAAAAATTCGTGGTGACATATTAACAAAGCAATGCGTAAATTGTGTTGTTCTGGCCATTGGAACAGCAACATAATTCAAATAATTAATACGTAGGTTGTAAGTTGGCGTTAATCTTTGATCGAGGTAGCCAGATCTAATGAAAAAAATTTTCATAGTTTTGTAGATATAGAGATGTCTGAGTGGCAAAATACAGACTCTTTTGAAAAGTGGGAAACTAGATGATAGACGATTAACATTAAGCATGGTTCTTAAGTAATGTTTTTGGGCTAGGAGAAGTGGACGAATTCTGTTATTGTAAGAACCACCCCAGCAAGCTAAACCATAATTCAACTTGGAATTGAAAAAGGCGTAGTAAAATATATTTAAAATTTCCAACGTACTACATTTTCTCAAATGGTAGCCGTAACGAACAATTTTATTTAAATATTTTTTTAAATTATGAGTATGTTCAGACCAATTTAATTTATTATCCAATAAAATTCCTAGGTATTTGAAAGAGCTAACATTTTCAATATAAAAACAGCCATTATCGCAGAGGACAGAATCAAAGTATGACATGTTTGAGGTTGGAGAAACAAATAAAGGAAAACGTTTACAATCCGGCGAGTGATAAGATAAATCGCTAATTTCATTACTATTACAAGAAGTTTTGAAAAACATTAACTTAGTCTTAGGGCTTATAGTTAAATGATGAACAAAAAACCAGTTCCTAATAAGCTGCAAATCGTAGTTAATTTTAATTACAACAATTTAAATATTAAAAAATTAAATATTATAATTTTACTCCGTCAAATATCCATTAACGGTATACTATACTCCTCTCTTTCTAAGTTCCAATTTATCAGCTAAATATTCCGCACGAAAACTGGCCGTAAGTATGATGAAAACTCGATGAAAACTCGTAGTAGGCAGAGCGAAATGAAAATTATAATATGATATTATTATGATCAAATTGAAATACATAACATAGCTAGTTTAAAAATTTGTGTGTTAGAACACAGAAAAAAATTGAGTTTTGATTTTGGATGTTCATTAGAAAAAAAAACAAAAATAAATCAAGTATAAAAGTAAAGTATATTATAAAAAAACCATACACATAATATGATGCGTGTGAGCCTACCTACCTACTAAATTAAATTTGTTTTCTTTGTGAATGAAATAAAAATTCGTGTATGCATTAAAAATAAATGAGGATAAAAAATTTACTGCACAAAAACAGGAAATATGGGGACAAAATAGCTCATAACTTCTGAAGCACTGATCGCCATATAGCCTTTCGATGCTTTTTTTTAAAGGAAATTAAATTTTCTTTAATTATGTGAAAAAAAAATTATTTTAGGATTTTCGCTATTGAATTATAAAGTTAAAAAGAAATAAAAAATAGTTGTAAAACATTATTTTTCCGCATCTTATGAATTGGTTTGTTTGCTGTGCCACTGCTTTCCTGTTAGTTTTGTTTCATGAACGAACGACGTAATCTCAAACTATCTATTTTGACAACTGGTCAAATTATGAAAACTAAATTAGTTCTAAATATTTTATATAAATAACGGTATTTATTATTCTCAAATTTATCTCATTTATGATAAATACAGTGGTGTCCGAATTTAACATTGTCGTAGTTATTCTGAACTGAAAAATAAGTTTTTTTTTTATTTTACATGCAAAATTTTCTTTGCAGTATTTTGTTTTTGCAGTAAGTGTTTATGAAAAGCTCTTTTATCACACTCAATTCACAATTAAAGCTAATCGAATATGACTAACCACTAATTTTGCTAATACCTTTATTTTTATAAAATAATCTCTAATTAAACAAAAACATTAAAATGTTTTTTAAAAGATGAAGGCTTTAATAAACAAACCTCGAATACGGAATCAATTTTTTATCTTACAATTTATATCTTAGAAATTAAAAAAAAAAACTGGAATATAAAATGGTTCTTGTTCTGTAACATTTTTATAACTTAAATCAATTCATTTACCACATTTTTTATTCATTACGACGTGTCCCTAACTAAAGGTATAGTATTAATTTTTTAATTTCATACACTCGATTGTTTAATAAGTTAATTAGTATACAAATGGTTGTTATTCATATTTTTTGTTTTTTTGAGAAAGGTATAGGTATACATAGATATACCCATAATGAGCCAGCAGCGTACGTTTATATTATTATGAAGGTTATTAAAGAACAGGTCAACTGTAAGTTCATAATTTTCATATTCAAAAAACACAACCAACCACTCTGTATTATCTGATTATATATGGATTTTTGTATTAGTGTCTATATGGTATACAATGTATAAAATATATAACAGGTATGGAACGCGACAGAACGTATGCTATAATTGCATGCATGCACCATCATTATATTGTCGAGTTTGATATAATACCCATATGGTTGGTCATTTGCGGGCACATTTTGGATAAGTTTGTGAATTAATCAATTAAACCTCATTCAGAAGAAGAGAGAAGGATTTTTTTTTTTTAATTTCTTGTGTTTGGTTTTTTTTTTTTATGTAATGTTGAATTGAAAATAATTGAAAGTAAAATTACAAAAAAAAAAAATAAAAAAAAGAGTCATAATTAAATTTTTTTGATAAGATATAAAATAAAATATGTTGCAATAGGTACTGTACAATAATTATTATAGAAAAGGCTTATTGATTAAATAGTATATTATTGTGATGATGAAAACAGAAGACTCTAGATAAAATAATATTGTTTCAACATCTTGTTATGATGTAAATAAATTGAAGATCGTTTTCTGATATTAGGCTGCGAAAGTTTAATTTTTTTTTTATATAAAACAAAATTACGATATAAAAATATGTTTGAAAAATATAAACAATGGATAGATAGTTAGAGAGATTATGTATTCCGGGAGGGAATCTGTCCCTTATATCACCGCAGCTGCAAATGGGCTTATTATAATAACCCGTGTTTATTAATTAGTCTCTGAGTTCTTAAGGATACCTGATTTTGTGCTCAGACTCAGGATATTATCAATGGTATGCTGTTACGAGTGAGTCTTTCGCATTCATAGAACAGATATTCAATAGATTCCTACTCTATTTTACATATTCTGCACAAGTTGTTTTCGGTTAAACCCATTTTATAAAGGTTATTCTTTATTAGGCAGAAGCCTGTTATTATCCCTGCCAAGATACTTACCTGTTTTCTATTGAGGCTTAAAAGAGTTTTGCTTTTCTTGAGCGAGCGTTTAGAGTCGTGAGCATCTTTGCTTTACGATTTCCAAAAATGTTGACCCAGAAATCCTCAGCTTTTTGCTCTACCCAGACTTTTAATTGCAGTTTCGAGGAGTACCACAAAACGGACTTGCCCCTATGAGGGCCGTATCCGGTGCTGTTATTGCTAAATAATCTGCATCTTCCTTTCCTGCTATGTCAGAATGTTCTAGTACCCACACTATTGTGACATTATTTGTTTGTCAGGGTTTTAAGTATTGCTAAACCATCCCATACTAACTTTGATGTGATGGTATATGAATTAATTTATAGTATAGCTGCTTTCAGGGAGAATGTAGATTTTACGTTTATTATCTTCTTAAATTCTCTCGCACCCCGATTTCTATTACATGTACTTCGGCTTGAAAAATTGTGTTTGTAGAGTTTATTCTTGAATAAATATGAGCTCTGGAATCTTTTCCATATACTCCCGATCCTATTTCATCCATTTTCTTAGTATGCCACACTAATGATCCTTTGTGGAAGGAGGGTGGCGGTTTCCCACATCTCTCTGCTTGGCATGCTAACATTGAAAGGTTTCTCAAAATTTTTCTTAGTAAACAGTAGTTGGATAGTGCTATCGAAAGCGTATCATCCCTTCTAGATTACATGAATTAATTCTTGGTGTTGTTCTGGCCAGCAATTCATTTGTAGATGTGAAGCATTACTTCTTTTTGGATAAAGAGATGAAAAGGTTCTAGGTGAATAAGGTTCTCTAATGATACGATAGATGTTTTGCGCCAGTTATAATAAAACAAGCTGAATGCTGTAGTTTGTTGAGTTTCTTTTGAGCTGTATACCTTTGTACCTTTTTTCCACCAAACTGCGGATGCGTAGGTTAAAGTTGGGCTCACTATTGCGGTATATAACCATAATGCTATTTTGGGGTCTAGTCCTCGTTTACAGTCACATATGCTTTTATATGTCCAGAGTACAATTCTGGCTTTGTTTAGGAGAGAACTGTCTATAGATGAGCAGTTCAGATGTTCATCAAGTACAATTCCAAGGTATTTGACATCTTTAGCAAAGTCAAACGTTACACCATTTATGTTAGGTTTCTTTGCAAAAAAAGGGTAAGGCAATTAGCCTCACGCCAATCTCAATTTTAGAGGGTCTTGGTTGCACTTACACTTTTAGCCTGTTGTACGACATTTGCTAAATGAGTCAGTTTTCAGGAGTCACCACGTGTAGGTAATATAAGTACTTGAATGGAAACAGTTGCGCCGTACCGAAACCGTTTATCCACGTCATATTCCCCGAACACCGTGAGCTACCCAGCATACCGTTGAAGAACATCCTGAGTGTTTTCACAAAATCAGGTATTCTTAATTACTCAGACACTAGTTACAATTAACTAATACACAGGTCATCACAATAAGCCCATTTGCGGTTGCGGTGATATAGGATTCCCTCCCGAAATTTTTTAAATCTAATCTAAATCTAATCTAGTGCCCGTCATATAGAATTGTCTTAAAACATAAAAATTGCAAAGACCGAGGCTTCACTGTCAATTTTTACTCATTACTGAATACTGATAACTCCTTCAATACTTCGTTCTGACAAAGAACAAAATTATTGTATAAAACAAATATATTTTTTTTTCTTATTTGAAAGTTTTACTCAGCTTATTTTTTTGTTATAGTTTCATATGAAAAAAAAAAAAATAAAAACAGAATAATTATCTCTCCTTCATTATAAAACCGCAGACCAAAAAGAAAAAAAATTAATTTCCAAAATTAATGTGCTGGAATGTTGCGTCAGTTTGAAATCAGCATCAATTGATAATGGTAAATAATCGATTAAAATGCATTGAATACAAAGAAATATATAGATACAAAAATATCAAAATATCAAATATTATTGGATAAAATCTCAGAAGAGAATACTACACATTTCATATTTTAACACGATTGCGTTTTTTTCAAGCCACCTGTTCATTACTCTGATTATGTAAGCAGAATATAATTTTAAATGAATTCAATTACCATTGGCGCTTCACCATGGTAATTTTTGTTTTTCATTTTTTTCCTTTTTCTATAAATGAAAATAATTTGTTAAGCTTATTGTTATTTTCTTGGTTAATCGTAAATATTATTTTAATGAATACAATTTATATTAAAAATTCTTTGTATATGAGTTAAATTAAAAGAAAATTGTATTTAATTAATTTTCGGCTTTTATTATGGATCTTTAGAAATAAATTTCAAATAGAGTCAATTATTTAACACTGAATTTATGATGGAGGTCATATAAATTATTTGCTCTATACTTATATTGCATTACTATCATTTAATTTTATATTTCATTCTTTGTATAGGAATATATAAATTTTGTATTCATGTAATAGTTCAAGTTCATAAATATGATAACTATATTCGGTGCCAACTGCCAACAAATCATACCTGCTTATGTTAACATAAGAAAAAATTGAGATAAAATAACCACCATATTCAGAATTGTCTGAAGTATGTATTTTTTGTCAAAATTTGGTTTGATTTGGACAAATATGGGTCACATTTTTGATAGATTACATAACCGCTTAATATGTCAATATGACCTAAAAATAATTTTGTCATAATCTCTTATTTAACCGCGTTTTCATAATTTAAACGGTTTTAAAAAACCAAAAACGCCCGTTACTATATTTTCCAATTTCAAAATTGATTTTGAAAACATCAAATTCAGTCATACGTGGTTATGACTTCATAATTGTCCCATAAGAAGAAAACTAATTTTCAAAACTTTGGAACTGATAACTTTGGAAAAATAAAAATATATATATATATATAATATACATTTATTAATTTTTGTAAACAAGAAAACAAATAAGAAATTCTTGCCTAAACCATAAGGACTTTTTTAAGCCTTACTTTGTCACCAATAAAAACATATTCTATTGGTCACTATTCTACATATTTAGGTATTTTCTTTTTAATAAAAAATTAAATTTGAAAAAATTAAAAATTTGAAAATTTTTGCATTTTTTTGAATAGCTAGCATCGTGAAAATTTTACAAATTTCATATATGACAACACACTCTAAAATCTTCATTTTTGGACCAATTTCAAAGTTTTTTCAACTGTTTTCCTTTGTTTAATGATTATTCTATAAGATAGTAACAAAATAAAACTATTTTGAAAAAATTAAAAATTTGAAAATTTTTGCATTTTTTTGAATAGCTAGCATCGTGAAAATTTTACAAATTTCATATATGACAACACACTCTAAAATCTTCATTTTTGGACCAATTTCAAAGTTTTTTCAACTGTTTTCCTTTGTTTAATGATTATTCTATAAGATAGTAACAAAATAAAACTATTTTGAAAAAATTAAAAATTTGAAAATTTTTGCATTTTTTTGAATAGCTAGCATCGTGAAAATTTTACAAATTTCATATATGACAACACACTCTAAAATCTTCATTTTTGGACCAATTTCAAAGTTTTTTCAACTGTTTTCCTTTGTTTAATGATTATTCTATAAGATAGTAACAAAATAAAACTATTTTGAAAAAATTAAAAATTTGAAAATTTTTGCATTTTTTTGAATAGCTAGCATCGTGAAAATTTTACAAAATTCATATATGAAAAAACACTCTAAAATCTTCATTTTTGGACTAATTTCAAAGTTTTTTCAACTGTTTTCCTTTGTTTAATGATTATTCTAAAAGATAATAACAAAATAAAACTATTTTGAAAAAATTAAAAATTTGAAAATTTTTGCATTTTTTTGAATAGCTAGCATCGTGAAAATTTTACAAAATTCATATATGAAAAAACACTCTAAAATCTTCATTTTTGGACCAATTTCAAAGTTTTTTCAACTGTTTTCCTTTGTTTAATGATTATTCTATAAGATAGTAACAAAATAAAACTATTTTGAAAAAATTAAAAATTTGAAAATTTTTGCATTTTTTTGAATAGCTAGCATCGTGAAAATTTTACAAAATTCATATATGAAAAAACACTCTAAAATCTTCATTTTTGAACCAATTTCAAAGTTTTTTCAACTGTTTTCCTTTGTTTAATGATTATTCTAAAAGATAATAACAAAATAAAACTATTTTGAAAAAATTAAAAATTTGAAAATTTTTGCATTTTTTTGAATAGCTAGCATCGTGAAAATTTTACAAAATTCATATATGAAAAAACACTCTAAAATCTTCATTTTTGGACCAATTTCAAAGTTTTTTCAACTGTTTTCCTTTGTTTAATGATTATTCTAAAAGATAATAACAAAATAAAACTATTTTGAAAAAATTAAAAATTTGAAAATTTTTGCATTTTTTTGAATAGCTAGCATCGTGAAAATTTTACAAATTTCATATATGACAACACACTCTAAAATCTTCATTTTTGGATCAATTTCAAAGTTTTTTCAACTGTTTTCCTTTGTTTAATGATTATTCTATAAGATAGTAACAAAATAAAACTATTTTGAAAAAATTAAAAATTTGAAAATTTTTGCATTTTTTTGAATAGCTAGCATCGTGAAAATTTTACAAAATTCATATATGAAAAAACACTCTAAAATCTTCATTTTTGGACCAATTTCAAAGTTTTTTCAACTGTTTTCCTTTGTTTAATGATTATTCTAAAAGATAATAACAAAATAAAACTATTTTGAAAAAATTAAAAATTTGAAAATTTTTGCATTTTTTTGAATAGCTAGCATCGTGAAAATTTTACAAAATTCATATATGAAAAAACACTCTAAAATCTTCATTTTTGGACCAATTTCAAAGTTTTTTCAACTGTTTTCCTTTGTTTAATGATTATTCTATAAGATAGTAACAAAATAAAACTATTTTGAAAAAATTAAAAATTTGAAAATTTTTGCATTTTTTTGAATAGCTAGCATCGTGAAAATTTTACAAAATTCATATATGAAAAAACACTCTAAAATCTTCATTTTTGAACCAATTTCAAAGTTTTTTCAACTGTTTTCCTTTGTTTAATGATTATTCTAAAAGATAATAACAAAATAAAACTATTTTGAAAAAATTAAAAATTTGAAAATTTTTGCATTTTTTTGAATAGCTAGCATCGTGAAAATTTTACAAAATTCATATATGAAAAAACACTCTAAAATCTTCATTTTTGGACCAATTTCAAAGTTTTTTCAACTGTTTTCCTTTGTTTAATGATTATTCTAAAAGATAATAACAAAATAAAACTATTTTGAAAAAATTAAAAATTTGAAAATTTTTGCATTTTTTTGAATAGCTAGCATCGTGAAAATTTTACAAATTTCATATATGACAACACACTCTAAAATCTTCATTTTTGGATCAATTTCAAAGTTTTTTCAACTGTTTTCCTTTGTTTAATGATTATTCTATAAGATAGTAACAAAATAAAACTATTTTGAAAAAATTAAAAATTTGAAAATTTTTGCATTTTTTTGAATAGCTAGCATCGTGAAAATTTTACAAAATTCATATATGAAAAAACACTCTAAAATCTTCATTTTTGGACCAATTTCAAAGTTTTTTCAACTGTTTTCCTTTGTTTAATGATTATTCTAAAAGATAGTAACAAAATAAAACTATTTTGAAAAAATTAAAAATTTGAAAATTTTTGCATTTTTTTGAATAGCTAGCATCGTGAAAATTTTACAAAATTCATATATGAAAAAACACTCTAAAATCTTCATTTTTGGACCAATTTCAAAGTTTTTTCAACTGTTTTCCTTTGTTTAATGATTATTCTAAAAGATAGTAACAAAATAAAACTATTTTGAAAAAATTAAAAATTTGAAAATTTTTGCATTTTTTTGAATAGCTAGCATCGTGAAAATTTTACAAATTTCATATATGACAACACACTCTAAAATCTTCATTTTTGGACCAATTTCAAAGTTTTTTCAACTGTTTTCCTTTGTTTAATGATTATTCTATAAGATAGTAACAAAATAAAACTATTTTGAAAAAATTAAAAATTTGAAAATTTTTGCATTTTTTTGAATAGCTAGCATCGTGAAAATTTTACAAATTTCATATATGACAACACACTCTAAAATCTTCATTTTTGGACCAATTTCAAAGTTTTTTCAACTGTTTTCCTTTGTTTAATGATTATTCTATAAGATAGTAACAAAATAAAACTATTTTGAAAAAATTAAAAATTTGAAAATTTTTGCATTTTTTTGAATAGCTAGCATCGTGAAAATTTTACAAAATTCATATATGAAAAAACACTCTAAAATCTTCATTTTTGGACTAATTTCAAAGTTTTTTCAACTGTTTTCCTTTGTTTAATGATTATTCTAAAAGATAATAACAAAATAAAACTATTTTGAAAAAATTAAAAATTTGAAAATTTTTGCATTTTTTTGAATAGCTAGCATCGTGAAAATTTTACAAAATTCATATATGAAAAAACACTCTAAAATCTTCATTTTTGGACCAATTTCAAAGTTTTTTCAACTGTTTTCCTTTGTTTAATGATTATTCTATAAGATAGTAACAAAATAAAACTATTTTGAAAAAATTAAAAATTTGAAAATTTTTGCATTTTTTTGAATAGCTAGCATCGTGAAAATTTTACAAAATTCATATATGAAAAAACACTCTAAAATCTTCATTTTTGAACCAATTTCAAAGTTTTTTCAACTGTTTTCCTTTGTTTAATGATTATTCTAAAAGATAATAACAAAATAAAACTATTTTGAAAAAATTAAAAATTTGAAAATTTTTGCATTTTTTTGAATAGCTAGCATCGTGAAAATTTTACAAAATTCATATATGAAAAAACACTCTAAAATCTTCATTTTTGGACCAATTTCAAAGTTTTTTCAACTGTTTTCCTTTGTTTAATGATTATTCTAAAAGATAATAACAAAATAAAACTATTTTGAAAAAATTAAAAATTTGAAAATTTTTGCATTTTTTTGAATAGCTAGCATCGTGAAAATTTTACAAATTTCATATATGACAACACACTCTAAAATCTTCATTTTTGGATCAATTTCAAAGTTTTTTCAACTGTTTTCCTTTGTTTAATGATTATTCTATAAGATAGTAACAAAATAAAACTATTTTGAAAAAATTAAAAATTTGAAAATTTTTGCATTTTTTTGAATAGCTAGCATCGTGAAAATTTTACAAAATTCATATATGAAAAAACACTCTAAAATCTTCATTTTTGGACCAATTTCAAAGTTTTTTCAACTGTTTTCCTTTGTTTAATGATTATTCTAAAAGATAATAACAAAATAAAACTATTTTGAAAAAATTAAAAATTTGAAAATTTTTGCATTTTTTTGAATAGCTAGCATCGTGAAAATTTTACAAAATTCATATATGAAAAAACACTCTAAAATCTTCATTTTTGGACCAATTTCAAAGTTTTTTCAACTGTTTTCCTTTGTTTAATGATTATTCTATAAGATAGTAACAAAATAAAACTATTTTGAAAAAATTAAAAATTTGAAAATTTTTGCATTTTTTTGAATAGCTAGCATCGTGAAAATTTTACAAAATTCATATATGAAAAAACACTCTAAAATCTTCATTTTTGGACCAATTTCAAAGTTTTTTCAACTGTTTTCCTTTGTTTAATGATTATTCTAAAAGATAATAACAAAATAAAACTATTTTGAAAAAATTAAAAATTTGAAAATTTTTGCATTTTTTTGAATAGCTAGCATCGTGAAAATTTTACAAATTTCATATATGACAACACACTCTAAAATCTTCATTTTTGGACCAATTTCAAAGTTTTTTCAACTGTTTTCCTTTGTTTAATGATTATTCTAAAAGATAATAACAAAATAAAACTATTTTGAAAAAATTAAAAATTTGAAAATTTTTGCATTTTTTTGAATAGCTAGCATCGTGAAAATTTTACAAAATTCATATATGAAAAAACACTCTAAAATCTTCATTTTTGGACCAATTTCAAAGTTTTTTCAACTGTTTTCCTTTGTTTAATGATTATTCTATAAGATAGTAACAAAATAAAACTATTTTGAAAAAATTAAAAATTTGAAAATTTTTGCATTTTTTTGAATAGCTAGCATCGTGAAAATTTTACAAAATTCATATATGAAAAAACACTCTAAAATCTTCATTTTTGGACCAATTTCAAAGTTTTTTCAACTGTTTTCCTTTGTTTAATGATTATTCTAAAAGATAATAACAAAATAAAACTATTTTGAAAAAATTAAAAATTTGAAAATTTTTGCATTTTTTTGAATAGCTAGCATCGTGAAAATTTTACAAATTTCATATATGACAACACACTCTAAAATCTTCATTTTTGGACCAATTTCAAAGTTTTTTCAACTGTTTTCCTTTGTTTAATGATTATTCTATAAGATAGTAACAAAATAAAACTATTTTGAAAAAATTAAAAATTTGAAAATTTTTGCATTTTTTTGAATAGCTAGCATCGTGAAAATTTTACAAAATTCATATATGAAAAAACACTCTAAAATCTTCATTTTTGGACCAATTTCAAAGTTTTTTCAACTGTTTTCCTTTGTTTAATGATTATTCTAAAAGATAATAACAAAATAAAACTATTTTGAAAAAATTAAAAATTTGAAAATTTTTGCATTTTTTTGAATAGCTAGCATCGTGAAAATTTTACAAAATTCATATATGAAAAAACACTCTAAAATCTTCATTTTTGGACCAATTTCAAAGTTTTTTCAACTGTTTTCCTTTGTTTAATGATTATTCTAAAAGATAATAACAAAATAAAACTATTTTGAAAAAATTAAAAATTTGAAAATTTTTGCATTTTTTTGAATAGCTAGCATCGTGAAAATTTTACAAATTTCATATATGACAACACACTCTAAAATCTTCATTTTTGGACCAATTTCAAAGTTTTTTCAACTGTTTTCCTTTGTTTAATGATTATTCTAAAAGATAATAACAAAATAAAACTATTTTGAAAAAATTAAAAATTTGAAAATTTTTGCATTTTTTTGAATAGCTAGCATCGTGAAAATTTTACAAAATTCATATATGAAAAAACACTCTAAAATCTTCATTTTTGGACCAATTTCAAAGTTTTTTCAACTGTTTTCCTTTGTTTAATGATTATTCTATAAGATAGTAACAAAATAAAACTATTTTGAAAAAATTAAAAATTTGAAAATTTTTGCATTTTTTTGAATAGCTAGCATCGTGAAAATTTTACAAAATTCATATATGAAAAAACACTCTAAAATCTTCATTTTTGGACCAATTTCAAAGTTTTTTCAACTGTTTTCCTTTGTTTAATGATTATTCTAAAAGATAATAACAAAATAAAACTATTTTGAAAAAATTAAAAATTTGAAAATTTTTGCATTTTTTTGAATAGCTAGCATCGTGAAAATTTTACAAATTTCATATATGACAACACACTCTAAAATCTTCATTTTTGGACCAATTTCAAAGTTTTTTCAACTGTTTTCCTTTGTTTAATGATTATTCTATAAGATAGTAACAAAATAAAACTATTTTGAAAAAATTAAAAATTTGAAAATTTTTGCATTTTTTTGAATAGCTAGCATCGTGAAAATTTTACAAAATTCATATATGAAAAAACACTCTAAAATCTTCATTTTTGGACCAATTTCAAAGTTTTTTCAACTGTTTTCCTTTGTTTAATGATTATTCTAAAAGATAATAACAAAATAAAACTATTTTGAAAAAATTAAAAATTTGAAAATTTTTGCATTTTTTTGAATAGCTAGCATCGTGAAAATTTTACAAAATTCATATATGACAACACACTCTAAAATCTTCATTTTTGGACCAATTTCAAAGTTTTTTCAACTGTTTTCCTTTGTTTAATGATTATTCTATAAGATAGTAACAAAATAAAACTATTTTGAAAAAATTAAAAATTTGAAAATTTTTGCATTTTTTTGAATAGCTAGCATCGTGAAAATTTTACAAAATTCATATATGAAAAAACACTCTAAAATCTTCATTTTTGGACCAATTTCAAAGTTTTTTCAACTGTTTTCCTTTGTTTAATGATTATTCTAAAAGATAATAACAAAATAAAACTATTTTGAAAAAATTAAAAATTTGAAAATTTTTGCATTTTTTTGAATAGCTAGCATCGTGAAAATTTTACAAATTTCATATATGACAACACACTCTAAAATCTTCATTTTTGGACCAATTTCAAAGTTTTTTCAACTGCTTTCCTTTGTTTAATGATTATTCTAAAAGATAATAACAAAATAAAACTATTTTGAAAAAATTAAAAATTTGAAAATTTTTGCATTTTTTTGAATAGCTAGCATCGTGAAAATTTTACAAAATTCATATATGAAAAAACACTCTAAAATCTTCATTTTTGGACCAATTTCAAAGTTTTTTCAACTGTTTTCCTTTGTTTAATGATTATTCTAAAAGATAATAACAAAATAAAACTATTTTGAAAAAATTAAAAATTTGAAAATTTTTGCATTTTTTTGAATAGCTAGCATCGTGAAAATTTTACAAAATTCATATATGAAAAAACACTCTAAAATCTTCATTTTTGGACCAATTTCAAAGTTTTTTCAACTGTTTTCCTTTGTTTAATGATTATTCTAAAAGATAATAACAAAATAAAACTATTTTGAAAAAATTAAAAATTTGAAAATTTTTGCATTTTTTTGAATAGCTAGCATCGTGAAAATTTTACAAAATTCATATATGAAAAAACACTCTAAAATCTTCATTTTTGGACCAATTTCAAAGTTTTTTCAACTGTTTTCCTTTGTTTAATGATTATTCTAAAAGATAATAACAAAATAAAACTATTTTGAAAAAATTAAAAATTTGAAAATTTTTGCATTTTTTTGAATAGCTAGCATCGTGAAAATTTTACAAAATTCATATATGAAAAAACACTCTAAAATCTTCATTTTTGGACCAATTTCAAAGTTTTTTCAACTGTTTTCCTTTGTTTAATGATTATTCTATAAGATAGTAACAAAATAAAACTATTTTGAAAAAATTAAAAATTTGAAAATTTTTGCATTTTTTTGAATAGCTAGCATCGTGAAAATTTTACAAAATTCATATATGAAAAAACACTCTAAAATCTTCATTTTTGGACCAATTTCAAAGTTTTTTCAACTGTTTTCCTTTGTTTAATGATTATTCTAAAAGATAATAACAAAATAAAACTATTTTGAAAAAATTAAAAATTTGAAAATTTTTGCATTTTTTTGAATAGCTAGCATCGTGAAAATTTTACAAATTTCATATATGACAACACACTCTAAAATCTTCATTTTTGGACCAATTTCAAAGTTTTTTCAACTGTTTTCCTTTGTTTAATGATTATTCTATAAGATAGTAACAAAATAAAACTATTTTGAAAAAATTAAAAATTTGAAAATTTTTGCATTTTTTTGAATAGCTAGCATCGTGAAAATTTTACAAAATTCATATATGAAAAAACACTCTAAAATCTTCATTTTTGGACCAATTTCAAAGTTTTTTCAACTGTTTTCCTTTGTTTAATGATTATTCTAAAAGATAATAACAAAATAAAACTATTTTGAAAAAATTAAAAATTTGAAAATTTTTGCATTTTTTTGAATAGCTAGCATCGTGAAAATTTTACAAAATTCATATATGACAACACACTCTAAAATCTTCATTTTTGGACCAATTTCAAAGTTTTTTCAACTGTTTTCCTTTGTTTAATGATTATTCTAAAAGATAATAACAAAATAAAACTATTTTGAAAAAATTAAAAATTTGAAAATTTTTGCATTTTTTTGAATAGCTAGCATCGTGAAAATTTTACAAATTTCATATATGACAACACACTCTAAAATCTTCATTTTTGGACCAATTTCAAAGTTTTTTCAACTGTTTTCCTTTGTTTAATGATTATTCTAAAAGATAATAACAAAATAAAACTATTTTGAAAAAATTAAAAATTTGAAAATTTTTGCATTTTTTTGAATAGCTAGCATCGTGAAAATTTTACAAAATTCATATATGAAAAAACACTCTAAAAACTTCATTTTTGGACCAATTTCAAAGTTTTTTCAACTGTTTTCCTTTGTTTAATGATTATTCTAAAAGATAATAACAAAATAAAACTATTTTGAAAAAATTAAAAATTTGAAAATTTTTGCATTTTTTTGAATAGCTAGCATCGTGAAAATTTTACAAAATTCATATATGAAAAAACACTCTAAAATCTTCATTTTTGGACCAATTTCAAAGTTTTTTCAACTGTTTTCCTTTGTTTAATGATTATTCTAAAAGATAATAACAAAATAAAACTATTTTGAAAAAATTAAAAATTTGAAAATTTTTACATTTTTTTGAATAGCTAGCATCGTGAAAATTTTACAAAATTCATATATGAAAAAACACTCTAAAATCTTCATTTTTGGACCAATTTCAAAGTTTTTTCAACTGTTTTCCTTTGTTTAATGATTATTCTAAAAGATAATAACAAAATAAAACTATTTTGAAAAAATTAAAAATTTGAAAATTTTTGCATTTTTTTGAATAGCTAGCATCGTGAAAATTTTACAAAATTCATATATGAAAAAACACTCTAAAATCTTCATTTTTGGACCAATTTCAAAGTTTTTTCAACTGTTTTCCTTTGTTTAATGATTATTCTAAAAGATAATAACAAAATAAAACTATTTTGAAAAAATTAAAAATTTGAAAATTTTTGCATTTTTTTGAATAGCTAGCATCGTGAAAATTTTACAAAATTCATATATGAAAAAACACTCTAAAATCTTCATTTTTGGACCAATTTCAAAGTTTTTTCAACTGTTTTCCTTTGTTTAATGATTATTCTATAAGATAGTAACAAAATAAAACTATTTTGAAAAAATTAAAAATTTGAAAATTTTTGCATTTTTTTGAATAGCTAGCATCGTGAAAATTTTACAAAATTCATATATGAAAAAACACTCTAAAATCTTCATTTTTGGACCAATTTCAAAGTTTTTTCAACTGTTTTCCTTTGTTTAATGATTATTCTAAAAGATAATAACAAAATAAAACTATTTTGAAAAAATTAAAAATTTGAAAATTTTTGCATTTTTTTGAATAGCTAGCATCGTGAAAATTTTACAAAATTCATATATGAAAAAACACTCTAAAATCTTCATTTTTGGACCAATTTCAAAGTTTTTTCAACTGTTTTCCTTTGTTTAATGATTATTCTATAAGATAGTAACAAAATAAAACTATTTTGAAAAAATTAAAAATTTGAAAATTTTTGCATTTTTTTGAATAGCTAGCATCGTGAAGATTTTACAAAATTTATATATGAAAAAACACTCTAAAATCTTCATTTTTGGACCAATTTCAAAGTTTTTTCAACTGTTTTTCTTTGTTTAATGATTATTCTATAAGATAGTAACAAAATAAACCCATTTTGAAAAAATTAAAAATTTGAAAATTTTTGCATTTTTTTGAATAGCTAGCATCGTGAAAATTTTACAAAATTCATATATGAAAAAAACACTCTAAAATCTTCATTTTTGGACCAATTTCAAAGTTTTTTCAACTGTTTTCCTTTGTTTAATGATTATTCTATAAGATAGTAACAAAATAAAACTATTTTGAAAAATTAAAAATTTGAAAATTTTTGCATTTTTTTGAATAGCTAGCATCGTGAAAATTTTACAAAATTCATATATGAAAAAACACTCTAAAATCTTCATTTTTGGACCAATTTCAAAGTTTTTTTCAACTGTTTTCCTTTGTTTAATGATTATTCTAAAAGATAATAACAAAATAAAACTATTTGAAAAATTAAAAATTTGAAAATTTTTGCCATTTTTTTGAATAGCTAGCATCGTGAAAATTTTACAAAATTCATATATGAAAAAACACTCTAAAATCTTCATTTTTGGACCAATTTCAAAGTTTTTTCAACTGTTTTCCTTTGTTTAATGATTATTCTAAAAGATAATAACAAAATAAAACTATTTTGAAAAAATTAAAAATTTGAAAATTTTTGCATTTTTTTGAATAGCTAGCATCGTGAAAATTTTACAAAATTCATATATGAAAAAACACTCTAAAATCTTCATTTTTGGACCAATTTCAAAGTTTTTTCAACTGTTTTCCTTTGTTTAATGATTATTCTAAAAGATAATAACAAAATAAAACTATTTTGAAAAAATTAAAAATTTGAAAATTTTTGCATTTTTTTGAATAGCTAGCATCGTGAAAATTTTACAAAATTCATATATGAAAAAACACTCTAAAATCTTCATTTTTGGACCAATTTCAAAGTTTTTTCAACTGTTTTCCTTTGTTTAATGATTATTCTATAAGATAGTAACAAAATAAAACTATTTTGAAAAAATTAAAAATTTGAAAATTTTTGCATTTTTTTGAATAGCTAGCATCGTGAAAATTTTACAAAATTCATATATGAAAAAACACTCTAAAATCTTCATTTTTGGACCAATTTCAAAGTTTTTTCAACTGTTTTCCTTTGTTTAATGATTATTCTAAAAGATAATAACAAAATAAAACTATTTTGAAAAAATTAAAAATTTGAAAATTTTTGCATTTTTTTGAATAGCTAGCATCGTGAAAATTTTACAAATTTCATATATGACAACACACTCTAAAATCTTCATTTTTGGACCAATTTCAAAGTTTTTTCAACTGTTTTCCTTTGTTTAATGATTATTCTATAAGATAGTAACAAAATAAAACTATTTTGAAAAAATTAAAAATTTGAAAATTTTTGCATTTTTTTGAATAGCTAGCATCGTGAAAATTTTACAAAAATTCATATATGAAAAAACACTCTAAAATCTTCATTTTTGGACCAATTTCAAAGTTTTTTCAACTGTTTTCCTTTGTTTAATGATTATTCTAAAAGATAATAACAAAATAAAACTATTTTGAAAAAATTAAAAATTTGAAAATTTTTGCATTTTTTTGAATAGCTAGCATCGTGAAAATTTTACAAAATTCATATATGACAACACACTCTAAAATCTTCATTTTTGGACCAATTTCAAAGTTTTTTTCAACTGTTTTCCTTTGTTTAATGATTATTCTATAAGATAGTAACAAAATAAAACTATTTTGAAAAAATTAAAAATTTGAAAATTTTTGCATTTTTTTGAATAGCTAGCATCGTGAAAATTTTACAAAATTCATATATGAAAAAACACTCTAAAATCTTCATTTTTGGACCAATTTCAAAGTTTTTTCAACTGTTTTCCTTTGTTTAATGATTATTCTAAAAGATAATAACAAAATAAAACTATTTGAAAAAATTAAAAATTGAAAATTTTTGCATTTTTTTGAATAGCTAGCATCGTGAAAATTTTACAAATTTCATATATGACAACACACTCTAAAATCTTCATTTTTGGACCAATTTCAAAGTTTTTTCAACTGTTTTCCTTTGTTTAATGATTATTCTAAAAGATAATAACAAAATAAAACTATTTTGAAAAAATTAAAAATTTGAAAATTTTTGCATTTTTTTGAATAGCTAGCATCGTGAAAATTTTACAAAATTCATATATGAAAAAACACTCTAAAATCTTCATTTTTGGACCAATTTCAAAGTTTTTTCAACTGTTTTCCTTTGTTTAATGATTATTCTAAAAGATAATAACAAAATAAAACTATTTTGAAAAAATTAAAAATTTGAAAATTTTTGCATTTTTTTGAATAGCTAGCATCGTGAAAATTTTACAAAATTCATATATGAAAAAACACTCTAAAATCTTCATTTTTGGACCAATTTCAAAGTTTTTTCAACTGTTTTCCTTTGTTTAATGATTATTCTAAAAGATAATAACAAAATAAAACTATTTTGAAAAAATTAAAAATTTGAAAATTTTTACATTTTTTTGAATAGCTAGCATCGTGAAAATTTTACAAAATTCATATATGAAAAAACACTCTAAAATCTTCATTTTTGGACCAATTTCAAAGTTTTTTCAACTGTTTTCCTTTGTTTAATGATTATTCTAAAAGATAATAACAAAATAAAACTATTTTGAAAAATTAAAAATTTGAAAATTTTTGCATTTTTTTGAATAGCTAGCATCGTGAAGATTTTACAAAATTTATATATGAAAAAACACTCTAAAATCTTCATTTTTGGACCAATTTCAAAGTTTTTTCAACTGTTTTCCTTTGTTTAATGATTATTCTATAGGATAGTAACAAAATAAAACTATTTTGAAAAAATTAAAAATTTGAAAATTTTTGCATTTTTTTGAATAGCTAGCATCGTGAAAATTTTACAAAATTCATATATGAAAAAACACTCTAAAATCTTCATTTTTGGACCAATTTCAAAGTTTTTTCAACTGTTTTCCTTTGTTTAATGATTATTCTAAAAGATAATAACAAAATAAAACTATTTTGAAAAAATTAAAAATTTGAAAATTTTTGCATTTTTTTGAATAGCTAGCATCGTGAAAATTTTACAAATTTCATATATGAAAAAACACTCTAAAATCTTCATTTTTGGACCAATTTCAAAGTTTTTTCAACTGTTTTCCTTTGTTTAATGATTATTCTAAAAGATAATAACAAAATAAAACTATTTTGAAAAAATTAAAAATTTGAAAATTTTTGCATTTTTTGAATAGCTAGCATCGTGAAAATTTTACAAAATTCATATATGAAAAAACACTCTAAAATCTTCATTTTTGGACCAATTTCAAAGTTTTTTCAACTGTTTTCCTTTGTTTAATGATTATTCTAAAAGATAATAACAAAATAAAACTATTTTGAAAAAATTAAAAATTTGAAAATTTTTACATTTTTTTGAATAGCTAGCATCGTGAAAATTTTACAAAATTCATATATGAAAAAACACTCTAAAATCTTCATTTTTGGACCAATTTCAAAGTTTTTTCAACTGTTTTCCTTTGTTTAATGATTATTCTAAAAGATAATAACAAAATAAAACTATTTTGAAAAAATTAAAAATTTGAAAATTTTTGCATTTTTTTGAATAGCTAGCATCGTGAAGATTTTACAAAATTATATATGAAAAAACACTCTAAAATCTTCATTTTTGGACCAATTTCAAAGTTTTTTCAACTGTTTTTCTTTGTTTAATGATTATTCTATAAGATAGTAACAAAATAAACCCATTTTGAAAAAATTAAAAATTTGAAAATTTTTGCATTTTTTTGAATAGCTAGCATCGTGAAAATTTTACAAAATTCATATATGAAAAAACACTCTAAAATCTTCATTTTTGGACCAATTTCAAAGTTTTTTCAACTGTTTTCCTTTGTTTAATGATTATTCTAAAAGATAATAACAAAATAAAACTATTTTGAAAAAATTAAAAATTTGAAAATTTTTGCATTTTTTTGAATAGCTAGCATCGTGAAGATTTTACAAAATTTATATATGAAAAAACACTCTAAAATCTTCATTTTTGGACCAATTTCAAAGTTTTTTCAACTGTTTTCCTTTGTTTAATGATTATTCTATAAGATAGTAACAAAATAAAACTATTTTGAAAAAATTAAAAATTTGAAAATTTTTGCATTTTTTTGAATAGCTAGCATCGTGAAAATTTTACAAAATTCATATATGAAAAAACACTCTAAAATCTTCATTTTTGGACCAATTTCAAAGTTTTTTCAACTGTTTTCCTTTGTTTAATGATTATTCTAAAAGATAATAACAAAATAAAACTATTTTGAAAAAATTAAAAATTTGAAAATTTTTGCATTTTTTTGAATAGCTAGCATCGTGAAAATTTTACAAATTTCATATATGACAACACACTCTAAAATCTTCATTTTTGGACCAATTTCAAAGTTTTTTCAACTGTTTTCCTTTGTTTAATGATTATTCTAAAAGATAATAACAAAATAAAACTATTTTGAAAAAATTAAAAATTTGAAAATTTTTGCATTTTTTTGAATAGCTAGCATCGTGAAAATTTTACAAAATTCATATATGAAAAAACACTCTAAAAACTTCATTTTTGGACCAATTTCAAAGTTTTTTCAACTGTTTTCCTTTGTTTAATGATTATTCTAAAAGATAATAACAAAATAAAACTATTTTGAAAAAATTAAAAATTTGAAAATTTTTGCATTTTTTTGAATAGCTAGCATCGTGAAAATTTTACAAAATTCATATATGAAAAAACACTCTAAAATCTTCATTTTTGGACCAATTCAAAGTTTTTTCAACTGTTTTCCTTTGTTTAATGATTATTCTAAAAGATAATAACAAAATAAAACTATTTTGAAAAAATTAAAAATTTGAAAATTTTTGCATTTTTTTGAATAGCTAGCATCGTGAAAATTTTACAAAATTCATATATGAAAACACACTCTAAAATCTTCATTTTTGGACCAATTTCAAAGTTTTTTCAACTGTTTTCCTTTGTTTAATGATTATTCTAAAAGATAATAACAAAATAAAACTATTTTGAAAAAATTAAAAATTTGAAAATTTTTGCATTTTTTTGAATAGCTAGCATCGTGAAAATTTTACAAAATTCATATATGAAAACACACTCTAAAATCTTCATTTTTGGACCAATTTCAAAGTTTTTTCAACTGTTTTCCTTTGTTTAATGATTATTCTAAAAGATAATAACAAAATAAAACTATTTTGAAAAAATTAAAAATTTGAAAATTTTTACATTTTTTTGAATAGCTAGCATCGTGAAAATTTTACAAAATTCATATATGAAAAAACACTCTAAAATCTTCATTTTTGGACCAATTTCAAAGTTTTTTCAACTGTTTTCCTTTGTTTAATGATTATTCTAAAAGATAATAACAAAATAAAACTATTTTGAAAAAATTAAAAATTTGAAAATTTTTGCATTTTTTTGAATAGCTAGCATCGTGAAAATTTTACAAAATTCATATATGAAAACACACTCTAAAATCTTCATTTTTGGACCAATTTCAAAGTTTTTTCAACTGTTTTCCTTTGTTTAATGATTATTCTAAAAGATAATAACAAAATAAAACTATTTTGAAAAAATTAAAAATTTGAAAATTTTTGCATTTTTTGAATAGCTAGCATCGTGAAAATTTTACAAAATTCATATATGAAAAAACACTCTAAAATCTTCATTTTTGGACCAATTTCAAAGTTTTTTCAACTGTTTTCCCTTTGTTTAATGATTATTCTAAAAGATAATAACAAAATAAAACTATTTTGAAAAAATTAAAAATTTGAAAATTTTTGCATTTTTTGAATAGCTAGCATCGTGAAAATTTTACAAAATTCATATATGAAAAAACTCTCTAAAATCTTCATTTTTGGACCAATTTCAAAGTTTTTTCAACTGTTTTCCTTTGTTTAATGATTATTCTAAAAGATAATAACAAAATAAAACTATTTTGAAAAAATTAAAAATTTGAAAATTTTTGCATTTTTTTGAATAGCTAGCATCGTGAAAATTTTACAAAATTCATATATGAAAAAACACTCTAAAATCTTCATTTTTGGACCAATTTCAAAGTTTTTTCAACTGTTTTCCTTTGTTTAATGATTATTCTAAAAGATAATAACAAAATAAAACTATTTTGAAAAAATTAAAAATTTGAAAATTTTTGCATTTTTTTGAATAGCTAGCATCGTGAAAATTTTACAAAATTCATATATGAAAAAACTCTCTAAAATCTTCATTTTTGGACCAATTTCAAAGTTTTTTCAACTGTTTTCCTTTGTTTAATGATTATTCTAAAAGATAATAACAAAATAAAACTATTTTGAAAAAATTAAAAATTTGAAAATTTTTGCATTTTTTTGAATAGCTAGCATCGTGAAAATTTTACAAAATTCATATATGAAAAAACTCTCTAAAATCTTCATTTTGGACCAATTTCAAAGTTTTTTCAACTGTTTTCCTTTGTTTAATGATTATTCTAAAAGATAATAACAAAATAAAACTATTTTGAAAAATTAAAAAATTTGAAAATTTTTGCATTTTTTTGAATAGCTAGCATCGTGAAAATTTTACAAAATTCATATATGAAAAAACACTCTAAAATCTTCATTTTTGGACCAATTTCAAAGTTTTTTCAACTGTTTTCCTTTGTTTAATGATTATTCTAAAAGATAATAACAAAATAAAACTATTTGAAAAATTAAAAATTTGAAAATTTTTGCATTTTTTTGAATAGCTAGCATCGTGAAAATTTTACAAAATTCATATATGAAAAAACTCTCTAAAATCTTCATTTTTGGACCAATTTCAAAGTTTTTTCAACTGTTTTCCTTTGTTTAATGATTATTCTAAAAGATAATAACAAAATAAAACTATTTTGAAAAAATTAAAAATTTGAAAATTTTTGCATTTTTTTGAATAGCTAGCATCGTGAAAATTTTACAAAATTCATATATGAAAACACACTCTAAAATCTTCATTTTTGGACCAATTTCAAAGTTTTTCAACTGTTTTCCTTTGTTTAATGATTATTCTAAAAGATAATAACAAAATAAAACTATTTTGAAAAAATTAAAATTTGAAAATTTTTGCATTTTTTTGAATAGCTAGCATCGTGAAAATTTTACAAAATTCATATATGAAAAAACTCTCTAAAATCTTCATTTTTGGACCAATTTCAAAGTTTTTTCAACTGTTTTCCTTTGTTTAATGATTATTCTAAAAGATAATAACAAAATAAAACTATTTTGAAAAAATTAAAAATTTGAAAATTTTTGCATTTTTTTGAATAGCTAGCATCGTGAAAATTTTACAAAATTCATATATGAAAAAACACTCTAAAATCTTCATTTTTGGACCAATTTCAAAGTTTTTTCAACTGTTTTCCTTTGTTTAATGATTATTCTAAAAGATAATAACAAAATAAAACTATTTTGAAAAAATTAAAAATTTGAAAATTTTTGCATTTTTTTGAATAGCTAGCATCGTGAAAATTTTACAAAATTCATATATGAAAAAACTCTCTAAAATCTTCATTTTTGGACCAATTTCAAAGTTTTTTCAACTGTTTTCCTTTGTTTAATGATTATTCTAAAAGATAATAACAAAATAAAACTATTTTGAAAAAATTAAAATTTGAAAATTTTTGCATTTTTTTGAATAAGCTAGCATCGTGAAAATTTTACAAAATTCATATATGAAAAAACACTCTAAAATCTTCATTTTTGGACCAATTTCAAAGTTTTTTCAACTGTTTTCCTTTGTTTAATGATTATTCTAAAAGATAATAACAAAATAAAACTATTTTGAAAAAATTAAAAATTTGAAAATTTTTGCATTTTTTGAATAGCTAGCATCGTGAAAATTTTACAAAATTCATATATGAAAAAACACTCTAAAATCTTCATTTTTGGACCAAATTTCAAAGTTTTTTCAACTGTTTTCCTTTGTTTAATGATTATTCTAAAAGATAATAACAAAATAAAACTATTTTGAAAAAATTAAAAATTTGAAAATTTTTGCATTTTTTGAATAGCTAGCATCGTGAAAATTTTACAAAATTCATATATGAAAAAACTCTCTAAAATCTTCATTTTTGGACCAATTTCAAAGTTTTTTCAACTGTTTTCCTTTGTTTAATGATTATTCTAAAAGATAATAACAAAATAAAACTATTTTGAAAAAATTAAAAATTTGAAAATTTTTGCATTTTTTTGAATAGCTAGCATCGTGAAGATTTTACAAAATTTATATATGAAAAAACACTCCAAAATCTTCATTTTTGGACCAATTTCAAAGTTTTTTCAACTGTTTTTCTTTGTTTAATGATTATTCTATAAGATAGTAACAAAATAAAACCATTTTGAAAAATTAAAAATTTGATAATTTTTGCATTTTTTTGAATAGCTAGCATCGTGAAAATTTTACAAATTTCATATATGAAAAAACACTCTAAAATCTTCATTTTTGGACCAATTTCAAAGTTTTTTCAACTGTTTTTCTTTGTTTAATGATTATTCTATAAGATAGTAACAAAATAAACCCATTTTGAAAAAATTAAAAATTTGATAATTTTTGCATTTTTTGAATAGCTAGCATCGTGAAAATTTTACAAATTTCATATATGAAAAAACACTCTAAAATCTTCATTTTTGGACCAATTTCAAAGTTTTTTCAACTGTTTTCCTTTGTTTAATGATTATTCTAAAAGATAATAACAAAATAAAACTATTTTGAAAAATTAAAAATTTGAAAATTTTTGCATTTTTTTGAATAGCTAGCATCGTGAAAATTTTACAAAATTCATATATGAAAAAACTCTCTAAAATCTTCATTTTTGGACCAATTTCAAAGTTTTTTCAACTGTTTTCCTTTGTTTAATGATTATTCTAAAAGATAATAACAAAATAAAACTATTTTGAAAAAATTAAAATTTGAAAATTTTTGCATTTTTTTGAATAGCTAGCATCGTGAAGATTTTACAAAATTTATATATGAAAAAACACTCCAAAATCTTCATTTTTGGACCAATTTCAAAGTTTTTTCAACTGTTTTTCTTTGTTTAATGATTATTCTAAAGATAATAACAAAATAAAACTATTTTGAAAAAATTAAAAATTTGAAAATTTTTGCATTTTTTTGAATAGCTAGCATCGTGAAAATTTTACAAAATTCATATATGAAAAAACACTCTAAAATCTTCATTTTTGGACCAATTTCAAAGTTTTTTCAACTGTTTTCCTTTGTTTAATGATTATTCTAAAAGATAATAACAAAATAAAACTATTTTGAAAAAATTAAAAATTTGAAAATTTTTGCATTTTTTTGAATAGCTAGCATCGTGAAAATTTTACAAAATTCATATATGAAAAAACTCTCTAAAATCTTCATTTTTGGACCAATTTCAAAGTTTTTTCAACTGTTTTCCTTTGTTTAATGATTATTCTAAAAGATAATAACAAAATAAAACTATTTTGAAAAAATTAAAAATTTGAAAATTTTTGCATTTTTTTGAATAGCTAGCATCGTGAAGATTTTACAAAATTTATATATGAAAAAACACTCCAAAATCTTCATTTTTGGACCAATTTCAAAGTTTTTTCAACTGTTTTTCTTTGTTTAATGATTATTCTATAAGATAGTAACAAAATAAAACCATTTTGAAAAAATTAAAAATTTGATAATTTTTGCATTTTTTTGAATAGCTAGCATCGTGAAAATTTTACAAATTTCATATATGAAAAAACACTCTAAAATCTTCATTTTTGGACCAATTTCAAAGTTTTTTCAACTGTTTTCCTTTGTTTAATGATTATTCTAAAAGATAATAACAAAATAAAACTATTTTGAAAAAATTAAAAATTTGAAAATTTTTGCATTTTTTTGAATAGCTAGCATCGTGAAGATTTTACAAAATTTATATATGAAAAAACACTCTAAAATCTTCATTTTTGGACCAATTTCAAAGTTTTTTCAACTGTTTTTCTTTGTTTAATGATTATTCTATAAGATAGTAACAAAATAAACCCATTTTGAAAAAATTAAAAATTTGATAATTTTTGCATTTTTTTGAATAGCTAGCATCGTGAAAATTTTACAAATTTCATATATGAAAAAACACTCTAAAATCTTCATTTTTGGACCAATTTCAAAGTTTTTTCAACTGTTTTCCTTTGTTTAATGATTATTCTAAAAGATAATAACAAAATAAAACTATTTTGAAAAAATTAAAAATTTGAAAATTTTTGCATTTTTTTGAATAGCTAGCATCGTGAAGATTTTACAAAATTTATATATGAAAAAACACTCCAAAATCTTCATTTTTGGACCAATTTCAAAGTTTTTTCAACTGTTTTTCTTTGTTTAATGATTATTCTATAAGATAGTAACAAAATAAAACCATTTTGAAAAAATTAAAAATTTGATAATTTTTGCATTTTTTTGAATAGCTAGCATCGTGAAAATTTTACAAATTTCATATATGAAAAAACACTCTAAAATCTTCATTTTTGGACCAATTTCAAAGATTTTTCAACTGTTTTCCTTTGTTTAATGATTATTCTAAAAGATAATAACAAAATAAAACTATTTTGAAAAAATTAAAAATTTGAAAATTTTTGCATTTTTTTGAATAGCTAGCATCGTGAAAATTTTACAAAATTCATATATGAAAAAACACTCTAAAATCTTCATTTTTGGACCAATTTCAAAGTTTTTTCAACTGTTTTCCTTTGTTTAATGATTATTCTAAAAGATAATAACAAAATAAAACTATTTTGAAAAAATTAAAAATTTGAAAATTTTTGCATTTTTTTGAACAGCTAGCATCGTGAAAATTTTACAAAATTCATATATGAAAAAACACTCTAAAATCTTCATTTTTGGACCAATTTCAAAGTTTTTTCAACTGTTTTCCTTTGTTTAATGATTATTCTAAAAGATAATAACAAAATAAAACTATTTTGAAAAAATTAAAAATTTGAAAATTTTTGCATTTTTTTGAATAGCTAGCATCGTGAAAATTTTACAAAATTCATATATGAAAACACACTCTAAAATCTTCATTTTTGGACCAATTTCAAAGTTTTTTCAACTGTTTTCCTTTGTTTAATGATTATTCTAAAAGATAATAACAAAATAAAACTATTTTGAAAAAATTAAAAATTTGAAAATTTTTGCATTTTTTTGAATAGCTAGCATCGTGAAAATTTTACAAAATTCATATATGAAAAAACACTCTAAAATCTTCATTTTTGGACCAATTTCAAAGTTTTTTCAACTGTTTTCCTTTGTTTAATGATTATTCTAAAAGATAATAACAAAATAAAACTATTTTGAAAAAATTAAAAATTTGAAAATTTTTGCATTTTTTTGAATAGCTAGCATCGTGAAAATTTTACAAAATTCATATATGAAAAAACTCTCTAAAATCTTCATTTTTGGACCAATTTCAAAGTTTTTTCAACTGTTTTCCTTTGTTTAATGATTATTCTAAAAGATAATAACAAAATAAAACTATTTTGAAAAAATTAAAAATTTGAAAATTTTTGCATTTTTTTGAATAGCTAGCATCGTGAAAATTTTACAAAATTCATATATGAAAAAACACTCTAAAATCTTCATTTTTGGACCAATTTCAAAGTTTTTTCAACTGTTTTCCTTTGTTTAATGATTATTCTAAAAGATAATAACAAAATAAAACTATTTTGAAAAAATTAAAAATTTGAAAATTTTTGCATTTTTTTGAATAGCTAGCATCGTGAAGATTTTACAAAATTTATATATGAAAAAACACTCCAAAATCTTCATTTTTGGACCAATTTCAAAGTTTTTTCAACTGTTTTTCTTTGTTTAATGATTATTCTATAAGATAGTAACAAAATAAAACCATTTTGAAAAAATTAAAAATTTGATAATTTTTGCATTTTTTTGAATAGCTAGCATCGTGAAAATTTTACAAATTTCATATATGAAAAAACACTCTAAAATCTTCATTTTTGGACCAATTTCAAAGATTTTTCAACTGTTTTCCTTTGTTTAATGATTATTCTATAAGATAGTAATAAAATAAAACTATTTTGAAAAAATTAAAAATTTGAAAATTTTTGCATTTTTTTGAATAGCTAGCATCGTGAAAATTTTACAAATTTCATATATGAAAACACACTCTAAAATCTTCATTTTTGGACCAATTTCAAAGTTTTTTCAACTGTTTTCCTTTATTTAATGATTATTCTAAAAGATAATAACAAAATAAAACTATTTTGAAAAAATTAAAAATTTGAAAATTTTTGCATTTTTTTGAATAGCTAGCATCGTGAAGATTTTACAAAATTTATATATGAAAAAACACTCTAAAATCTTCATTTTTGGACCAATTTCAAAGTTTTTTCAACTGTTTTTCTTTGTTTAATGATTATTCTATAAGATAGTAACAAAATAAACCCATTTTGAAAAAATTAAAAATTTGAAAATTTTTGCATTTTTTTGAATAGCTAGCATCGTGAAGATTTTACAAAATTTATATATGAAAAAACACTCCAAAATCTTCATTTTTGGACCAATTTCAAAGTTTTTTCAACTGTTTTTCTTTGTTTAATGATTATTCTATAAGATAGTAACAAAATAAAACCATTTTGAAAAAATTAAAAATTTGATAATTTTTGCATTTTTTTGAATAGCTAGCATCGTGAAAATTTTACAAATTTCATATATGAAAAAACACTCTAAAATCTTCATTTTTGGACCAATTTCAAAGATTTTTCAACTGTTTTCCTTTGTTTAATGATTATTCTAAAAGATAATAACAAAATAAAACTATTTTGAAAAAATTAAAAATTTGAAAATTTTTGCATTTTTTTGAATAGCTAGCATCGTGAAAATTTTACAAAATTCATATATGAAAAAACACTCTAAAATCTTCATTTTTGGACCAATTTCAAAGTTTTTTCAACTGTTTTCCTTTGTTTAATGATTATTCTAAAAGATAATAACAAAATAAAACTATTTTGAAAAAATTAAAAATTTGAAAATTTTTGCATTTTTTTGAATAGCTAGCATCGTGAAAATTTTACAAAATTCATATATGAAAAAACACTCTAAAATCTTCATTTTTGGACCAATTTCAAAGTTTTTTCAACTGTTTTCCTTTGTTTAATGATTATTCTAAAAGATAATAACAAAATAAAACTATTTTGAAAAAATTAAAAATTTGAAAATTTTTGCATTTTTTTGAATAGCTAGCATCGTGAAAATTTTACAAAATTCATATATGAAAAAACACTCTAAAATCTTCATTTTTGGACCAATTTCAAAGTTTTTTCAACTGTTTTCCTTTGTTTAATGATTATTCTAAAAGATAATAACAAAATAAAACTATTTTGAAAAAATTAAAAATTTGAAAATTTTTGCATTTTTTTGAATAGCTAGCATCGTGAAAATTTTACAAAATTCATATATGAAAAAACACTCTAAAATCTTCATTTTTGGACCAATTTCAAAGTTTTTTCAACTGTTTTCCTTTGTTTAATGATTATTCTAAAAGATAATAACAAAATAAAACTATTTTGAAAAAATTAAAAATTTGAAAATTTTTGCATTTTTTTGAATAGCTAGCATCGTGAAAATTTTACAAAATTCATATATGAAAACACACTCTAAAATCTTCATTTTTGGACCAATTTCAAAGTTTTTTCAACTGTTTTCCTTTGTTTAATGATTATTCTAAAAGATAATAACAAAATAAAACTATTTTGAAAAAATTAAAAATTTGAAAATTTTTGCATTTTTTTGAATAGCTAGCATCGTGAAAATTTTACAAAATTCATATATGAAAAAACTCTCTAAAATCTTCATTTTTGGACCAATTTCAAAGTTTTTTCAACTGTTTTCCTTTGTTTAATGATTATTCTAAAAGATAATAACAAAATAAAACTATTTTGAAAAAATTAAAAATTTGAAAATTTTTGCATTTTTTTGAATAGCTAGCATCGTGAAAATTTTACAAAATTCATATATGAAAAAACACTCTAAAATCTTCATTTTTGGACCAATTTCAAAGTTTTTTCAACTGTTTTCCTTTGTTTAATGATTATTCTAAAAGATAATAACAAAATAAAACTATTTTGAAAAAATTAAAAATTTGAAAATTTTTGCATTTTTTTGAATAGCTAGCATCGTGAAGATTTTACAAAATTTATATATGAAAAAACACTCCAAAATCTTCATTTTTGGACCAATTTCAAAGTTTTTTCAACTGTTTTTCTTTGTTTAATGATTATTCTATAAGATAGTAACAAAATAAAACCATTTTGAAAAAATTAAAAATTTGATAATTTTTGCATTTTTTTGAATAGCTAGCATCGTGAAGATTTTACAAAATTCATATATGAAAAGACACTCTAAAATCTTCATTTTTGGACCAATTTCAAAGTTTTTTCAACTGTTTTCCTTTATTTAATGATTATTCTAAAAGATAATAACAAAATAAAACTATTTTGAAAAAATTAAAAATTTGAAAATTTTTGCATTTTTTTGAATAGCTAGCATCGTGAAGATTTTACAAAATTCATATATGAAAAAACACTCTAAAATCTTCATTTTTGGACCAATTTCAAAGTTTTTTCAACTGTTTTCCTTTGTTTAATGATTATTCTAAAAGATAATAACAAAATAAAACTATTTTGAAAAAATTAAAAATTTGAAAATTTTTGCATTTTTTTGAATAGCTAGCATCGTGAAGATTTTACAAAATTTACATATGAAAACACACTCTAAAATCTTCATTTTTGAACCAATTTCAAAGTTTTTTCAACTGTTTTCCTTTGTTTAATGATTATTCTAAAAGATAATAACAAAATAAAACTATTTTGAAAAAATTAAAAATTTGAAAATTTTTGCATTTTTTTGAATAGCTAGCATCGTGAAGATTTTACAAAATTCATATATGAAAAAACACTCTAAAATCTTCATTTTTGGACCAATTTCAAAGTTTTTTCAACTGTTTTCCTTTATTTAATGATTATTCTAAAAGATAATAACAAAATAAAACTATTTTGAAAAAATTAAAAATTTGAAAATTTTTGCATTTTTTTGAATAGCTAGCATCGTGAAGATTTTACAAAATTTATATATGAAAAAACACTCTAAAATATTCATTTTTGAACCAATTTCAAAGTTTTTTCAACTGTTTTCCTTTGTTTAATGATTATTCTAAAAGATAATAACAAAATAAAACTATTTTGAAAAAATTAAAAATTTGAAAATTTTTGCATTTTTTTGAATAGCTAGCATCGTGAAAATTTTACAAAATTCATATATGAAAACACACTCTAAAATCTTCATTTTTGGACCAATTTCAAAGTTTTTTCAACTGTTTTCCTTTGTTTAATGATTATTCTAAAAGATAATAACAAAATAAAACTATTTTGAAAAAATTAAAAATTTGAAAATTTTTGCATTTTTTTGAATAGCTAGCATCGTGAAATATTTACAAAATTCATATATGAAAACACACTCTAAAATCTTCATTTTTGGACCAATTTCAAAGTTTTTTCAACTGTTTTCCTTTGTTTAATGATTATTCTATAAGATAATAACAAAATAAAACTATTTTGAAAAAATTAAAAATTTGAAAATTTTTGCATTTTTTTGAATAGCTAGCATCGTGAAGATTTTACAAAATTCATATATGAAAAAACACTCTAAAATCTTCATTTTTGAACCAATTTCAAAGTTTTTTCAACTGTTTTCCTTTGTTTAATGATTATTCTATAAGATAATAACAAAATAAAACTATTTTGAAAAAATTAAAAATTTGAAAATTTTTGCATTTTTTTGAATAGCTAGCATCGTGAAGATTTTACAAAATTCATATATGAAAAAACACTCTAAAATCTTCATTTTTGAACCAATTTCAAAGTTTTTTCAACTGTTTTCCTTTGTTTAATGATTATTCTATAAGATAATAACAAAATAAAACTATTTTGAAAAAATTAAAAATTTGAAAATTTTTGCATTTTTTTGAATAGCTAGCATCGTGAAGATTTTACAAAATTCATATATGAAAAAACACTCTAAAATCTTCATTTTTGAACCAATTTCAAAGTTTTTTCAACTGTTTTCCTTTGTTTAATGATTATTCTATAAGATAATAACAAAATAAAACTATTTTGAAAAAATTAAAAATTTGAAAATTTTTGCATTTTTTTGAATAGCTAGCATCGTGAAGATTTTACAAAATTTATATATGAAAAAACACTCTAAAATATTCATTTTTGAACCAATTTCAAAGTTTTTTCAACTGTTTTCCTTTGTTTAATGATTATTCTAAAAGATAATAACAAAATAAAACTATTTTGAAAAAATTAAAAATTTGAAAATTTTTGCATTTTTTTGAATAGCTAGCATCGTGAAAATTTTACAAAATTCATATATGAAAACACACTCTAAAATCTTCATTTTTGGACCAATTTCAAAGTTTTTTCAACTGTTTTCCTTTGTTTAATGATTATTCTAAAAGATAATAACAAAATAAAACTATTTTGAAAAAATTAAAAATTTGAAAATTTTTGCATTTTTTTGAATAGCTAGCATCGTGAAATATTTACAAAATTCATATATGAAAACACACTCTAAAATCTTCATTTTTGGACCAATTTCAAAGTTTTTTCAACTGTTTTCCTTTGTTTAATGATTATTCTAAAAGATAATAACAAAATAAAACTATTTTGAAAAAATTAAAAATTTGAAAATTTTTGCATTTTTTTGAATAGCTAGCATCGTGAAATATTTACAAAATTCATATATGAAAACACACTCTAAAATCTTCATTTTTGGACCAATTTCAAAGTTTTTTCAACTGTTTTCCTTTGTTTAATGATTATTCTAAAAGATAATAACAAAATAAAACTATTTTGAAAAAATTAAAAATTTGAAAATTTTTGCATTTTTTTGAATAGCTAGCATCGTGAAAATTTTACAAAATTCATATATGAAAAAACTCTCTAAAATCTTCATTTTTGGACCAATTTCAAAGTTTTTTCAACTGTTTTCCTTTGTTTAATGATTATTCTAAAAGATAATAACAAAATAAAACTATTTTGAAAAAATTAAAAATTTGAAAATTTTTGCATTTTTTTGAATAGCTAGCATCGTGAAAATTTTACAAAATTCATATATGAAAAAACACTCTAAAATCTTCATTTTTGGACCAATTTCAAAGTTTTTTCAACTGTTTTCCTTTGTTTAATGATTATTCTAAAAGATAATAACAAAATAAAACTATTTTGAAAAAATTAAAAATTTGAAAATTTTTGCATTTTTTTGAATAGCTAGCATCGTGAAAATTTTACAAAATTCATATATGAAAAAACACTCTAAAATCTTCATTTTTGGACCAATTTCAAAGTTTTTTCAACTGTTTTCCTTTGTTTAATGATTATTCTAAAAGATAATAACAAAATAAAACTATTTTGAAAAAATTAAAAATTTGAAAATTTTTGCATTTTTTTGAATAGCTAGCATCGTGAAAATTTTACAAAATTCATATATGAAAAAACTCTCTAAAATCTTCATTTTTGGACCAATTTCAAAGTTTTTTCAACTGTTTTCCTTTGTTTAATGATTATTCTAAAAGATAATAACAAAATAAAACTATTTTGAAAAAATTAAAAATTTGAAAATTTTTGCATTTTTTTGAATAGCTAGCATCGTGAAAATTTTACAAAATTCATATATGAAAAAACACTCTAAAATCTTCATTTTTGGACCAATTTCAAAGTTTTTTCAACTGTTTTCCTTTGTTTAATGATTATTCTAAAAGATAATAACAAAATAAAACTATTTTGAAAAAATTAAAAATTTGAAAATTTTTGCATTTTTTTGAATAGCTAGCATCGTGAAGATTTTACAAAATTTATATATGAAAAAACACTCTAAAATCTTCATTTTTGGACCAATTTCAAAGTTTTTTCAACTGTTTTTCTTTGTTTAATGATTATTCTATAAGATAGTAACAAAATAAAACCATTTTGAAAAAATTAAAAATTTGATAATTTTTGCATTTTTTTGAATAGCTAGTATCGTGAAAATTTTACAAATTTCATATATGAAAAAACACTCTAAAATCTTCATTTTTGGACCAATTTCAAAGATTTTTCAACTGTTTTCCTTTGTTTAATGATTATTCTATAAGATAGTAATAAAATAAAACTATTTTGAAAAAATTAAAAATTTGAAAATTTTTGCATTTTTTTGAATAGCTAGCATCGTGAAAATTTTACAAATTTCATATATGAAAACACACTCTAAAATCTTCATTTTTGGACCAATTTCAAAGTTTTTTCAACTGTTTTCCTTTATTTAATGATTATTCTAAAAGATAATAACAAAATAAAACTATTTTGAAAAAATTAAAAATTTGATGAATTTGAACATCGTGAAGATTTTACAAAATTTATATATGAAAAAACACTCTAAAATATTCATTTTTGAACCAATTTCAATGTTTTTTCAACTGTTTTCGTTTGTTTAATGATTATTCTAAAAGATAATAACAAAATAAAACTATTTTGAAAAAATTAAAAATTTGAAAATTTTTGCATTTTTTTGAATAGCTAGCATCGTGAAGATTTTACAAAATTCATATATGAAAAAACACTCTAAAATCTTCATTTTTGGACCAATTTCAAAGTTTTTTCAACTGTTTTCCTTTATTTAATGATTATTCTAAAAGATAATAACAAAATAAAACTATTTTGAAAAAATTAAAAATTTGAAAATTTTTGCATTTTTTTGAATAGCTAGCATCGTGAAAATTTTACAAATTTCATATATGAAAACACACTCTAAAATCTTCATTTTTGGACCAATTTCAAAGTTTTTTCAACTGTTTTCCTTTATTTAATGATTATTCTAAAAGATAATAACAAAATAAAACTATTTTGAAAAAATTAAAAATTTGAAAATTTTTGCATTTTTTTGAATAGCTAGCATCGTGAAGATTTTACAAAATTCATATATGAAAAAACACTCTAAAATCTTCATTTTTGGACCAATTTCAAAGATTTTTCAACTGTTTTCCTTTATTTAATGATTATTCTAAAAGATAATAACAAAATAAAACTATTTTGAAAAAATTAAAAATTTGAACATTTTTGCATTTTTTTGAATAGCTAGCATCGTGAAGATTTTACAAAATTCATATATGAAAAAACACTCTAAAATCTTCATTTTTGGACCAATTTCAAAGTTTTTTCAACTGTTTTCCTTTATTTAATGATTATTCTAAAAGATAATAACAAAATAAAACTATTTTGAAAAAATTAAAAATTTGAAAATTTTTGCATTTTTTTGAATAGCTAGCATCGTGAAAATTTTACAAATTTCATATATGAAAACACACTCTAAAATCTTCATTTTTGGACCAATTTCAAAGTTTTTTCAACTCTTTTCCTTTATTTAATGATTATTCTAAAAGATAATAACAAAATAAAACTATTTTGAAAAAATTAAAAATTTGAAAATTTTTGCATTTTTTTGAATAGCTAGCATCGTGAAGATTTTACAAAATTTATATATGAAAAAACACTCTAAAATATTCATTTTTGAACCAATTTCAATGTTTTTTCAACTGTTTTCGTTTGTTTAATGATTATTCTAAAAGATAATAACAAAATAAAACTATTTTGAAAAAATTAAAAATTTGAAAATTTTTGCATTTTTTTGAATAGCTAGCATCGTGAAGATTTTACAAAATTCATATATGAAAAAACACTCTAAAATCTTCATTTTTGGACCAATTTCAAAGTTTTTTCAACTGTTTTCCTTTATTTAATGATTATTCTAAAAGATAATAACAAAATAAAACTATTTTGAAAAAATTAAAAATTTGAAAATTTTTGCATTTTTTTGAATAGCTAGCATCGTGAAGATTTTACAAAATTTATATATGAAAAAACACTCTAAAATATTCATTTTTGAACCAATTTCAATGTTTTTTCAACTGTTTTCGTTTGTTTAATGATTATTCTAAAAGATAATAACAAAATAAAACTATTTTGAAAAAATTAAAAATTTGAAAATTTTTGCATTTTTTTGAATAGCTAGCATCGTGAAGATTTTACAAAATTCATATATGAAAAAACACTCTAAAATCTTCATTTTTGGACCAATTTCAAAGTTTTTTCAACTGTTTTCCTTTATTTAATGATTATTCTAAAAGATAATAACAAAATAAAACTATTTTGAAAAAATTAAAAATTTGAAAATTTTTGCATTTTTTTGAATAGCTAGCATCGTGAAGATTTTACAAAATTTACATATGAAAACACACTCTAAAATCTTCATTTTTGAACCAATTTCAAAGTTTTTTCAACTGTTTTCCTTTGTTTAATGATTATTCTAAAAGATAATAACAAAATAAAACTATTTTGAAAAAATTAAAAATTTGAAAATTTTTGCATTTTTTTGAATAGCTAGCATCGTGAAGATTTTACAAAATTCATATATGAAAAAACACTCTAAAATCTTCATTTTTGGACCAATTTCAAAGTTTTTTCAACTGTTTTCCTTTATTTAATGATTATTCTAAAAGATAATAACAAAATAAAACTATTTTGAAAAAATTAAAAATTTGAAAATTTTTGCATTTTTTTGAATAGCTAGCATCGTGAAGATTTTACAAAATTTATATATGAAAAAACACTCTAAAATATTCATTTTTGAACCAATTTCAAAGTTTTTTCAACTGTTTTCCTTTGTTTAATGATTATTCTAAAAGATAATAACAAAATAAAACTATTTTGAAAAAATTAAAAATTTGAAAATTTTTGCATTTTTTTGAATAGCTAGCATCGTGAAGATTTTACAAAATTCATATATGAAAAAACACTCTAAAATCTTCATTTTTGGACCAATTTCAAAGTTTTTTCAACTGTTTTCCTTTGTTTAATGATTATTCTAAAAGATAATAACAAAACAAAACTATTTTGAAAAAATTAAAAATTTGAAAATTTTTGCATTTTTTTGAATAGCTAGCATCGTGAAGATTTTACAAAATTTATATATGAAAACACACTCTAAAATCTTCATTTTTGGACCAATTTCAAAGTTTTTTCAACTGTTTTCCTTTGTTTAATGATTATTCTAAAAGATAATAACAAAATAAAACTATTTTGAAAAAATTAAAAATTTGAAAATTTTTGCATTTTTTTGAATAGCTAGCATCGTGAAGATTTTACAAAATTCATATATGAAAAAACACTCTAAAATCTTCATTTTTGAACCAATTTCAAAGTTTTTTCAACTGTTTTCCTTTGTTTAATGATTATTCTAAAAGATAATAACAAAATAAAACTATTTTGAAAAAATTAAAAATTTGAAAATTTTTGCATTTTTTTGAATAGCTAGCATCGTGAAGATTTTACAAAATTTATATATGAAAAAACACTCTAAAATCTTCATTTTTGAACCAATTTCAAAGTTTTTTCAACTGTTTTCCTTTGTTTAATGATTATTCTAAAAGATAATAACAAAATAAAACTATTTTGAAAAAATTAAAAATTTGAAAATTTTTGCATTTTTTTGAATAGCTAGCATCGTGAAGATTTTACAAAATTTATATATGAAAAAACACTCTAAAATCTTCATTTTTGAACCAATTTCAAAGTTTTTTCAACTGTTTTTCTTTGTTTAATGATTATTCTAAAAGATAATAACAAAATAAAACTATTTTGAAAAAATTAAAAATTTGAAAATTTTTGCATTTTTTTGAATAGCTAGCATCGTGAAGATTTTACAAAATTCATATATGAAAAAACACTCTAAAATCTTCATTTTTGGACCAATTTCAAAGTTTTTTCAACTGTTTTCCTTTGTTTAATGATTATTCTAAAAGATAATAACAAAATAAAACTATTTTGAAAAAATTAAAAATTTGAAAATTTTTGCATTTTTTTGAATAGCTAGCATCGTGAAGATTTTACAAAATTTATATATGAAAAAACACTCTAAAATCTTCATTTTTGAACCAATTTCAAAGTTTTTTCAACTGTTTTCCTTTGTTTAATGATTATTCTAAAAGATAATAACAAAATAAAACTATTTTGAAAAAATTAAAAATTTGAAAATTTTTGCATTTTTTTGAATAGCTAGCATCGTGAAGATTTTACAAAATTCATATATGAAAAAAACACTCTAAAATCTTCATTTTTGGACCAATTTCAAAGTTTTTTCAACTGTTTTCCTTTGTTTAATGATTATTCTAAAAGATAATAACAAAACAAAACTATTTTGAAAAAATTAAAAATTTGAAAATTTTTGCATTTTTTTGAATAGCTAGCATCGTGAAGATTTTACAAAATTTATATATGAAAACACACTCTAAAATCTTCATTTTTGGACCAATTTCAAAGTTTTTTCAACTGTTTTCCTTTGTTTAATGATTATTCTAAAAGATAATAACAAAATAAAACTATTTTGAAAAAATTAAAAATTTGAAAATTTTTGCATTTTTTTGAATAGCTAGCATCGTGAAGATTTTACAAAATTCATATATGAAAAAACACTCTAAAATCTTCATTTTTGAACCAATTTCAAAGTTTTTTCAACTGTTTTCCTTTGTTTAATGATTATTCTAAAAGATAATAACAAAATAAAACTATTTTGAAAAAATTAAAAATTTGAAAATTTTTGCATTTTTTTGAATAGCTAGCATCGTGAAGATTTTACAAAATTCATATATGAAAAAACACTCTAAAATCTTCATTTTTGGACCAATTTCAAAGTTTTTTCAACTGTTTTCCTTTGTTTAATGATTATTCTAAAAGATAATAACAAAATAAAACTATTTTGAAAAAATTAAAAATTTGAAAATTTTTGCATTTTTTTGAATAGCTAGCATCGTGAAGATTTTACAAAATTCATATATGAAAAAACACTCTAAAATCTTCATTTTTGAACCAATTTCAAAGTTTTTTCAACTGTTTTCCTTTGTTTAATGATTATTCTAAAAGATAATAACAAAATAAAACTATTTTGAAAAAATTAAAAATTTGAAAATTTTTGCATTTTTTTGAATAGCTAGCATCGTGAAGATTTTACAAAATTTATATATGAAAAAACACTCTAAAATCTTCATTTTTGAACCAATTTCAAAGTTTTTTCAACTGTTTTCCTTTGTTTAATGATTATTCTAAAAGATAATAACAAAATAAAACTATTTTGAAAAAATTAAAAATTTGAAAATTTTTGCATTTTTTTGAATAGCTAGCATCGTGAAGATTTTACAAAATTCATATATGAAAAAACACTCTAAAATCTTCATTTTTGGACCAATTTCAAAGTTTTTTCAACTGTTTTCCTTTGTTTAATGATTATTCTAAAAGATAATAACAAAATAAAACTATTTTGAAAAAATTAAAAATTTGAAAATTTTTGCATTTTTTTGAATAGCTAGCATCGTGAAGATTTTACAAAATTCATATATGAAAAAACACTCTAAAATCTTCATTTTTGGACCAATTTCAAAGTTTTTTCAACTGTTTTCCTTTGTTTAATGATTATTCTAAAAGATAATAACAAAATAAAACTATTTTGAAAAAATTAAAAATTTGAAAATTTTTGCATTTTTTTGAATAGCTAGCATCGTGAAGATTTTACAAAATTCATATATGAAAAAACACTCTAAAATCTTCATTTTTGGACCAATTTCAAAGTTTTTTCAACTGTTTTCCTTTGTTTAATGATTATTCTAAAAGATAATAACAAAATAAAACTATTTTGAAAAAATTAAAAATTTGAAAATTTTTGCATTTTTTTGAATAGCTAGCATCGTGAAGATTTTACAAAATTCATATATGAAAAAACACTCTAAAATCTTCATTTTTGGACCAATTTCAAAGTTTTTTCAACTGTTTTCCTTTGTTTAATGATTATTCTAAAAGATAATAACAAAATAAAACTATTTTGAAAAAATTAAAAATTTGAAAATTTTTGCATTTTTTTGAATAGCTAGCATCGTGAAGATTTTACAAAATTTATATATGAAAAAACACTCTAAAATCTTCATTTTTGGACCAATTTCAAAGTTTTTTCAACTGTTTTCCTTTGTTTAATGATTATTCTAAAAGATAATAACAAAATAAAACTATTTTGAAAAAATTAAAAATTTGAAAATTTTTGCATTTTTTTGAATAGCTAGCATCGTGAAGATTTTACAAAATTTATATATGAAAAAACACTCTAAAATCTTCATTTTTGAACCAATTTCAAAGTTTTTTCAACTGTTTTCCTTTGTTTAATGATTATTCTAAAAGATAATAACAAAATAAAACTATTTTGAAAAAATTAAAAATTTGAAAATTTTTGCATTTTTTTGAATAGCTAGCATCGTGAAGATTTTACAAAATTTATATATGAAAAAACACTCTAAAATCTTCATTTTTGAACCAATTTCAAAGTTTTTTCAACTGTTTTCCTTTGTTTAATGATTATTCTAAAAGATAATAACAAAATAAAACTATTTTGAAAAAATTAAAAATTTGAAAATTTTTGCATTTTTTTGAATAGCTAGCATCGTGAAGATTTTACAAAATTTATATATGAAAAAACACTCTAAAATCTTCATTTTTGAACCAATTTCAAAGTTTTTTCAATTGTTTTCCTTTGTTTAATGATTATTCTAAAAGATAATAACAAAATAAAACTATTTTGAAAAAATTAAAAATTTGAAAATTTTTGCATTTTTTTGAATAGCTAGCATCGTGAAGATTTTACAAAATTTATATATGAAAAAACACTCTAAAATCTTCATTTTTGAACCAATTTCAAAGTTTTTTCAACTGTTTTCCTTTGTTTAATGATTATTCTAAAAGATAATAACAAAATAAAACTATTTTGAAAAAATTAAAAATTTGAAAATTTTTGCATTTTTTTGAATAGCTAGCATCGTGAAGATTTTACAAAATTTATATATGAAAAAACACTCTAAAATCTTCATTTTTGAACCAATTTCAAAGTTTTTTCAACTGTTTTCCTTTGTTTAATGATTATTCTAAAAGATAATAACAAAATAAAACTATTTTGAAAAAATTAAAAATTTGAAAATTTTTGCATTTTTTTGAATAGCTAGCATCGTGAAGATTTTACAAAATTTATATATGAAAAAACACTCTAAAATCTTCATTTTTGAACCAATTTCAAAGTTTTTTCAACTGTTTTCCTTTGTTTAATGATTATTCTAAAAGATAATAACAAAATAAAACTATTTTGAAAAAATTAAAAATTAAAAAATTTTTGCATTTTTTTGAATAGCTAGCATCGTGAAGATTTTACAAAATTTATATATGAAAAAACACTCTAAAATCTTCATTTTTGAACCAATTTCAAAGTTTTTTCAACTGTTTTCCTTTGTTTAATGATTATTCTAAAAGATAATAACAAAATAAAACTATTTTGAAAAAATTAAAAATTTGAAAATTTTTGCATTATTTTGAATAGCTAGCATCGTGAAGATTTTACAAAATTTATATATGAAAAAACACTCTAAAATCTTCATTTTTGAACCAATTTCAAAGTTTTTTCAACTGTTTTCCTTTGTTTAATGATTATTCTAAAAGATAATAACAAAATAAAACTATTTTGAAAAAATTAAAAATTTGAAAATTTTTGCATTTTTTTGAATAGCTAGCATCGTGAAAATTTTACAAAGTTCATATATGAAAAAATACTTTAAAATGTTCATTTTTGGACCAATTTCAAAGTTTTTTCAACTGTTTTCCTTTGTTTAATGATTATTCTAAAAGATAATAACAAAATAAAACTATTTTGAAAAAATTAAAAATTTGAAAATTTTTGCATTTTTTTTAATAGCTGGCATCGTGAAAATTTTACAAAGTTCATATATGAAAAAACACTCTAAAATCTTCATTTTTGGACCAATTTCAAAGTTTTTTCAACTGTTTTAGTTTGTTTAATGATTATTCTAAAAGATAATAACAAAATAAAACTATTTTGAAAAAATTAAAAATTTGAAAATTTTTGCATTTTTTTGAATAGCTAGCATCGTGAAAATTTTACAAATTTCATATATGAAAAAACACTCTAAAATCTTCATTTTTGGACCAATTTCAATGTTTTTTCAACTGTTTTCCTTTGTTTAATGATTATTCTAAAAGATAATAACAAAATAAAACTATTTTGAAAAAATTAAAAATTTGAAAATTTTTGCATTTTTTTGAATAGCTAGCATCGTGAAAATTTTACAAATTTCATATATGAAAAAACACTCTAAAATCTTCATTTTTGGACCAATTTCAAAGTTTTTTCAACTGTTTTCCTTTGTTTAATGATTATTCTAAAAGATAATAACAAAATAAAACTATTTTGAAAAAATTTAAAATTTGAAAATTTTTGCATTTTTTTGAATAGCTAGCATCGTGAAAATTTTACAAAGTTCATATATGAAAAAATACTTTAAAATGTTCATTTTTGGACCAATTTCAAAGTTTTTTCAACTGTTTTCCTTTGTTTAATGATTATTCTAAAAGATAATAACAAAATAAAACTATTTTGAAAAAATTTAAAATTTGAAAATTTTTGCATTTTTTTGAATAGCTAGCATCGTGAAAATTTTACAAAGTTCATATATGAAAAAATACTTTAAAATGTTCATTTTTGGACCAATTTCAAAGTTTTTTCAACTGTTTTCCTTTGTTTAATGATTATTCTAAAAGATAATAACAAAATAAAACTATTTTGAAAAAATTAAAAATTTGAAAATTTTTGCATTTTTTTGAATAGCTAGCATCGTGAAAATTTTACAAATTTCATATATGAAAAAACACTCTAAAATCTTCATTTTTGGACCAATTTCAAAGTTTTTTCAACTGTTTTAGTTTGTTTAATGATTATTCTAAAAGATAATAACAAAATAAAACTATTTTGAAAAAATTAAAAATTTGAAAATTTTTGCATTTTTTTGAATAGCTAGCATCGTGAAAATTTTACAAAGTTCATATATGAAAAAATACTTTAAAATGTTCATTTTTGGACCAATTTCAAAGTTTTTTCAACTGTTTTCCTTTGTTTAATGATTATTCTAAAAGATAATAACAAAATAAAACAATTTTGAAAAAATTAAAAATTTGAAAATTTTTGCATTTTTTTTGAATAGCTGCATCGTGAAAATTTTACAAAATTCATATATGAAAAAATACTTTAAAATGTTCATTTTTGAACCAATTTCAATGTTTTTTCAACTGTTTTCCTTTGTTTAATGATTATTCTAAAAGATAATAACAAAATAAAACTATTTTGAAAAAATTAAAAATTTGAAAATTTTTGCATTTTTTTGAATAGCTAGCATCGTGAAAATTTTACAAAATTCATATATGAAAAAACACTCTAAAATCTTCATTTTTGGACCAATTTCAATGTTTTTTCAACTGTTGTCCTTTGTTTAATGATTATTCTAAAAGATAATAACAAAATAAAACAATTTTGAAAAAATTAAAAATTTGAAAATTTTTGCATTTTTTTTGAATAGCTGCATCGTGAAAATTTTACAAAATTCATATATGAAAAAATACTTTAAAATGTTCATTTTTGGACCAATTTCAATGTTTTTTCACATGTTTTCCTTTGTTTAATGATTATTCTAAAAGATAATAACAAAATAAAACTATTTTGAAAAAATTAAAAATTTGAAAATTTTTGCATTTTTTTGAATAGCTAGCATCGTGAAAATTTTACAAATTTCATATATGAAAAACCACTCTAAAATCTTCATTTTTGGACCAATTTCAATGTTTTTTCAACTGTTTTCCTTTGTTTAATGATTATTCTAAAAGATAATAACAAAATAAAACTATTTTGAAAAAATTAAAAATTTGAAAATTTTTGCATTTTTTTGAATAGCTAGCATCGTGAAAATTTTACAAAGTTCATATATGAAAAAATACTTTAAAATGTTCATTTTTGGACCAATTTCAATGTTTTTTCAACTGTTTTCCTTTGTTTAATGATTATTCTAAAAGATAATAACAAAATAAAACAATTTTGAAAAAATTAAAAATTTGAAAATTTTTGCATTTTTTTTGAATAGCTGCATCGTGAAAATTTTACAAAATTCATATATGAAAAAATACTTTAAAATGTTCATTTTTGGACCAATTTCAATGTTTTTTCACATGTTTTCCTTTGTTTAATGATTATTCTAAAAGATAATAACAAAATAAAACTATTTTGAAAAAATTAAAAATTTGAAAATTTTTGCATTTTTTTGAATAGCTAGCATCGTGAAAATTTTACAAAGTTCATATATGAAAAAATACTTTAAAATGTTCATTTTTGGACCAATTTCAATGTTTTTTCAACTGTTTTCCTTTGTTTAATGATTATTCTAAAAGATAATAACAAAATAAAACAATTTTGAAAAAATTAAAAATTTGAAAATTTTGCATTTTTTTGAATAGCTAGCATCGTCAAAATTTTACAAAGTTCATATATGAAAAAATACTTTAAAATGTTCATTTTTGGACCAATTTCAATGTTTTTTCAACTGTTTTCCTTTGTTTAATGATTATTCTAAAAGATAATAACAAAATAAAACTATTTTGAAAAAATTAAAAATTTGAAAATTTTTGCATTTTTTTGAATAGCTAGCATCGTGAAAATTTTACAAAATTCATATATGAAAAAACACTCTAAAATCTTCATTTTTGGACCAATTTCAATGTTTTTTCAACTGTTTTCCTTTGTTAAATGATTATTCTAAAAGATAATAACAAAATAAAACTATTTTGAAAAAATTAAAAATTTGAAAATTTTTGCATTTTTTTGAATAGCTAGCATCGTGAAAATTTTACAAAGTTCATATATGAAAAAATACTTTAAAATGTTCATTTTTGGACCAATTTCAATGTTTTTTCAACTGTTTTCCTTTGTTTAATGATTATTCTAAAAGATAATAACAAAATAAAACTATTTTGAAAAAATTAAAAATTTGAAAATTTTTGCATTTTTTTGAATAGCTAGCATCGTGAAAATTTTACAAAATTCATATATGAAAAAACACTCTAAAATCTTCATTTTTGGACCAAATTCAATGTTTTTTCAACTGTTTTCCTTTGTTTAATGATTATTCTAAAAGATAATAACAAAATAAAACTATTTTGAAAAAATTAAAAATTTGAAAATTTTTGCATTTTTTTGAATAGCTAGCATCGTGAAAATTTTACAAAGTTCATATATGAAAAAATACTTTAAAATGTTCATTTTTGGACCAATTTCAATGTTTTTTCAACTGTTTTCCTTTGTTTAATGATTATTCTAAAAGATAATAACAAAATAAAACAATTTTGAAAAAATTAAAAATTTGAAAATTTTGCATTTTTTTGAATAGCTAGCATCGTCAAAATTTTACAAAGTTCATATATGAAAAAATACTTTAAAATGTTCATTTTTGGACCAATTTCAATGTTTTTTCAACTGTTTTCCTTTGTTTAATGATTATTCTAAAAGATAATAACAAAATAAAACTATTTTGAAAAAATTAAAAATTTGAAAATTTTTGCATTTTTTTGAATAGCTAGCATCGTGAAAATTTTACAAAATTCATATATGAAAAAACACTCTAAAATCTTCATTTTTGGACCAATTTCAATGTTTTTTCAACTGTTTTCCTTTGTTTAATGATTATTCTAAAAGATAATAACAAAATAAAACAATTTTGAAAAAATTAAAAATTTGAAAATTTTGCATTTTTTTGAATAGCTAGCATCGTCAAAATTTTACAAAGTTCATATATGAAAAAATACTTTAAAATGTTCATTTTTGGACCAATTTCAATGTTTTTTCAACTGTTTTCCTTTGTTTAATGATTATTCTAAAAGATAATAACAAAATAAAACTATTTTGAAAAAATTAAAAATTTGAAAATTTTTGCATTTTTTTGAATAGCTAGCATCGTGAAAATTTTACAAAATTCATATATGAAAAAACACTCTAAAATCTTCATTTTTGGACCAAATTCAATGTTTTTTCAACTGTTTTCCTTTGTTTAATGATTATTCTAAAAGATAATAACAAAATAAAACTATTTTGAAAAAATTAAAAATTTGAAAATTTTTGCATTTTTTTGAATAGCTAGCATCGTGAAAATTTTACAAAGTTCATATATGAAAAAATACTTTAAAATGTTCATTTTTGGACCAATTTCAATGTTTTTTCAACTGTTTTCCTTTGTTTAATGATTATTCTAAAAGATAATAACAAAATAAAACTATTTTGAAAAAATTAAAAATTTGAAAATTTTTGCATTTTTTTGAATAGCTAGCATCGTGAAAATTTTACAAAGTTCATATATGAAAAAATACTTTAAAATGTTCATTTTTGGACCAATTTCAATGTTTTTTCAACTGTTTTCCTTTGTTTAATGATTATTCTAAAAGATAATAACAAAATAAAACTATTTTGAAAAAATTAAAAATTTGAAAATTTTTGCATTTTTTTGAATAGCTAGCATCGTGAAAATTTTACAAAATTCATATATGAAAAAACACTCTAAAATCTTCATTTTTGGACCAAATTCAATGTTTTTTCAACTGTTTTCCTTTGTTTAATGATTATTCTAAAAGATAATAACAAAATAAAACTATTTTGAAAAAATTAAAAATTTGAAAATTTTTGCATTTTTTTGAATAGCTAGCATCGTGAAAATTTTACAAAATTCATATATGAAAAAACACTCTAAAATCTTCATTTTTGGACCAATTTCAATGTTTTTTCAACTGTTTTCCTTTGTTTAATGATTATTCTAAAAGATAATAACAAAATAAAACTATTTTGAAAAAATTAAAAATTTGAAAATTTTTGCATTTTTTTGAATAGCTAGCATCGTGAAAATTTTACAAAGTTCATATATGAAAAAACACTCTAAAATCTTCATTTTTGGACCAATTTCAATGTTTTTTCAACTGTTTTCCTTTGTTTAATGATTATTCTAAAAGATAATAACAAAATAAAACAATTTTGAAAAAATTAAAAATTTGAAAATTTTTGCATTTTTTTGAATAGCTAGCATCGTGAAAATTTTACAAAGTTCATATATGAAAAAATACTTTAAAATGTTCATTTTTGGACCAATTTCAATGTTTTTTCAACTGTTTTCCTTTGTTTAATGATTATTCTAAAAGATAATAACAAAATAAAACAATTTTGAAAAAATTAAAAATTTGAAAATTTTTGCATTTTTTTGAATAGCTGCATCGTGAAAATTTTACAAAATTCATATATGAAAAAACACTCTAAAATCTTCATTTTTGGACCAATTTCAATGTTTTTTCAACTGTTTTCCTTTGTTTAATGATTATTCTAAAAGATAATAACAAAATAAAACTATTTTGAAAAAATTAAAAATTTGAAAATTTTTGCATTTTTTTGAATAGCTAGCATCGTGAAAATTTTACAAAATTCATATATGAAAAAACACTCTAAAATCCTCATTTTTGGACCAATTTCAATGTTTTTTCAACTGTTTTCCTTTGTTTAATGATTATTCTAAAAGATAATAACAAAATAAAACTATTTTGAAAAAATTAAAAATTTGAAAATTTTTGCATTTTTTTGAATAGCTAGCATCGTGAAAATTTTACAAAATTCATATATGAAAAAACACTCTAAAATCTTCATTTTTGGACCAATTTCAAAGTTTTTTCAACTGTTTTCCTTTGTTTAATGATTATTCTAAAAGATAATAACAAAATAAAACTATTTTGAAAAAATTAAAAATTTGAAAATTTTTGCATTTTTTTGAATAGCTAGCATCGTGAAAATTTTACAAAATTCATATATGAAAAAACACTCTAAAATCTTCATTTTTGGACCAATTTCAATGTTTTTTCAACTGTTTTCCTTTGTTTAATGATTATATATTCTAGAAGATAATAACAAAATAAAACTATTTTGAAAAAATTAAAAATTTGAAAATTTTTGCATTTTTTTGAATAGCTAGCATCGTGAAAATTTTACAAAGTTCATATATGAAAAAATACTTTAAAATGTTCATTTTTGGACCAATTTCAATGTTTTTTCAACTGTTTTCCTTTGTTTAATGATTATTCTAAAAGATAATAACAAAATAAAACAATTTTGAAAAAATTAAAAATTTGAAAATTTTTGCATTTTTTTGAATAGCTGCATCGTGAAAATTTTACAAAATTCATATATGAAAAAACACTCTAAAATCTTCATTTTTGGACCAATTTCAATGTTTTTTCAACTGTTTTCCTTTGTTTAATGATTATTCTAAAAGATAATAACAAAATAAAACTATTTTGAAAAAATTAAAAATTTGAAAATTTTTGCATTTTTTTGAATAGCTAGCATCGTGAAAATTTTACAAAATTCATATATGAAAAAACACTCTAAAATCTTCATTTTTGGACCAATTTCAATGTTTTTTCAGCTGTTTTCCTTTGTTTAATGATTATTCTAAAAGATAATAACAAAATAAAACTATTTTGAAAAAATTAAAAATTTGAAAATTTTTGCATTTTTTTGAATAGCTAGCATCGTGAAAATTTTACAAAATTCATATATGAAAAAACACTCTAAAATCTTCATTTTTGGACCAATTTCAAAGTTTTTTCAACTGTTTTCCTTTGTTTAATGATTATTCTAAAAGATAATAACAAAATAAAACTATTTTGAAAAAATTAAAAATTTGAAAATTTTTGCATTTTTTTGAATAGCTAGCATCGTGAAAATTTTACAAAATTCATATATGAAAAAACACTCTAAAATCTTCATTTTTGGACCAATTTCAATGTTTTTTCAACTGTTTTCCTTTGTTTAATGATTATTCTAGAAGATAATAACAAAATAAAACTATTTTGAAAAAATTAAAAATTTGAAAATTTTTGCATTTTTTTGAATAGCTAGCATCGTGAAAATTTTACAAAATTCATATATGAAAAAACACTCTAAAATCTTCATTTTTGGACCAAATTCAATGTTTTTTCAACTGTTTTCCTTTGTTTAATGATTATTCTAAAAGATAATAACAAAATAAAACTATTTTGAAAAAATTAAAAATTTGAAAATTTTTGCATTTTTTTGAATAGCTAGCATCGTGAAAATTTTACAAAATTCATATATGAAAAAACACTCTAAAATCTTCATTTTTGGACCAATTTCAATGTTTTTTCAACTGTTTTCCTTTGTTTAATGATTATTCTAAAAGATAATAACAAAATAAAACTATTTTGAAAAAATTAAAAATTTGAAAATTTTTGCATTTTTTTGAATAGCTAGCATCGTGAAAATTTTACAAAGTTCATATATGAAAAAATACTTTAAAATGTTCATTTTTGGACCAATTTCAATGTTTTTTCAACTGTTTTCCTTTGTTTAATGATTATTCTAAAAGATAATAACAAAATAAAACTATTTTGAAAAAATTAAAAATTTGAAAATTTTTGCATTTTTTTGAATAGCTAGCATCGTGAAAATTTTACAAAGTTCATATATGAAAAAATACTTTAAAATGTTCATTTTTGGACCAATTTCAATGTTTTTTCAACTGTTTTCCTTTGTTTAATGATTATTCTAAAAGATAATAACAAAATAAAACAATTTTGAAAAAATTAAAAATTTGAAAATTTTTGCATTTTTTTGAATAGCTGCATCGTGAAAATTTTACAAAATTCATATATGAAAAAACACTCTAAAATTTTCATTTTTGGACCAATTTCAATGTTTTTTCAACTGTTTTCCTTTGTTTAATGATTATTCTAAAAGATAATAACAAAATAAAACAATTTTGAAAAAATTAAAAATTTGAAAATTTTTGCATTTTTTTGAATAGCTAGCATCGTGAAAATTTTACAAAGTTCATATATGAAAAAATACTTTAAAATGTTCATTTTTGGACCAATTTCAATGTTTTTTCAACTGTTTTCCTTTGTTTAATGATTATTCTAAAAGATAATAACAAAATAAAACTATTTTGAAAAAATTAAAAATTTGAAAATTTTTGCATTTTTTTGAATAGCTAGCATCGTGAAAATTTTACAAATTTCATATATGAAAAAACACTCTAAAATCTTCATTTTTGGACCAATTTCAATGTTTTTTCAACTGTTTTCCTTTGTTTAATGATTATTCTATAAGATAGTAACAAAATAAAACTATTTTGAAAAAATTAAAAATTTGAAAATTTTTGCATTTTTTTGAATAGCTAGCATCGTGAAAATTTTACAAAATTCATATATGAAAAAGTACTTTAAAATGTTCATTTTTGGACCAATTTCAAAGTTTTTTCAACTGTTTTCCTTTGTTTAATGATTATTCTAAATGATAATAACAAAATAAAACTATTTTGAAAAAATTAAAAATTTGAAAATTTTTGCATTTTTTTGAATAGCTAGCATCGTGAAAATTTTACAAAGTTCATATATGAAAAAATACTTTAAAATGTTAATTTTTGGACCAATTTCAATGTTTTTTCAACTGTTTTCCTTTGTTTAATGATTATTCTATAAGATAGTAACAAAATAAAACTATTTTGAAAAAATTAAAAATTTGAAAATTTTTGCATTTTTTTGAATAGCTAGCATCGTGAAAATTTTACAAATTTCATATATGAAAAAACACTCTAAAATCTTCATTTTTGGACCAATTTCAATGTTTTTTCAACTGTTTTCCTTTGTTTAATGATTATTCTATAAGATAGTAACAAAATAAAACTATTTTGAAAAAATTAAAAATTTGAAAATTTTTGCATTTTTTTGAATAGCTAGCATCGTGAAAATTTTACAAAATTCATATATGAAAAAACACTCTAAAATCTTCATTTTTGGACCAATTTCAATGTTTTTTCAGCTGTTTTCCTTTGTTTAATGATTATTCTAAAAGATAATAACAAAATAAAACTATTTTGAAAAAATTAAAAATTTGAAAATTTTTGCATTTTTTTGAATAGCTAGCATCGTGAAAATTTTACAAAATTCATATATGAAAAAACACTCTAAAATCTTCATTTTTGGACCAATTTCAAAGTTTTTTCAACTGTTTTCCTTTGTTTAATGATTATTCTAAAAGATAATAACAAAATAAAACTATTTTGAAAAAATTAAAAATTTGAAAATTTTTGCATTTTTTTGAATAGCTAGCATCGTGAAAATTTTACAAAATTCATATATGAAAAAACACTCTAAAATCTTCATTTTTGGACCAATTTCAATGTTTTTTCAACTGTTTTCCTTTGTTTAATGATTATTCTAGAAGATAATAACAAAATAAAACTATTTTGAAAAAATTAAAAATTTGAAAATTTTTGCATTTTTTTGAATAGCTAGCATCGTGAAAATTTTACAAAATTCATATATGAAAAAACACTCTAAAATCTTCATTTTTGGACCAAATTCAATGTTTTTTCAACTGTTTTCCTTTGTTTAATGATTATTCTAAAAGATAATAACAAAATAAAACTATTTTGAAAAAATTAAAAATTTGAAAATTTTTGCATTTTTTTGAATAGCTAGCATCGTGAAAATTTTACAAAATTCATATATGAAAAAACACTCTAAAATCTTCATTTTTGATTTTTGGACCAATTTCAATGTTTTTTCAACTGTTTTCCTTTGTTTAATGATTATTCTATAAGATAATAACAAAATAAAACTATTTTGAAAAAATTAAAAATTTGAAAATTTTTGCATTTTTTTGAATAGCTAGCATCGTGAAAATTTTACAAATTTCATATATGAAAAAACACTCTAAAATCTTCATTTTTGGACCAATTTCAATGTTTTTTCAACTGTTTTCCTTTGTTTAATGATTATTCTAAAAGATAGTAACAAAATAAAACTATTTTGAAAAAATTAAAAATTTGAAAATTTTTGCATTTTTTTGAATAGCTAGCATCGTGAAAATTTTACAAAGTTCATATATGAAAAAATACTTTAAAATGTTCATTTTTGGGCCAATTTCAAAGTTTTTTCAACAGTTTTCCTTTGTTTAATGATTATTCTAAAAGATAGTAACAAAATAAAACTATTTTGAAAAAATTAAATATTTGAAAATTTTTGCATTTTTTTGAATAGCTAGCTAGCTAGCATCGTGAAAATTTTACAAAATTCATATATGAAAAAACACTCTAAAATCTTCATTTTTGGACCAATTTCAATGTTTTTTCAACTGTTTTCCTTTGTTTAATGATTATTCTAAAAGATAGTAACAAAATAAAACTATTTTGAAAAAATTAAAAATTTGAAAATTTTTGCATTTTTTTGAATAGCTAGCATCGTGAAAATTTTACAAATTTCATATATGAAAAAACACTCTAAAATCTTCATTTTTGGACCAATTTCAATGTTTTTTCAACTGTTTTCCTTTGTTTAATGATTATTCTAAAAGATAATAACAAAATAAAACTATTTTGAAAAAATTAAAAATTTGAAAATTTTTGCATTTTTTTGAATAGCTAGCATCGTGAAAATTTTACAAATTTCATATATGAAAAAACACTCTAAAATCTTCATTTTTGGACCAATTTCAATGTTTTTTCAACTGTTTTCCTTTGTTTAATGATTATTCTATAAGATAGTAACAAAATAAAACTATTTTGAAAAAATTAAAAATTTGAAAATTTTTGCATTTTTTTGAATAGCTAGCATCGTGAAAATTTTACAAAATTCATATATGAAAAAATACTTTAAAATGTTCATTTTTGGACCAATTTCAAAGTTTTTTCAACTGTTTTCCTTTGTTTAATGATTATTCTATAAGATAATAACAAAATAAAACTATTTTGAAAAAATTAAAAATTTGAAAATTTTTGCATTTTTTTGAATAGCTAGCATCGTGAAAATTTTACAAATTTCATATATGAAAAAACACTCTAAAATCTTCATTTTTGGACCAATTTCAATGTTTTTTCAACTGTTTTCCTTTGTTTAATGATTATTCTAAAAGATAGTAACAAAATAAAACTATTTTGAAAAAATTAAAAATTTGAAAATTTTTGCATTTTTTTGAATAGCTAGCATCGTGAAAATTTTACAAAGTTCATATATGAAAAAATACTTTAAAATGTTCATTTTTGGGCCAATTTCAAAGTTTTTTCAACAGTTTTCCTTTGTTTAATGATTATTCTAAAAGATAGTAACAAAATAAAACTATTTTGAAAAAATTAAATATTTGAAAATTTTTGCATTTTTTTGAATAGCTAGCTAGCTAGCATCGTGAAAATTTTACAAAATTCATATATGAAAAAACACTCTAAAATCTTCATTTTTGGACCAATTTCAATGTTTTTTCAACTGTTTTCCTTTGTTTAATGATTATTCTAAAAGATAGTAACAAAATAAAACTATTTTGAAAAAATTAAAAATTTGAAAATTTTTGCATTTTTTTGAATAGCTAGCATCGTGAAAATTTTACAAAATTCATATATGAAAAAACACTCTAAAATCTTCATTTTTGGACCAATTTCAATGTTTTTTCAACTGTTTTCCTTTGTTTAATGATTATTCTAAAAGATAGTAACAAAATAAAACTATTTTGAAAAAATTAAATATTTGAAAATTTTTGCATTTTTTTGAATAGCTAGCATCGTGAAAATTTTACAAAATTCATATATGAAAAAACACTCTAAAATCTTCATTTTTGGACCAATTTCAATGTTTTTTCAACTGTTTTCCTTTGTTTAATGATTATTCTAAAAGATAGTAACAAAATAAAACTATTTTGAAAAAATTAAAAATTTGAAAATTTTTGCATTTTTTTGAATAGCTAGCATCGTGAAAATTTTACAAAGTTCATATATGAAAAAATACTTTAAAATGTTCATTCTTGGACCAATTTCAAAGTTTTTTCAACAGTTTTCCTTTGTTTAATGATTATTCTAAAAGATAGTAACAAAATAAAACTATTTTGAAAAAATTAAAAATTTGAAAATTTTTGCATTTTTTTGAATAGCTAGCATCGTGAAAATTTTACAAATTTCATATATGAAAAAACACTCTAAAATCTTCATTTTTGGACCAATTTCAATGTTTTTTCAACTGTTTTCCTTTGTTTAATGATTATTCTAAAAGATAGTAACAAAATAAAACTATTTTGAAAAAATTAAAAATTTGAAAATTTTTGCATTTTTTTGAATAGCTAGCATCGTGAAAATTTTACAAATTTCATATATGAAAAAACACTCTAAAATCTTCATTTTTGGACCAATTTCAATGTTTTTTCAACTGTTTTCCTTTGTTTAATGATTATTCTAAAAGATAGTAACAAAATAAAACTATTTTGAAAAAATTAAAAATTTGAAAATTTTTGCATTTTTTTGAATAGCTAGCATCGTGAAAATTTTACAAAGTTCATATATGAAAAAATACTTTAAAATGTTCATTTTTGGACCAATTTCAAAGTTTTTTCAACAGTTTTCCTTTGTTTAATGATTATTCTAAAAGATAGTAACAAAATAAAACTATTTTGAAAAAATTAAAAATTTGAAAATTTTTGCATTTTTTTGAATAGCTAGCGCCGTGAAAATTTTACAAATTTCATATATGAAAAAACACTCTAAAATCTTCATTTTTGGACCAATTTCAATGTTTTTTCAACTGTTTTCCTTTGTTTAATGATTATTCTAAAAGATAGTAACAAAATAAAACTATTTTGAAAAAATTAAAAATTTGAAAATTTTTGCATTTTTTTGAATAGCTAGCATCGTGAAAATTTGCATTTTTTTGAATAGCTAGCACCGTGAAAATTTTACAAATTTCATATATGAAAAAACACTCTAAAATCTTCATTTTTGGACCAATTTCAATGTTTTTTCAACTGTTTTCCTTTGTTTAATGATTATTCTAAAAGATAGTAACAAAATAAAACTATTTTGAAAAAATTAAAAATTTGAAAATTTTTGCATTTTTTTGAATAGCTAGCATCGTGAAAATTTTACAAATTTCATATATGAAAAAACACTCTAAAATCTTCATTTTTGGACCAATTTCAATGTTTTTTCAACTGTTTTCCTTTGTTTAATGATTATTCTAAAAGATAGTAACAAAATAAAACTATTTTGAAAAAATTAAAAATTTGAAAATTTTTGCATTTTTTTGAATAGCTAGCATCGTGAAAATTTTACAAAGTTCATATATGAAAAAATACTTTAAAATGTTCATTTTTGGACCAATTTCAAAGTTTTTTCAACAGTTTTCCTTTGTTTAATGATTATTCTAAAAGATAGTAACAAAATAAAACTATTTTGAAAAAATTAAAAATTTGAAAATTTTTGCATTTTTTTGAATAGCTAGCGCCGTGAAAATTTTACAAATTTCATATATGAAAAAACACTCTAAAATCTTCATTTTTGGACCAATTTCAATGTTTTTTCAACTGTTTTCCTTTGTTTAATGATTATTCTAAAAGATAGTAACAAAATAAAACTATTTTGAAAAAATTAAAAATTTGAAAATTTTTGCATTTTTTTGAATAGCTAGCATCGTGAAAATTTGCATTTTTTTGAATAGCTAGCACCGTGAAAATTTTACAAATTTCATATATGAAAAAACACTCTAAAATCTTCATTTTTGGACCAATTTCAATGTTTTTTCAACTGTTTTCCTTTGTTTAATGATTATTCTAAAAGATAGTAACAAAATAAAACTATTTTGAAAAAATTAAAAATTTGAAAATTTTTGCATTTTTTTGAATAGCTAGCATCGTGAAAATTTTACAAAATTCATATATGAAAAAACACTCTAAAATCTTCATTTTTGGACCAATTTCAATGTTTTTTCAACTGTTTTCCTTTGTTTAATGATTATTCTAAAAGATAGTAACAAAATAAAACTATTTTGAAAAAATTAAAAATTTGAAAATTTTTGCATTTTTTTGAATAGCTAGCATCGTGAAAATTTTACGAAATTCATATATGAAAAAACACTCTAAAATCTTCATTTTTGGACCAATTTCAATGTTTGTTCAACTGTTTTCCTTTGTTTAATGATTATTCTAAAAGATAGTAACAAAATAAAACTATTTTGAAAAATTAAAAATTTGAAAATTTTTGCATTTTTTTGAATAGCTAGCATCGTGAAAATTTTACAAATTTCATATATGAAAAAACACTCTAAAATCTTCATTTTTGGACCAATTTCAATGTTTTTTCAACTGTTTTCCTTTGTTTAATGATTATTCTAAAAGATAGTAACAAAATAAAACTATTTTGAAAAAATTAAATATTTGAAAATTTTTGCATTTTTTTGAATAGCTAGCATCGTGAAAATTTTACAAAGTTCATATATGAAAAAATACTTTAAAATGTTCATTTTTGGACCAATTTCAAAGTTTTTTCAACAGTTTTCCTTTGTTTAATGATTATTCTAAAAGATAGTAACAAAATAAAACTATTTTGAAAAAATTAAAAATTTGAAAATTTTTGCATTTTTTTGAATAGCAGCTAATAAACATCGTGAAAATTTTACAAATTTCATATATGAAAAAACACTCTAAAATCTTCATTTTTGGACCAATTTCAATGTTTTTTCAACTGTTTTCCTTTGTTTAATGATTATTCTAAAAGATAGTAACAAAATAAAACTATTTTGAAAAAATTAAATATTTGAAAATTTTTGCATTTTTTTGAATAGCTAGCATCGTGAAAATTTTACAAAATTCATATATGAAAAAACACTCTAAAATCTTCATTTTTGGACCAATTTCAATGTTTGTTCAACTGTTTTCCTTTGTTTAATGATTATTCTAAAAGATAGTAACAAAATAAAACTATTTTGAAAAAATTAAAAATTTGAAAATTTTTGCATTTTTTTGAATAGCTAGCATCGTGAAAATTTTACAAAGTTCATATATGAAAAAATACTTTAAAATGTTCATTTTTGGACCAATTTCAAAGTTTTTTCAACAGTTTTCCTTTGTTTAATGATTATTCTAAAAGATAGTAACAAAATAAAACTATTTTGAAAAAATTAAAAATTTGAAAATTTTTGCATTTTTTTGAATAGCTAGCGCCGTGAAAATTTTACAAATTTCATATATGAAAAAAACACTCTAAAATCTTCATTTTTGGACCAATTTCAATGTTTTTTCAACTGTTTTCCTTTGTTTAATGATTATTCTAAAAGATAGTAACAAAATAAAACTATTTGAAAAAATTAAAAATTTGAAAATTTTTGCATTTTTTTGAATAGCTAGCATCGTGAAAATTTGCATTTTTTTGAATAGCTAGCACCGTGAAAATTTACAAATTTCATATATGAAAAAACACTCTAAAATCTTCATTTTTGGACCAATTTCAATGTTTGTTCAACTGTTTTCTTTGTTTAATGATTATTCTAAAAGATAGTAACAAAATAAAACTATTTTGAAAAATTAAAAATTTGAAAATTTTTGCATTTTTTTGAATAGCTAGCATCGTGAAAATTTTACAAAGTTCATATATGAAAAAAATACTTTAAAATGTTCATTTTTGGACCAATTTCAAAGTTTTTTCAACAGTTTTCCTTTGTTTAATGATTATTCTAAAAGATAGTAACAAAATAAAACTATTTTGAAAAAATTAAAATTTGAAAATTTTTGCATTTTTTTTAATAGCTAGCATCGTGAAAATTTTACAAAATTCATATATGAAAAAACACTCTAAAATCTTCATTTTTGGACCAATTTCAATGTTTTTTCAACTGTTTTCCTTTGTTTAATGATTATTCTAAAAGATAGTAACAAAATAAAACTATTTTGAAAAAATTAAAAATTTGAAATTTTTTGCATTTTTTTGAATAGCTAGCATCGTGAAAATTTTACAAAATTCATATATGAAAAAACACTCTAAAATCTTCATTTTTGGACCAATTTCAATGTTTTTTCAACTGTTTTCCTTTGTTTAATGATTATTCTAAAAGATAGTAACAAAATAAAATTATTTGAAAAAATTAAATATTTGAAAATTTTTGCATTTTTTGAATAGCTAGCATCGTGAAAATTTTACAAAGTTCATATATGAAAAAATACTTTAAATGTTCATTTTTGGACCAATTTCAAAGTTTTTCAACTGTTTTCCTTTGTTTAATGATTATTCTAAAAGATAGTAACAAAATAAAACTATTTTGAAAAAATTAAAAATTTGAAAATTTTGCATTTTTTTGAATAGCTAGCATCGTGAAAATTTTACAAAGTTCATATATGAAAAAATACTTTAAAATGTTCATTTTTGGACCAATTTCAAAGTTTTTTCAACAGTTTTCCTTTGTTTAATGATTATTCTAAAAGATAGTAACAAAATAAAACTATTTTGAAAAAATTAAAAATTTGAAAATTTTTGCATTTTTTTGAATAGCTAGCATCGTGAAAATTTTACAAAATTCATATATGAAAAAACACTCTAAAATCTTCATTTTTGGACCAATTTCAATGTTTTTTCAACTGTTTTCCTTTGTTTAATGATTATTCTAAAAGATAGTAACAAAATAAAACTATTTTGAAAAAATTAAAAATTTGAAAATTTTTGCATTTTTTTGAATAGCTAGCATCGTGAAAATTTTACAAAATTCATATATGAAAAAACACTCTAAAATCTTCATTTTTGGACCAATTTCAAAGTTTTTTCAACTGTTTTCCTTTGTTTAATGATTATTCTAAAAGATAGTAACAAAATAAAACTATTTTGAAAAAATTAAAAATTTGAAAATTTTTGCATTTTTTTGAATAGCTAGCATCGTGAAAATTTTACAAAGTTCATATATGAAAAAATACTTTAAAATGTTCATTTTTGGACCAATTTCAAAGTTTTTTCAACTGTTTTCCTTTGTTTAATGATTATTCTAAAAGATAGTAACAAAATAAAACTATTTTGAAAAAAATTAAATATTTGAAAATTTTTGCATTTTTTTGAATAGCTAGCATCGTGAAAATTTTACAAAATTCATATATGAAAAAACACTCTAAAATCTTCATTTTTGGACCAATTTCAATGTTTTTTCAACTGTTTTCCTTTGTTTAATGATTATTCTAAAAGATAGTAACAAAATAAAACTATTTTGAAAAAATTAAAAATTTGAAAATTTTTGCATTTTTTTGAATAGCTAGCATCGTGAAAATTTTACAAAATTCATATATGAAAAAACACTCTAAATCTTCATTTTTGGACCAATTTCAATGTTTTTTCAACTGTTTTCCTTTGTTTAATGATTATTCTAAAAGATAGTAACAAAATAAAATTATTTTGAAAAAATTAAATATTTGAAAATTTTTGCATTTTTTTGAATAGCTAGCATCGTGAAAATTTTACAAAATTCATATATGAAAAAACACTCTAAAATCTTCATTTTTGGACCAATTTCAATGTTTTTTCAACTGTTTTCCTTTGTTTAATGATTATTCTAAAAGATAGTAACAAAATAAAACTATTTTGAAAAAATTAAAAATTTGAAAATTTTTGCATTTTTTTGAATAGCTAGCATCGTGAAAATTTTACAAAATTCATATATGAAAAAACACTCTAAAATCTTCATTTTTGGACCAATTTCAATGTTTGTTCAACTGTTTTCCTTTGTTTAATGATTATTCTAAAAGATAGTAACAAAATAAAACTATTTTGAAAAATTAAAATTTGAAAATTTTTGCATTTTTTTGAATAGCTAGCATCGTGAAAATTTTACAAATTTCATATATGAAAAAACACTCTAAAATCTTCATTTTTGGACCAATTTCAATGTTTTTTCAACTGTTTTCCTTTGTTTAATGATTATTCTAAAAGATAGTAACAAAATAAAACTATTTTGAAAAAATTAAATATTTGAAAATTTTTGCATTTTTTTGAATAGCTAGCATCGTGAAAATTTTACAAAGTTCATATATGAAAAAATACTTTAAAATGTTCATTTTTGGACCAATTTCAAAGTTTTTTCAACAGTTTTCCTTTGTTTAATGATTATTCTAAAAGATAGTAACAAAATAAAACTATTTTGAAAAAATTAAAAATTTGAAAATTTTTGCATTTTTTTGAATAGCTAGCTAATAAACATCGTGAAAATTTTACAAATTTCATATATGAAAAAACACTCTAAAATCTTCATTTTTGGACCAATTTCAATGTTTTTTCAACTGTTTTCCTTTGTTTAATGATTATTCTAAAAGATAGTAACAAAATAAAACTATTTTGAAAAAATTAAATATTTGAAAATTTTTGCATTTTTTTGAATAGCTAGCTAATAAACATCGTGAAAATTTTACAAAATTCATATATGAAAAAACACTCTAAAATCTTCATTTTTGGACCAATTTCAATGTTTGTTCAACTGTTTTCCTTTGTTTAATGATTATTCTAAAAGATAGTAACAAAATAAAACTATTTTGAAAAAATTAAAAATTTGAAAATTTTTGCATTTTTTTGAATAGCTAGCATCGTGAAAATTTTACAAATTTCATATATGAAAAAACACTCTAAAATCTTCATTTTTGGACCAATTTCAATGTTTTTTCAACTGTTTTCCTTTGTTTAATGATTATTCTAAAAGATAGTAACAAAATAAAACTATTTTGAAAAAATTAAAAATTTGAAAATTTTTGCATTTTTTTGAATAGCTAGCATCGTGAAAATTTGCATTTTTTTGAATAGCTAGCACCGTGAAAATTTTACAAATTTCATATATGAAAAAACACTCTAAAATCTTCATTTTTGGACCAATTTCAATGTTTGTTCAACTGTTTTCCTTTGTTTAATGATTATTCTAAAAGATAGTAACAAAATAAAACTATTTTGAAAAAATTAAAAATTTGAAAATTTTTGCATTTTTTTGAATAGCTAGCATCGTGAAAATTTTACAAAGTTCATATATGAAAAAATACTTTAAAATGTTCATTTTTGGACCAATTTCAAAGTTTTTTCAACAGTTTTCCTTTGTTTAATGATTATTCTAAAAGATAGTAACAAAATAAAACTATTTTGAAAAAATTAAAAATTTGAAAATTTTTGCATTTTTTTGAATAGCTAGCACCGTGAAAATTTTACAAATTTCATATATGAAAAAACACTCTAAAATCTTCATTTTTGGACCAATTTCAATGTTTGTTCAACTGTTTTCCTTTGTTTAATGATTATTCTAAAAGATAGTAACAAAATAAAACTATTTTGAAAAAATTAAAAATTTGAAAATTTTTGCATTTTTTTGAATAGCTAGCATCGTGAAAATTTTACAAAGTTCATATATGAAAAAATACTTTAAAATGTTCATTTTTGGACCAATTTCAAAGTTTTTTCAACAGTTTTCCTTTGTTTAATGATTATTCTAAAAGATAGTAACAAAATAAAACTATTTTGAAAAAATTAAAAATTTGAAAATTTTTGCATTTTTTTGAATAGCTAGCATCGTGAAAATTTTACAAAGTTCATATATGAAAAAATACTTTAAAATGTTCATTTTTGGACCAATTTCAAAGTTTTTTCAACAGTTTTCCTTTGTTTAATGATTATTCTAAAAGATAGTAACAAAATAAAACTATTTTGAAAAAATTAAAAATTTGAAAATTTTTGCATTTTTTTGAATAGCTAGCTAATAAACATCGTGAAAATTTTACAAAATTCATATATGAAAAAACACTCTAAAATCTTCATTTTTGGACCAATTTCAATGTTTGTTCAACTGTTTTCCTTTGTTTAATGATTATTCTAAAAGATAGTAACAAAATAAAACTATTTTGAAAAAATTAAAAATTTGAAAATTTTTGCATTTTTTTGAATAGCTAGCATCGTGAAAATTTTACAAATTTCATATATGAAAAAACACTCTAAAATCTTCATTTTTGGACCAATTTCAATGTTTTTTCAACTGTTTTCCTTTGTTTAATGATTATTCTAAAAGATAGTAACAAAATAAAACTATTTTGAAAAAATTAAAAATTTGAAAATTTTTGCATTTTTTTGAATAGCTAGCATCGTGAAAATTTGCATTTTTTTGAATAGCTAGCACCGTGAAAATTTTACAAATTTCATATATGAAAAAACACTCTAAAATCTTCATTTTTGGACCAATTTCAATGTTTGTTCAACTGTTTTCCTTTGTTTAATGATTATTCTAAAAGATAGTAACAAAATAAAACTATTTTGAAAAAATTAAAAATTTGAAAATTTTTGCATTTTTTTGAATAGCTAGCATCGTGAAAATTTTACAAAGTTCATATATGAAAAAATACTTTAAAATGTTCATTTTTGGACCAATTTCAAAGTTTTTTCAACAGTTTTCCTTTGTTTAATGATTATTCTAAAAGATAGTAACAAAATAAAACTATTTTGAAAAAATTAAAAATTTGAAAATTTTTGCATTTTTTTGAATAGCTAGCACCGTGAAAATTTTACAAATTTCATATATGAAAAAACACTCTAAAATCTTCATTTTTGGACCAATTTCAATGTTTTTTCAACTGTTTTCCTTTGTTTAATGATTATTCTAAAAGATAGTAACAAAATAAAACTATTTTGAAAAAATTAAATATTTGAAAATTTTTGCATTTTTTTGAATAGCTAGCATCGTGAAAATTTTACAAAATTCATATATGAAAAAACACTCTAAAATCTTCATTTTTGGACCAATTTCAATGTTTGTTCAACTGTTTTCCTTTGTTTAATGATTATTCTAAAAGATAGTAACAAAATAAAACTATTTTGAAAAAATTAAAAATTTGAAAATTTTTGCATTTTTTTGAATAGCTAGCATCGTGAAAATTTTACAAAGTTCATATATGAAAAAATACTTTAAAATGTTCATTTTTGGACCAATTTCAAAGTTTTTTCAACAGTTTTCCTTTGTTTAATGATTATTCTAAAAGATAGTAACAAAATAAAACTATTTTGAAAAAATTAAAAATTTGAAAATTTTTGCATTTTTTTGAATAGCTAGCACCGTGAAAATTTTACAAATTTCATATATGAAAAAACACTCTAAAATCTTCATTTTTGGACCAATTTCAATGTTTTTTCAACTGTTTTCCTTTGTTTAATGATTATTCTAAAAGATAGTAACAAAATAAAACTATTTTGAAAAAATTAAAAATTTGAAAATTTTTGCATTTTTTTGAATAGCTAGCATCGTGAAAATTTTACAAAGTTCATATATGAAAAAATACTTTAAAATGTTCATTTTTGGACCAATTTCAAAGTTTTTTCAACAGTTTTCCTTTGTTTAATGATTATTCTAAAAGATAGTAACAAAATAAAACTATTTTGAAAAAATTAAATATTTGAAAATTTTTGCATTTTTTTTAATAGCTAGCATCGTGAAAATTTTACAAAATTCATATATGAAAAAACACTCTAAAATCTTCATTTTTGGACCAATTTCAATGTTTTTTCAACTGTTTTCCTTTGTTTAATGATTATTCTAAAAGATAGTAACAAAATAAAACTATTTTGAAAAAATTAAAAATTTGAAAATTTTTGCATTTTTTTGAATAGCTAGCATCGTGAAAATTTTACAAAATTCATATATGAAAAAACACTCTAAAATCTTCATTTTTGGACCAATTTCAATGTTTTTTCAACTGTTTTCCTTTGTTTAATGATTATTCTAAAAGATAGTAACAAAATAAAACTATTTTGAAAAAATTAAATATTTGAAAATTTTTGCATTTTTTTGAATAGCTAGCATCGTGAAAATTTTACAAAATTCATATATGAAAAAACACTCTAAAATCTTCATTTTTGGACCAATTTCAATGTTTTTTCAACTGTTTTCCTTTGTTTAATGATTATTCTAAAAGATAGTAACAAAATAAAACTATTTTGAAAAAATTAAAAATTTGAAAATTTTTGCATTTTTTTGAATAGCTAGCATCGTGAAAATTTTACAAAGTTCATATATGAAAAAATACTTTAAAATGTTCATTTTTGGACCAATTTCAAAGTTTTTTCAACAGTTTTCCTTTGTTTAATGATTATTCTAAAAGATAATAACAAAATAAAACTATTTTGAAAAAATTAAAAATTTGAAAATTTTTGCATTTTTTTGAATAGCTAGCATCGTGAAAATTTTACAAAGTTCATATATGAAAAAATACTTTAAAATCTTCATTTTTGGACCAATTTCAATGTTTTTTCAACTGTTTTCCTTTGTTTAATGATTATTCTAAAAGATAGTAACAAAATAAAACTATTTTGAAAAAATTAAAAATTTGAAAATTTTTGCATTTTTTTGAATAGCTAGCATCGTGAAAATTTTACAAAATTCATATATGAAAAAACACTCTAAAATCTTCATTTTTGGACCAATTTCAATGTTTTTTCAACTGTTTTCCTTTGTTTAATGATTATTCTAAAAGATAGTAACAAAATAAAACTATTTTGAAAAAATTAAAAATTTGAAAATTTTTGCATTTTTTTGAATAGCTAGCATCGTGAAAATTTTACAAAATTCATATATGAAAAAACACTCTAAAATCTTCATTTTTGGACCAATTTCAATGTTTTTTCAACTGTTTTCCTTTGTTTAATGATTATTCTAAAAGATAATAACAAAATAAAACTATTTTGAAAAAATTAAATATTTGAAAATTTTTGCATTTTTTTGAATAGCTAGCATCGTGAAAATTTTACAAAATTCATATATGAAAAAACACTCTAAAATCTTCATTTTTGGACCAATTTCAATGTTTTTTCAACTGTTTTCCTTTGTTTAATGATTATTCTAAAAGATAATAACAAAATAAAAGAATTTTGAAAAAATTAAAAATTTGAAAATTTTTGCATATTTTTTAATAGCTAATATCGTAACCACCGGGTTACCGGGCTGGAGTTTTGCAAATGGAAAAAAGTTTCGATCAGTTTATCCGGGGTACTTTATTGGCAAGGGTATTATTTTCAGAACTTTACAGTACTGTGTACATTTAATTGAGCAGAATTTTTATTTTACTGTTCAAAAACTCATTTTCTACTGCGCGTTCATTAAATTTTTCTGAAAGTATTTTACTTAGCATTTAATTTTGTTATTTACAATTTCCATTTTTTGACCTAGTATTTTACTATTTTTTACTACCTTATTAAATGCTAACCATTTTTTATGTTCATATTCATGATGTCTTCAATTGTTATTATTCTTTGCTCTTAGATAATTTACATTTAAGCCAGATCATAAATCGTATAGGTTGGAAAAGTCAAGAAATAATATGTTGACTTTTGCCAGTAGACAGCATTTAACTTTAGTTCTATATAATTCTATGTACCTAAGTCTAAACAATATACATACTAACTCATCTCATCTATATAATTGTTATTATTTCAAAGTTTTTAAACTTTAACGGATATAGTTTGTACAAATTCTAAATATTAATTTGATTGATTGATTTATTAATAATAAAATGACTCTGTTTGATAAGAAAACAAACTCAATTAAAAATGATTATGTCTTAAAAACAAAATTAATTTAAAGGGTTTTCATAACATAGAATTGCACAACATGACCACACAAGTCTGACAAAACATAAAAAAATATCCCTTGTCACTTGATAAATAAAAATAAAATATTAAATTTTTGATTTCCTCTCTATACAAAAAACAAAAAAAAAACAATAATGGCAAAAAAAAAAACTACTAATGCAAGACCAGTAAATTATATATTTTGTTATGTTTTCATCTTAATGTCGTCTACCAATCATAGTATTTTTCTCTTAACAGGCTCTTACAAATTTTATTTTTTTCTTTTAATTATTTCAAAGAAGTCATCAGCTGCAAGGAATGATTTTAAATATTTACAGAATTTTTAATTCATCCATAAATTCATTTTGACGATAAAAAAAAAACAGAAGAAAAACATAAAAACAAAAATCTTAACATTGTCGTATAAATTGCAATCTTTAGAAGGTGATGTTGCTTCCAGATGAAAAATATTATTCTGTAAGAGACCGTCATCATCATTAGTGTTTAGTAAACAGTAAAGGCCAAGCAGTAATACAATATAATCAAAAACGAATCAGCTATGAAAGAAATTAAAGAAATATTCATCAATTTGAATAACATTCGTGTAGATTTTACAAGCATTTAGACGGAAATGTAAAAAAGAAGTTGAAATGAACGATTGTTGTTTTATTATTATTTTTTTATGATATAACTTTAAAGAAAGAGAATATTTTTGATTGGTTGATTTGAATAGTTTTGTATCAATCAAGATGGAATTTTAAACGATATCTTAATATTGGAAATATTTCTGGTATAAAGAATGAAAATTTCTCACATTAATAAATTATTTTTAAATAACACCAAAGTGTAGTTTAATCTGCGGCGCCGAAAACTATCTTTTTTTACATTACAAATGAGCTTGGAACAGCTGCAAAATGAATACTTTTTTATTAAATAAAGTATTTTTTATTCACGCGGCAGCAACCCAACTAATTTTCTTGATTATGGTTTTTAATACAATTTTGACAGTCGGATCAGTTTCTACCGCACAAACAACAACAAGATAAGACAAAATCAAAAATTTTTAACTTGAAATATCATAATTTTGTATTCTCGGTTAGTGTAGTATTCCATAATTTTCACATTTTTATACAAAGTTTAATACATTTTTTTCAAAATTTTAGTTTATGAACTTCGAAAACATTTACTTACTATTTTATATTATTTGACTAGTTCCAAATTGGCAAGTTGATGGTGTGTTTTTAATTTTTTTCTGATTATTTAAAGTTTGTTTAGATCTTTTTAAATATTTTTAAAATAGCTATACAAAATTAAAGCCACTTCTACAGACAGTAGAATTATATAACACTGAAAATTTATTATACACCATTTATTAGCAACTAGCATATTTGGGCATCACTGAACTCAACCTGACTAACTTCAACTCGAAATTTTTATCTGGTCGGCTCATTTTCAATTATAAATGAGCCGACCAGAATAACTAATACTAGTAAAACTGTGATTGACTATGTGGTAACAAATTATAGAAATAAGATAACTGCTGAAATTTGTGAAAATAATAAAATCAGTGATCATCAAGGAATTAGTATTACTATAATGGACAATGGTGGAAGTGAAAACATAGATACTGTTACTTATCTTAATTATGATAAAAGAAGGTTTCGTAACTTAATTTTTGGTAGTCAAATAATGTCGACATATTATTCAATAAGTGTAAATGAAAAAGCAAATATATTTAGTAATGAATTACGAAATAGTATAGCCAACACCTTGTGAAAACGATTAGGATAAATAATTAAAAAATAATCCTTGGTTTAATAGCTCTCTTCGTAATATGGAAATTAGAAAAATCAACCAATATAATGAAGCAATTTTAACAAATGCTGGGTGAAATATAAAATTATACGAAATAAATAAAAAAACCAGCTAAATTAGACTAAAAATAACTTTATAAGTAATAAAATACTCAAGAGCAAGGACCAATCGAAAATGTGGAAAACAATAAAAACGCTAGTACTAAAAGAAAAAAAAATAACATTATCGAAGTCAAGTTTAACGGTTTGATTTATAAAAACAGTATGGACATAGCAACAAATTTTAATACATACTTTGTAAATAGTGTAGTAGAAATTAATAATAGTATTCCAAACATACCTACATACCAAAATTTAATATTAAGAAATAATACAAATCAGTTTAATTTTAAAACAATGGAGGAAGATGATTTATTATAAGTATTTTAAAAAAAATAAATAATAAAAAGGACTTTAATCATGTAAACTGTAAAATGTTATTGGATGTTTTTGACTTAATAACACATAATTTGATTGAAGTTATAAATGGCTCGTTACATATGGGAATTTATCCAGAAGCATGGAAGGAAACAATAGTAACACCAATAGAAAAAGTAAAAAACACAAAAATTTGCAGTGAACTTCGTCCAATTAATATGACAAGCATAGAGTCAAAAATTATTGAGAAGTTTGTATATATTCAACTTGAAAGATATTTGAATGAGAACAATTTAATATCTAAATTTCAATCAGGAAAAACCACAGTTGTGAAGCAGTTCTGAATCTGATTGTAGCAAATTGGAAACAGCTTGTAGACGAAAAACAAACGATAGTAGCGGTGTCTTCCTTGACTTAAAAAGAGCATTTGAAGCAGTAGACAGGAATATTCTATTATCGAAATTAGAAGCAATAGGCGTTGAAAATATAGAAATTAATTGGTTTAAGTCATATTTAAGTAATAGAAGTCAAAAAACTAAAGTCAACGGTGTAGTCTCACAAACAATTGAAGTTTTGTTGGGAGTTCCACAAGGATCTGTATTAGGGGTGTTATTGTTTCTGATATACATAAATGATATGGAGGTAGCTGTAATTTTTGCGCAACTGATTCTGTTTGCGTACGATGCACTTCTATATGTTACAGGAAAATCAGCTGATGATTGCATAGAGAAAATAAATAATGATTTGGAAAGAGTCAACAAGTGGCTAAGAATGAATAAATTAAATCTAAATTTAGATAAAACAAAGTTCATGATAATTAATGGTAGTTCAGAATACCAAGTAAAAATCGATGATGAACCTGTTGAAAAAATAAGCGAAATTAAGTACTTAGGGTTAGTACTAGATGATCAATTAAAATTTCATAAGCATCTTGATTATATACATGCAAAAAAATCTCGAAAAAAAATATACTTCTTCAACAAAATCAGAGATAAAATGTCTCAAAAATGTGCAATATCAGTATACAATGCAATTATTAAGCCTAATTTTGAACTATATTCGAGTTTAACAGCATTTTTAAATAATGAACAAATAAGTCGGTTGCAAAAGCTACAAAATAAAAATATGAGAAGTATTTTGAAATGTAATCGATTAACACATATAGACAATATGTTGAAATCATTAAATTGGTTGAATATTAAACAAAGATTAATATTTAATACACTTGTGCTCATCTTCAAAATTAAGCACAATATGATGCCGATATATTTATCAGAAAAATTAACATATGTAGGTGATGTTCAACATTATAGTTTAATAAACATCTCCAACTTTAGATTACAGTTTTTTAGAACGGATCTGGCTCAAAAGAATTTAATGTATGAAGGGTAAAAGCTATTTAACAATTTACCTCCGGAAATAAAAACTGAAACTAGTATTGAAATGTATAAAAAAAAAACATTAAAAATATAAAATCACCTTATTATATTTGCCTTAATTAACTTGCCTTGGACTTTATATGTTTGTTTCAATTTGCTTCAATTCAACAAAATACCCATTTCAATAACCATTTAACCAAAGTATATCCATAAAAAGAGTAAGAACTCATGTATGTATTCATTTGTTTGCACACAAATTCATATGCAAATTTGATAAACATTGTCAGAAATAGATATAATAAGAATTTTACGTGTAAGAAAAAGAAAAAATATAGTAAACAAAAGAGAGTAACAAAAAAAGTTGGCTGAAATTAAATAAATAAAGTTTATAATTTTGAAAAATATTTTCGACAAAAATTTTCGTTGAAATATTTAACAATATTATTTTCTAAATTGTATCAACTATGCATAAGATTTTTAGGAGACCTAACTAAAACAGCGTTATCATATTCCTTAAATTCTGTGATTTGTAAATAGATGTTGTCCTCAGTATTATTTTATAATCGTATACCAATATAATAAATATTTAGGTTTACTAATATAATTAATAAAAAATAATAATGTTTGTAACTCCAAATTATTACTGACAAAAATGTTAATAATATTTTATATTATTGTAATGTAAATATAATTTAATATTTTTAATAGGTATATAAGAAAATAATAATGTTTAAAACGAAAATATTAAAATTATAAAAGATCAGAATTAATCATCGTATAAGGGAACAAACTAAATTTGAACAAACATTTTTTGCCACCTTGCCTCATATAAATAATGGGAGGAAACGTAAACAAATCCAAAGGAGAATAATGAGAACGCAAAATTATTTTACAGTATAAAGCAAAAGGCAAACATCTGTTTTGTACCTTTTCTCTCTCATAATAAATTTGGTATACGATAAGTAAATGTAAATTTTACCTCTTTTAACTAATGATATTTTGCTCGGTTTGATATTTCTTAAAAAATAGGTTGTCGTAAAATGGGAGTGCGTATTCTTGTTAATATAGATTATAGATATTCTTTGCATTCAACTAAGGTTAAATTTACATATGTGTGTGTACTAATAATGGAATATGGATATTTGATAAAGTTAAAATTTGGTTTCTCTTTAAATTCACTATATTTATTGACATTTCTATGGTGTAAAGAAGCAAAAAAAAAAAACAAAAAAGGAATACAAAATAAATGTGTGCAATAAAAATCATTATCATTATATTTCAATCATTTTCTATTACTATTCAATTATATTTTCATTATATTTTTTTGTGTTTATAATTTGGTTTCTTTTATTAATCTCTTTCTTTTATTATTTCACTTTCTCTGACTAAGTATATGCCTTCAATTTAAGCGTACTAAAACTACAAAAATAAACTTTAGAATCGCAACTTGATATAATGTTTTCATAGCAAGTTTTGATTGTAATTACGGAAAAAGCAAATTAGCCGAACTTTTTACCAAATCTCTTAATCTCATCTCAAGACTTCCTAGAATTTCGGCTAATTTGCTTTTTCCGTAATTACAAATAACTTGCTATGAAAACATTATATCAAGCTGCGATTCTAAAGTTTATTTTTGTAGTTTTAGTACGCTTAAATTGAAGGCAAATATTTCTAAAAAAAAATTTTTTTTTTCCTTATTTTATTTATTAAATTAAAATGAATGTAAAAAATATTGTAAGTAGTATTGTAATAGTTTATATATTTACATGTATAAAACTAAATAAATTAATAAATCTAAAATCTAAATCTAATCTGAAATTTTTTAATTTAATTTTTGTTTATTCATTCCAAAATATAGTTAACATATACTGACATTATCGGCTTATATTAATTTAGAGCTTAGATTAAATCATCTTATTAACTACAATTTAAATTTTTTTACATATTACTACATTGCCTGCTTAATTATAGATTACAAAGTACTTTTATTTGGACAAAAGGAAAATTGGAGAAAAAAACCTTTTTCGATTATTTTTATTTTTATTTAAAATCAAACTTAGAACTAAAACTATAAAAAAAACTTAGGAAACTATACCTATAACTATAACTACCACTATAACTATGACTTTAGCTTAAAAGCGAACGGTACAAACAGTAAAACTAGACAAGTGCAGCCTGTCAATCATCAATAATTAATCAGACTCCGAACTAAGTAATTACTTGAGTATTCCCACTTGTTGTTGAATTTTGTTTGCCTGTTTGTAATTTTATCAGGTATCGGCAGTAATCTGAAATTAATTTATTTTTGAATAATAATTTGAAAAATTTCTGAGAATCCGGAGACAATTCCAGAGAGTGCATTCCAGAGTTGGAAATCCGAAAAAAGTATAGAATATAGTCTAATCAAGACCCGAATGATTTGATGAATTTCGTAAGTTACCGTTAATCGGTTCGATATACTTGTAAACACCAAATAACACATAGCGGATGGTATGTGTGACCTCAGGCAAATTCTGTATATTTCCTTAAACAATTTATAAGAGCTATGGGTTCTGGAAAATTCTATGCAGAAGAAAATATTTTACTAAATATGTTTAGCCGCTTACTACACTAACCAAAATGAACCGAACGTTATTTGTTTATCATTATAGAATTCATTGTGCTTAAAATCTCGCCGCAATGTTTCACTTTATTCTACTCTTTTTTTAATTTTACTCTTGTTTCCTAAGATTTGGAATTATTGCATATTTGTTTATCTCAAAATACCAAAAAAAATTGTTTATGTCAATAATAATTGGTGTTTCACTTTATTTCGGGATCAGCCATAACTCGTTTTGTTTAATATTATTTTGGTCCAAACAAGAACATACAAATTCAGATCTGCTTACAAGCATCGCGAGAGTTTTAGTTCAATATTTTTGTATGTGATGTTTTTGGACTTTCAGTACACGTCTTAGATAAAACTATCTTCATTATAGTAGAAAAAAGTCGAGGCGATTCTTATCGGTTCTTTTAAAGTGAAGATAGAAATAACAATGTAGATATATTTTCTAGAAAAAATATCAAATAAATTAGACAAAGCATTAGATTTTCGATTTTGTTTTCCTTTATCACTAACTTTCACAGCATATGGCTTCCACAAGGCTCTTCCATTTGACTCTGACTATTGTTGTTCTCTGTTTCTTCATAGACTGATCTGCGCCATGCTTACCGCAGTCTACCTCTTCATCTTTTACCTTGCGGATTTCAATCGAATGCCTGCTTTTCTATATTATTCGTAGGCTTTTCAGGGTGCGGTCTATTCTTGTTTGGCCACTTTCCAGAGTTCGTTGTTTCTAATTGTTCCGGGCCACAATATTTTGCATAGTATACGCAAGCATTTATTAGTGACGACCTGCATTTTTCTTGTATGGTTCTGTCTCGTTACCATAGGGTTAATTTCACGCAGGTATGATATATTCTAAGTTTCGTGCCCCTGGTGATGTGAGGTTGTCTCCTCACAGCCCCACAGTCTTCCCTAACTCATTTTGTCTCGTTTTAATAATTCATTTTAATTTTACTTCTAGTATTTATACTACCGATGTAACAGAATTTATTGACATCTTCTATTGTTTCGTTGTTAATTGTACTGACGGGGGAAACTATTTCTTGCATTAATTCTTAGATATTTTGTTTGGTTTGTGTTGATTTTCAGACCAACTTCTAACACTTTTTTTTCTAAACTGCTCCATATCATTTTTTGTATGGGCGAAAAGGGCAATGTTTTCAATTGGCACTCCTCATTGTGTAATTCTTTCATACTACATCTTTTAAACTACATCTTTTAATCTAACTCCTCTGATAATGTTAAAGTTATTATTTGATGGCTTCCATCTTTTATTTTGTTTAAAATTTATTCATCATAACATCTTTGATTGCATTTGTAACACAACAATAATTTTGATGGGGGAGAATAATTTAAAAATTTCAAAGACACCATTAACCAATACATTTATAACAGTTTTATTATTGTGTTACCAATGCAGTATTGCTGTTACTTCTGCTGTTACCCATAGTCTGTGAAATTTTATCCTTTATTTTATTTCTTATTTCTTTTCTTGTTGTTTCTGGTCTCAAAATTATCCATTTGGCATTCTTAAGAATAAAAAGGTCAAAACTATATAAGTAAATTATTATTTCAGAGCTCTTGTTGACATATTAACTGTAGTATGTAGGTAGGTATGTTTTAATAAATGAGTATTTTTTACATAATCTTATATTTTGTAATAATTTTGTATGTCAATGTGTATTGTTGTAAAAATATTGATGAAATTATTCGATTGGTGAATGTTTAGAATTGGTTAAATGACTCTTTTATTTACTGTGGTATAATATCGAAGTTAAGGAACACTTTAAACTTCATTTGTTGGGTCCAATAACAAAAAATATTATAATCGAAAATTTTTCGTTTTTATTATTTTTATTTTGAAATACCACCAGTGCTGTTAATGCCACCATATTTTTATTGAGTTATTTAAGTAGTCTTATTTTAAAGATTTTGTTTGACCCTTTCAATTGCATTTTTTTTTTTTTTGGTTATAACAATGATGAATCAATTGAGGACGTTAAATAAAAATGTTAATGAATTTCAAGATAATAATATGAAATAAAAAAGAGAATTAAAGGGGTACGATGACGATTTAAATTAATGATGAAAAATGCGTATTATGGAAGTTATTTATTTCATTCTTTTGTTAGATTTTATTGAATTGATAATAAATTAGGGAAAGTATATTATAGTTATAATATAATAGAGAAATTAAATAAAGAAAGATTAAGGAGTTGATTAAATTTCTGCAGGTGTTGTATATTCTTAGTATTTTATATTTTTTATGTGAATTCTAATTAATTTAACTATGGGATTAAAAAAACATGAACAATCACTTGGAATTGAATTAAAATTAATTTAATTTAATTAAGAATCATTTTATTCAATTAAATTGAATCATTTTATTCGTTCAACTGGAATTCAATTTTTTTACGAAAACAAATCCTCTTAGTGCAGAAGAAATTCAATTAGAAAATTTAACGAATTATTTTTTACTTATTGATATTATTTAAAAATTCAGTTGGTTTTTTATGACTTTCATAATCAATTCAATATAAGGGAGATAGCCGGACAAATTTGGGATAATGTATGCAACCTGCTTATAGAAATAGGACTCATATTATTATACTAACATTATATTTATATAGACACATTGGGCGACATTCAAGAACATTTTTTAATAGATTAAACCTCCATCAACTAATCTAGAAAGAGGATCCATAAAATAATTAATAAGCCAACCATTTAAACTTTATTATAACATAAAAAACTGGCAATAGCTTTTCTTATAAATTATATTTTTCTTTCATTTATGGCTTTTAAATAAAAAAAACGTGTTTGTTCCCAGTTTAAAATGAAGCCAAATACCTATTTACCATATTCTTCAATTTCTAGATTGTAAAAATGATATCGAAGATATTTGATCACCAGACAGCATATACACTGGTGTGAAAAAAATGGAACAGTTGTAAATTTTTAGAAATATTCTATTTATACTATTATTTTTTTAATTAACAGAACACATCCCTTAACGTGTGTCTCTGATAAAATCTAGGAAATGGCTACTGTTTAAAAACTCAGCACTGCCAACAAATCCGATTATCACCTCCTAGAAGGTCGGTAACAAAGTTACCTACTGGGTGCCCCCTGGTAACTTGCTTGGGATCGTAACAAAATCCCCTGTTTCAAAACCCCCCGTTTTCAAAATCTCTCAGTTTTAAAAAATCCACCGTATCAAAATCCCTTGTTTCATAATCCATTGTTTTGTAATACGCTTTTTAAAAATCCCATGTTTTAATGGGATCGTAACAAAATCCCCTGTTTTCGAAATCTCCCGCTTTTGAAAAATTCATCGTATCAAAATCCCCCGTTTTGTTATTGTTTTTTGATACGCTTTTTCAAAATGCCATATTTTAGTATAATAGGAAATAAGTCAATTCCAAATTCTCCCCCAACATCCTTCTTTTTCCCTCTCCGAATCCTATCCCTTTACCCAAGCCCACAATTATTTTCTTAATGTTTAGGTAGTGTGCAAAAAAAAAAAAACAAATTATTATTTACATTTTAATCTTGGAATTAGAATTTAAGGATACATTAAAAGAAATATTTTTTTAGAAATCTATGTTTTCAGTTTGAAGCCTGGAATGGAACTATTTTGTTATTGACTTGACCATGAATTGTAAATAGTTGTCTCATGATATTTGGAGCTACATCAAACGTTCCCTCCATCAACCAGTTTTAAACTTGAAGAATTTTCAAATTTTAAATGAAAATTGAGGAATTTTGATTCCTCCAATAGCTTCAAACTTGAAAATGTGTCCAAAATTATAATTTTTTCATTATTAAAAATTTTTCCTGCAAGAACAAACTGTTCGCTCTCCACAAATTTCAAATTTTCTGGTATTTGTATTTCTTCAAATTTTTTGGGTTATTTCAAAGTATTTGATCGTTGTCTTGAAATTTTTTGTTTCTGCGCTGAATAAGAAGGTAAATATATTCTACATTCATTACATTCTACTATACTACTTCTAATAATTTGTGAAGGCTTTGAAGTAGATGTTTTAGCAATACTTTTTACTTTCGTATTAATTTGGCAAATGGTTTTATTAAAAGCCTGCGTATCATGTGAATGAGCAGATGGCTCCTTCTTGACTAAATGTTTTCCATCTACCAAAAATGTTAGCACTGGACCTGAGCACAATAAGGACTTGCGTTGCGCACACGACCACTAATGCTTTGCTACTTTTACTACTTAAGTGGTAATCGTACCCATCTACAAATAATTTGTCATTCCCCTTATTTGATTTGACTGTTTCAACCTTAATTTTTTTAATTACATATATAACTTTGATTATCTTAATTATTTATAATTTTTAATTATTTAAGTTATATATGTATGTCCTATTTTTAATTATAATGAATGACAATTGCCAATATTAAATTCATTTTATTTTTATAATAAGAACTAGTTACCTTAGCAGCGTCTTTCATAAAAACTACTTTAATTAAATTCTTGACAATATAAAAATACTACATGTATGTTTCAATAACTTCTTAAATTTTTTTTTTTTAAATTCCTCGTAATTAAAATTATTTTTTTTTGTTTCGGGCGCCCGAAATTACAAAAAAAAATAATTTTAAGAACGAGGGATTTTGATACGGGGGATTTTAAAAAAGGGGATTTTGATACGGGAAATTTTAAAAAAGGGGATTTTGATACGGGGTATTTTAAAAAAAGGATTTTCAAAAACGAGATTTCGTATCCAATCCAACTTGCTTTGGCAAGGCTAATGAGAGCGGGTGAATGCGAGAACTTTGCGCATTATCAAAGTAATCGATCAGTTTAGGAATCGTGCGGGAGGAAACAATGTTTTCGACGGACGTGATTGATACTGAAAATCGATTTAGTAGGGCGGAGACGTAAACTTCGGTAACAATCCACTCTCGAAAGAGGTCGGTCCTACGGATTCTGGGGAGGACCATTTATTGCTTCTAAATAACCCTTTTAGCAAAAGTGCTAGAATACAAAGATCACCATCACCAGGATTAGGAAGTAATGCAAGGAGAGCATTAACAACGTCAACGAGGGAAATAATTATGGACACAACAACACACAATAACGTCAACAACAAGAGTAACAGGTAAATACTCAATAGATAAAATAGACAACAACTATAATTTAAAAAGAGAAAACGAAGAACCAAGAAATAAGATAGACAAAATAGAAAAATAACTAGACCAGCTAAGATAGATAAATAAGAACTAAAAACAGAGAATCAATATCTCAAGAAAAAACTAAATAAGAAAGGAGAACATATTGTACAAACGGCAGATGAATCAACAAAACCATACTCTCAACCAGTTAAATCAATAAAAAATGTAAAAAAAGATAAAAATCTATTCAAAAACATTTGAATGTCCGAGATGAAGTTGTAAGTAAAACAACAGATAAACAGGAGTATTATAAAGACAAAGAAGAATTAATAAGAAAAACGGACTGGATTTTAAAAAAGAAAATCAGTAAAAAACGAAAAGCCGAAAACTCTCCGGAAATATAAAACAGGGAAAAAAACACTGTCACTGACATCGATTCGAAAAAAGTCGAATATTCAATTAAATATTACAAAATACCCGGAGCCTGAGAGAATTACAAAATGTAAGCCTCCACCGGTAGTCTTAAGTAGTATTGGTGATTACAACTCAGTCAGAAATATACTGATAGATAAAAACATCAAATACGAAGCTAAAGTGCTAAATAACAAGCAGTTAAGAATAAAGAGTATTTCAGCAATTTGCCTTATTGATAAATTTAGCCATGATAACACACTCATGTTGCTCTTTAACTCGTTACTTATTTTTCCCATTATTATTCTAATTGGTATTACACTTCGCACTTTCAATATTTCTCAACTAATCAATATTTAAAAGTTTAGTACATTATAATATCAAATTCAGGTAGATATTGCTTGTAGAACAAAAAATTCAGCCCGATCATAAATTTCGCAATAATTCAATTCATTTTAATGAACTGCAGACAGAAATTTAAACTGTCCCATTTTTTTTTACAGAAGTGTATGTTTCTCTAATTAAATATCTCTATATATTCTAATACATCGAATGGCATCAAAAGGGGTAGGTAGTACGGGGTAGCATGGGGTTAAATCCCTTGGAAGATAAAATTTGTCTCTTCTACTCTTCTACAGTACAAACGACTCTAAGTAGAATACCAACGGATATAGCCTATAACGGTAATTTGGTAAGATATGGTAGATTATAAATTGAAAACAAAATTTTAGAACAACAATATCTTAGTTATGCCAAAGCATTATACTGCCAAATGGAATGAAAAAAATGGCAAAAACATGCTAGTTGAATTCAATATAATATATGTAAGAATTTCAATAACATTGAAATGATCAGAATAAACAAAATATGTATCCTAAATGTGAAAACTGGGATAAATTGCGAATAAAGTGAATACTATTTCGAAAGCAATGAGTAGTAAAAAATGTAACGTAAATAACTATATCTTATGACTGTTTTATTTTACGGTGATCATATAAATTTGTATGTAGGTATAACTATAAATTTTTTATTAGTAATAAATTATTGTATGATATACATCGATAATCATTGGAGATAGAGTCTCAAACAATGAAATCGGACTTTTACACTTTTAATATTCTCGGGTGAACAAAAAATTATATGAAGAACGAGGAACACATATTTCGATTGAATAAACAAAGAACTAATAAAAAAATATTGTAGCGGATTATCTTAATCAATTAACAAGGGCTATCAGAACCCGTTGTCAGAATTTAATTTTTAACAGTGATATATTTTTATTTCCAGATACTCAAATAAAATTTCGTGGGGCTGTTGTTCCTAGATCCTGAGATCTAGCCTGTACTTTATGTAGTATAACCGTTGTGAGAAGTAAAAAAAAAATAATTAAAATTTTAAAAATTAAAAGCAAATTTAATTTTTTTGTTTATGTTAGGTTTACTAAATTTTCTTACATTATTTTTTCATATTATAATTAAATTAGTTATGGTAATTTTGAAAGCAATTTCTTTTTATACACAATGTTTTTAGACAAATTTCGCAACTATACATGCTTCTGTTCTCTCATACCACACTAATTTTATTGGAAGATGGTGATTTATTTCCTTTTCTACTTGAATTGGTGAATTCCTCTTTTTTCTCATATTTTCTTCCTTTTGTTTCCTTCAAAATTTTTCGCTCAATAAACCTATAGGGAAATTAAGTTGGCTATTATATTACCAATTTTTGCTCGAAAGCAAATAAAGTTTCCACGCATTAACCTTTGCAAGATCAATGATATAAGCAAAAATAACCCACCACAATTTCTTTCCGTTTATCGAAGTACTGTACGCATTTATATTTTGGTTCACGTTATCTACGCCTCCCATATCCGGATTGTAAGTAGTAGTACGTGTGGTTGCTCCACTCGAATTTTATGTTGAGCTTGTTTAGAGCAGCGCTTGACATAATTGATTGGTCTTAAATGATCAAAATTGGTATGGTTCTGCAATCACTACTATCCATCCATTGCACAGTTAATAAATCATTGTTGAATCATATCTGCAATTTAAATGATGAAAAGTAAAATTGAATAATTATCACTATTACCTATAATCAAATGTTCCACGAGGTTTGGTTTTAAAAGTTTTTTTGTATACAGTTCTAACGGTTGTACTTTTCACAGTACCCCAACTTCATTGACGTAAAAAACTTATAAAAGAATAATTTTGTTTTTTTATTCTTACATTGATTTTGTTTATCAAATTTAATTTATTTTGCAAAATAATAATGCTATAATAATATTAATTTTTTTTTTTATTATTTTTAAAAACACCTCAGCTTTTACCCAAACTTTAAAACCCACACTTTTTCTACGTCACAAAAATGACATTTATCCGAAGTTAAACAAGTATTGCTGCCCATAACTGTATTTTGTGTATTTTTTACTTTATTTTAACGCAAATTTTTCTAAAAAAAGATCAGTGGCTTAATCACTATAAATTAAAAATTGACACCTATTTTGCTGTACTATATAGTACAACCGTTGAAAATGGGTTAAAGTAACACTCAACAAAGCTAATTTGGTAAGTGTGATGGCAAAAAATTCTATGCATTGTTATTTACCTTAAATTTTGTGTTTATAAATTGGTCACTGCTGATGCTTAATGAGTGATTTTCTATTTTGTTTTACATTAATTATTTTTATTGCAATGAATATTATTTAAAACAAACGCTTTAATTCAAATTTCCTGTTACTACAGTAAACGTGTATCTATCTATCTATCTAAATTTAATTGCTGAAAAATGAAATTAAGTAACCATAATAAAATGCAATTAGACCGTTACAATTTACAGGTCAAGTTCACTTTTTTTTTTTGTAAATTTGTTTTTTCTAATTTTCAAGTCAAAGCATACTTTATTTAGAGCACCCAACTGTTTGTATTTAAAACAAATTAAAAAAAAAAAACTATTTCCTTGAAGTTTTGTTTTCTAAATGACTATAATCAATGGCAGAGAGCCATATTATTTCAATTAATTTCCAAATTGTGAATTTGGTACAAATTTTCAACCCAAATTTCTCTATTCTTTGGTGAACGATTTCAGTGATTTACGTTTTTAAACGATGTAATCATAACTGTAATCATAATATACAAACATGTTATTTTTTTTGTAAATATACTAGTCAGTTTAAAAATAGTTAGTATTGTTATATTTTCGATGAAAAAATGTTAAACATGATAATGATACACTAAAAGAACACAAAATGTTGTTTATAAGGTAGTGCTGACATTCTTGTTTTTGTATAATAGAGATATAAGATGTTTAAATACTCTCATGACCTATGTCAGACATATTAAATATAATGGCTTTTTATTTTTAGTATACTTACTTTTTTTTTTTTTTAATCAAATTCTAGTGAACTTATTAAATGTTAAAAACAACTACCCAAATAACACAAATAGGTTGTAACAACGTCGTACTATCGTTGGCTAAATAACTACTGGTCGGCTACATGACGTTGAAATAACTTTCAGATAACGTCATCATTACGGTATTGGGGAATAATTTTTGAGTCGTACCATAGTGAAAAATAACCATTATCCGACTACTCAACCGACTATGAAACGACCAAATTAGAATAAAAAAGATAGATATTCAACGAAAAAAAAAATTATTTTTTAAAATATTTTAACAATAATGTTGTCCTTTTTTCTCTCACTATAATTAAATTATAAATATGCTAATGCATTATAATTTTATAAATATGAATTTATTATTGTAAATTATAATTATTGTAAATGTTTTCACGAAAATTGTGTAATATATGACATCCTTTTGCAAACGAATAAAGATTTTTAGTGAAAATAAACATTTTATTGAACTAAAAATTTGCGGGCCTTAAAATTTTTTAAAATTAAAAAAAATATATTTTTTCTTATTATTATTTATTATTTGCTCACATTCAATCAAATGGTTTTTAAAACAATCCCCTTATTAAAATAATTAAAGCAATTACTGGCATTAGTATTATATATTTGGGATTAGAAGCTAAAAAAAAAATTTCTTTATTTTCTCATACAAAATATATTTTGCAGTAATAATTTTCGCCATATTTAAAATGGTGGAACTGTGGAAGTTATAAATATCCTAAAAATGACCAATAATAAATAACCAAAAAGTTATGAACATATTATTTCATCATATCATTAGCATATCATTAGCATAGGGAAAAAGGACAACATTATTGTTAAAATATAATCTATCTATCTCTTTTGTTCTAATTTGGTCGTTTTATAGTCGGTTGAGTAGAGTAGTCGGATAATGGTTATAAAATATAAGATATTACGACGTTATAAGCAAGTCGTCGGTATAACGTTATTTCGGACACTTTTAAGTGTTAATAGTTGCGTCATAGTTATAAAATGTAAAAAAAGTTGTGAAGTAGATATAAAAGAACTTTGTGACAACTGATAGAATAAAACGTCGTATTGTAGTCGTAATGACGGATAAATTATAACTTTTACATTTTTCACTATAAAGTTATTTTTCTTAAACTTACGACGTTATAACGACGTTGGTATGGAGATACTTAACTTAATAGTTATTTGGTATTACTTGGGTACCACTATCAAAAACTGGGTCTTGTTAAATTTCACAAGTCCTATTTTATTTAAATCATTAAAATAATTTTTGTATATTGTACTATCAACAAATTTTACAGAATTACATTGAATTGTGTGAAAGAAAAAAAGATTTAAAAAAAAAATTAAACGCTGGACTTGACCCGGGCTTGATCACAATATTTTACCCAAAAAAAGTCAGATAACGTTAGAAGTTTTAATTTTTTCTTGTACCTACTGACAATGGTATACGTTTCCAGTCCAGGAAAATTTTATTTCATTTCTATAACAAAATTAAACATTAGTTATCGAACTATTCTTGTTTTACATCTTGATGATCATGATAAGACACCCAAGTACCGTTAAAAATTTTATTTTTTTCATGTACCAACTGACGATATTGGTATACGTTTCAGGTCCAGAAAAATTGTTTTTCATTTCTATAACAAAATGATAATTAGGTACCGAACTATTCTTGTTTCATGTTTTGTCCTTTGTGTACCCAAGTACCGTTATTTTTTATATAAACATTATGTAAATGAAAAATTTTTATAAAAAAAATTTGTTATAATAAATTATTGCTGTGATATAAAAAATAATATGTTCTTATTCTAACACAAAAATTCATATAAAATGTATTATAAGTACAGATGTACTTTACCAGGTGACCACGTAGACAAAAATAAAATGTCTAGTTTACCCACTCCTCAATTATTTTTTCACAATATTTTACCCAAAGAAAGTCAGATAACGTTACCCTTATTTATTATATCCACCGGATTAGCACTAAATGATTTTACTTATAAGGCCGATATTCCAGTTATTATCCATCAGTACGGATTTCCTATTCAGGTTGCACTTCATGTGCAGAAAGTTTTATGTTGAATGATATGATTTTGACTAGATATTAACTTTTCTTTATTAAAGCAAAAATAATGATAATTGACAGGCCGAATTAAAATCAGCAGAAAATTCAACTATTGCTGGTTATCAAACAGTTTTTGGTTGACGGTACTATGCTTACGGGGTACGTCATGTCACATACTTTTGTCAGTTGTTGACAATTGTGTAATTCTTATTAGTGTTTTGTTCAATATTTATTTATTGTGTTATTTGGTTATTGTGTTGTATGATATATATGAGTATTGATATAGATATTGATATAGGTAATATTTTTAGTTATAAAGTATTAATTATTTTTTATTGATTATAAATTTTATATTATTATATTTTGCTATTTTTTTACGGGAATCGAAAACGTGACTACCACATCGTAATTGAAACACATTTCAAAGACAAGACAAAGCTTCGACCTATGAAATAGAAAACTACGAACTATGAGTATATAGGATAATAATGAGAGTTTTGTGGACCTAACATCATACGAGCAATCCTTGAACGATTAAAATGCAGACAGCTTGAAAAATATTAACCAATCCTATCTAAAATATTTTGCACACAGCGCCAGGTGGGACGGAAAAATGGAAAAGCTGATAGTTGAAAGTAGTAGCAATGCAAGAAGAGCAATAATTAAATCTCTAGATCAAAGGGAAGAACCACCACAGAGTCAACACATATGGCACAAGACATATCAACCTGCAAACAGCATGTAAAAAGCCAAACGTTATAAGAAAAACAAAAAAAAACAACAATTTTTTTACTGTTTCTATGACCTAAATAGGGTTAATGGAAGGAAAAAAACTACAGTATGTTGAAGTCAACTACTTTGCATCGGAAAAATATATATATATATTATATTATTATTTTTATATTATATTACCCGTATTTTGTTTCTCTTAAAATTTACCATTGGCATTAACCAACACTGTACTAATTCACTCAAATAAATATTATTTGAAATTATCATTTTTTATTGAATATACACATTTTATTTATTTTAACTATGACACAACAATATAATATTAGCCTCTAGAATAACTTAATAATAATATATTATCTACTATTGCTCCTTCAAAAATTACTTTATCCAATCAACATCGGTTTCTTTTTAATCTTCCAGCATAAATTGCAAACAAAATATTGTTAAATTTATAAATTCTATATATTTGTTTTTGTAACCCGTCTTTGATCTCAATTTTTATTTTGTTTTCCCAATTAAAAAAAAACTAAAACTAAAACTAAAACAAAAATTTAAATTCGAGAAAACTTTTAAAATTCGTATAGCATAGGAACATTTTAGATGTTCTTTCGAAACTTGACAATAATTTTTAATGATGAAAATAGAAAATAATAATATCTGTAGTAGTAGCAATATATCAAAATAATATTGATGTGTACTCATTTTTATTATTTTTATTATTTTTCTAGGAAACATAATTTTATTTATTTAAAATACAAAACATAATAATAACAATATTTTTATGAAAGGAAAATAAAAACAAAAAAATAAAATAAAATAAATATGTTTCCTAAATAAACAAGAGAAATTGAATTGCAAAATTGTAAAATAATAAATGTTATTGAACGTCATTTACGGAGCTAAAGAAGAAAAACAAAAAAAAAAGTAAAAACAACGTTTATCTTTGGAAAGCAGAAATTGCAGAAATAAAAAAAATAATCAGAATGTTACAGAACGGTAAAATTTATACATTTAGTTTACAGCTTCGCGGTAGCGTTATGTCGTTTAGTAATAATGAAAATGTTTTCAATTCAGTAACAACTTAAGACTTAACTACAGGAATTAATTTGGAATAATTTTAGCATAATATTTTTGATCGGTATTGTGAAACTGTCGTACAGTTTTTGATAGTAATATCATTAAGATAAAACATGTAAAATAATTAATAAATTAATAACCAGTTTATCTTATATGTTCAGAAATAGTAATGCAAAAAGCAGTTATTTTTAAAATCGCTGTTACTACCTGTTACTGCTACTTTTAATAAGAGTATCTCGGTACTTTTCAATACTCAATATTCTAATCAAAAATATGCTAATTAATATTTTTGCATGGAACTTCAGTTAATAAAGAACATTTTTATTGATTTTATTACAATTTATGTGAGTAATGAGGTACCGAGGTACCTTTTTCATTTTTTTCAAACCCAGAAAAAAGGTTCTGGAAAGGCTAATGAGCTCACACTTCCTTACAACTCCTAAAAAGATGTAAATTTAATAAAAAATAATCAATTCGAGACGAAATCTACCCTTGTTTTGAAAAACCACCTTCACGAGGGTGGCGAGGTACCTGTGTACCTCTATACATTTTGTATAGAGTTCTATAGATATTGTCATTTTTTTTTTATTTATTTTGATAATATTTTATTTTTAAAGCTATTTTAATTTTTAATTTATTTACGTACAAAATTTATTTCAAAGTAGATATGGTAATTACATAGAATATTTAGAAAAAAAATTTAAAACTATAAAAAAGTCAAAATTAATTACTCCCAGTGGCTTCAAAACAACTATTAAATTTTGCTAATGTTGTACTATGTTCACCACAAAATTGGTTTGTTGCGTTCAACGCAGGTTTTTCTAGTTTTTATTTGCTTGTGATTCAGTTATATACATGAGTAGCAGTTACTGCCAACCACTTCGAGTCTACCAGTGTAGTAACTCTTTTCTTGGCTGCTTGTTATTAAAGGCTGAATTTGTCTTCCAAGAACATCTTGCATTGTTGAAAGTATAAATGATTTGCCAACAACTATGGGATTTAATTCATGAGCTTGCAGATTAATTTGCACGGTTCAAATGCCAAATCTTTCAAGACCCTTCTGCAGCAATCGGTGGTGGAAGATCTTGGATGATGATACATCATATAAATAATATATGTGGCCAGTCCAGCAGTAAAAACCATATTGTAAAACAATGTCAGTGGCCAACGATTTGTGAGAATAGAATTTAGAGAATATCCATTAATGTGTCCATATTGTTAACATCTCCTTTCGTTTGGTTGTAATATGTGATGATCGTGATCTGCATTAATTCCTACTTTTATTAATATGTTAATATTTTTCTATAATTTGTACTTTTTGTAAAAATCTTTAATTTATTTTAATTGCTTGTTAACTTGCCAACAAAGTTTCTACTAAAGGTACGAAAGAAAAAGTACAAAACGTATGGAAAAAGAAAATAAAAAAAATGAAAATAGTTTGGTACTCAAAATATATTTCATTGCCAAGGCATGACAATAACTGTGTCGTTCAAATGCAAACGCCGATAAATATATGTTAAGCCATTCTGACAAAAACGTGAAAAACCTATAACATATTTTTTAAACATAGTCTTCAGATTTTTTTTTTTTTAATTTATAATGGCTAGCATATTTAACAATAATAAAGAAAAAAAAATAGCATAACTCATTAGATTTAAGCATAATATTAATTTAAAATTTGTAAATATCGGGTTTTGAAATTGACACCAGTTTATATCGGGATTTGCATTTTATTTATTTTAATATATCAGGGTTTGATCTTAACAACTCACAATAAGTGTATATTGAAAAACAGTTTTTTTTTATATCCGAAGTATATTTCAAAATAAAATGTGACATCGTAAATGTCTTAAAAAAAACTTCAACGTGATATAATGTAAAAGAACTAAGTTGTCAATGTTATCTGTAAAATAAGTTGGCAACATTGTAAAATTATAGCTTTCTGAGACATTGTGTTTTAATTCATTTGTGATCAAGCAAAATGAACAGATAGTTTTTATGAACACAGTACAATATTGGCTTTTTAAAAAATTTTGTAAACCAAAATACCTGTCAAACCGGTCGCGGAGACATCGTTAACAACAATTGTGATCATGGAGACAATGTTTCAAGCTTTTGTGAGCGTTTGTAGACATTTAAGATCATGTGGACGTTGTATTCAACTTTGTGCTGCGACATTTACGATGTCAAGAAAACTAATCTTGCTCTTATGTGAAAAGTAAAATGGACAAATCTCATAGCATCTTGTGCCTTAATAATGTTGCATTTTAAACTTTTGTCTTTTTGCTGAACACAATTTGGAATTACTGGAGGACTTATCTGTTTATATCTTGCAGACAAATTTGAAAACTTAATAACTCCACATAAGTTTATTGAAAAAATAATAGAAATATTCACCTGAGCAACTCATTTTGTTCTCGTTTTGTTACATTTTTCGCTTTCTTTTTAGCGTTTTCTCCTTTTGAAATTCGAATTGGATGATTTTCCCTCATCATTTTCTAACATGATTTTAGGGAAATTATTGTATAATATAGATGACACTGATAATATTTTAAAAATTTTTAATCACCTTTATCTGAAAACACGTGTTTTTTCAATGCAAAATAACTTTGCAATAACATTTATTTAAATTTTCAAAAATATTATTTGTCAAATTTTTACGCCAAAGTGCTATCGAAACATTTCAGCATATTGTAAATATCGAGTTTTGAATTTAATTTTTTTTTTTTGCAAATATCGACTTTTGCATTAAACCTCAATTTTAAAAAAGCAAAAAAGCTTTAAAATACCGGGATGTGATTTCAGTTTTTATAAATAAAGTTATAGAAATACAAATAACGCGTTTTTTGATATGCATATGTCAAAATTTTTGTCATGTGTAGTTATCGGTGTTTGTATTTCAACGATACACTGTAGTACGGTACCCAGAATTATCGCATTATTCAAACATAAAAATAAAAATAGTTTTAATTCTTTATTAATTCTATATTCTTTATTATCAGTGTATAAATAGCACATATTATTATATTATATGCTATGTAAATGTGGATATTTATTATTATTTTATTTTATTTTTATTTTATTTTTACTGTATTATAGATTTATTATAAATATATAAATGTATATTTGTATGTATAATACACATCCGTAAATATGAATATTTACAATATATAGGTACAAAAAAGATATTTTTATACAAAATATCTCGTCACCCTGATTGATTGTGTTTAGATTGTCATTCACATAAGGGTTAATAAGAATAATAACACTAAGCTCAAATAAAATGAATTTGAAAATTTTATTAAACTTGCAATATTTATTTTTATTCCAATTTTTCAGGATTTTTTTTCATTTGATGAAAAATTACTGAAATTAGCTATTCTTTGAAAAACAAACCAGAAAGTAAATATTATTAAGAAATAACAGTATCACGAGGTTCATAATTTAATTGCAAAAAAATTATATCAAATAAAAGGTAATTATTTGTAATTAACTTATTCGGCAAATATTCAATAACATACCAAAAAAAAAAAAAAAAAAAATTGTGTTATTATTGTTAAATATGTTAGATAACCCCTAAAAATATTTTTTTTTTTTTCATAAATCGTGTTGCCATATGGACTGTAGTAGAATCTAAGTACAAAAATTTTTTCTATCGTTTTCTGGATCACTTGCTCTTAATCAAATATTAAATGCATTGTATGATGATGCAGATGAGGATTCTAGTGACGAACTTAAGCCTACTGAACAAAATTTTAGTGGAAAATAGCTTCGTGCAGAAGCTTAATTATTTAGGGGGAAAAAAATTGATATTGTGAAGAAGTCAATGATAGGTTTACAAGAAATATTAAGATCCTGAAGATACAAAAGATTGATATACAATGGAAATCGGGGGAATCCATAACTTATTCCGCTATGTTATTTCAATAATTTTTTGATAACAACATATTACAACATATAGTAGACCAAATCAAAATATATGCCTTAACTAAAAATTGGTCATATCCTAAAATTTCCTTGGAAGAATTAAAAAAAAAGTTATTGGCATATTAATTGTATCTGGGTACAACACATTTCAAAGTAAAGCTCATTATTGGTCATCAGGAAATGATTTTCAAACCAAAAAGCTATTTACGAATCAATACGTAGAAATAGATTTGATACCATCATAAAATGTTTACATTTCCATCGAAATAGCAAGATACAAGAATGATAAATACATAAAGTTACGGCCACTGGCTAAGCACTTGCAACAACAGTTTATGGAAACACTTTGTTCTTAGTTAAAATACTTCATAATATGATGAAGCCAATGTTGAAGGTTTAGTATATTTTGAGAAACACGAATGTTACAAAATATTTTGATGTTACAAAATATGGTGCCAGAATTTGCCAAGAATATGGTCAATACTAGTATGAGAACTACAATAAAAATATGGAAGGAACTGATCGTATGGATTAAAACAAATAAATCTACTGAATCGGAATAAAAGGAAAAATATGGTGGTAGGTACTAATTATGGTTAATATGGTTAATTGATGCTAAACTTGGGACATTGCAAATGTATATGTTCGTCTCAATAAAAGTGAGCCGCAAAGACTTGGAAGAAAATTCAGTTTATCAGTTGGCGAGCTATATGTGCGGCATTATGGTAAAGATCACCTAATCCGATCTATAATAGATAATAAAAATCGCAGATGCGCACACGAATATTGCAATTCCAGCGGGAGAACTGAATTTAAAAATGCAATATTGGTCTATATGTGTAAAATGTTTTGTCCAATATAATACAAAATAAGAATAAGTTTTTTAAAACATTAGTTTTTCTTTATATGAAATTTGTACATCTGAATTTTTTAATTTATTTTTTTTATTTGTTTCTATGTACATAACTTGATATAAGAAAACTGCGATTGAAGTATGTAATAAATTTATAATAAAAAGTTGAAAAAAAAATTACATTTTTGTACTTGGCTTTCTACTAGTGTTGCCATATGGACACATGATATATCTCAGGCCCCAGTTTTTATAGAACCTCAATCCCAAAATTGTGTTTTTCTGGTTAATACAGTCAATTAGCAACGTATTACAAAATTTTAACTTGATACGATAAACATTTTTAATCTGGGAGATAAAGGGTTAAATTCGGAGTGGAGGAAGTTAATCGATTTATTATCAAATATCGTTTGGTACTAATGGAACAAGGTATTAAAAAATTCAATTTTGTTTAAATTAATAAATTATTTTAAAACATTTATGATAGTAGCTGCACTTTTAGGTCTTGGATTAGTAAGTGTATCAAAAATATAATAAAAATAAGAATATATATACCAATTCAATTCCCAGTACAGTTTAAGCATCAAGTTATGTTTTATCCAACAAAGTTTAGAGATCACTCTAAACATTTTCTCTTCACAGCACAATTATTAGACTATGGTGTTGTTATTCTTATGCTGTATATAGTAAATCTCTCCTACCTTTCTTCCAATGTAGTATAATACTACTAAAATTTGAATAGGTAACTAAATTATATTATATTATTTCATTGTGTTCGCATTAACTAGTTGTAAATCATCAAAATAAAATGTACTCGTAAAGTATAAGTCATGGTGATCAAAAATAAAGAAAGTTATCTAAAAAATATCCCGAGTCATAAAATCAGGAACAACAATAACATTTAAAAAAAATAAATAAATCCAATTTTTACAACTTTTCACTTTAGTACCTACAATTAACAGACCAACGACATATTCTGTCTATTTAAATTTAATACACGCTTTAATATAAGACCGTTATAGTGAAAATGTTGATTTTGTTTGTTAATCTTATGTGCACCTATAAAAATGTTTTCTTCCTGTTCATTATTATTTTGTGATGTATTCCTTCTTTCATATTATGCTCTCAGTACCTGTGATAAATTTAGATTTTGTAATATTATTATTATGTCCTATATAGCTATTGAAATATTCTCAGCGGGATATTTGACTTGATATTGGTCAAATATAGTATCAGAGACAAGAGAGTATTAACAGCAGCCAGAAATTGGATTTGATGTACTTTTGTTTTTTTGTTGTTTTTTTATTTTTTTTTTTTTTGTTTTCTTTTTCCTATTTTGATGAATGATATTTAATGTGTTGGTACCTATAATGATGATGCCTAAATTATGTGAATCAAGTAAATTTTACCTTTTGAATATTTACTGGACATTGCATTATTAATATAGGCAGCAGTATATTATATAGTAGTAGTAATAGTATTTGGTTGGGTTACGAATATTTATGTTAAAGAAGAAATTGAAGATTTTTTAGTGTCATTTTTTGAAAATGTTATGTACTTGAACGGTAGTTACTCTCTTTAGGTTAAAGTATATCTTTTAAACCGATGATGTTTTTTTAATATATATAGGTTTAAGGTAGTGAAATGAAATTTATTTGTTAGGTATATAGATATATATGAAAAAATTGTATAATTTCTAGTTGGTTCTGGTAATAACATTCTTCAAGTTTTATATTGACAGTTTGTAATGGCGTACGAGAACGGGATGATGTTGCATAAATGTAACCGTTTAATGATTGGAATATATTAATTATAAATCAACAGTTTAAAAAAAAAAAATTTATATATATTTTAACGGAATAACATATTGAAGTTGTTGAATTGAATTGAAATTAAAATTTTGATAATAAATTAATACCTTAAATTTTATTTGCATTCAATATAAAATAATTGTAAGTTGATTTCCTGTTATTGTAAAATATAATTTTCATTAAAAATATTGAAATTATTTATTTTTTGATTGCATGAATTTTGTTTAAAACTTCAATCGACTTCAAATTACTTTAACTTAAGTTCGAACATCTTTGTTTATTCCTTTAATTTTCAACAGATATCTTCAATTTGTAATAATAGCGGTAGGCAATTAGATCTGCTATTTACGACGAATTGGGATAATCTTAACATCATTAATTTTCCATTTGAACTGGTTGAAATTGATGATTATCATCCTCCTATTTGTTTTTCTTTTTGCATTCTTATCTCATCTCCCAAAGTTGATTAAGCACTTTCTTATCGTCTTAATTTTCTTAAAGCTAATTTTGACGCTATTAATAACTAACTAAGTTCTTATGATTTTTCATTTATCACCTCTTCTAATTTAAATGTCGCAGTTAATCATTTCTATAAAACTATTCAATTTGATATTTCACAATATGTTCCATTAGTTATTGAAAATAGTGATAAATCTACTCCACCTTGGTTTACCAAAAACCTTAAAAAGTTAAAAAATAAGAAAAATAAAGCTTGACGTAAATTTATTAAAAGCAATAATAACATTGACTATAATGCTTTCTTGAATCTATTTAATGAATTTAAAATGATGTCGGATAACTTATATTCGAATTATATAAAAGATATGTCTGATAATATTAAAACTAATCCGAAACTTTGTTGGAAATTCGTTAACTCGAAAAGAAAAAGTGATCAGTATCCTTTGTGTATGAATTATAAAAACTCTAGTAGTAGTGATCCTAATGTCATTTCTGAATTTTTCCGTGATTTCTTCTCTATTAGTTATTCTACGGCTGCTTTCTCATTAAACGAAGATAATTTTGGCCATTTATCGAATTTTTCTAAAACTACATTGAGTAATATTCATATCGATTCTAATGTGGTATTAAAGCTTGATAATAATCCTAGTCCTGGTACTGACGGCATCCCTAACCTATTCTTAAATAAATTTTCTTCTTCAATATGTGGTCCACTCTCTGTATTATTCAATTCTTCTTTAACTTCTGGTATCTTTTCTTCAATCTGGAAAACTGCCCTAATTAGACCAGTTCACAAAAAAAATCTAAAAAATAATGTAAGTAATTATCGTCCAATTGCTAAACTTTCTTCTATACCTACTTTATTCTGCAAGCGATTCTGTACAAACGATCCAAAATAGAGTTCAGAAGATGTTCAATCTTACAGTAGATTATTGTAGGGTTTGGATACTTAAAATTAATACCCATAAGTGCGAAACAATTTTATTCCGCAATACTGTGGATAAAACCAGCTACAATATTAAAAAAAATTGGAGAAAATTTAAAATAAAAACGACTAATGGTCAAACTTTAAATAGTAAAAAAGTAGTTAAGTATTTAGGTATATATTTACACCGAAATTTAAAATTTACTGATCATGTAAGTTATATTCTAACAAAAGGAAATAAAGCCTTTATGGCGGCCAAAAAATTATTTTATAACAAAAATATTAACCCCAGAGTAAAAATAATTGCTTATCAATCACTTATCAGACCAATATTGGCATATGGAGCACCTATATGGTTTAATATAAGTGCTAGCCTAATGGAAAAAATAAGAAGGTTCGAGAGAAAATGTATTAGAGCCTGCATTAACAAAACGCGTAAATCTGAAACAGATTTCAAACACTTTTATTCAAATAAATATATATATAAAGAAGCTAACATTGTTAGGTTTGACAATTTTATAATAAAATTGATCCGAAACCACATTGATCGCTCGCTAAAAACTTCGGAAAATGGATTAATATCCAAAATATACTATCATAACGAGAATATATTCAGTATAGTATGAAAACGGGCTTTATTCCTCCCGAGCACTTCATATATATAGATGCAAATGGTTTTATGCAAAACCGTGAACATGTGCCCCTATTATATCATTATAATAGGAGGGCCACATGCAAAATCATTGATTTTAATCCTAATATTTTGGATAACTCGATCTGTAAATACGATATGTTTATTCCAAACAATGACAAGCGTATTGTAAGAAAACATTGGTGGTTAGAGAATGCATACGTATAGAAAGAGGCAAAATATGGTGTTTTGCTTCTTTCTCTTTCTCTCTAGGTTTAGATAGTTTAAGTTAGTTTAAGTTTAGTTGTAGTGTTTTTTTTTATATTAAAAAAAAAAAAGAAAAAACATTTTTTGGTTTTTGAAATTTTCCAAAAAATAAATGTAAATATGAAAGTGCTAAGGAGTACGAAATCCTATAGATAAAATAACTATAAGTATATATAAAAATAAAATTAATAAGAAAATGAATAGTTTTAGGTTAATTTTGAATTGTTTAAATAAAAACCAATTCTTGTAAATTTTTTTTTTTTGGTTGTAAAATATAAATAAAAAAATTAAAAAAAACAAAAAAAAAAAATAATAAAAAAAAAAAAATCTTCTATACCTAAACTATTTGAACTTATTGTATTTGATTCTATTTATGATCATTGTACTTGTTTCTTAACATCTTTTCAACATGGCTTTGTAAAGCTTAAGTCTACTGTTACTAATCTTGTTGAGTCAACATCTACCTTTATTAATAACATGGAAGATGGGTTTCAAACGGATGTGATATATACAGATTTCAGCAAAGCTTTTGATTTGCTTCCACATAACATTATCATCTTTAAGTTAAATAAATTAGGATTTCCTAGTTACTTTATTAATTGAGTTCATTCTTACCTTTCTGGTCGTAGTTATAGTGTTTCGTTTAGATCGTCAATTTCCACTGAGTTCGAAGCTCCCACAGGTGTGTCTCAAGGTAGTCATATCGATCCTTTACTCTTCATTATTTCTATTAATGATGTTTCATCTTTATTAATTAATAGTTATATTAAAATTTAGGCTGATGACATGAAAATTTATAAAAAAATTGTTAATTTAGAGGATGCATTATTATTACAAGCTGATCTGAATCGTTTCTATAGTTGGTGTTCGTATAATAATCTACAGCTTAATGTCAATAAATGTGCTTATATTACTTTTACACGACGATTATGCCCAATTTCTTATGTATATTCTTTTAATAGCCAAAGTGTTCCGAAAGTTACATCAATTAAAGACCTAGGAATACTCTTCGATACTAAACTTTTATTCCATCTCCATTATTCAGATATTTTAAACAAAGCCAATTCTATGCTCGGTTTTATTAAACGTTGGGCTAGAGAATTTGAAGATCCGTATGTATATTAAAATCCCTCTATACCTGCTTGGTTAGACCTAATTTAGAATATGCTAGTCAGGTTTGGTGTCTGTTTTATGGTGTTCACATAGATAGAATTGAATCGGTTCTAAGAAAATTCCTTAGATATGCTTTACGTCTTCTTCCTTGGGAAGATCCTTTAAGATTACATCCTTATGAACATCGATTAAATTTAATTCATCTTAATACCCTTGAAAAACGGCGTAAAGTTGCTGACATTGTATTTCTAATTGAGTTAAGTAAAGGCAAAATTTCGTCTCCTCAATTGTTTGCTAAACTTAATTATTGTTCTCATTCTAGACTAAGAACTGCTAATATGTATAATTTGCAGTACCATCGGACTAATTATGGTAAATATGAACCAATTAATAGGATGATGTCTCTCTGTAATGCATACAAACCCTATATTAACTTTTCCCTAACTAAACAATCATTAAAAAATAATCTGTATTTGTGTAACTGATTTTTTTGTTTAATCTTTTACCTGTCTTCTTAATTGAAGTTTTTTTCATTTTTATTTTTTAATTATTGTTAAATATAAGATTTTGTTTTCTTTTTTAATTTTGTTATAATATAAAAATTTTGTTATTTTTTTTTTTTTTTATTAATTCTTTTTTGAATGTTTAATTTTTAGTTTATAAATTTAATTTAAGTATGATTTATTGTAACTTGCTTGAATTAAGCTCGAAATAAATAAATAAATAATTTGTACCTAGATGAATGGCTAAAAATATTTGCCTATTTATTTATTATGAAAAAATTACATCCCTTATATAATCGTAATGTAAATTAAATTCAAATAAAAACTTGGACAAAGCGAACTGAGTAAAGGAGATTTTAGAAATAAATAGTTGCTGGATTTTATATGTGTACGCTTTCATATAAACTAATGGAATACAAATGTGCAATCAAACAGTCGCAAAATTAAAAATTACATGTCTGGGCCTAACCTACGAATACTTAATGAGCTTGTAATATATTATAAGAAGCTTTGTATGTAAACTAAATTATTTTTTGACAAAACTAGCTATTAAAACTTAACTGAATACCTTGAATTATTACGTATGGCGTCAAACGTCAAACCAAATCTAAGATATTTATAGATATCATATAATGTAAAATATTGAAGTGCAAACGTTTCTGTCTATACACTTCTAATTTTCATCAAACTTTAGATTTAATTTTAGATTTTGTAAGACTTGTTAATGGTACCTAACAGTATGAATAAATGGAATAACCCTTCACTATTATGTTCAAAGGCTATTATAAAATACAGTAGACCAGTTGAGAAAGAATAGACCAAACTTAACAGGCACACCAAGAAAATTACCACAACGAAATGCAAGAAAATCAATTAAAAAAATTTGGCATACTTACGGGAAAGTATACCAGAGTTTCAGCGCAAGAAATTAAGAATGAGGTGGGAATTGATATTAGATACACTATACTGTGAAAAAACGTTTTATTACGAAACAAATACTTATCAAGAGCGGCAGGAAAACAAATCTTTTTTTATATGCAGATAATATCGGAAAAAGGTTATTGTTTGCTAGAACTTGCTTAATAGAACCTGATGACTATTGGGAGGATGTAATAATTTGCAATGAGATGATAAGAAAAATTATGTTATACTATAATCAGGGCTCAAATACAATATGTAGACAGCCCTTCCAAACATTAAAACATAAAAATATAACATCTACCGTTAAATTTGGTAATTTCAAGTAAACGATTTTGGGACGTATTTCTATAGTTATCGAGTTGGATATTTTGCTTTTATTGATGGGAAAATAAATAAATGACAATATTTTGAGATTTTAAAGAACCATTTTAGTCAACCGTGTAAAGAAATTTCAAATTGAAACTTATTTTTAATTTTAACAAGACACCGAAGTAATTAAAGTAAAGTTTTAATGAATTGAAAAACAACATCATTTTTAATTTCGCTGCAAAACGTTCAGTATAACAATGCGGCACTAATCAGTACAACAATACATCGCAACTATGCTCATCAATGCTTGTAGTTAGTACTCGATTCTACTGAACAAACCCAATCAATCTAATTTAGAAACTAATTGAAAGTGTGCTTTTATTTGCTATTAAGAACACACAAATATGAACAAAATGAAGTATAGCACAATACAGCACTTCCACAATTTTATTTTTTTAATTTTAGACATTTTGTAAAAAATAAAGAAAACAAAAGACAAAACATTTTATTTGTTTTTCGATCTGGTCCAGTAAAGTTTGTCATTTTAATAAAATATGTAATAAAAAAATATGCATATATCCCAAAAGAGAAACGGTTCTGAAAGTTTGGATATATATGCAAATAAACTGATGCACAAGTGTAAATAAATAAATGCACTTTTTTCCATTTTGGGCCAATTATTTCCGAATCATTCTGCATTGAGAAAAAAAATGTATTTTTAGATCGTTCGGCCTTAATTGGCACTAAATTAATTCGAAAAACTCCTAAAATTTGAAAGTGTGTCCAGAAACATCACATTTAATAATCTGTCAATGTTTTAGGGTTATCTCAAGTAGATGCGGCTGCACTAAAATAGTTTAGGTATAAAAATAAGCAACAAAAGAAAATAGAAGTAAATTGCCTATTTAGATAGGTTCGGATATACCCTTAAATTAAAAAATCTGTAATAAATAATAGTTTTTTTTTAACTTTCAATCATTTTTAACTTTCAATCATTTTTAACTTTCAACATAGATGACAGATTAGTAAAGATTTAGAAGTGACTTATATACCAAGCTTATTATATACGATAACTTATATACGATAAAATTAAATTTAAGTAAAAAATCAAAATCCTAAATAAACTGATTTATACCCTTGACAGACTATACTTCATCATGAAGTTCAACTTAATTAAAGAGAAAACAGATTTATCATTCATTAAGAATTATTTTGTCGCAAAAAAGAATAAATTTTTTGGGAAATATTCTTTGTGTGAAAAAATTCAATTGAAGGCAAATGTTAATATAAATAAAAAAAAAATTAAATACTCTATACTATACGTTGATTGGTTGGCTTAATACGTGGTCATTGAAATCAATTTTCTAAACACTTAGGCCTCTCTGATGAATAATTAGGCCTGATAAGATTCTTTTCTATCAGAATCATAACTCAAAATAATGTAATGAAGTTTTTTTAGGATAGAACATTATCCTTTTGAAAATTAAATGTTACCCGGATGGTCTTTAGGCATTTTATTATGTATATTATATTATTATGAAAGTTTACTTTCAATTATTTTCACTTATTTTTAATTATTTTTATTTTTTTTTTTTTTCAAAAATAATACTATTATCTTAACCACTTGACCAAAATAAAATAGGAAAATGATAATTCGAATTATAATTCAAAACAAAATATTAAAATGTCAATTCGAATTAATATTTTCAAATATTTAGATTTTCAATAAAAATTTAGTTTTAAAATTTCCAACAGATGGCTTTTTTCTTAATTTAATGCTAAATGAAGTAGATTTTACTTCATTAATGAACTTCATTAACTATTTTAGTCTAATGAAGTATAGTCTGTCAAGGGTATTAGTTACAAAAAAAAATCACAACAAATTTTGAAAATCTATAATGTAAAAAAAAAATTCGAACAGATTCTATCACTATTTAAATTTGGACCTGCTTTTTCTATACTAATCTAGATATTACAGGACATTTAAAAAGGATTTTCAATCAATATTATACAGAAATAATAAGCCTAAAAAATGTTTTTCAACAATACAGCTTGAGAAATAAGACAATGGATCTTACACAATTGTTCAAAAGTTATGGAAACAATTTATCAAACCCTCGACTTTAACCCTATCGAAAATTTTAAGAGAAAGGTTTTTTTAAGGAACCAGGTAGCTAAACGACCCCAATAAACCATAATAATCTTGTAAAGCTAAGCTTGTAAAGCATGAATGGGATGATCTTAGTAGTCATTACAATTTTTCTAAATTGATTAAGTCAATCAGAAGTTGATTAATAGCTGTAGCAGGTGCTGCGGGGCAGCCATACAAAGTATTAATCCTGTTTTAACTGAAAAACTATCTGTTAAGACTGAATATTCTGTTTTTTCAAAGCATTACCTTCCAAACTATAATTATATTGAGATATTTATTATCAAAATAATAAATATTATAATCATAACGTGGGTTGGGTTTTCTAATTTTGTACTTCTAATCTACGAATTTTTTCTGTAATAATTACTATTCATTATTATTCATATTAAATTTAAAACTAAATAAATAAAACAATGTTTAGAGGTAATTTTTCTAAAATTATGATAACTGATTAGATTAATAAAAAAACTATAATTTATTAATTTACAAGATATCTATTTATAGCACTAATTTTGTTCCAAATTTTGGTAAAAGTATATAATATTAGATGTCTTTAGGTTAAAAATATTATATATGTATTATTCTGCATTTATCTGGATGTTTGTAAGTTCGACGGAACGCTCCAACACATATACAAATTGCATATGTATACAAATGCATATAAATACAAATTGCTTTGGTGCTTTTTTTTAACCCCTGTCTACCATGCTGAACCTTTGCAGGAAAAATTGATTGCATGAACTATATTTTTTTAATTTAATGTTAGTCTTCTTCGCAAATAATAAGGAAAAATAATAAATAATAATAATAATATAAATAAAACAAACAATTTTTTTGATTTATAATATTAAGGACTAATAGAAATTTAATCAATAGTTTAATATGGTATAATAACCAAAAGGCAAACAGTATTTAACACAAAAAAAAACATAATTCACTCAAAGGTTATTCTTATTACTTAAAATTATACATAATAATACACATGTGTATCAGCATATTTGTATTGTATAATATTATACATTATACTACTTTATTGCTTCTACCTTTTATTTTTGGCATTATTGTGTGCGTAATTCACTTCACTCAAAAAAAATTATTTTTGTTTTTTTTTTGTTTTTTTTTTTTTTTTTTATTATTTGATGTATCTGTGTTCTGTATGTTCTATATGCTCCATTCCAAAAATATTATTTTATTTTCAGTGTTAAGTGTTCACATTTCACTTCACTGTTCAGGTTAACTGTTCAATCAATAGAACTTGATAGAAGTAGAGTAGGATAATTAACTCTACTTCTACGCCGGATAATAAAACATTGTTTTTTTTAAATTGAAAATTATTGATGAAAATGTTTTTGTATTTTTTGTAAATTTTACCAATTTAGATACAAAATTTTGAATATATAAATTATGAATATTTTTTAAAAATAACACAATACCATAATAACAGTTTATTCATATAGCAAAATAAGATCCCTATACATTATACAAAAGACAAAATTTATATGAAAATAAGATTCCATTTTTAAATTTGCTCTCCCGGAGGACTCAATAACGCTAATACGGTATAATTTATACTAAATGGAACACAACTAACGAATTATAACTAAATGGAAGTGAGTACGAGTATACCATACAAAAATACAAACATTTTATACAAATTTGTTGGTATGGTACTTCTTTTTCTGTTATATAAAAAAAAAAAGATTAGTGTTAGGCCAATATAAACATAAATAAAAATAAATAAAAAAAGATATAAACATAAGTACTGTAATTTCGGAATAAAGAAAATAATGAAAGAAAAAAAGAAACTAGGATTTATTTTGCTTCCGTCTTTTTTTATTAATGATATTCAAAAAAATTAAATTTGTTGAATGAAATAAAAAAAAATATTAAGATAACTGAGATTAAGTTTGAAACTAACAATAAAAATTTAATTTTTTTCATCAAGGCTATTTCATTGATGTAGACTAGAGAAAAATTCGTAATAGTCTCTACTTAATGCTGGTGGACTGCATTCGAACAGTGACCTAATATCATTATACTTAGAACTTGCAATACACTTTGGTTCTCTGTATAGTGACTGCAAGGGTAGTGGTGATGACCTTCTTGTTTTTTTATTTCACTCTACAATTTTAAACTCATCAAAGTTTTCTTTAAACTTAAAGCTGTCTGGAGCAGATTTCTCAAAGTTCATCCGGACCATTTTTTGCCAATGAACTACTTGCCCACCCATGTCTTTCTTCTGAAAAATATAATTATTTTGCACGTAGTTTTTCCAATCTTTAAAATCAAAATTGTTTACAACAGTATAAGGTTTGTCTCCTTTCTTTCGTGCACTATGTACAATAGTCTTCCAACCTCCAGTCCAGTGTGCTTTTCCAACTCTTTTATATTCAGTTCCTATAGCCGAATGAATGGAACCGCACTCCATTTCTGAATGCCCAGAAGTGAGGATCTTAAGTTCAACACTTTGCAGGGTTAGATTTGTTACGGCATAAAGAAACATACCTGCAACAAATTTATTAATATTTTGACCTCCACAGCGGTCACTAAAACACCGTACTTCTTTAATCTCTTGGGATTGAGACTGAAAGTACTAAAAAAGACATGAAGCTACTTCAGAACTTCCTCTACCACCTTCCGCTTCGTGCCAAATGTTGCAACGAACACCTTCTTTTGATATGACGTTATAAACGGTAAAATTATAAGTTGCTAGCCGTCTTTTATAAAATAGTGCATTGTTGGTTGGATCATTTGGTACCATCAACACTTGTTGTAGATCAAAATTTATAGAAAGTATTTCCCATCCGACTAAATAGCTTCTTCCTTGTCTGTTATTTTTTCTTTCCTTGCAAGATCCTTATTACGTAGATGTTTCTCGTATTCAGGTATGCTTTATCCACTATCAACCGCTAAGATACGACATTGATCTTTTAATGGCCGATGAAATCCTAGGTTGTACTCGTTATTGAAGACGTTTCTATAAGTCGATTCTTTAGCCTTTTCTTGTTGGTTTTGATCGCACAGTTCAATATATAAGCGGTACATTACTTTTATGTTTAAATCAGGATGTAAATATTTTCGTTCCATGTCTGAGCCACTATAATGCGAAGGTACTACAGGAAAATACTCAATATGTGCTCTAATTTATTTTTTCATTTTGAGTGGTAGTTTATTTTTAATGTGCCTTCCTCTCTTATCGGTAACGCAGATATTTTTACTTGTTCTTTTAGTCAAAGCAATGTCGATGACTCCTTTTTTATGGCGATAGTATTGATTGCAATTGTTTTACAAACTTTCGTTCTTTCACTATTTACCGATAAGTAACAATTTTCGCTAAATTTTATTTTGCTTGTTAGTCCAGCAGTTTTTATTTTTGTATTTATCATATCTGTGTTGCTGTTTATAAAATCACGTTTTCTTTCGTAATTTCCCAATGCCCAGTATTCTTTAGAAATTTGTAGTCTTCTTTCGTCTGATATTATACATTTACGTTTACATTTGGATGTACATGGATACTTCATTTCCGCCTTTGGTTTAAAAATACCTCTAACGCCAACATATTCTTCTTTATGTGCTTTAAATTTTTTTTTTTATATTTCTTGCCCATTTGTCAAAATGTCTCTTTCTTTTCCTAGATTTGTCAGTAGTTTGAGGATATTCTTCCATTCCCTGTAAATCAGCTCCTTGAATAATTTCCTCTTGGGTAAAATTATTTGGACTTTTTTCTTGATCATTGTTGCCACTACTACTGCCTACTGCCTAAATGTACATAAAATCAAGGTGTTGTTAAATCTACTTAAAAAGTAGCGGAATTATCTACCAAAGCATAATAAATTAAATTGTTTTAATTTCAAAGGTACAGTGGTTAAACTGTAAAAGACTAAAAACATGAATTGACTCGGAAAACAGAAGAAAAATTAATCTAACTATAAGATTGCAAACAATAAAATCAATTATCAAGAAGCAAATATTTAAGATTGAATATACGGTTGGATAGTGATTCTCTAAGTTTTGTCTTGTCAGTATACATTTATAATATATTTTTTAATATTTCTTAAGTTTATTTTACACCGTTACAACACCTCAAATTTTTATACTAATAAAATTAATTTAAGTTTCCGAATAAAATAAGAATAGAAAATATCAAAACTAACAGAGTAAACATTGGGCGGGTATACTTCAATTTTCAATATAAAAAAATATATAGCTATACTTTTGATTGGTTTTTTTATTGAACAAATTTTTGCCAAAAATAAAAAAAAATTAACAATTTTACACGTTTCCAAAATCTAATAAGGGACTATAATTCCAATTGACGTATACAATATTATTATTTTGTTTTTTTTTATTTTTTTTTATATAGTTTTTTATCGAATGAAAATCAAACAAGAAAATTCTAAACAACTACACCATATCACCTGTTATTGCTTGAGATTTGCAATTGCAATGAATGCACGAATCAATTGCAGACAAGAAAAGGAGCAAATATAATTTTCCATTCGAGAAGCATATTTAAGAATTCCATCGTTTTTGTTGTTCTTTTTTTTATTTGGAAGCAGTTTGGAACATATGTGCATTGTCTGGATAAGTAAAATCATATACAAGTATGTACTTTAAGACTAAGACGTGCAATGAAAACTCAAAATAACGGGAAAATCGTAATTATTTTGTATTTGTATTTATTTTTGTTTTATTTCTTTGTAAAGTTCAATAAAATAGTAATTTTGAAATTTTTGTTAGCTTTTAAATATGTGGATTGTTTTTAAAATATTAATAGAACGAAATCCTACCCACGCAGCTCAGATTTTATTTGGTTCTATTTTAATTTGTTGTATAAAATATGATGTTTACATTTGAAAATGCTTGGGGCGGAAACGGATTCTGGCAGTACTATGAAATTACATGTTAGCTATTGACGTAATTGAAGTAAAAATGCGTATTCACTAATATTTTTAAATTGAACTTAATCTCATATGTTTGTCTAACTTGCATCAATTAATTCATAGTTCAGTTTTAATGTTTTTGATGTAAATTTTAACACAAATAATATTTTAAAAATGTGAATCTTCAACATTTTACATTACAGTACTAAAATGTTGTAAGTCTGTAATATTTAACATTTAGTTTTTTGATTATATTTTGAGTATTGTTTTACCAATTTGACTTTTCGTCTTAATAAAAATAGTTTTACCGTTTTTTATAACTATCGTGTAATACATGTTAAATGTAACGAATGGTCCTGAGGAATGATTAGCCCTATTAAGATTTCAAAATAATAAATCAAAAACATAATTATTTAAAATTAATACAATTTACATGTTATATTAATACGACTTCTAAATCTAGAACTTCCACAGCTAAAATCTAGAAAATGTCGTCTGCGCTGCAACTGTAAAGAACTCAACTGTCACTTTCGGTTATGTAGTTGACGACAATAATTGACGATTGTCATTCTTTCGGTTTTGTTAAATAATGGTTGTCAAATATGAGCATACAAGGCAGTAACAAATTTTAATTGTTCATCGTTAATGTTCTCTGTGTATTGTGTTGTAAGAAATGGTAAAAAATATGAGAATGCATGACTACAATATACTGTTTGTAATTTTTATTCCACATTTTTATAAAAATTTAAATTAAAAAAAAATTAAGTATAAACCCAAAATGCCCACAATAAATCTCAATTCACAAATCAAAAAATTTTGTTCGGTAATATCGAAGACACAACGTCAAAAGTATGCATAATATGTATATTTGACAGTTGATTGGTTGACTCAAATGTTGATTGTTAATAATTAACTCGAAAAATATCTAGAGAACAACAGTCTTATAAATGACTGCCAAACAGTTCATATAATTCCTGTTATTTTGGGTCGAAAAGGTCTGCTGGTGATGTTTAGACTTTTAGGACGGAAAAATGGCACCGATACTTGGAACAATACGTTGAAGCCAAAACTATAGCCCTAGATATATCTTAAAAAGCTTTTGATCGTGTCTGGTATGCTTCATTACTGAAAAAACTAGAAGCAATTGGATTGGGAAATATTTTCATCACGTGGATTGAAAATTCACCTTTCAAACCGCTCAGTACGTGTTGTATTGAATGGTTTTATATCTCAAAAATTCACTATCAATGCTGGTGTCTCTCAAGGCTCAGTTCTTTCTTCAACGTTATTTATAATATTTATAAATGATCTCCTAACCACGACTTCAAATCAGATTCACAGCTTTGCTGATGATAGAACCCTTGATTCCTTGTATTTCTTTGAAAAAGCTGTTGAAGTGACCCCGACTTCAGCTCACAGAGAACGAAATAATGTATCTTGTTCTCTAAACAGCGACCTTAAAAAAATGCATGACTGGGGAAGTGTAAAAAGGGTAAAATCTAATGCTTCAAAAATCCAGACTTGCCTCTTATTAACAAAGTAAAACCCATCAATACAAACTATTGTATTCGGAAATGTAAGTATCGAAAAATTTGAAACTTTAAGAATTCTTGGAACGGAAATAAATAGCAAACTCTACTTTCGTGGCACTATCATATTTTTTCTGTAGCAAAGGATGCTGCGACATGTTTAGGATTTTTGAGTAGAAGTAGAAAATATTTTACATCTTTCAACCTCCTGTTAATATACAAGGCATACATTCAGCTTCGACTTGAATATAACTCGCATATTTGGGGCGTATAAGGTACAAAAGCCAGTCATCAAAATTATCAATGATGGAGATGTTACACAACACCTAACATAATTAAGTCGTCGTCGTAATTTAGCAGCAGCCATTCTGTTTTATAAATATTTGTTGGATAATAGCCCTGACGAAATAAAAAGTATTATGCCCAAAATACAATCATTCCAGCGTAATACTAGCAGGGCAGCCCTCGCTCATAAATTTGTAGTAGAACCTCTTCGAACCAGAACTGTGAAATATAAAAATTCTTTCATCAACCGAACCTCTAAACTATGGAACACCTTACCATCTTTTGTGTTCCCTCAAACGTATAACTGAGAAGTTTTCCAGAGACGAGTAAATAAATATCTGTTAACCTGTCCATAAATTCTGTACTAACTGTTCTATTCTATTTTAATTCTTATTTAATTTTATAACTCTCTACTATCTTTCTTTTTTTCATCTTAATATGGCTTAAAATCTGCGAAGGCAGTTAGGGTGCTTATCCCATTATTTTGGCCTAATAAAAAAAAAAAAAAAAAAGTAATTGATCGTCTATTACCGAAAGCAGGGTTCTTTATAAACCATTCATTTTGAAGAATATAATAATATGTAAGTAAATTAAGGGAAATTTTAAAGTTTACTGGAAATGCGAATACAAAGGAGAATAATTTGCAGCAAATGCCGATGAAAAAATAACACTATATTATGCAAATATATTTGGCTTACTGACTTTTTAGACATTTTTTTATGATATTACCAGTAACTAAGAAAAATCAATATTTTTGCACAGTATATACGATATTGGAATAAATAACTAAATACCAGTAACAACCATCTTACGAATATTTTTTTTTTAAATCAAATACACATTAGCCAACAATGGCACATCATAGCCAATTTAATGTGGAAAATGATATGTATTAACTTGGTATTATTTATTTTTATTTAAATGATAGTTACATTTTAAATACAAAAATATTATATAATCATTGTCTTAATGGGAGAACGAAAAATTTCAAATAAACATTCATACACTGAGAATTAAAGTCCATGCCATTCGAACCCAGAATCGACTGATTGATATTCAGACAACCCAATTACTATAACTTATTGATCAGTAAATTCATCCAACTAATAACTCCGCTAATAAGTAGGATCATAGTAATTTCTAACAATAGCTTTATTGGACCAATAAAATTGGAAAGTAAATTTTCATCCCACAATAGATAGCAATACGAAAGGAAGTTTAACAAATTTAGACTAATTCATTCAAAAAAAAACCTTCATATCGCCTGATAAAATAAAGTAAAAAACCAAAGCCTCATCCCATCCTTTATCATTATCTAATTTCATATTATGCCAAATTGCTTAGGCACTACAACTTCTTCTCTTTTTTTTTATTATTTTTGTGGTCCTTACCAATAGAAAATTTTCAAAAAAATTGAAGTTTTTATTATTTCTTAGTCGGTCGTTGATTACAATAACAAAAAAAAAAAATAAAACAACAAAAATTCTTTAAAAATAAAATTATCAAATTCTGAATGCGTCGAATGTTTGTAGTTGAAATTGAAAAAAAAAAAATAAAAAAACAGAAAAAATGTTCAAGGATATTCGATATTGAAGGTGATGCAAGTACAGCTGCAATGTTGTGTTATGTTGAACTGCTCTTATAGCTACCAAACAAAAAAACCGTTATGTCTGATTTATTTTTACCTTCTTTTTATTTTTTATTCTGTTTCAACTTTTCCATTCAAGGATAAAGTTAACATCAAAGCATTTCAAAACAAGAACACAGTAAAATAAAAAATAAAAATAAGAAAAGTTTCTTAAGTGCATTATAAAATTTAAGTCTGAGCAATATAGACGATAGTTGGGTATAAAACTAACCTTCATGCAATAAAGAAAAAATATAAAAGTTCTGGAACCAAATGCTGAGCAGATGCTAGTCAAGTTGTATATAAGTTTTTCGTTAATTTTTTATTTATTTTTTTTTTATTTTTTAACTTTCGTGGCAAAATATTGAAAAAAATCACAACAAATGAAACTTCGATCAGAAATTGAGTATTGAACTGAATTTAGGATGAGATTTTTCTAAAAAAAAAAAAAAATATAGAAAAACTATTTGTTCACTTCTCCTATTTTTGTTTTTTATATAATTTTTGAAACGATTGTTCATTTTAAAGAAATAGAAATTTTCTCAAACAAAGTTAGTTGGTTTCGTAACTTTAGAATTTTTGATGTTTACTGTTCATATTTTTCTAGTCTTTTTAGCAAAAAAAAAAACAAAAAAAGGTACCTCTGAAAAGTTTGAAAAAAATTTTCCGAGACATGCCTTGAGAATTAATATTAATTAAAAAGTTATTACTATTTTTTTTGTTGTTTTATTTTTCTATTCATATTTTTGTTGAAAGTAGGAAAATAAGGGAATGATCATTTTTGTTTAGAAGCTTTCAATATATGTATTTATTTTCATATTTATGAAAATAATATAAATAAAAAAAGGCTTTGGCAATTGTAAGTGTTTGGTCAAGTACAAAATGGACAAAAATCACAAAATATACATAAAAAAATTTTAAGTTAATTTCTATGTTTTGAAGTAATGTTACATTATTATTGAAATTTATGTAATGATAATTTAAAGCAATAGAATCAATGTGTTGGTTCATATTACTTACGAATGATTACTAATTTATCGACATTTGGTTCATTCCAATTAAATTTTAATATGCTGCGAATTGGGATTAGTGTGAAGTTAAAATTCAAAACAACAAAATATTCATAGTCATGTCAGCTAAATTAATGTATCAAAACAGTACTGCTGTTCAATTTCTAATTTATTTATCTATAATAAATTTCTATCTATTTCTCTATAATTCGTGTCTTAACCCATTTTTAACGATTGTACTATATATAGTACAGCAAAATAGGTGTCACTTTTGTGTTAAGTTATAGTGACTTAGGCATTGTTATTTTTTGGAAAAATTTGCGTTAAAATAAAGTTAAAAATATACAAAATAAAGTTATGTGCAGCAATATTCTGGTTTAACTTGAGATAAATGTTTTAACGTAGAAAAAGTGTGATTTTTAAAGTTTGTGTAAAAGTGGAGGTGTTATTTAAAAATAATAAAAAAAAACAATTAATTATAGCATTATTATTTTGCAAAATAAATTAAATTTGATAAATAAAGATAAACAAAATCAATGTAATAGTACGTTTTCAAGCTCATGTTTATGGATAAACATGTTGTTTATGATAAACTGGTTGTTTACGTAGTGGTTTTTCCATACAAATGTGCTGAAAATCATAAACAAGTAGCGAGGTGTTTATATCATAAACCACTTCAAAAACATGTAACCCAACCATGAAATTTTGATTTTTTGTCGATTTTAAATTTTTTTTTGCATGACCCTTGATTTTTTTGTCATAAATTCATTTTGTCATTTGTCAAAAAAACAAAAAGAAAAAGAAATCAAAATACCAAGAATAGATGAAATTATGTGAATTTGTGTGAAATTAGTTTAACTTCAATTAATGATCATCAAAAAAACGAAAAATCAAGTATAAATTCTCAATTATCATCAGCACGATTAATTGGAAAATCTTGTATAACTTTAATAGAAAAAAGTGAAGAAAAATTATATGGAGTTATAGAAGTGATTGAGAAATTACAAGACTTACATGGAAAGTTAACAGAAGAATTAAAACAAAGGATATTGTAAAAGATGCATTTTTATTTTTAATTCACTTAATTTAATCAGTTTTATATATTAAAAATGTAAAAATAATAAGGCTTTATATATAAGTAAAAAATTCAAATGGAAAAAGAGATAATAAATTAAAATGATTATTTTTTTTATATAATTGTAAATTGAATATTTTTGTATTTCGTTTTTGAAAGATTCTCAGAACTAAATGTTGAAGTGAGTAAAGTGGGTATGGTAATAAACTAAAATGTGAATTATTTTATTTGTTTCTCTGATATTATCATTTTTTTTAAATCCTCCATATTTTTTATTTTATTCATTTATCGTATGACCAATTATAATAGCTTAAGTTCTACTCAAAGATAATACAAAAAAAATTTTGATATAAACAGTAGTATAGTTTTATATAAACAATAAACAGCTGGTGGTTTTCCAAAAAACCTTGTGAACACTTGACATTTGACTGGTTTATGAGCTAGTTGTTTATCCATAAACATGAGCTTGAAAACGTACTATAAGAATACGTGTAAAAAAATTATTATTTTATAAGTTTTTTACGTCAGTTAATTTGGGTGTACTATAAAAAGTACAACCGATAAAAATGTATACAAAAAAAAATTTTTTTTCTTTGTTTTCAGAATATGTCAAAGCACTAAATGAAAACAAAAAAATATTTATGAAAAAATCAGTTTAAAGGCCTTGACGAAGCAATTGAAGCTCTTCTGCAAGAACATAGTTATGAAAATAATAGTTCTGAAGAAATTTTTCTAAATATTGCTCCACCAGATTTAGATTTTTAACGGTTTATGAAGAAATAGATGAACAAAATATTATTGAAAAGAACATGCCAAGAGATGTTCTTGGTACTGTTGAGTTAGATATTTAAGAAGAAAATTCAAACTATAAAGAAAGTTTATTTAATAGAGCAGGACCAAGTTTAATTCCGTGTACAAATGAAGCTAGAGCATCTGCTTACGACCAATATCTGGCTGGTAATTTTTGTAACTGTTTATCAATTAAATGATATTTATATTTGCAGATAATGTAAAAATTCATTTATCATCTGACAAAATGTATAAAGTAAAAACAGCGATAAATATGGTGAGAGGTAGTTTTCTACAATTTGGATATTTTCTAAAAATACCACAGCCAAGTCAGCTAAATATTTTTTTTGATATTTTTTTTACGACACACGTCTTAATGAAAGTTTTAAAGGAAATTAAATTTAATGCCACAGCTACTGTTCAAGAAAACCGACTTCAAGTATGTTCTTTCAAAAAAAAAAAAAAAAGAAAATCCAGTCATGGGACTGGAAATAGTAATTGAAACAACATTTAAATGCAGATAATTGAGATTGAGATTGAGGCCTGAGCGTCGATTAAATTAGACAATTTTCATTATATTCTAAAAAAGATACAATAGGCTTATGGTAACTGAAGTAGGAAACAAAAATTTTTGATTGGAATATATGTAAATATCGTGTAAAAACCGCATCGATCATTGTTTTATAAACAATATAGAAAATATTTAAATATAATATAATATAATATGCATGTTATATAACAATGCAATATTAAAATTTAAAATAAGTAATTTTTAATTCACTTTTTTAATTAAAGCTTTCATTATTAACTAAGAGGAAAATTAAAAGTATTTTAAAAATAAAATTTTAATAATCAATCACTTTTTTATTTCTAAAAATTATAACTTTTGCTAAATAGGTATGCATACATAATATGTAGGTACCAATCATTTTTGTTTTTATATTTATGTAGACTTGATAGGTACCTATATTTTTTTTTTGTTAACTGAAATTAAAACAATAATTTTTTAAATGATTTAGCTCAATAACCAAAACAAGCAAAATATCATTAGTTAAAAGAGGTAAAATTTACATTCATTTACTTATCGTATACCAAATTTATTATGAGAGAGAAAAGGTACAAGACAGATGTTTGTCTTTTCGTTTATACTGTAAAATAATTTTGCGTTCTCATTATTCTCCTTTGGATTTGTTTACGTTCCCTCCCCTTATTTATATGAGGCAGGGTGGCAAAAAATGTTAGTTCTAATTTAGATTGTTCCCTTATACTAGGATTAATTATGATCTTTTATTATTTTAATATTTTCGTTTTAAACATTATTATTTTCGTATATACCTATTAAAAATATTAAATTATATTTACATTACAATAATATAAAATATCATTAACATTTTTGTCAGTAACAATTTGGAGTTACAGACATTATTATTTTTTATTAATTATATTAGTAAACCTAAATATTTATTATATTGGTATACGATTATAAAATAATACTGAGGATTACTATTTACAAATCACAGAATTTAAAGAATATGATAACGCTGTTTTAGTTAGGTCTCCTAAAAATCTTATACATAGTTGATACAATTTAGAAAATAATATTGTTAAATATTTCAACGAATTTTTTTTTTCCAAATCAAATTAATTATTAATCAACAAATTTTTTTAAAAATTATAAACTTTTTTTTTTTTATTTAACTTCAGCCAACTTTTTTTGTTACTCTCTTTTGTTTAATATATTTTTTTTCTTTTTCTTGCATGCTAAATTCTTGTCATCATCTATTTCTTACATATTTTAGCAAATTTGTATACTGATTTGTTTGCAAACAAATGAATACATACATGAGTGCATAGGCATACTGATTACTGCATATTCTACTAATTGGGATGGTCTGATTGATATTCTTTGATGAGAACTATGAGAAAAGAACAACTTGGACAAATGTTGTTTTTTGTTTTGTTTTTTGTATTTAATTGAGAAAAAAAAAATTGCTTTTTGTTTTATCACAATTTAGTGTGACGCGAGTTTGAAATATTTTCTACACCAAACGATAAACGTCTTATAAGTAAGTTTCACTTACAAAAAAATAAAACTTTTAAAACCAAACCTCGTGGTAAATTTTATTATAGGTAATAATGATAATTATTCAACTTTTCAATCTTTATTCATCAATAGTGTTTGAACCATACCAATTTTGATCATATAAGCCCAATCAATTATGTCAAGCGCTGCTCTAAACAAGCTCATCAAAAAATTCCAGTAAAGCAGCTGTATACGTGTACACTACTTGCAATGAGCATATGGGAGGCGTAGATAACGTGGACCAAAATACAAATGCGTACAGTATTTCGATAAACGGAAAGAAATGGTGGTGGGTTATTTTTACTTACATCATTGATCTTGAAATGGTTAATGCGTAGAAACTTTATTTGCTTTCGAGCAAAAATTGGTAACATAATAGCCAACTTAACTTCCCTCTAGGTTTATTGTGCGAAAAATTTAGCAAGAAACAAAAGGATGAAAATATTAAGAAAAAAAAATCCATCATCCCAAGTAGAAAAAGAAATAAATCACCATGTTCCAATAAAATTAAAATAGCAACTTTCCTTGTGTGGTATGCCATAACAGAAGCATGTATAGTTGCAAAATTTGTCTAAAAACAACAAAGAAACTGCTTTCAAAATTACCATAACTAATTTAATTATATTATAAAAAAATAATGTAAGAAAACCTAACATAAACAAAAAAATTAGCATAGCTTTTCATTTTTAAACTTTTAATTTTTTTTTGTACTTATCACAATGGTTGTACTATATAAAGTACAGGCTAGATCTCAGGATCTACGAACAACAGCTCCACGAAAATTTATATTTCAGTAACTGGAACTAAAAATATAACACTGTTAAAAAATTATTAAATTTTATTGTTAATGGGTTAATTGACGGATTCTGATCCGGTAAATGTCATATTAATGCTGATGTTCCACAAGGAACAGTTTTCTCCCCTACTATCTGTTTGATATTTATCAATAGTCTTCTCCAATCAACTTTCAAATCTATCCATAATATCGCACACGATAACACTCTAGTAGCAGCCTTCGATTGGATGCTACATGATGGATGCTACATGAAAAAGTAATATAGAGTTGAATTTAACAATTACTCGCCACTTAACCCCTTTTTATTATTCGAGAGTGTACGTATTTACTGAAGCGAACACCTGAAAATTCTAGGCATACAGGTAAATCAGAAAATGATATGGAATGACCATATCTTTAACACTTCCAAAAATTTCGCGAGATTTTTTTTAGTCGCTGCATAACGGTGGTTATCTCCACAGAATATGCTACATATTTAATAATCATACATTGTGTGATCGGTGTATCACGAACTGCGTTAAATTTTTTATACAAGATTTAAAAGCGTGCCATTCATTTTATCAACAACCCGAAGTGACATATTTCTTTGTAATATTAACTGAGTAATATTAACAAATTTATTCAAAATGTCCCTACTGATCAATGGGACATTTTTCTTTCTCCAATTCTCAATTAGTCCAAGCTGTGTACACATAAATAATATTATTGTATATATTCACTTTTGGCAAATCAATCTTACTGGATGCTTCTGACTTACTAAAATTTGATGTAATTTATTACAGTACGTTCCTGCCCAACAGACAATGGCAAATTGCATTTCAGAACCAAAAATAGCATAATATACAATAGTTTAAGTTTGTATAGAGCAGTGATAACAGAGCTAAGATAAAAAATATCCAAATCTTAAATAACTTTGCTTATTTAATGGTAATGTCCACGAACCATTTATGATTTCTTAAACATTTAAAGATTTGTAAATTTTTTATATGCAAAGTATAGCGGGGTGCATATTCTCACATTTTACTTTTCCTTTTAATCCAAAAGATTTTTGTTTGTTTTTCCCCTTTTTTGTTTTTATTTTTAGCTTCCGCAGAGATCAAAGAAAATGTCAAAATAAAATGAAAAAGCAAAATAAGAATAATAACAAAAAATAGAAAACAGATAAAATTGTGGTCCTATATTTTACGACAACATAATTGTTCAAAATGTTGAAATAACAATTTAAAATTAATGGAGTGACACCCAAAATACAAAAATGAAAAAAACGAAAAAAAAACAATAAAAAAAGGACAAAAAAATAAAAACTAAATTAAAATCCAAATGACATGAAAACCCACAATGACAACTTACTTTTCGCATTCTTCAATTTAATTTTTGTTCTTTTTTTTGTTTGTTTGTTTTCCAAAAAAAAAAAAAAAAAAATCATCTGAATGTAAGAATAAAAAAAATCCGAAAAACAGAAGAAATTATAAAAAGTTCTTTATTTGGTTCATTATCTTCTCATTAAAAACATGTCAGAACCATCATCAAATTTATCAAGCATTCAGATGTAGAATATGTCATCTCTTTCAGTTTCCATGCCTTCGTTATTAAATAAGAATACGAGTTGTTGTTGTTGTTCTATAGAACTACATATTAAAAATATCAAAAAGCTTTTCGTATTATTATTAAAAATATACTGAAGCTTTATCTGACAATCTAAATATACATACATACATAATATAGCATAAAAACACATATGTTTATCAGATTTGATTGTATATCCTATTTTGTCCTTAATGAAAATTTTCTAATAGAATTTCTAAAGTAACTTTTACTTTCATCTTCTTTCCCTTTCTTATTTTCTTGTTATATATTTTTTTTTTTGTTTTGTCCTTTTCTTTGTAAATTAGTGTGATGTGGTTAAACATAGTCCTCGATATTGATGATTATCATGATGATGATGATGATGTTGATTATGACGATAAGGTAGTGATAGATAATTTAAGTTGGTATCTGGTAGCAGTAGAAATCGTCCTTTGTAATTTTTTTTTTTGTTCGTTTTTCATCCGAAGAGAATACAAACAAGATGTATAAATATTCAAATTGAACTACACATGAAAAAGTTTCCGACCAAAATATAAAAATATACAAAATTTTATATCAAAAATTTAAATTATATTAAAAGTTTTTTTTGAAACATACAAAATAAGAGAAAAACAACAAAAATAATTCAAAATGTAATCTCTTTGCGGTTGGTAAAACAAACATCAAAAGGAATTTTATGTTTATTTTTGTGTTTTTATTTTGGTTTTGTTTTTCTATCTCTGGTTTCAAGGATGTTCTAATATATATTTTTTTTTCTCATTCGCATATAAGTTTATTTGTATTTCTGGGATGCCACTTTATTTCGGGGTTGGTAATAATGAAACGGTTAACAAACCACATCAGAGTTGATAAAAAAAAAAATACAAATAAAAACAAAAAAATTAAATTTTTTTTAAATTTAGTTTTTTAAATTGGTAATATTAGCTGAGTTCCATTATTGAAATAATCAAGTGTAGATATTGATAGAACAGTGTAAATAGGTACACTTGAAATCTTCACATTTTCATACAATCGGAGTATTAATTATAATTTTGGTGGCATTCTTTATAACCGTTTGTTTCGGAACTGGATATTACTTTATTATTACACGAACGTTTTTAACAGTAAGAACAAAACATAAATACTATAAAAATTGTCGGTAGCAAATTTGATAATATTACAGTTACTTTTCATTAGTTAATACTACTACTCTAAAAATAGTCCAGTGATTACAGCTATTTTTTTGAGAAATTAACACTAATGAATAGTAATTTTAATATTACCAGACTGACTTTCGCTAACCTTTATTTTATTTATGTTTGGTTTTGCATTGAGGAAGTATTTTGTTTCCAAAATGTTAAAATTTAATTTTTTTGAATGATAGGAAGTAATCCCCGAAGGACATTAAGAGCATAGCGTACCTCTTGATAGTGTGTGAATCGAACCAACTAAAGCCCATCTATCTTTCTCCCTTTATGACCAATCTACGTTAGATCAACTGATGACTTTTTTTTCATAAATTTATCGATCATGGGTTCAGAAAATTATATACAGTAGGTAATAGTTTCCGTAGAGAATCATTATCTGTAGTGATACTTGTTTACGGTTCCCACAATTATTATTAGTATAATCATTAGTTTACACTCCTACTCCAAAAATGGTTTAGCTATTTTTAGAGAAATTAACATCAATGAATAGTAATTCTAATATTACCAGATTAACTAGTGCTAACCTTTATTTTATTTATGTTTGGTTTTGCATTGAGGAAGCATTTTGCTTCCAAAATGTTGAAATTTAATTTTTTTGAATGATAGGAGGTAATCCCCAAAGAACATTAAGAGCAGAATGTACCTCTTGATAGTGTGTGAATCGAACCCACTAAAATCCACCTATTTTTTTTCCCTTTATGACCAATCTACTTTAGATCGATTGATGACTTTTTTTTCGTAAATTTATCGATCGCGGCTTCAGAAAATTATTATAGTAGGTATTAATTTCCGTAGAGAATCCCTATCTGTAGTGATACTTGTCTACGGTTCCTATGATTATTATTAGTATAAGTATATTAATACTGTAAACAGTTGATTGTATATATTTAATTGTAATACACATGAGGAATGACATCAGTCAGTAATTCTCAATGAAATATGACATAAAATAATAAATATTACACTATCAACATAACAATTTCCCGTGAAGAAAATAGCCATAGCACTAATTTCTGCGTGGAAAGATTATTTACGTACCATAAAGTTATAAATATGATACCCCTCCCAATAAAATACCCCGGATAAACTAATGGAAACATTTTTCCATTTACAGAACCTCGGGTACATTAATTAGATTTTATATTTTTCGAAAATCAATTTCGAACTTTTTCGATATTGGCTATTATCTATTACTAAAATTATTTTCATATTATCTATCACTAAACCAAATATAGATGGTGTGAAATTTCATATAATGAAATAGATTTATTATTAAACACAAATGCTACAAATGCTTCTAATTATCCACCAATATCGGTGTTGTGTGCATTTTCCAAAATATTTGAGAAAATCATAAAAGAAAGACTGACTTCTTTTATAAAATGTAATAATATAATGCACTTAGAGCATCACGGTTTTGAAAAAAATTCGAGTACAACGTCCGCATGCCTATCTTTAAATGAGTATATAACTAAAAACACAGATAGTGGTAAATATATACTGGTTGTATTTTTATAGATTTGCAAAAAGCATTCGATTGTGTTGATCATGACGTCGTTTTACATAAACTATGCTGCTTAAAGTTTACAAGCGATCAAACTTTTTTAAAACATATTTAACAGAAAGATCACAATATGTCCGCATTGCTAATTGCTTAAGTGAAACAGCAACAATACAGAAAGGTGTACCACATGGCTCTATTCTAGGTCCGGACCTCTTTGAAATATACATTGACGATCTTTTGCGACTTAATATCAATGGCTCTGCTTCGCTTTTTGCAGATGATGCGGTCACAAAGTACTCTTTAAGCAGTGAATGTGATTTGAAGATTGCTATGTTAGAAGACCTGGTATTAATTGAACAATTTCTTTCTAAAAACAGACTACTATTAAACATCAAAAATACAAAAATCCTGTTATTTGAAAATAAATTATCTTCTGATTCAACATTTCTACATAACAACTCACGTATTGATGTAGTAAAAAGTCATAACTATCTAAGTCTCGTAGTAGATTCCGAAATTAAATGGGAAGATCATATTGATCTTGTCTGCAAAAAAAATTCTTCTTATGTTTTAATTCTACGCAGCTTAAAAAAACGCTCTTTATTTTATACTCGTCATATATTTTGTCAAATGTTGTTTATGTCAACCCTATATGGAGTGGAGCGCCAAAAATTAGTTTAACAAAAATCGAAATACTAATGAAAAAAATCTATCAAAATAATTCATAATTACGCAATATTGCACCCAACGAGTATGACTTATTCTGATAAGTACCTTAGTTTCGATAATATATGTAAGCGTGAATTGTACATTCTGGGCTTTAAAATTATAAATAATCAAATTAAAATTATTTAATTTTGCAAAGATATGTAGATGTGCATAATTATAACACCCGAAACAAATGCAATTGCTATCTATCACTGTTCAAAACAAAACGTCAAAAGACAAACTGTCTCTACAATTGTTTAAAAAAATTTAATGATCTACCTGGTAATATTATGTCAATTGATAATTTCTGTCAATAAAAAAAAAAAATCGTCGAACTTCTTAATGTTTAAATGTGCAATTTTTAAATATATATTTGAATTAATGTAAATTTTTATTGAATTTCTAACTGATTGTATTTATTTTATATTAAAAAAAAAAAAAAAAAACTATTGTCAAACAATTGAATTTTTATATTATTAATAAATTATAAGACCAGACAGCTTCGGCTACGCTCATAAAACTCTTATGTACAACGTGTGTCAAAATTACAACTTTAAAATTGTTTTGCAATTATATTGAATCAATTTGTAACTATTTTGAATTATTAAAATTGTAAGTGAACACAGATAAAGAAAGAAAAAAAAACACTTGTCCAGCCATCTATTGTGTAAATAAACAAGTGAGCCGAAAATAAAAAAAAAACAGTTTTCAAAGTAAACAAATTCTCATTTGACAACATACATATATACATACAGGTATGTAATCTATCATATGTAATGATCATATAAATATGTTGCTTTCCGAATAGTGTATCCGGGTGTAAAAATCGATTAGAATTATTAGAGTACCTGGGTATACCAATTGGAATTATTATTTTTTCAGAATATTGGCATTTTTCAATTAGAGTACCTGGGTATTATATTCAGAACTTTACGGTATATTAATTTTGCACAAACGAAAATTATTGATAAAATAATTTCATGTAAACAAAACCATATTATTATAGAATTTTCCATTTTGGTTCCGTTTTTTTTTGAATCGACGAATACTGTATCGATATCAACAACTGCTGTCATTTCCGAGTTCACATGAGTTTGAAGTAGCTACTGTTATTTTACTGCATTTTTCTTGATTTTATCCGCGACTGTTTCAATATTGTGCAACACGGTGGAGATTTTTCTTACCTATACGTACAATGGCGTATTGACACTATACCACGGAGCTCTTAATTTTGACATTTTTGCAGTACTTCGATGTTATTTTTCTTTGCGCGGCCCCATGAAATATAAATAATGGGAAATATATATATTTATTTCTTAATGTCAGTATACACAAAACGATGACTCTTTTGAATTATGTACAAGTGAAAATTATTATAAGCTTAATATTCTTCAGATATAATTACATAAACTTAATCGACAACTAAATCAGTTAAAATTTTTTATAAAATCATCTAAAACAAAAATTTCAATTACACAAAATTTGATTACTTACGAGTAAAAAAAAGTAATTAACTTAAAAAATAACAGAAATTCAACTTTTATTTAATACAATAATTAATAGGATGATTGTTCATGCTTTTCCTCATATATTAAATGGGATTATCTTCCATCTGTTGGTTTTATAAAAATTTTTTGGAAATTTCAAAAGACACCTATTGAGACCATTAAACATAGTCAAACTACAAAATGTTCATCATAATCAATGTATGTATATTCACTAAAGAATTTTTACGGTTTTTCTTAAAACCTGTTTCGAGAAGTTTCGAAGGTTTTTTATATAAAATTAATTACGAAACGTAGATTGTCATCAACTCATGAGTATTATTTTTTTTTTGTGATCTACAGGAGTGCCTATTAGTACTAAAGACAGCTTTCATACAGTTATTTACTTTTATTTATTGGCCAATATCGTGTTTATTCGCGGACTTCTTTACTTGTTCTGTAAATCGAATTTAATTGCATATAACGATCGAGATTTATACACGTAAATATAATGGCGCGTATATATTTACGAACAAAATATGAATAAAAATTAAACAAAAATGAATGTGATCTGCAGTTTCAATACGTCATTGTAACTTCTACATATTGTACAACTTCTACTAATTAAACTTAAATAAGTAATTGTTTGATGTCTTTAGTACTTATGAAATTAATATTGCAAAATAGATTCGCAAAAAAATCAGGTCCTAATTTTTTTTACATACCTTACTTAATTATTACTCTTAGCATCTCTTAATAATATTAACATTTATTTTCATATATACCGGGTGTTCCAGAGCATCCGTATCAGCTTTTCAAGAGGGAAAGGAGCCATTATTTTCAAGTTAAAAAAGAATTTATTAACTAAATCAAGGGTGCTCTATCGATTGGTGATGTTTTAAACTTCCGGAAAAGACCAAAAAAGGGTTTTTTAAGAAGAAAAATCGCCAAAATTGGCCGCAATCGAGATTTTTAAATAGGAAGTGTTACTTTGTATATTACAAATTTGGATTCTACGACAAAAAATAAAAAACTTATGTTAAACGATTTTTTTTTTGTTTTCCCATTATTTTTCTTTCAAATTAATAAAAATAAAACAAAAATCTACAATATTTTCCTTTAGCAAACTAAAATTAATAATAATCATTTTTATAATTTGTTTTTCATCTTAGGATATTTTTTGTCTCAGTTTTGGGTTCCTACGTTCCTAAAGTTTAAACTAAAAAACCGTTAAAAAAAAACAAAATTCCAAAAAAATACATTTTTGTGCTATTTAAAGCCTAAATAACCCAAAAAATTGCAAAAAAAAATTTTCCATGCCATATGTTCCCATTTCGTACGAAAGGGTTAAAGCTATCATTTAAAAAAAAAACATAGACAGATGGACACAAACATAAGTTATAAATTATTTTTATTTGATAGTTTTAAATGGTTTAGAGATGTTCAAAAAATCACACCAAACAAGCTTATTTAAAAAATAATTAATTTATTTTTTTGCAAATTATTTTAATTAATTTTAATGGCGATTTTTAATAGGATAACTTTAGAAAAACAAATCTTTGATATTAGCAGACAAAATTGATACAAAAAAAAAAACAATAATAATAATAACAATATTTTCAAACGAACATTTTTTTTCACTCTACTTTTCATTTTGTTATTAATTTATTTATTATTTTTTTTTTTTTGTTTTATTTTAATTTGGTTTTAAATTAAATTCTATGAAATTTAATAAAAAACTTTCCTAATTTTACTTAAAAAAAAGAGATTTTAACTCCTGTTCAAAAAATCTCAAAAAACAAAAAAATAATCAAAACAAGAATACAAAGTGTGCAACATTAAACTTTTATAGTTCATTTTTTAAATAGACATCTGTACAATAAAAAAAAAAGAAGTTTTTGATTTTAAATAAATTTGGTAACCTTTTTCATGGGTTATCTTGCAAAAATAATCTAGTAATTCTCAAAATCTCTCTTTAATAATAAAAATGTTGTTTTTAAATTGAACGTTGTGATTGGACAAATAAAGAAAAAATCCTATTTTCAACAAAATACCCCCTCCGGCCAAAAACGAAGAGTTAAAATATTAAGTTGTGAACACAAATAGTTTGAAGAATTCCACTTATGAAATTCATTTTAATGATAATAGAATTGTTTATAAAACCTAGACGTTCTAAATTTGTATGTGATGGTCGCCTTCCGAAATTCGAAGAAATTTTATAATAAATCGTTCCATCATTTCATTTTATTCTTGGAACACTATAATATTTTTATTTGATTGATTTATCTAATACAACAACCGCATAGTAATAATTTATTTAGAAAAAAACAAAACTTAAATTTAAACTTAATTCTTGCCATTGGTGAATTGCGGCATTTTGATAAATTAAAATTTTTGTATGTTGAGATGCATGATAGTAGTTATTATAAAAACTTGTTTTCCAGCGTTAGAGTAAAATTTTGGTATAACAGTGAAAATAGTCGAATATTTTCCTTTTAATTTTACTGATATGCTTATCATACAGATACGCGTATTTCGTCTACTACTTGCAGACTTCTTCAGTGTTTTGTACTCGACGAGATAAGTCGACGAGTCCTAAGGAAAATATTCGACTATTTTCACTGTTATAGTAGTTATACATGGGTTGACATTTTATATTGAATTTTCTAATTAAAAATAAAAAATTAAAAAAAATATATTTAATTTCGCTACGTTTCTTTTTATCGCTGCTAATAGTGCTGCATTTGATGTTATATCAGCAATACATTGGGTACAATAAAAAAGTAGCGATAGTTTTTTTTCGATCTCACTAAAACGTTTGACTCAGTTGATAGAACAATTCTAATGCGAATACTATTTGAACATGGAATTATGGGAAAAGAGCACAAATGGTTTTGGAATCATACTGGATTCAGAACTTAACTGGAAGGAACAAATTTCAAGTCAGATAACCAAATGTCATAGAATTGCATTGCAGGAATGTTTAGAAGAATAAACTGTAGTATACCCTATGAGCTAAAATGAACTATCTATTTTAGTTTATTCCATAGTATATTTACGTATTGTATTATGATTTGGGGAAATACTATACTAAGCAAAATCTTACAAAAATGCAATACAAAACAAAGCAATTAAAAATTTATTCGGTTTAAATATTAGAACATAAACAAATGAAATTCACACAAGTAACAAAATTCTCCCTTTGAATCTTTAGATAAAAAGCTAGCGACACAAATGCATAGAACAATCAATCAGTCAATAAATACAAATACGCTCGCTCAAGAAAACTAAGACACTTCTCAGTTTCAACAGGAAACAGGTACGTATCAGGCGTGATAAGAAAGACTGCCTAACAAAGACACACCTCTATAAAATGGGTCTAATTGAAAATAACCTATGCAGAATTTGTGAAATAGACGAAGTTTTTATTGATTATCTGCTCTGTGAATGCGAAGGGCTCATGCGTAGCAGACTTTGCCAGTTGGGTACAGCGTTTCCTGAACAATGGAAAGACTATCCTGAGTGTAGTTACAAAATCAGGTATTCTTAATGACTCAGAGACCTAAAAACCGGGTTATCACAATAAGCCCATTTGTGGCTGCGGTGATGTAGCGACTGGATCCCTCTCGTAATAAATTAAATCTAATCTATTTAAAATATTTTTTTTCTTCATATTATCGTAATTTTTCTGTAGATACAGAAATTATTAAAATAAATTCGATTTTAATTATTTTCCAAACAAAAATCCTGCCAACCAATAATTAAAGTACGTGTATCTAATGTTATGTCCCTTACAGACAATATTTATTAAATTACGTGTTCAGTGATTGCCCAAAAAATCTGTACAAAACATATTTTAAGATAAATTTTTAATAATATTGAAATACTTTTAAAACAAAATATAAAAAACACCTCTCTGTCTCTTGGTTCATATCATCGGACTTTCTAAAAAAGAAAATATTTTCATCAAAAATATTTTATGGTTACCATTTCCCACCAAATTACTCTCCTTACTCCAAAATATAAAAAAAAAAATAAAAAAAAATTAAAGCAACAAAAAAAAGTATTTCAATGTGAAGGCTTTTTGTTTCATTTTTAATTTCTTTTCAGGTCATTCATCTCATATAACGAGCGGTATTTTGCCAAATAAAAAAAAATAAAACCAAAAAAAACCTAACTCCACCCTTACTAATAAAATTTAATAAAAAGTAAAATTTTTTAAAACCAAAAAAAAAAAAAAAAACAAATACAAACATTTTTTACATCATCATGATGTTTACAACAAAACTTCAAAGCCTCCAAAAGATTTCATCAAAATAAAAATAAAAAAAAAAATCAAATCAAAACATCTAACCAAATCAAACCAGAAAAATTGTTTTTGTGTTCAAAATATAAGCCAAGGGGAAGTTGTAAGGAAGCAGCACAAGGATAAAAATCCCAAAAAATACTTAACTAACCACAATTCCAAGTTTTGTTTTTGTTTTTTTTTCTGAATATGATGGAACTATTTACCTAGGCATCACACCATCAATTATATTATACTGTAAGTAGAATAAAATATTGTAAATTATGATTCAAATGGGTTAAGCTCTTGACTAAGATAGGTAATGTATATATACATTATCCTTTAAAGATCATAATTTAGATTTTATATGAAAATTAATCTTAAAGTGAAATTATTTTTTTATTTTTAAATTTGTGAATTATTTTGGAAATTCATGTTAAGTATAATTCCATTCGGTATCATAGATCCGAACAGTTCATATATATGTAAGTATTATAAGATTAAATTACAAAACCGCATATCTACTCGTAAAACTCCAAACAAAAACAACATAAAATAAAAAAATGTTCAAAATCCAAATTTCATTTAAAGTGTAGTTATTTTTATATTTTTAAAGCATATAACGTTAGGTGTATCAAAGGATAATGAAGGTAGGTAGTAAATTTAAAAAAAAAATATATATTTTTAAGAGAATTAAATGTTGGTTTTGGGCCACATCACATCCTTAGTGAAAAATGGCCATACATTTTGTTTATATATATACGAAGAAAATAAAAATTAAATTAAATATTGGTGATTGGATCGGACTTCTGTGAAATTGAGAATTGTTGAAGCTTTCTATATTATATTATTAATGTGGTTCTATCAACGACTACAAATTAAATTCACAGTTTTGCTGAAGATAGTGCCCGTTATATTTCTTTCAAAAATATGCGGAAGTGATTCAGACTACATAGAAAGAACATAATATTATCTTGTTCTCTGAACACCGGTCTTCAAAACATTTAAGTAAAAATAAGGTATTATTTAATGATTCAAAGATCCAGAACTATCTGATATCATCAACAAACCAAAATTCATTAATATCAAATATCCTATTCGAAAATTTAAATAATTCTTGGAATAGAAATAAACAGCAGAATTTTGTTTTACGATCATATTTGTTTTGTCGTGGAGGATGCTGCGAAATACAAAATATTTTCAATCTTCTAATCTCCTATTAATATACAGGACGAGCATACATTTGGTCACGTCTTAAACACACCTTGACACGGGTATCTCTCAAGCCGTCAATAAATTTTTATTCTATACTAATTATTTTATATTTTTGCTATTTTTACCAATTGGTTTAATTGAATGAGCTCATTTTCCAAATTTAGATTTTACATTCAAATGAATTGAAGATTCTCGGAATTGTACACACATTCTGATGTTTTCGTTTATAATTTGATCTGTTTGTTTTGGAACAAAACAGATGATTTAAGTACGATTCCAATCCATTGTAGAAGGTATATAGACAGAAACATTTCTATTGAAATAAGGGTTCGGTATTTTATATTTTGTGTTTCAATAATTCCACCTAACTGATCTTTAAAAACTGCTTATGCCCAATGCTAACGGCACTCATGCAATAAAAATATACTCATACTCATTCAAAAACGCTCTTTTGTACCATCTACACAAATATTTCCATTTTTGAACCTGATCTTTCGTTTCGGGAAGTAAGCTTCAGCACTTTGAAAGCTTAAGCATATTACGTATACGTTTAAATCGTAAACTGATAAGGAATGGTCAGATACTCGCAGTTGCAAAAACCGCAGTCAAATTTCTAGGTTTTATATGCCGCTGCAAGCCTTATTTCTCCTCGTGCCATCTCTTGGAAATCTATAAAACTTCCATACGACCCAAAATGGAGTACAATTCTTACATATGGGCTAACACTTCTAGTAATGCATTCAAACATTTGGATAAAGTTCAAAAAGGGACTATTCGTATTTTCCATGACCCAAATGTCACTGTTCATCTTGCTCTTCTTGGGCATCATCGGAGCTCTATCTGTTTTTTTGTTTAGTGCTCAGTGGAAATTAAATCTGTATTAGCTTCATTTAAAGCGTTTTCCTCGTGAAACAGAAGAGCATAATGTGCAGAATGTGTCCTTCGTACACCGTTGAAATCCCTAGATGGCAGACAAATTATGGAAATTCGTTTATAGCCTCAACATCCCGAATGTGGATTCAAATTCCATCTTTTGCGTTCCCTAGGTAGGTACTAGTGGCTGCCGACAGTACGCCGACGCACTTAGACCAGTAAGGTCCATTGTGGTATTACATGGGTTCCCTAAATATCCTCAATTCTATATTTGTGACCTACATAAGTTTAAGACGAACATTAACTTCTTTCGTAATTGTCCGTAATTTAATCCACATCTTTTCCTATCTTTCCTTTCCCAAATCCGTATAAAAAGTGCTCGCTCACCTAGTGTTTTGGATATGTATAAAAAAAAACAAGTTAATTCAATGAATTTAGTTCTATTGAGAAATTGCTATTTCCTTTTTAACCATCGATTTGTCATTAGTGCATTTAGTATAACAATAGAAGCGCTTATCTTTGTAGTGTAATTTTGGACACCTTTTCTAATTACACTGTGACGTTAACCAAATTGTCACACAAAACCTTATATTATGTAATAGCATTATAATTTAAACATATTAATGCTTACTGTGATGATTACGTTAATTCTTCTGGTATTGAATCCAATTTGAGATACAATTTGGATTGTAGGGGATCATTATGAACCAGGTGTGGGCTAGTATTATTACAGTGTCCGATAAATATAACTTTGATCACTTTTCCAACTAAACAGCTATGCTATTATATAAGGAAAACAATAACACTAACTTATTCTTGAGTATTAAAAACATACAAGTTTGAGTAAACTTCCAATTTCAGTGCTTATCAATAGGTTACACAAGAAAATTACTACTTTTTGTTAGATACGCCAAAAGTTCTATCATGACGACCTGTTGTTTTGATGTGTTGACCACGAACACGTAAACCCAATAACGACGCATACGATGATCACTTCTTTTCTTCAATCGATCTAAATTTTAACATATTTAGTTTAGAGTCCAAGTAGTTTGACTATGTTAGTTGTGTATATTTACTGTCAATAGTATAGTTTTGTCTGTTTTAAAACCGATTTAAAATTTTATATTGTTTTGGATTCAAAATTATTTTTTTTTTACTTTTTCTGTTCATTTGTCAGCTTTCTCTTAAATCAACATCGAATTTCTTCAAAAAAATATTAGCGTATCTGCGACCAACAATTTAAGTGGCATGTCATAACATTGGTAACCTTACGTTTACAATCGATATTGGTTGACATTATTTGTTGATTCCATTTTCTCTGGCGATAAACGGGAAAATGTTTTATCATTTTATTTAAATTTGGTTAAATTTAGCTAAAATGATTACAACCAAATTTATTCTATTGACATGTTTTATAAAAACGTCTTGAGCAAAAATAATTTACAAAAACTTTCAAGGTAAGCTCAAAAGAGCCCACACTCCAAAAGGAACAAAACCTTTAGTTGGCTTGCAGATTGGTCTATAGACCCACTAATAAAATAAATAAATCAAAATTAAATCGAATCCTTGAAATGACAATGAAAGAAAAACTGTTTTAATTAATTAAATAAAAATCTATTCATTAGAATGGTTTGAACTAGAAGTTTCTAAATTGAACCTGATAAAAGTAATTTATTTATATTCCTCAGAGATTCTGTTTTTTATTTTTTTTTTTGTTAACTTCTAAAAAGTGTCAACATTATATTGCTATGACGTAATCATATATGTTTACATAAAAATGTACAAAAACAAGCAATAAAATAAATTTTAACAATGCCTTCAGGTAAGAGGAAGTATAATTTTGAAATAAGGATAAAAAATAAAAGTAAAGTATTGACAAAATATACCAAAATGTGAAACCACAACGACAACGACTACATCGTTGTAGGTGGTTAGGTATATATAGATACTTTATAAATATTTTCATACATTATATTTGTACATAGAGAGTATTATGTATTTTGTATTAGAAAAAGTTTTGTTTTAGTAAATTTTGGTAGTCGTGTACACTACTGTTGTATCTGAGAAAGTAATTTAAATTTTAAATTTTTTTTTTAAATTTTGATTTTAGTTTGTATGTAAGTAATGTTTACTAATAGAAAAAAAATGTTTATAAAAGTTTAGATTTCCTTCAACAATTTCATTGACAATTTATTTGTTTTGTATCTATATCTATGTTTTGTCAAACTTGTATGTTACACAACAGACTAATTGTTTGTAAATAACGATGACCTCAGGTTGTTTTAAGGAAATTATATAATTTTTCTCTAATTGGGAAATATGGGGAGGCATAAGGATGAATCAGTCGGTGGGACAAACTTTTTAACCTTCACACGGGCAGGATTAACGTATGTTAATATTTACTTTGTTACTTTTGTATAAAAACTTCAATATTTGGCAGATCTTAATGAAATCAGAGATCAGTACCTAATTTTTTTAGTACCTAGATATTGAATATATAAAAAAAAGTACAGAAAAACGTGTCTATACCCAATTTTTCGGCAATTTAATTTTTTTTCTTCGTTGTTGGGCAAGATTAACATAATATGTTAATATTTTTTTTATTCATACAAAATGTATGGGACTCTATAAAATTTTGTAAATATTTCGATAAAAGTTGAAAAATAAGATAAAAGGTTCTGAAATATTTTAAATTGAAATAGAAATATACTAAAATTAATATATTTTAAAACATAAAGTAAATAAAGCACCAAAGGTTTTTTGAAAAAAAATTTTGTTTTGAATTTTATTTTTGGAAAAAAAGAAAAATTCTGTTACGAAGTTAAATTAAAAATTTATGTCAACCATTGATGTATTGAAAATTGCAGCGAATCTTTCACAATCAGTTAAACTTTTTGTTGATGGATGCGGACCTATCGATTTTTATCGGAAGTTTTTTGTTGTCTAGCCCTTTGATACGTTGATGGAATTTTATTTAGATTTAAATCAACAATGTGATTTTTTTCTTTTTGTACTTTTGATTCATTATCTAGTGAATCTTCCTCAGAATCATGGCCATCACTTACGTCTAAGATGCATTTTGAAGCATCTGATTCTTCACTTTCATTTTGCGAAATACAATAATCTTCATTTTCATCTTTGTCATCATTATAATCACTTTCGACTCTTGAGGGACCAGCAACTGGTTCAAATACTATTTCTTCCGGTGGTCCTACATCAGCATGCTCATCATCTAGCACATGTTCCACCAATCTAGAGAAATATGCTTGTTCTTCGTCAAACGATAACCTGTAAAAATAAATTTTTTGTATCTTTTGTGTGCATTTTTTTTTTTTAATTTTTTTTTTTTTTTTGTTTTTTTTTATTTCTCATAGTAAAACTCAATAAAAAAGATGCCATATACCTGTAACGGCATTTTTTTTTAAATTTCATACATGTTGAATAGTTTTGCTTGATTTCGAAGAAATTTATTAATATTTACACCAAAATATAGGAAATTTAAATAATGGGTTTTTTGAAGAAAAACACTCATTTTGTGTGTTTTTCGCACTTTTACTAAAAATTACAAAATTTACTTACCTCTCTACATGAACGGCACATAAAATTTTAAACTCCTCCATATTATTGCAAATATTGAAAATTCAATAACTAATCTTTCCAAAACATATATATTTTATTTAATTTTTTTTTATTTCACTGAAATAGATACACTGTTGTTGTCGGAACTACTAACTCTGTTATAAGTACCTTGTAACAAACGGAAGTCCCTAGTAGCACTTCCTTTTTCTAAAATACAGGTTTTCCAAAAAAATATTTTAGAGGATACATTTGGTACTGTCTGGTGCTTTACTGCATTACTGTTACTTTTATGTTTGCTTGGCTGGTAATAAAAGCAAACATAAAAGTAACAGTAATGCACATACAAAAATAATCATAAAAACATAAAAATCACTTATTTTTATCAAAAAATTCTCCATACAAAATGTATGGAAAAACCAAAAATATTAACATATGTTAATCTTGCCCTTTTACGTATATTTCATTTGCCGCCCAAGCAAAGGTTAAAATGTTGAATGCAAAATGATTACCTTTCTTCTATGGTCTTATTTCATACTTCTCTTTATATAGATATAATATAACTAAAGTTAAATAACAGTAAATGTTACTCTTAATTGAGTATTGATGATTATTTAGTTTACATATCTTATATTCCACCGGGGTCATGGTATATATTTTTGAAACTGTTGGAACCCTCTCTCTTATATTTATATATCTTGTTAGAAATTACACTTGTTCTATTGAAATAAAATTAATAATGCATCCCTTCAAACAATTCCAGCGCCATATATCCAGCGCAGGGATAAAGCTTTATGTCGGACACATTTCCTTTTATTTAAATTTGGTCAAATCTAGCTAAATTGATTACAAAAAAATTTTTCTATTAACATGTTTTGTAAAAACGTCTTAAAATCAAGCAAAAATAAATTTAAAATAATTTACAAAAACTTTTATGTTTAGCTGAAAGGCTGAAAATTAAAAGGCTCACATTCCAAAAACAATATATCCAGCGCAAGGACACTTAAAGTGGGACACATTTCTCTCTATACTATTTTTTTCTCTCTAAGCTCATTCCTAAATTATGGTATACCTAGGTGTATACCTTGGAAGTATATTATCCCCAGGTAGTCTAAAATCGATTTCGGAAATTTATTTGTTGTGAAACCCGTTACATGCTTCCATTTAATGTGTTTTTCTCAGACAGAAATACTTTATTTTACAATTTGCAATTTTATAAATCGAACCTGTTCCAGTTAGTCTCCGACTTACTGCTACACTACACTAATGTCCTAACCCTCAATGATTATTTTCTTATCTAATTCTACCAGAATTACTTAATACAACAATAAGAAATCCATCCCTCGTGTTTGGAAAAAAAATTTCTTTCAATGAATAGGATAAGAAGGATAAAAAATATGTCCAATTATTCTAGAATGAAATGAATGAAATGAATGAAATGAATGAAATGAATGAAATGAATGAAATGAATGAAATGAATGAAATGAATGAAATGAATGAAATGAATGAAATGAATGAAATGAATGAAATGAATGAAATGAATGAAATGAATGAAATGAATGAAATGAATGAAATGAATGAAATGAATGAAATGAATGAAATGAATGAAATGAATGAAATGAATGAAATGAATGAAATGAATGAAATGAATGAAATGAATGAAATGAATGAAATGAATGAAATGAATGAAATGAATGAAATGAATGAAATGAATGAAATGAATGAAATGAATGAAATGAATGAAATGAATGAAATGAATGAAATGAATGAAATGAATGAAATGAATGAAATGAATGAAATGAATGAAATGAATGAAATGAATGAAATGAATGAAATGAATGAAATGAATGAAATGAATGAAATGAATGAAATGAATGAAATGAATGAAATGAATGAAATGAATGAAATGAATGAAATGAATGAAATGAATGAAATGAATGAAATGAATGAAATGAATGAAATGAATGAAATGAAATGAATGATGCCATTGATTAGATCGAAACCCAGTGATTTATTTATTTTTATATCTGATTTGATTAATTGAATGAAATGAGTTAAATGAATTAAATGAATAGAATGAATGAATGAATGAATGAAATGAATCAATAAATGAAATGAATTAAATTAATAGAATGAATTAAATTAAATAAATTTGATACCATTGATTAGATCAGAACCGAATGATTTATTTATTTTTATATCTGATTTGATGAATTGCATGAAATGAATGAAATGAATTCAATGAATAGGATGAATGAATGAATGAAATGAATGAATAAATGAAATTAATTAAATGAATTAAATGAATTAAATTAATAGAATGAATTAAATGGAATAAATTTGATAACATTGATTAGATCGAGACCCGGTGATTTATTTATTTTTATATCTGATTTGATAAATTGAATGAAATGAATGAAATGAATGAAATGAGTTAAATGAATTAAATGAATTAAATGAATTAAATGAATTAATGGAATGAAATTAATTAAATAAATAGAATGAATGAAATGAATTAAATGAATTAATTGAATAGAGTGAATGAAATGAATGAAACGAATTGAAAACAATGAAATTTTCTGTTTTTCATTTGAATGATAGATGTATTAACAGATCAAGTGAGTGACAGAAATTATCCCAATTTGTGTATCTGCTTGATAATGTTGCAGACTTGCTTATTACAGCAATATCAGTTTAGAATTCTAAGTTAAATCGGCGAATCATCAGAAATCCACAAATCTCTGGTAACAAAAAAAATCAATTAGGTTTCGATACATATACGTACAATAGTTTTATGTTTAACTAACACAAACCATTGGTAAACTTATTGTTACTTTCAAGAACTAATAGAACTCATGTTTGTATTAAAAATTTATATGGTACATTCTATCAAATACGGCAATTAAAAACACAACAAACAATACTTAAAAATGTAAAATTAATACCCATTTCCGGTTGCATTATCGAACATTGTTGTCTTGGAACTCTATATTTTATTATTGATCCTCTTAATATTATCCATATCAATTACTCGTTTGTAATACTCTTAATATATTCGTAATTGATTTTAAGTTAAATATCAACTAAAATTTTTTTTTTAATACTGAGAATATTCTTAGATCATATGCCATCAATGAACTAAACTATAAGATTACATACAGAATAACTAAACATCCTTCAGAATTAAATGATAAAAGTTACTACTTTAATTTTTGAAATAGAAAATTTTTATTTTGTAGAATAAAAAAAGCAGAATATATAAGAAGCATTGACCTTAAATAGCATCTACTTTTCCGAACATTCACTATTTATAGTTCATTAGAGGCAAGGATTTCATTTTGTAATAAAAAAAAAAAAATAAAATAAAAATTGTCAACAGAATATATTTCAAACATATCCTTGTAAATAAATAAAATGAAAAATAAAAGATTTGTTTTTTTTTTTTGTTTTTGTTTTTCATTAAAGAATATGGTTTTTATACCTACCTAATCCTTTTGGATGGTTTACTTATCTTGGTAAAAAAAAAAAATGTAATTACAACTACAACAACTGTAAATATTCATTATTGTAAACGAATATTCCAAACTGAGTGCAATGTTCATCTCTTTGAACTAGAGTAAAAAAAAAATATTTCAATATCCTTTCCATAAAAAGTTGTTTTTTACTTGATAAAGGATCGAGAATTGAATGCATTTTTTTTTCTAGATTTGCTGACATTTATAAAATAAATTGCAGTAAAGAAAAAAAAAAAAATAAAAAAAAACTATATTTAAAATTTAATTTGAATCTGAATATTGTGAATTCACTTTATTGCAAATTTTTACCTACTTCTACTCTAATAATTTTCAATATCTGTAAAAGTGGCAGTAAAGGATATTGTTCTCAAGTTAAAAATATTATAAGAAAAAGGACTCTCTTATATTTAAACTTTTTTTTTTGTAATTAAAAATGGTTGAAATTTTTCATTTTAATTGGAATTTTTGTCAAGTTAAGTTTTTGAACTTTTAAGATGTCTGTTATTTGTAAAAGAGCTCTTTAAAAAGGAATGCTTTTTATATGTTAACATACTTTTTTGGGAAACCATTAACGCACATGAAGTAACCTCGGACTCGAGTTACTCATTTTATTTTATTGATTAGATATGCTTAATAGTATAGGACCCAATCATATCAATCAAATAAAATACTTACCCTAACTTTCCGAGGACGCTAACCAATGCGTATTCTTTTAAGTTATAGTTAAAAATGACTATATAAAAACTAACTATTCCCTTCTCGACATAACATTAGTCGGTCAAGCATTGACAAACTATTTATTATAATTTATTTCCTTTCCATCTAAATATTTAACCCTTAAATGCATACTTAAATGTGTGGTAAATTTTCCTTGCTTTTTGGAACAGTCTTAATCGAATTCAACTTTTAAAATTTTACTTACTATAATAGTGTGCATACAATTGATTGATTTGTGGTGAAGGGTCGAAAAACTGAGCAGTAAGAATAATGTCGTTTTTAATAATATATAATTTAAATTCTTAAACAAAATTCAGAGAACAATCCAAACATTTTTTTTTCGTCTCTTATCTTTCCTTTTTTAGGTCTGTATTATACCAGTTTTTTAGCTTCAGAACCCCTCCATGGGTCCCATTTGATTTTATTAAACACTTTTTGGGTTTCAGAGACTCGAAAGCTACTGAAAAATATTTTTTCAATAGAATTTTTTCAATAATGCATTTAAGGGTTAACTCAAAACAAAAGTTTTCTATTTCCGCAAAACAATTAATTTTTATTAGTACCTATATTGTCCAATTTAAGCATGTCATTTTTGTTGTTTAGAACATTTTCTTCATTCTGTAATCTCCTTTTTGTTACCCTGATAAAGTTACCGATATACAACACTGTCCATTCTGTTTTAAAATTTTCTTCTGTATATACAAGGAAGACAACATGTTGAGATGACGAAGATTGTAGTTTTGTAATTTCTGCATCAATTCCAGCAATATTGCCGTTGATATCTTCTCGATAACATCTTGCTTCTGATGTGGGAAGGAGGTTTTACAAACCTAATGAATTTTTAAAGGTAATGAAGCAAGATTGAACACCATGACAACAATAGCAAATTTTTCTGCATGTTAATATTTTACTCTTCCAATTAAACACTAATTTAAGCTTAAATATGTGTCTGCGTCAATCAATTAGAAACATTTTGGGGGTGACTAATTCAAAGACACAAACCAAGGAAATTTAAAAAATGTTAATAGGTACTTTATTCTTAATTGGGTAATTTTAATTTGAATAGTTTTCATGACTTCTTTTCTAATTTGAAAAAGCTTCAGGTCTTACTGATTTTTTGATGTTTTGTAATGATTCAGATGATCTTACTTGGTTCTTGTATTAAATGTATAGGGTTCCTATATGGATTTAGAACTTAGATATGTTTTTCTATAAATGATTTATTTGGAAGATGTGCGAAAAATATTTTTAATTTATAATTTTTTTTATTTTTTAATAGTTAATTTTTTTGGCGTAATATTTTGAAAAAACTTAACATTTAAATTTTTGGGTTCCTGTCATTGCTGCTTTTTGCTTTAATTCACGAGGAGTTTTACAGACATTATTAGCGTATTTTATTATTATTTTATTTATTGTCTTAATGTATTTGTACAATATGTTATTTTCGTATGTTTAAGTTCTATATTTCAAGAGCTTATATTACTCATATACACCTTTACACCTTTGATCTGTAATTATATAGACTAACTTGACTTAAATATTTAGAATAATTTTAATTTGCAAAGAATAAAATGGTAAGTCTTAAAAGCCTTTAATTAATTATTTTTATACTAATATAAAACCTAGTACGTGTATTAACTAAAATTATCTTAAAACTAAACCTCCCAAGTATCATTTTGTGCTGTATTAAAGCTCTATAATAGTTTATAGAGCTAAAATTGAACAACAAATTTTCTCTAATATAACTGCGGAAGCTGCTATAGAACTAAGTGCACATATTACAAATAACAAATAACAAATTAGTTATCCGATAAGCAGTTATAGAACAGTTATAGAGCAAGAAATTTCAGCTTATTTTTATCAATTACGTTGCTGATTCGCTCTATAAAAGTTTTTATTTAGCATGTGGTTACTTTTGTGACGGTAATATGTTGTTGAAAATGAAAAAAAAACTACATTTTTTAATTCCAACTGTCAAAATATTACAATGTTATTTCTCTATAAGAGTTTAATGACATTATTTTAATCTTTTCAGTATACCAATTTATTATTTGTTTATCTATGGAGATTTTGTTTCTCAAATAAAAATTGAAGTAGGAAAATAAAAAACATTTATGCAGTACTTGTTTAGTTGTTTTTAGTGAATATAATATACCCAAAATTTGCTTGCGTAGCGAGATTTATTTTGAAATCATACTAAATAGAACCAAAAAGCTTAACCTACTATCGCTCTTATAAGCGGATTTTTTGAATTGTAACAACTTTAAAAAAAGGCAGATGCTGGTTTTTGTATTTGTTCTAAAATAGTATTAGTGTTTGTTAATAAGTGCAATATGCTTGTGGAGAAAAAAAAAAATTTTGTTTAGAATTAATTTAAGAACAGCGTTTTGTGTTCTCTCCAGCAAATTCAAATTAGTTTTGGCAGCACTCATTCATACGGGGAATCCGTATAACAAAATGCTTCGAAAAAGGGATCTAAATATTAATACTTTATTATTAGCGTATTAATTTATTAAATAACAGCAAATTAAATAAAGGACTAAAATGTTAACCCTGAACTGGTAAGACTTACAACTAAATGAATTAAATTACATTTTTTATTACTATATAGCATGCCTTGGACAAAATTATTATGGGACCTATATGACAATCATATTCATCAGTATTTGGAATCCAACGGCAACAATAAATTAAAAATTTCATGACAAATTTTATTAATGGGGTTCAGACTTTGAATGTAATTTGTCAACAATACTAATTAAACAATAGTAACTTGGACATTTAACTAATTTCAATTAATTTTTAATTTGTAATAAATTTCATTTAACTAAGTGTGCAATATCACAGCAATATCCATGCTGTTCAGGTAATTGAACTTATACTCCCGGGATGTACTTGTTGTGCGAATGATTTTTTTTTTGCTATACTACGAATTTATACCATTGTCATACAGTTTTTGTCACTTATTATATAAACCTCAATTCGTATGTGTGACAATAAACAAACATCGTTTGCGTAATCTAAGTGTCTGATTCATTTGAAAAGATACCACTGGATACAATTGCATTTACAGCCACAGTATAGTAGTCATTATGTTATCCATTACTACCAAAACAATACAATTAAAAACAATCTATAATTATAATTGACAAGCATTTAAGGTCCTGCGCAGCAGACACATTTTCATTTTATTTCGATTCTCCTACTCCTTAATGAACTTCTAATATATATAATATATAAGATTGTATATAAAACAAAAATGCGCACACAGTTGAAAATTTTGTACTCATATGATTTTATTATTCAGAAAATACATTGTGCATATGGGAGAACTTATTAAAATAATAAACAAAAGCAAACAAATCAGTTATTATAATTTACATTATGTACTTGCAAATGAATCTATGTACATATGCCAAAAAAAAAAAAAAAAACAAATTCATCTAAAATAAAAAATATAAAAACAACAAAAAAACAAATCACTTGAATTCTTCATTTTTATATTTTTAAGTAACTGTTTCTAAATTTTGGTTATTTGTAGTGATAATAATATAGTTTACATTAAAATTATGTATTATGTAGGTATATATGTATATACACACCTCTTTAATGACAACATTTTTTATTTTTAGGAATTTTATCACTAAATGCCACTTACTATAGGGAATATATCGGAAACAAAGCCGTATATGAGGGACGTGTATTTATGTGTCCTAAATAAAACTTACTAACCACGAGTGTAGTAAGTTCTTTTTATTAAACACGAGTGGTTTCTGCTATATCGTGCGAAGTCTATGTCAGTACGTAAATTACTGTTTTTTTAAAAACTTTAAATTTGACTTCAACTTGAAATATAATTACTCAACAGGGGCCCCTAGTACGGGTGATATAAAGTAGTCCTGGTTTACCACCAGACAGACGTTGAAGCAATTTGTCAGCTGTCTTCGATGTAAAATGCGTCTTGCATCTATGTGTGAGTTTGTAATTATGGCTATAACTGTTTCTGGCATCCCTCTTCTACTAAGTGATTACCAAGTGCATTTATCTAATAAATTATTAATTAAGAAACGTAGCATTAATATTACGTTTAATACACGCTTTAATACACGCTAAATCTTACTTAGATTGCGATTACAATTATATAGATGTATATGATAAAATTATGTTCAAAGAAATTTGAAATTACTTATTCACTTATGTTCTAGCAATAAACAAATTTTATTATTAAAAAAAAAAAAAAAAAAATAACTTACATAATTTCTATTGTATTTCATTAGATTAAAAATTATTATTAAATTAGCATTAATGTTTGTTGGAACCCCACAATTAAATTTTTGGAAAAGTAAATTTAAGTTAAATTAAGAATGACTTAAATGACTATACATCACTAGTGTGAATTCACCACTGTATAGTTTAAATTTTATTTGTATATATATATTACATTAAAGTACTAGACTAAGAAATTTGAATTAATTTGTTATATTATTTTGTGAATTTAGCATGTAAGTTAGCTGTAGTTGTTGTTGTGTAGTGAAATAAAGAACTATTATAATATTGTACATACTACTGACTGTTCTACGTTCAATATGCTGCTATTACTATGACAACAACTGTGTAGACCATGGGTTGGCAAATACTATGGATAAAGGGCCACTTTAGCTACAAAATATTTCTCGAAGGCCGAAAAAAATTTATATTTCAATATCCCAGATCTTTGTTAAAAAAAACAATATGTACATGTAGATGTATAGAAAAATCTTTATTATATTGAAAATAAAATTGAAATAACAATAAATAAAAATAAAATTGCACAAAATTAAAATATGTAACTATTATTTCATAATACAAAGAAAAACAAAAAAAAAAAATAACGAACATAAAACTTGAACAAAATTAAAAAAAAAAATTTACTTATAATGAAAATGGAAATTTAAAATTAAACTAACTTTAAAATTAATCAAAAATTTCATTTTAACTTTAAATTAATGAGATGAATGAAATCTTTTTTGATTATTTACCATTTCATCAAAATTAGGAAACAATGCACTTGTGTCAATTCGTAAAATTGATACAAGATTTTCATCTGTTATTACTGACGGGTTTTTTTTTTATTTTTAAATTTCATTCTGGAGAACATTTCGCTTGTTTAAAACAACAACGGCAAAACTCAAAAAACATAGTTTTTTGCTAGACACATTTTAAGGTTTTAAACTACTATATCCTTGCTAATACATAATATTTCTCCTTCAAATTAAAACCTTGTTCTCTAAGAACATTAAACTAGAAAGTCAAAGTGCAACGAACTCGATAGGTAGCTATTTAAAATACTTAGAGTCTTTAAAAGGAAATGGGTTCCAATATATGTCATTGTTGCAGCAGAATCTGTTTTGTACGACGACTTAAATAGAATTGTGACGTTACAACACCTAACAAAATAAAAAAAATAACGAATTATTTTTAATTATGTCAGTTTTGTATTAAAAATTTAATGATTTATGTTTCTTAATTTGATTTATTACTTATATGTTTTTATAACACTTAGAATAGAAAGATAGTTAAAGAGGTATAAAAAAAAAATAATATTTACATTTTAATTTTATTTTAGATAATAATTCAATATAAATCTTTTAACGAAAAATCATAAGAATATTTTTAGTTTTAAATTAAGATAAGTAGCATAACTTTAACCTAAAATAAAATAAGGAAAAAAAGTTTTTTTTTTAGAAATATTTGCCTTCAATTTAAGCGTACTAAAACTACAAAAATAAGCTTTAGAATCGCAGCTTGATATAATGTTTTCATAGCAAGTTATGGTTGTAATTACGGAAAAAGCAAATTAGCCGAAATTCTAGGAAGTCTTGAGATAAGATTAAGAGATTTGGTAAAAAGTTCGGCTAATTTGCTTTTTCCGTAATTACAATCATAACTTGATATGAAAACATTATATATAGTTGCGATTCTAAAGTTTATTTTTGTAGTTTTAGTACGCTTAAATTAAAGGCAAATATTTCTAAAAAAAAATTTTTTTTCCTTATTTTATTTTCGACTTTTTAGTGAAAATATTTAATGAAAAATAATATATTTTCAAAGAACAACACATATAATCAAATGGCACTAAAATGCACTCTAACGCAATTTAGTTATTATTGCTCATACTTCAAATGTGTAATTATATTTTATATTACTGTAACAAATTTTATAAAAATATGTGTATTTTTAAAAACTGTTTGGAGATTTTTGATTAGATACCTTTGAATTTTTTAATTTACGTATTAAAAAATTACGCACTTTATAAAAAGAAACCCTGTTAAATACAAAAAATATTTGACGTAAAATCGTAGATTTAAATCTGTGGAAAGGTCTGAAATGTAAACACTCATCCGACTTTATCTACGATAAAATTCGATTTTGTCCGAGGTGTATACGCTGCCTAAGCATAAATTGGCATATAAAAGTATAATATATACATGCATAAATCGAAATTAAACTTTTTTTACATTCGAGAAGAGTCATTTGTAACTGAGTGATAGATAACTGATAGGTTCAAATTTTGTTTTCTTCCATAAATAATGTTTGCATTTTATTTTCAATTAAACTAAGTCATATGATTATGTATGTAACAAATGCAAGCCCTATATGACACATGTACGTACATTTCCATATACTTAGTGAGAGAAAGAGAAATAATAAAAGAAAGAGATTAATAAAAGAAAACAAATTAAAAACACAAAAAAAATATAATGAAAATGATGATTGAAAATAATTGAAATTGAATAATAATAAAAATGATTGAAATATAATGATAATGATTTGTATTGCACACTAAATAATTGCACATTAAATTTCACCTTAGTTGAATGCAAAGAATATCTATAATCTATATTAACAAGAATATACACTCCCATTTTACGTAAACCTAATTTTTAAGAAATACCAAACCGAGCAAAATATCATTAATTAAAAGAGGTAAAATTTACATTTACTTATCGTATACCAAATTTATTATGAGAGAGAAAAGGTACAAAACAGATGTTTGCCTTTTGCTTTATACTGTAAAATAATTTTGCGTTCTCATTATTCTCCTTTGGATTTGTTTACGTTTCCTCCCATTATTTATATGAGGCAGGGTGGCAAAAAATGTTTGTTCTAATTTAGTTTGTTCCCTTATACGAGTATTAATTCTGATCTTTTATTATTTTAATATTTTCGTTTTAAACATTATTATTTTCGTATATACCTATTAAAAATATTAAATTATAATTACATTACAATAATATAAAATATTATTAATATTTTTGTCAGTAATAATTTGGAGTTACAAACATTATTATTTTTTATTAATTATATTAGTAAACCTAAATATTTATTATATTGGTATACGATTATAAAATAATACTGAGGACAACATCTATTTACAAATCACAGAATTTAAAGAATATGATAACGCTCTTTTAGTTAGGTCTCCTAAAAATCTTATGCATAGTTGATATAATTTAGAAAATAATATTGTTAAATATTTCAACGAAAATTTTTGTCGAAAATATTTTTCAAAATTATAAACTTTATTTATTTAATTTCAGCCAACTTTTTTTGTTACTCTTTTTTGTTTACTATATTTTTTCTTTTTCTTACACGTAAAATTCTTACTATCGTTTATTTCTAACAGTGTTTATCAAATTGGCATATGAATTTGTGTGCAAACAAATGAATACATACATGAGTTGTTACTCTTTTTATGGATATACTTTGGTTAAATGGTTATTGAAATGGGTATTTTGTTGAATTGAAGCAAATTGAAACAAACATATAAAGTCCAAGGCAAGTTAATTAAGGCGAATATAATAAAATACTCTTCTTGAGCAAAACAAAAATTAATTTTGGTCTTAAAGCTAGCAATATATGACAAAAACTTAATTAGAATAATTTTGAAAAAAAAAATTAGGTTATCTATAAATTTTTAAAGAATGGAGCCTTTGGAATATGGTTTTTTTCAAGCAGTTTAAGAAAATCTTTTTTCTCAGAAATTCCAGGTTATGCCTGGAAGCTTTCCTTAGTATAATATCTGTGGCCTCAACCCAAAACGTCTTATCTCAATTTAAGACGTTTTCGCTTTAACCGCTTTTTTCTAATACTATCATACATATACTTCATTTACTCTTACTCCCATTTTTAATTTCTCTTTTTTACAAAAATAAGAGCAAATTAAAATAACGTCTTAAGTTGATTTCAATAAAATTGCAAAAACCAAAACGCCTTAAGTTGAATGCATTTTAGAGAATATTTAGTTTGTGCTCAACCATCAAAGAGATAAGTGTCTTATTTGAAGTTAATACCTTCTTGTCTTATTTTTATATTTAATATTATTGAAAAAAATTCCAGCCTTAACTACAGGTAATACATTATTTCAAATTCATTTGTTTACATCTTTTTGTCTTAAATGGAAATAAGACATTTTTCCTAAATTTGTGCAAAATTTAAAAAACCTAATGTTTAGTTAAGACGTTTTGTTTCTTACAACTTTTATTAAAATTTTAGTTATGTCGATCTAAGACGTTTTTTTTGTTGTAGTAAATTTAAAATTCCTCAAAAACTTTAAAAATCACATTGATTAAGTAGAGTTAAGACAATATTTAAAAATGTCAAGAGGAAAGCATATGGTCAGTTTAATATTGAAAAATCAAAAAAATAATGAAGACAATGAAAATATTAATGAAAACGAATTAAGCGGTAAATTGATTGTTATATTGATTATGCAAACATGTCTTATTTTAAAACTCCTAATTTTTCTTACAGGATTCGATATTAATTTTACACTGCCCATAGATGAAATAACCCAAGAGGCTGATAACACTATTGGTATTGTTGAAGAGATATTAGCCAGTTTGGAAGAAAATAATGAAATTTATAATAATACTGCGATTATTTCTGAAGATGATACAAATATCATAAATTTTGACAACATTGAAAGCATCCAATGTATCAAGGAAACCAAGAAATCCAGACAAAAGAAACGAAATTCGGGAAAGGAGTATATCTCATCATCAGGCAAATTAGTTTGTGAGAGAAAATTCAACCGTTTACAGCATTGCAGGATGAAATGTGTTGAAAAAGTTACAATTGAAGAACAAAAGGAAATTTTCGAAAAATATTGGAAACTCTCACATTTTAATTTACGACTTGTGTATATAAGAGGTCTAATAACATCACAATGTACAAAAACTAAATCTAATGTACGAAGTGAGACCCATCCTCGTGATCGTCCAATGACATTTAATTATAATTTAGAGTTAAATGGTAAGAGAACCACCGTTTGCAAAAAATGTTTTCAAATGACATTTGATGAAACCGATAGATTTTTGAAAACAGTTCAAACTAAAATTGCGGGAAAGGGTGAATTTGTGGATCAACGAGGTAAAAAAAATCCTACAAACAAGTTAAGCACTAATATATTAAATCAAGTTAAAGATTTTGTAAAAGATTTTCCGGCTTATGAAAGTCATTATACGCGTCGCGATTCATCTAGAAAATATTTTTCTGCAGACCTTACTATGAAGAAACTATTTGATTTATTTAAAGAAAAAAATGGATCTTTAATGTCAATTACAAAATTTGCGGAAACTGTTAAACAAATGAATATACATTTCAAAAAGCCAAAGTTAGATACATGTGGTAAATGCGATGTATTGAATATTAAAATAGAAGCAGCTGCCAATGATTCCGAAAAGCAAGTATATATGGAAGAGCTACAAAAACACCAAGAAGAAGCCGATATTGGGTATGAAAAAAAGAAAGCTGACAAAGAAATGCAAGCAGCTTGCCCAAATTTGAAGGTATTTACATTTGACTTACAAAAATATTTACCGACACCGTTTTTGCAAACAAATATTGTTTTTTACAAGCGCAGCTTATGGACATATAATTTAACAATTTATGAACTACTTTCAAATATTCCAACTAATTATATGTGGCATGAAGCAATAGCTAATAGAGGCGGAAACGAAATAGCCTCATGTTTATTTAAACATTTACAATCATTACCGCATAACATAACTCATGTGATTTTATACAGTGACTCGTGCATCGGGCAAAATAAAAATAGCTTTATATCAGCCATGTTTTCATTATTTGTTAAAAATTCTCCATTTATTAATGTAATAGAGCATAAGTTTCTAACACCAGGGCACACACACATGGAATGTGATTCTGCACACGCTGCCATAGAAAAGAGCAAAAATAAAACCTCGATGAAAATTTATATTCCACGAGATTGGTGTTTTCTAGTAGAAAATGCTGGCAAAAAATTTAAAGTAGTCGAGATGGAACAAGATCAGTTTTATGATTTTAGTTCAGTCGCTCGTAATAAATTTGTTTGGAGACAATTAGATAATTCCGGAAATCGCTTTTCGTGGCATCATGTACGATGGCTTAAATTTACAAAGGAGTTTGGCATTATTGCATTTAAAAAATCTTTGAATGATAATGAGGAATTTAAATTGCTCAAAATATTAAAGCGTGGTTGCAATGCAATTCCTTTATCTGATCTTAAACTCTGCTACACTGCAACGCTACCAATTAGCAACTGTAAAAAAAAAGATCTTGAGGATATGCTGAAGTTAATTCCACCAACATTTCACGAATTTTATAAATGCTTGCCCAGTCAAACTATTCCGGACTATCATCCAGACATAACAGAAGAAGAAACTATTGAAGAAGCGTAATAATGAAATACAAAGTGGCAAAATTATTTCATTTTCCCATTATTTTTTTTTTTAATGAATTACTCTTAACTAGCAATATTAAAAACAAGAAATATTTCTTAAGAATTTTCCTAAAATATGTGATAATGAAGATTTTTCTAAATAATTCATGTATGTGTGATAATGAAGTACAACTTTTTTGTTTTATTATTTGATTTTCCTAAATAAATGAAAAAAAATAATTTATAAAAATTTAAAAAAAATGCAATTTATTTTAATTTTTAAATTTTTATTGGAAAAAAGTCTTAAATTTTAAAATTAGACAAAGAATATCTAGGAAAAGTGTCTTATGTAGAAATAATTTGTGGAATAGCTTAATTGAAAAAAAACCAAAATGGCTTAACTCTATATAAGCTTTTAAGTTACATCAAAACTAATTTGGAATAATGTCTTCAAATTTATTTTTCTTTAGAAATCAACTTTAATCAAGTTTTAAGGCATAAATTAGTGTTCAAAATTCAATCTAAATTCATTCTCTAAATTCTGGCATATATTTGACATATAAAAATGAACCACAATTTTTGCAGGAAGATAAAATAAATTCATCTTCATTTTGACAAAAACATAGTTTTTATACTTAAGACGTTTTGGGTTGAGGCCACAGATATTATTCTTCAAGTTTTGTTTTTTACTTTTTACCACAGTTGTTTCAATAAATTCATCTTTATATGAAGTTTTGAAAAAAGCGACGTTGGTGATTGACGTTGAGTTCGTAGTACTTTTACATAATTGAACTTTATACTGGACATATTATAAAGGTTCAATTTCGCTTGCTGGTAATTTAATATTCAAAAAATCTTCATAAGAGAATTCAATCAAGTTAAATGGTTTTCCAGTATTTTTTGCCGCTCGGATAGAAAAAACAAATGATGCAGGTGTAAACATGGGATCCACTTTAATTGATGATTTATTTATCTCTCTATTAAAGCATGACCACAACCACCCTAATTTTGAGTATGACGTTTTATAAGATTGTTATGAGTAATACTTCTTATATTTAGATGGATAACAGAAAATAAAGAAGGAACAGGAAGATAAAGAGCGATCATGAATTTATTTTTTTGCTGTCCGGCACAATTATCTGAACAAAACACTACCTTTTCATCACCAGCTATTTTTTGGTTTATGAAATTTAAAATACAGTTTCCAAGCTCATTGACACCTCTATTTCCATGAGATTCATCCCAAACATAAAAATAGCATTCATTTGATTTCAAATCATAAATAGTAAAAAGTTGAAAAATTTCCTTTAGATATTTGTAAGCCTGTAAATAATATACAGCAAATAATGCTTTGGAATTTTCCTTATCAGTTTTTTTTTTCTTCCCTTGACAACTTTTTTTCATGCACATCTTGTAATTTATCTTTTTCTTCTAAGACTTTATTATCGTAAGTGGTACACGTTGGACTTAAATCCTTTTTGGGGTAAAAAATTAAATATTAAATTCAATGGTATATATATTTTATAGAAAACATCATAGCTTGCCAATTCGATATTTTTATCTTTACAAGCAATCTGCAAGCATCTGCAACTTTGTTTTTTTTTTTTTAGAATAGTTCTGATAGAACGATCGCTGGTGTCAGGTGTAATTTTGAATTGTCTCGCTATTTTAATTATATTAATACAATTTCTTTCTGTTGGTTTTCGATCAACAAGAACATAACGATGTTTTGGTTTAATGGAATTCATAATATTGTTTATAAATTGTCAAACTGTTTTTCAACATTTCTTTATTCCCAATTCTTTTTAAAAAATTTCATATATATTCAAATTCTGTATTTCAAGTTATTCAAATTCTGTATTGAAAAATTCACTTTACTTGTATTATTTGTTTGGAATGTGCTTATTTCTTTTAAAATAAATACATAAATCCAAAAATAATGATAATTTTATCATTAAATTTAAGGTAATATTGACACAAACCAAAAAAAATCATCACTAAATTCTAATTTTTACTACAATATCGTCACATTTTATTTATTTATTTATTTATTTATTCAACCATTATGATGCCTAAAGAGACTTCTCTCATTTTAAGGCTTTTTACAAAATTACAAAAATAAAGTTCAAAAATTCAAAAATTCAAAAATTCAATAGCAAGTAACAATAAAAAAAAACAAGTAATTATTATAGAGACAATTATAACAAAAAATTTTACAAGAAAAAAATAAAAAAATGTAAATGAAAATTTGGATTATATAATATGTTAAGAACAATTAAATAAGTATATGAGTGATTTCTCAAAAATTATGCATAAAAACAAAAAAAAAAAACAAAATAAAATTTAAAAAAAATTAAAATCAAATACAAATAACATAAAAAAAAATCTTATCAGTTTTAAGTGCATAAACCAGTTTAAGAAATTGTAATTATAGTGATTTTAATATTGATCAATATATTTTCTAGTTAATTCTTTTTTTAGTTTATTATTGCTTAATGTTTTTAAGCCGTTATTAAATTTATTATATAATTGGATTGCCAGATGTATTGTTGTCGTTGTGCCAAAATGTGTTGTTTTTTTCCTTTCAAGATGAATCGAATTCTTATTTCTTGTGTTGATCTGATGTGTATCTTTCCGTCTTTGTATTGATGTTGTTGTGTGGATTGCTAATGTTTCCATATTATGAATATGCAACATTAGTTTAACCTCAATAAAATCTTTAACTAGAAGTAAATTATTTAAACTATGTATATACTTTGTTCTTTCCCGCCAGTCATATCGGTATAAGTTTTTTAGTGCTTTGTTTTGTATTACTTGTAAGTCTTCAACATTATTTTTTGATGTTGTTCCCCATAATATGATACCATAGCTAAGATGACTATGAAAAAGCGCGTAATACAAACTTTTTTTTACTTTGAGTGGCAACAGATCTGATACTTTGCTAAATACTCCTGCTATTGCACTTAATTTCTTACTTAGGTAATTTGTATGTACGCTCCATTTCAGTTGTGCATCTAACCATAAACCTAGGTATTTAAATTCATTTACTTGTTCCAACTTATCATTCATTATCTTAACTTTTAACTCAGGTATCATTGAACCAATTAGCATGTATTTAGTTTTTTTCGTGTTAATTGTAAGTTTCTGACATAACATCCATTCATTAATAATATCCATATCCTTGTTCATTTTCATTTCAAGCTCTTTATAACTATCAGCTTGAAATATTAAACAAATGTCATCTGCAAATAAATAGATTTCTGCATTTAACCCGAGTTGCTGGATGGAATCAATATAAATCGTGAATAAAATTGGTCCTAAAATGCTACCCTGTGGTACACCATAACGGACATGCTCACTATCACTTTCAATCGACCCTATTTGAGTAAACTGTGTTCGGCAACTTAAATATGAAGAAAACCATTTGTATGCCAAACCTTTGACCCCAAAGTTTTGTATTTTTTTCAATAATATGCTATGATCTACTGTGTCAAATGCTTTTGTTAGATCCATGAATAATAGCGAAACAAATTTTTTCTGATCTTTTAATTTCTGTACACACTTTACCATATCCACAAGTGCAGTCTCAGTATTAGATTTTTTTTTAAAACCATATTGCTGTTCCGAAAGTAATTTGTTTTTTTTCTAAAAATTCAGTTAATTGTTTATGAACAATTTTTTCAAGGATTTTAGCCAGTATTGGTGCTAGACATATTGGTCGGTAATTATTCAAATCACTTTTTTGTCCATTTTTAAAAATTGGAACTATTCTACCTATTTTTAATTTATCATTTACCAAACCTTCCTTAAGTGACCTGTTAACTAATATAGAAAGAGGTTCACTTATATATTCTTTACATTATTTTAGGATGTGTGCTGACATGTTATATATATCTAATGATTTTGAATTTTTTAGATGTTTAATTGTATTAAAAATTTGTTGCTTGGTCACATAGCTAAATTCAAAAGATTTATTCGTTTTGTCCTGACTGTAGAATATTCTTTCTGAGATTTTTTTTGCTAGATTTGCTCCAGTAGTTGCAAACTGCCTGTTGAGATCATTTATTTTGCTTTCTGCTTGTCTTTGGGTTATTCCATTTAGCAATTCAACTTTTTTTTTTTTGTGTTGTTACAATAAATTACTTCATTTATACAGCCCCATGTTTTAGAAATATTGTCAGTACACTTTTCAAATTTCTCTTCGTAATAAATTTTTTTTTTCAATCTTCGTATGCTGGTCACCTTGTTCCTGTAAAATTTGTACTGTCTCTCTAAATCAAGATTATTGCGATCTTTTGCCCATTTAGAATACCAGAAATTTTTTGTGTTATTATAATTTTTTTAATTTAAAAATAAATTCATCAAACAATTCATTACTATTTTTTGTTGAGTTTAATACAATCGATTCATCTTTGAATAATCGTTTTAAAAATTCTAGGTTTGTCATTCTTATTTTTGCCCCATCACTGTTATTATTTTCATTTCTTTCTGTCATAACATTTTTTGACACTTCCATTACAATAACATTGTGATCAAATAGATCCATATTTACATGTGATAAAACAATTTTATCATATAATTTATTTGTAAACAAGTGATCAATGCATGTGTTAGAAATATTTCTTGTAATTATGTGTTCATTGCAATTAAAAAATGCGTGCATATTCATATAATTTTTATAAACATTTACTTTATAAGAATTCTCAAGTAAATTTAAATTGAAGTCGCCGGTTATATAAGTGTGCTTAGTCAGATTTGTCTTATTTAAACATATTTCAAAATTATTTAGAAAATTTGTGAATCTTGATGATATATCCGATGGTGATCTATATACATTTATTAAATTAAATGAGAAGTTATTTTTAATAATATTTAAACTTATGAAGCTGTCATGATTGTCACTATAAGAGTAAATTTCATTGTAAATATATTTTTTGTTGATGAATATACCACAGCCACCACCAATTTTATCACCACGACAAGAGTATACTGAGGAAAATTCAGGAAAATTAAAAAAACTTATTTCATTATTTTTAATCCATGTTTCAGTGATACACATTACATCAATGGATACTTTTAATTGACTTAAAATAATTTCAATTTCATCCATTTTATTTTTTATACTTCGTGCATTAAGATATAGTATTTTTAGTATACTGTTATTTGTATTAAACTTTACTTGTTTAATTGTGTTGAAAACTTTGTTGCATGGGTTAAACAAAAAGAGGTTAGTATCCTCAGTTAATAAACTCATCTAAATTATTTAAATTTCTTAAATGGATAACTTTACTTTTTGCATCCTTTCGGATGAGAATTTTTCCATTGTCAACCCCTGCAAAGATTATTTTGTTTTCTCTTTTCAAGTCCCTAGCTTTCTTATATAAAAAACTATAATAATTTGTAAGGTATTCATTAATAAAAATTGGTTGCTTACTATTATTACCAAGAATCATACCAGCATGCATGTAGATTTTATTTTTTTTCTGAATCTTACAGCAATCTGTGATGTTTTGTTCATAAATTCAATGATTATTGCTGCTGGAACAGCCGATTCAATATTTTTAGCATTATTTTTTCTAAAGATTTCTTTAATGCAATAATTTTTGGGATCTAAATTTAAATTTTTTAGTAAATTATCACCAATACTATGTAAGTTTTCATTTTCATTTTTCGGAACACCATACACTTGTATATAGTTTCTTAATTTCGATTGATTATTTTTATGCACTTTTGATTCGAGTGAATTTATTTTTGATTTTAACACATCAATTTCATTCTTAAGATTTAAATTGTCACTAATTAAATTTTCAGTAATGTTTTTGTAATCATCAATAGTTTTTTTTAAATGTTTTACATCGTTTTCCAAAGATTCATTTTTTGCAATAATTAAATCTAATTTTTCACTTAGTGATTTCAGACTATATTCATTGTCTTGTTCTATTTTGGAGGTATTATGTTTTGTTAAATTATTAGCACTATTCTTATTGCTATTATTATTATTAACATTTTGTGTAATATTGTTTTCGAAAGCACTATTATTGAATAAAATTGTACTCCGTCGACGGTCGCGAGATGCCCTACATTTTACACAAAACCAAATTTGTTTATCTCTCTTAATTTCCGAATATTTCTGATTGCTTAATCCACTACAATTTTTATGAAAAATTTTATTACAGTCCCCGTCACAAATTATAAAATTATTCCCATTATTAAGAAATATACCAACTCTCAATATTAAAATTTATCAAACTATTAATTGCAATAACGCACTATATCCCAAATAATACCCAAATAAATAATATTTTTTATAGTAACAACGGTATAACTCAGATAAAGACTGTTGTGATCAGTAAAGTTTTGAAATGAACAGCGTCATAACTCAAAAAAGTACATAAAATTATAATAAAAGCAATACTTACGTTGACTGCAATGAAGAACTAACCTGAAATGTACCACTTTTTACTTAAATATTTAACCTTTTTACTGGCACAACTAAAAATAGATCAATGTTGAACTAAAATTTCCGAGAGATCCAAGTTATGCCAAAACGATAATTTTTCTCTCACGGTTTCAATTTGAAAGCTACAACTTAGTTGCTTTGCTATATAATAGAGAATAAAATAATAAATTTTTCTATATTTATAACTCAAAACTCGAATTTTTTCAGTTATGCCGTTGTTGTTTTAAACAAGCGATTTGTTCGCACACATATCAATTAACTGCAATTGCATATCCGAAGATCAAGTTCTACGTCGAAAGCAAATGGACAAGAAACTAGAGATGTTTTATGCTCTATTTTTCTAAAATCTTGAAAACGACATGAAAACTCTTCATGTAAATCAGTTAATGCACTGTATTTGTCCAAATCATAATTAGCTGTAATTTTGGATCTTATATTCATAGTTAGGAAATGGTTGAAATTTTCAAAATTGCAAGTTTTTTGAAAAAATTAATAATTTTGTGCTTAATTATTGTACATTTCATGTTGTGGTTTACATTATTATACATTTCACGTATAAATAATTTTTTTCCTTGGATTTTTAAATTAAGATCGATCAAATGTTCCATTATATCAATAGCAAAGGTAAAATCGTTTAACCACTGTTCATAATATTATCTTTCATTTCTAAAAACATATTAATTTCATCTAATTTCAGCTAAAAAAAATAGGGCTAATATATTCAATTATTTTATTTTGGTTGGCCAATTATCGAACGACAGGCTGCCTTTTGCCCACTACTGATGCAGACTGTAGATTAATTATTTCTATTATTATTTTTATTACTATTCGAAGTCAAATTTGCGAAGAGTCTGCAAGATAGAAAATTTCTTTTATTATTATTAATATATTTTAATCTGCTTATCATTTTACAGATTGCTAAACCAGCTACAATACAGCATTAATATTGTGTTAGTTGGGACCAATAATATGTATCTAATTTATCAGTTACATAAGATTAAGAAAATATGAAATAAATATCACTTTAACCAATTTTGATAAAATAATAATAAAACTGTACAACACAAATTTATAACTAGCTTCTGATGGTTAATATTATTATGAAATAAGACTGAGTGACCCCCTATAACTTTTAATACAATCAGTTGGTGTTTTAACAAAATAATATTCAAATACTTTATGGTGCAGACAATTCCATTTAAAAATCCCATTTATTCTCATAAAAGTCAATGAAATAATTGTTTCCAGAAAAAAAATTTTATGTAGCTATACCTAACAACATACATTTATTATTTTAGAAAATGCATAGTGATGACAATTTGTATGAAAGAAAAAAATACAATAAGAAGCAAACGTCAACGAATCATTTTCTTTGTCTAGTGCGATAATTATAAAAAATGAGTTTTACCAAAATAGCAAAACATAATAATATTTCAGTAAAGTAATAATGAAATTCAGTATTAAAAATTATCCTTTATAAAAAATGAAATAAAAACAAATAATAATAATAATAATATCTTTTAAAAAATTCTATACATTTTAAATTTTTATCCTTAAAAATGGTTCATCAGTTTCTAAAAGTCTTTTTACTGGATTGAATGCAATTCAGAGTACTAGGTAGCTATATACCATTGAAGACCAGCAAATCAAGTTAAGAAAATTTTCATTCTACTTTACAGTACCTATTACTTGACTATAAAAGTAATATAATACACACACAGACATACATATATATATAAGTATGCTTAAAAAAAAAAAAAAGAAAATGATTAATTATCCTTAGAGCTAAGATGACAAATGAAATCAGAAGACTCAACAAATTTATCAAGTCAAATTGGATGATAAAAATTTGTGTTTGGATATTCATCACATTATTAAGCTATGACAAGAAGAAGAGAAAGAAAATAATTTTCTTCTTCTATCTTTTGTTTTTTTTTTTTTGTTTTTATAAGGAACTGTCGTCTTTTTTTTTATATAATGATTCCTTATTTTATAAATTCAAGTCTTATTCTTTTATAAATATGCTGCATAATAATGGAAAATATTTTCATTGAATATGTTAGGTAGGTACAATCCGCTATTCATTTTCATTATCTTTTCCGCAATGAATTTGTAGACTTAAAAATTTCGTTGTATTTTTGTCCAAATTCCAAATTTTTTCCAAAACAAAGAAAATAAAAATTTATAATCAAAATTAATAAAAAAAAAATTTAAGGTATAGAAAAAGGAAATTCCTAAGTTCTACTTACTAAATCAAAAACTCTTTCCAAAATGAATAATGATTTGAGGCTTGAAGGGTTTATGAAATGGATTCGATTGTTGTGTATTAGTTTGAATACGAGTAGACAAAAAGAAAAAAAAAATGCAATTTTTCAACATAGATTAAAATCAAAATTTTATTTAAATTTGAATGAGGGGGTTAGATTATTCTATTTAGCTACAGTGAAGTTCAAAAGAGAATGAACAGGAGGAATCATATTTCGTTTTCGAATTGTTTTAGCTTGGGGCAGCGACAGTTCAAATATTGAAATTTTCAATTGTTCTGAAAATAGAAGAAATATTTATAAGATTTTAAGATTTAAGATTTAAAATTCATTTATTTTCTTAAATATAAAATTTTTTACAAACTACATCAAATTAAAATTGAGTATTATCAAAACTTAAAGCTCTTAAATCTAATAAACTAATATAATAAATTCAATAAAATTAATAAAAGTAAAAAAAACTATAGTTTATTAAAATAGTTAATAGGAACAAAAATAATAATATAAAATTCAATAAGAAATAATTTTATACTTCTACTAACTTGTTTTCGGCCTGTCCCAAAATTATTTTCCACTAAAGGCGATTACGAACAGAGTAGAAAGTGTCTAATTTTTCAGATCTCTTACACTTAATATACCTAAATTAATTATGGGTAAACAAAATTAAGACTTGCTATGCAAATTTCTAACCAAATTTTACCAAGAAAGCATATAAGAAGTCTAATTAGAATTCACAATTAATATTTTACATTATTCGCCCGCTCCTAATAAAAAATTAATAAAAAATCGCACTCAATTTCAATATGAATATTGTTTTTCATTTTTTCTATTTATTCTTGGCACTATAATATTTTTTTTATTGGTTTATCTTGGACAAGAACCGCAGAATGTAATAATTTATTTAAAAAAAAAAACAAAAATGAAATTTAAATTTAATTCTGGAGATCGATGAGTTGCGGTAATTTGATAAATTCAAAATTTTTGTATGGTGAGATGTAAGTGTATTCAGGGGGTTGAATTTTAAATTGAAATTTCTAAATGAAAATTGAACAAATATTTGTTTTGAAATATTTGATTTGAAAAAATATTTAGCTGCGCTACGTTTCCTTTTATGTATTATATCATTTAAAAGAATAATATTAAAACTCGGTTGGGATTTGTTTCCGATATTTGTACCGTATTTTTATTCAATTAACAGATTTAATATAATAATTACAAAACAACACATCCAACAGTGTTTTTTATTCTGCGGGATGCTATTTCATCTTTTATAGTGGTTCGTACACAAATTTCAATTATAAAGTCTCATTTTATAATAATTGGGAAGAAAATATTTTTATTTTACATTATTTTATTTATTTTCCTCAAAATCAGCTCTAATTCACACGCTAGGTGGCGCAGTAAGTATAGCGCCTGCCTTTCAACCGAAAGGTCCCAGGTTCGATTCCCGATGAAGCAAAAAAACAAAAGAAATGCTTTATGGATTTTTCGACCTGGTCCAGTAGCCTTTGTCATTGGGATATAATAAATGGCCAAAAATAATTCTAAAAGAGTATAATCTGGTAACAAATTAAATAAAAATTAATCTATTCTATTTAAGAAGGCTTAGTTCCTGACAATAGCAGTAGTTTTCCACATTTAATGAGTTGATAAGCCAGTAATTTGTTAAATAAATACTCGAAATATCGTAGATTGTAGTGTAAAATTGCAATACCGTACTTTAAGCACGTGATTCTACCTAAGGTACTGTAGAGTGTAAAAAAAATAAAAATAAAATATTCATTCGAGGTTTAAGATTATGTTCCTCTGAGATTGAAAGCCTGTCAAATGACAAACAACACAAATCAATCTTGTATTACCTAATTTGGGAAAGTTCAGACTGCACTTCTCCATTTGATATATTCTGCAATTGACTGTTTAGTTACTGGGCTGTGACGATAACCAGAAAATGGTATTTGGCATTTCCTACAAAACTAAATAATTGCGTTATTAACATTTAAGAAAATTAAAATTCCAGGTCTATGGAAACCTTAACCGACGTGGAGGGGATCTTATAATGTTCTAGACTGGTGTTAGAATCCACAAGAAAAGTAATAAAAAAAGTCAACGCAATAGAATGGTAGGATTCATTAAAAAGACACAGTTTTTAGTAGGAAAGTCAGATCGATCAAAATTTGAGCTTGTAAAAGTTGCTTCTTTTTTGTTAAAATTGCAAGAGTAAAGACATATCGTCGCTACAATAAGTTATCTAAAAATAAATTCTTCTGGACAGAAAATAAAAATTATATTATGGTGAAAATACAAATCTTTAAAAAAAGACGCGCATTGCCTATGCCTATTTATTTTTTATAAATTTGATATTGAAAAGATGTTTTAGATAAAGCTTAGGCTTAGAAAATAATGTATAGATTAGAATTGAAATTGAAACAGAGGTTCTGTAGTCCGGGGTATGTTCCATGGATGAGGTTATCGGAAAATGATGATGATGATAAAGGTTCTACAGTCATTTCATCAAAAAAGAAGTAAATCTTCAATCAATTAAAGCGGCTGCGGTAACAAGGTAGATATGATCTAAAGAAACCATAAAACCAGTTATTAACAGCACATTTCGAATTTATAAAGCGCTTGCGTATGCTTTATAAATTCAAGATTAACACAGTTGACACTCTTGGTTTTGTTTGATGATATGGTAATTTCTACGCCAGAAGAAATGGCGAGATACAAGCTCAAACTGCTAAGAACATAATTGAAATGTAAACAATGCTTCAAAAATTTGGTTATACTAGATTCGATAATAAATCAGAGTAAGACGTAAGAAAGATATGTAAAATTTAAAAATATGCCAAATGTAGAATAACTAGAAGAAAACGAATAGATCACATGACACATTGACTGAACTTTAAGGTTTGTGTTCGAATAAATCGTACTAACTAGTATTAAAAAAAAAATGCTAAATAGTTTTTGAAAAACTACCACGACTGTAAGCTATTTGTTAATAATTTGGCAAATTAGTCTTATATTTAATTAGGAAGATTTTTTTTTTTTTGCGGGGATTGGTGAGAATCTTCATAGACACAATGAGTGCAGTGTTCCATTCTCTGTCAATTTTTTCTGACTAACCCACAACCCTCCCATTAAAACTAGTGCGATACCATTAATTTATTTCTAGTGTTATTTGCTTTTCTTCTTTAAGTTTGTTTCTTTAAAATTGTTTACGAAATTCTATCGTATTAAATTTAGTGGCTTAGTTCTTTTAAGTCTGTTGATGTTTTTTTGATTATCTAGCAGTTGAGTGGCCTCAACGTTAAGTTGACCCTCCAGATGAACCAATTAGTTTGATGCATATCTTTTTATTTCATTTTCTATGCAAGGAATTTACCATGTTGGGGTAGACTTTATTTTGGAATTAAGAAGATCGAAAATACTTTGAACATGTTGAAATTACGTGAATAATTATATTTGATTTGATAATTTTAAAATAATATTATTTTGTAAGCATAATTATATATAGTGTAAGAATTTTGTTTAGTTTTTACAACTCACATATGAATTACTGTTAAATCAAATCGGCATTAAAAATTCAGATAACAATAAGTCTATTTGCGGCTGCTGTTATACAGCGGAAGGATAGATCCCTTTCCGAACTTACATAATCTAATCTAATCTAAATTCAAACTTGGAGCTGTCTAGGTAATCAAACACTACAGTACTTATTAATAAGTACCAGTATTGTTGGATATAACGAAACACTTCTTTCACTAGATAATATTTATTTTATTATCCATGTTCAATAAATTTTGATTCTCACTGTATTTTATACGTATAACATATTTATTTATTTATTTTTTATATATATATATTTCTAGATTAATATTAAATTATTTGAAGATGATTAATTGTTTTGAAGAATAAAATATAAAAAAAAAATTACTATATCTTACTTTTAGAATATTATTATGAAAATGTTTAGAATTTAAAGAGATAAATTCCAAGGATGCATCCAAATTATCATTGGTAATAGAGTCACGAATATAAAAAAGAAAAATTGAAGACTTCTTTTTTACAAAGTTTTTTAAATTCTAGAAGGAGTATATTGGTACCGTGAACACTTTGTTACTAATTTTCCTGTAAATTTAACTTCTTGTTTTTCTTTAATTCAAACAAATCGTTTTTTTTCTTTAAAAACATCGTAACTGAATTTTTGGCTTACAAAATTATTCAATTTAAATTGAATAAAAATTTAAAGGCAAAATAAATTTGGATTATAAATGATAGTGCCATATGGTGGTAAATTAAGAGAAAACTATGAAGAAGCAAATTAGGAATAACTATCGTGTAATCCGATATTATTAATTTTTTTTGAAACCCTGTAAACAGCTTTCCATATGTCGAAAAAGCAAGTAAATTTTATCCTAATAGAAAGATGGAAGACCGAAATGCTTTGTGCTGCTTTGTGAAGAACGAAATGCTTTGTGTTGTGCTGTGTTGATTGAAAATGAATTGGACCATGTATAATAAATTGAGATAAGTATGTTTTTCCAGGTATTTACTAGTAGATGTGAGCTTTGCGATTATGTGATAATTTGACATTTTGGTCCGGCTTTGATAAATATGGTGTGTACAATATTTAATTATTATTAAGGTGGCATGATAAAATTTTACAATAGTATTAAAAAACAGAAAACAGGCTTCCAACCAAGAGTAAATGCATGCAATGATAGACAAGGTAATACGCTATCAGAAAATGATGACATTATGATTAGATGGTATGAATATTTCAATGAACTATTAAATATAAGAAACGAGGAACAACAGGGGCAGCAGATTACAATGCATACAGCAGAGCCATTAATTATGACACCTTCATATGAAGAAGTTAAACAATATATAATAAAAGAATAAATATAAATTATATATAAATTATATATAAATTAAAGAATGGACTCTGGATCTGGAGAAGATAAGCTAACAGCTGAGCTTCTAAAAGAAATTTCTGCATAAAAAGATACATATTTTAATATGTACAATATGGGTGCAAGAAAATATTCCGGAAGGTTGGGCTAATCTGTCAAATTCACAAAAAAGGAGACAAAATGACATACACCAACTACAGGGGGATAACGTTACTAAGCTGTGCTTACAAAATATTATCCAATGTCATATACTCCAGATTAGCCTACTTTACTGAAGAAATACTGGGAGAGTACCAATGCGGATTCTGAAGCCAAACATCAACGATTGACCAGATATTCATCATGAAGCAAAGCATGGAGAAATGTTATGAAAACGACATAAATCTTCACATGCTTTTCATAGATTTCAAGCAAGAATTTGACAGAATAAATAGAGACATAATTTTAACAGCTCTTAGACATTTGGAAATACCTCAGAAATTGTCAAACCTAGCCATAATGACAATACATGAATCAAAATCTAAAATTGTAATACAAAACCAAATAACCCTTGAATTTAAAATAGAAACGGAAGTAAGACAAGGAGATGCCTTATCCGCATTATTATTTAACTTAAAGATAATATTACGCCATAGGAAAATTACAAAAGAAAGGCAGTATATTCAATATGACAATCCAAATAGCATATGCGGATGACATAGTAATCATGGCAAAAAATTACAGATATATGGCAAAAGTATTTCTACAACTAGAAGAGGACACACAAAAAGTAGGCTTAAAAATGAACAAAATATCTAAAAATGTCAAGAAATGAACAGATAAGAAATAATCAAAATATAACCATTGGAGAGTACAACTTTGAAGGAGTTACAAGCTTTACATACCTCGGAGCAACAGTAAGAAGTGATAATAGTATGCAATGCTGTATTCATAATAGAATTCAGGCCGGAAATAGATGCTACTATGCAAACAGAAAGTTGCTTCAATCAAAATTAATATCAAGAATGGTCAAAATGACGATATATAAACTCTCATACGACCCATAGTGACGTATGGGTGCGAGGTATGGCCTGTGAACGTGAGGCATTGATAAAAGCGCAGATAGGTTTCACTAATTCAATTTTACATTTTTTTTACCATATTCGTTTGAATACCAGCAACGCCAGAACTGTTAGTGTTGTTTAGGTGGTTTATAATTGCTAACGTTTTAGCCTCAGTAATTTTCTTAAAATAGAATCTACTATTTGTTCTATCTGCCGACTTGTAAATTGTTAAGAAGTTTTTTGCCATATGACTTCTTACATTACAATATAGATTATTGAATAGATTATAGATTTGAATAGAGTACATATTATTATTGAATTTTAACCTGTTGAACTATGATATAAGTATATTCATCATATTTGTTGAACAAAGTAGAGGTCTAACTATTAAAATGACTCAGATTATATCAGAAATATAAACACCTTTTTGGTGTTACCAAAAATATTAAATTCTTAGATTTATTTTCTAAGAACTTTTAATTTTACCACTAAGTACAAAATCAGACAAAACTAGGCAAGAACGAACCAACCTGTATTATTACTAATACACACAGTAAATTGCATAAGAGTGTATTAATTTAAACATTTTTAAAATTTTCACTATTCTGAAATATACAGATATCTTTGGAATTGGAACCAACTTCAAATTTGATGCAACAATTAGAATAATTCACTTTAATTAAGGTGAAACAACAGCAAAAATTAAACAAAATTGAAAATAAAAATTTAAAACCTATAATAAAAAATATTTGATATTATAGAAAAATGAATTTGTTATGAACCGAAACATTTAAATAGTACATAGTTAGGTAGGTACGATGTTAAATTTTAATATAAATAAAATACTCATACCTGTATGAACGTATACCTATTTCCTAATTTAACCTCGAAAATATTCGCTTTTATTTTTCAAATAATAAAAAAATATCTACACAAAAAAAAACAAAAATTATAAAATAGAATAGAAAAAAAAAATTCATTTGTTTTCCTGTACTATTCTCTACTGTCTGTCTGGAATGTCTGGCATTATGTCTAATTCATTTCTTTTCTTTTTTTTTTTGCAAAATATAACTTTTGTATATTATCTCCTTACAGTGGCATGACGTTTAGATTCTCATATCTTTTCATTCAATGTTTGTTTTTTACCTATTAAATTTTTTTTTACCGTTATTTTTATTTAGCATTTCAATTTATTTTAAAAAAAAAACACAGACAAAGAAAAATATTTTTCCGACTTGAAATATTTATATTAAGGTCATTTCACATTATATTGGGCATGTGTATATGCTTCTTGAGTGACTTCAATGTTTATGCAAAATTTTTATTTGTAATTTTTTTATGTTATATTCTAAAAGGTAAAAAACGGTACAATAATGTTAAAATTGCGGTAAAAAATACTTCAAAATAACTGATGTTTCTGAATATTTCAACGTTATTTGGGATCATAGATTTTCGGCATAGGTCGGAGCGTAATAATTTTTTGATATATCTCTTCTGTTCTACTTAGTTGTTATACTCGTCACCTAGAATAGATTTACAATCTAGAAATTTATTTCGAATTGTAATTGCCATTTACGTTGGATCCCGTTTTTATCTATTGTCCTTCTGATTAGTGTTGTAGATACGCGTTATGCGATTTAATTTTAATTTTAATAGTAAGATCTTCTTATTATGTTACAGCACCCAAAACTCAGTTTCTTCATTTCACAATTTTTACAAGCAATAGATGTACTTAAGTACTCTAGTACATTTTTTGCACATAATATGTAGTGGAATTACTCAGGATTGTAATCTAGCCATAGACAGTAGGGTAGTTATTTTTTTGTTTTTGTAACGGATTTGAAACATCGAGCATAAAATCGCTAAATTCTTCAATTCGGCGAGGAATGCGACACGCAACAAATATCCATCTCCACACAGTAAATATACCGAAGTGGTTCAACATTGATTATGTGAATTGTTTTATAGTTAGAACATCTACAATCTGAAATTGTATTCCATTACGGTTTGTTTTGCTACGTATTTGATTTACAAAAAATTTAAACGAACATCAGAAACACTGTTCGCAATTCATTCTTCTTTTCTTTTTTCGCAAGCTAGTCCCTCTCTATTTCGTAGTCAATGGTACAAAACTATAAAGGTTTTTTACCTTCTCTAAAGTTTTCTAATACTAGTTTAGTTTAGTTTTGTTATCCATAAATTTGTACGCCATATTGTGTCCAGACGAGATTAGAAATTTGGTTGTGTTCTAGCAACTTTCTATTTATAGATAGAAAATGTTCTTATGTTTCAACTCATGTTCTTTCCATCTGAATTTTATATCTGGTGTTATACACATTAGCAATATTTAACAGTATTCTTACAAGAAATACAATAGGTCGTTTTGTTGAACACGTGACGGGTTTTGTAATATTTATTTTTTAATCATTTTTCTCGTGGACTTGTCTGTATTTGTTTGAGGTGCAAACCTGAATGCATTGGCATTAACGTCAAAGTTCACCAACACCTAAAATGACCATGTTAAGTACATTTCAAGTAAAAGCAATAAAGCATTTATGGCCGCCAGAAACCTCTTCTATGATAAAAGAATAAACTCTAGAGTTAAAGTAATAGCGTATCAAGCACTTCTTAGACCAATAATATCATATGCTACTCGTGTTTGGTTTAATATAAGATCAAGCACAATGGTGCTTATTAGAAAATCCGAAAGAAAATGCATTAGAGTCTGCATCAACAGAACAAGAAAACCAGAGAGTCTAATTTTCAACATTTTTATTCCAACAAAATAATATATAATGAGGTTAACATAATTATAGATTTGATAATTTTTTCATAAAATTAATACTCAATCACCTAGATAAAGCTCTCAAAATAGAAGAAAATTGTCTTTTGTCAAAAATCTACTATCATAATTACGAATATATAAAAAATAGTTTAAATACAGGATTCGTTGCCCCTGAATTTTTTTTTATATACTTAGACTCTAATGGATATATACAAGATCAAAATCATGTCCCCATATTATTTTACTATAATATATTTACTATAATAGATAATTGATTACAACCCTAGAAATTGAGATTATACTATACTAAAATTTGATAGACATATACCACAGAGAGACAAAAGAGTAAATAGAAATTATTGGTGGTTAGAAAACACCTATTTACATTAGATTAAAATTAGATTTACTTAGGATAGGTGGAATAAGGTAGATTATATTTTAAATAGTATTAGAGATATTGCTATGAAATTGATAAGGCGTATAATTGTAATCGTTACATAATATTTTTCAATTCATTCATTCATTTATTCATTTATACTGTACTCAAAAAAGCTAACAAGCTCGTATAGAGTTTTACATATTTCTAAAGTTAAATAATATATTATAACTAAACTGTGTATCAGTGCAACAATATTTACAATTCTATTAATAAAATTATTCTTATACTACTACGTCGGCTGACTTCTATTTTGCTCCATATGCCATTTTTGGATTTTTTAACCTAAGAGTTGATTTATGGGCTTTAAATGGCGCTCTTTTCAATGTGCTTATCCGTTTTATCGTATCTATTTTCAGTGCTGAGATACTCAGTGTCGCTTTTGCTCCATAATCCTCATTTTACAAGTTTGTTCGTTCATCATTGCTCCATACGCCAATTTTTTGCAATTTTTTGGCGTATGAAGCAAATTTTGTAGGAAAATATTGTTGCTTTTTTTTTTAATTTTACAATGCTCCATATGAATTGCCTTACGACATAGAGCAAAATAGAACTTACTTTTAAAAAAATTTTTTTTGCTCCATTTATATTAACTAATCGGATTTACTGGGTAGTGAAGCAAATATTCTCACAAAATAAAAAAATTCTTGTTGCCTCATGAATGAACACATATTATTCTACTTGTTAATTTTTACATTGTAGTTTTCTATGCACATAGAGCACAATTGAGAATTTTTTTACTCTCTTTTGCTCTATATACATTAAAAAAAGAATGGTCAAAAAGATCATAGTAAAATTGATCAGTTTGTGTTTTGTATTTTGTAAGTGTAAGATGCTTCGCGGATAATTTAATTAAATCAAATGTCATCATCAATTCCCTTTGGTCCAGAAAATATTTTAGAGTAAGAAAGTCATATTTGAGTTGTTATTAAATAGTTTAAGTTTTTAAATAAATTTAATTATTTAGAATGGAAAAAATTTGATAAAAATCGCTTTGCCAGATTTTATTTTATTTACGTTTAAACTTTGTTTTTCGCTTTTCTCAACTTTAGGTTTTTGGCGTATGGAGCAAGATAGAACTAAGCCGACGTAATATCAATTAGAAAACTTTATGCAATAATTATTAAACTATTCATCAAATTAAAAAAAAAAATAATTAAATAAAAAGTAATAAACAATAATGAAGTCAACGCAAGTTAGTGCAACGCTGTAAGTCCAAAATAGATTTAGCATTTTCCCAACAGAGCTCCTAATTCTTGTTAAATTCAGTAAAAATTCTCACTCGTTATTTTGTGCAAGCCACGAACTAATTTTGCTTTGCAATTTTTACTTTGCTTCGTCTCTGATAAATTCGGAAGGAGTAAAAAGCCGGAAAGCAATTTCTCTTCTTTAAAAAAAAGATTTCTTTTACTGAAATATAAAAGGATATACGAAATTATGTATTTTTCAAGAATACAGAGTGTATAGCGAGCATTCAAGGTATAAAAAAATTCAAAATATTGAAAAGTAAGGATGAACATTTTTTACTTTGTTTTTTTGTTTTTTGTTTTTCACTTTTCTTTTATAAGTTCAACCAAAGTTTTTCCTAAACAAGTTGCTGTTCTTTCCCCAGCGTTTTGTTTGATTGTTTTTATTTGTGTTTTTTTTTTTTTTATATTGCAAATCGCTCATAGATTTGTTTTATTGTGATTTTGTTTTTCTTTTTTATTATTTTTAAGGATACCATCTTTTGTATCGTTGCATGTATTTCAAAAGCAATGGCAACATCGTTTTATGTTGAACAGTTAACAGATGATGAGCGAACAAAGTTTTTAATTTTTTATTTGTGTTTGTGAAGGCGATAAGAAAAAATAACGGACAGCAAAAAAAAAAAAAAATGTTTTTCTATTATTTGACTTGAAAATTTTTAGAATTTTATTTTTTCTGAGTTTTTTTCTTTTATTTTCTCTGTTTTTCTGCTTTTAATTTCTTGCAAACAATTTTTTTTTTCTGTCTGGAAAATTCAAGATACGTTGTATTATTTTTAAATATTTTTTTTTTTATTATTATTATTTTATTTTGAATATTTACAGATAACATTAAAAATTTAACTCGAAGCCGATTCGAAAGTCACTGATTTTCACTAAACAATCTGAATATTGCAATGGTGTTGCACAACATTGTTTTTCATGTAAGTTATTTGAATAAAAAATTTTAAATCACAATGAAAATTACCTCCAGACTAACTCAATTTCCAAGAATTTTGTATATACCTCTTCAATATTTACCAAAATATTTTTACAGAATTTTTTGTTCTTGGAAACAAAAATATTTTCAGAATTTTAATAAAACTAATTTTATTTTTCTTAGGCAAATACTCAGAAATTTAATAAATTTTATTCTTTTACAGTTATGTTTGCTAAACTTTAAATATAAAAAAATTATTGAAATTGTTTTTTTTTTTTTTTTTTTTACAAAAGATGGAATTTTGAAAAACAATAATATTAAATCTCCAATATAGACACAATAATTTAAAAATTTAAATAAAATCAAAAATACGATCATAGCACAGAAGAGACCCATAGTTCCAGATAAAGCGAATACCTAAAATGCATTTTAGAACAATTGTCTTGCATAGCCAATAATAACTAGCACCAAAATTGTGTACACCTACATTAGATGCTCTAACAACAATAAGCTCGGCAGCGGAATCAGTATCACATGTGACTGGTGAGGTCTGGATTTGTGGCAGTAATGGAATTAAAGTTGGCTTCAATCCAAGTTTGACTTTGTGTATTAACGGCACAGTTAATTGACTTAAAATATGTTCTTGATCCAACTTCTGGCAAATGGGGCGATATGTGAAATTGTAGATATAAAAATATTGACTTTTCTCTTAATTTAATGAGTCTACTAGCGCAATTTTTCGGGGATTCAGAGGGAAATGTTGTATCGGCGTAAGACCGATCATATCAAAAGGATAGCTGAAATTCATAGGTTTCCAAAAATATATACCTTTAGTGGAAGAACTATTTTTTCTTCAGAAGATTGTTATTTAGTAAAAGGCAAATTCCTAGTTTTATATAGAAAAACAGTAACAGTTTAATAAATGTTTATATCTTCTAAACTATTCAACGTAGGCATAGAGTATGTATATATAAGTTATAGAACAAGAAGAGACCTTTCCAACAATATATAATTATTGTGGTAGCTTAATGGTAAAATCTTGAGGTATTTGGTTCTTTAAGAAAGAAAACAAAGATTGATTTTTTTTCAAAATTTTCTATTTTGAATTACAATATCTCCACAACGGCAGCGCCGATAATCATCAAACAAATGTTAAAATGTACTCCATACCATGCGCTCCAATACATAACTATATATATATATATATATATATATATATACATATCTAATAGATCAACCGATATAACGGTTTTTATACAAAAACATCAAAACAACAAGGATACTTTCAAATGTCCTTTTCGTCCTTAAAGGATAAAATGCGCCACTAAAGATATATTATATTTTTGGAAAGCTAAAAATTCCAACTATCTTTTGGATATGGTCGTTAAGTCCTACGCCGATACAACATTTCGCTCAGAAGAGCCAATTCTTCAAACAAGAGTTACGACTTACAGAAGATAATGTGTAATTTTTGGATTTTTTAAATTAAACCTTTTTCGTACACCAAATTCTGTTATCGGGGGCGGGTACGGTTTCAAAAAGAGTGACTCAATAATTAAATAAACAATTGCTAACTAAGTAGGGTTCGAATTGACGTTAATTACCTGAATGTTGTAATTTACTTATAGTGTTCTATATTTGATTTAGCAGACCGATACTATCCGTACCCGTATATGTAAATCGCTTCATATAATTTCGACGTCTTAATGTAGCCTTCCTTAGTAAATTTCAGTTTTCCCTACGACAAGTCTTGTACTTTTATTACAAAACTAACATGAATAATTCGTTGCCGCTTTTTTGCTCCCACTGTATTAATCTTATTGACCCATCAGTAATAGAATTGACTGAAGAAAGAGTGAGCTGGAATAAGCTTTATAACCGTTAAAGCATTTTTTATTCTATTTCATATGAAAGATTTGAATCAGTTACAAGAATGCTTGTACCCCCAATAATTGAGTTTTAAAATATAATCTTCGACCTGTTAAAATAAAAGTGAATGTATGGTTTTGATTTTACTTAGTTTTTTAAAAATTTTTTAATTGATTGATCATGTTTTTTATATTGAGCTCGCCGATGATTAACGCTGTCGTGGCTTACTTATCCCTATCGATAATAATAATATTACACAAAAAATATAGCAAGCTTTACACTTCTGATGTCTTTCAAAATATAACTTTTTATGGCCAGTTTAATCAGTCATGATTAGATCACAATAGTTAATTGGGGCTTAAAAAACTGAGTCGAGTTTAACACTTCAAAAACTACAAAGAGCTGTACTATTTCCAGAAATTTTTTTCATTTTTTGATCTTGATCTTTTGTTTCAGAAAGATAAGCTTTAGCGATTTGAAATTTTCTGTGACGTCTTGAAAATCTATAAAACTTTCATGCGACCCGAAATGGAATACAATTTTCAACTATGGGCCTATTCGTTTTATCCATGACACAAATGTCACTCCTCGTTTTGCTTTTACTGAACATCGTCGTTTATTCAGCGATCTCTCAATTTTTTATATACATATTTCATAGGTCCGGGCTCATGCTCAGTGGAAATTAAATCTGTATTACATGCATTTTAGCTCTAAGCTAAGCAATATAGATGTAGGAGTACTAGAACAGAGCATTATGGGTCCCATCCTATATTTACTCTACACCAGTGATATACCAGAACTAGAAGAAAGCTACTTTTGTAGATGATACTGCAGTATTAGCGGCTGGTAATAATATAAACGAAGCAACAAATAAATTGCAACAAGCAAACAACAAAATCTCCTTATGGTGCAAAAGGTGGAGAGTTAAATTAAGCGAATCAAAATCCACACATGTTAATTTTACAAACAAAATAATAGAGTCACCCACACGGTTACAATAAAAATGTCGTCATACCATATCAAAATTCCGCAAAAAAACTTAGTACGACACTTGATGCAAAGCTCAGATGGAAAGAACATGTTAAGAAAAAAAACAAGAGTTAGAACTGAAATACAACCAGTTGTATTGGCTAATTGGGCGAACATCTTCGCTTTCAACATGTAATAAAGTTTTGATTTACAATGAAATATTAAAGCCAATCTGGACATACGGTATTCAAATATGGGGTTGTGCTAAACTACTTCATATTCAAAATATCCAAACGTTCCAAAACAAAGTGTTGCGCAACACTGTCAATGCTCCCTGCTATGTTCGAAATGCTGGCATTCATAGAGATCTTAAGATCCCTATCATAAAAGACGAAATAAAAAAACTGTCCATACGCCACAAAACTCGTCTTTCTCAACATATTAATACTGAAGTTTTACGCTTAGCTGACAGTCAAAACTTTATTAGACGTCTTAAACGGACGAAACCGTTCAAATGGTGTTAGGAAAAAATCTTTTATCTCTCAATAATTTCTAATGTGATTTTGATTGACCAAAGATATCTGAAGTAATATAGCCAAAACTATATTAATAGTTAGTCTAAAAGACAAGTTTTAATATAAACAAAAAGATAGTTTTTTTAATTCGTTAAAGTCGACACAGTCCTTCACTTCGTTCCCCCCCGGAAAATAGAACGATAAATGAAAACTCTTTTGATGATTTTCTTCTATCTGAAAAAAAACCTCCACTTTAGCGCTTCCCTTGTGAAACATGTAGGGCAGCATATGCTCATCTCTACATCGTAAGAATCCATAAATGGCAGAAGGCAAGTTATGGAAATTCGTTTATAACCGCAACATCTAGAATGTGGCACAAAATTCCATCTTGTGTGTTCCCCAAACGTGACCAATTCTATCTTTTATGACCTACATAAATTCAAAGCGAGCATTAACACCTGCGTCCTCTTCTCTTTTACCTTCTTCCGTTCCTAACTTTCCTTTCCCACCCTAGTCAAATATAGCAATCGGTATTGTGTGTTTTGGTTATCTATATAGAAAGAAAATTAATACATACCATTTTTCTATGTAGTTGTGAGCCCGCCTTACATTTGAAGTTTTATACACGCCCGAAAATTAAGTAATGTTTAAAAAAAATATATTGAGTTCATTTACGATCTGTTGTCATTTTAGAAATTACCTCCTGATTGCCAACAGAGAGAAAACTGCATATAAAAAGCATTGTGTACAATGGATTAAAATTTGTAGAAAGAGTAATTTGAAAAAAAAAACGAAAGTATTGATGGATGAATAGAACATTTTAAATTACCTTAAATAAATTTATAGTACAATATTAATAAATAAATTCTATGAAATAAGTAAAATCGAGTTTAATAATTATTAAAAATGTTTTTGAGTACAAATACTTATCAAAAATTAGATAATTTCAATAATACATCGATGTATAAAAAATTGAGTTTTATTGGCTTTTTTCGGTATTAGTTGCAGAATACAAATAAAACTGATTATTGGTTTATGATACCTCTTAACATTTGAAATATGATACAGCTTCAAATTCTATGTACGGTTTACTACAACTGAGGCTGTAGAAAGATTCAACATGATTCGATTTCGATTAGGTCTTGGAGATATAGCGTTCGTTGTCATACTTAATGAAATGTTATCAATTAGTTGACCCTTTGGGATTTTCTGAGATATTGATGATAAAACCATAAACTTATGTATAACAGGCAGCTGTTGGCCTGTCATATTTATCTTCTTGTTCATTGTGAGTACAAATACGTTTTACAGTAGCAAAAAAAGGCGCAAAGAAAAGAAAGGCGCTACATAAATGGTTTACAAATAAGACCCTTAAATTCAAAACGTAAAAGTGAATCGCCGGACATGGATCCTCCTGCTACATGTGTCGTTATCCAATACACTTTATTCTTCTGCAACTTGCTGTTTATCGACTTAACGGGGTTGGAAAGTGATCGTTCGTAAGGATTGCTAAGATTAACAAGAGTCACCAGGTGTTGACGAGAGTAGGGAAATAATTTGTGGAAAACTAACTAGCGTAAGCTAATCAAGTCACTCGTTAAACTGTCAAACTATTAAAATGGTAAACAAAATGTGAAATTTGTACTAAAAATATTAATATAAGAAGTGAAAAAGCATTGCATTGCAATGAACTGTTCAAAAACTGGTTCCAGCGAGGCTGCATTGGTATGCGCATTGCAGATTTCCATACCTATAACCTTGATTACAAAAAAACTAAAACTGTGATACTTGCAAATTGAACAACCAATAAAAGAAAAATAGTGGAGCACTCTCCTGGACCTAGCAGTGGATTTGACCGATTGATTCATTGGTGAATTGCATTTGAATTTGGAATTTGGTTTGATTGAAAATTCAATTGAATTTGGTGAATTTCAAAAAGAGATTAGAGAACTGAAAGGCTCTATTAATTCCCCTATTAGATGAAAATCTACAACTCAGAATCGAAAATGATGTCCTGCGCAGTTAGGTTAGAAACAATTTCTTAGAAATTGAATTAATGAAGCAAAAGAAGTACAATAAAATTATTGAAATAACTGGATTAACATAACTGTTGCCGAAAAAGTACTTGAACAATTAAAAGTTGAAGTGATAATAACATAAAGGAAATAAAAACAATAATGTTAGTAAATCCAGAAATATAGAAACCAAATAAATTATTATGAAAAAAAAAAAAACCTTAAACTGTATTGTACCAACAAAAGAACACCAGCAGGGATTCATATTCATTAATTAAAATATTACTCATTATTTGGGTATGCTTTTCAAGATAGTAAGAAACCTGAAAAGAAATCGTAAAATCAAGTTTACGTAAGGCAGCGTTTCCACATCAATATTCTTCAATATTTATTGACGATTTTAGATTGAAGAGGGAGAGACAACTACGCAAGCTTTGTATTTGGGGAGTTCTGAGCTGTTGAATTTGTATATTAAAATTCAACTTCACCACAAATAGAATATTCTAGCGGTGAAGTTTTGTACTATACAAGATTTTATTAATTTTATGTCAAAAATTGAGTAAATTAAAAAAATTATAGATGGCCATTCAGTTTTGAAGGTTATGTCGATAATTTTTGTTGCTAATAAAGTTCTAAAATATTATTCAAATTATAATAAATATTTTTATTCATATCAGGTTATTAACTACATTTCTTGCCAAACGAAAATGTTGTTTATATAAACTGATTATTTGAGTACTTCTCAATAACTTACATAATTTTTAATTTTTTGTATTTTGCTACATTGTTCTTCGATTGATGAATCAGACGAAGATGATGAGGAAAATGAAGAAGAATTTAGTAATGAACATTCATCAAAGCTGCTTGCATCTGATAAATTCTGTATAAATATCTCAGAAATAAGTTAACTCTATATTTATTAATTTCATAATTTACTTACATTGTACCCTTCCATAATAATATTAATATTTTTTTTCGTTAAACAACAGAAGAATTAAATTTTGTAAATTTTTTTTAATTACGCTTCAATTTATTTTTATTACTTTTAATTAAATTTTAATTTTCTAAATAAAAATAATTTTATACATAAAAAATTAAAAGTCAAACCCCTATAAATTTGGGGTTATGTTTTGCTCAAAATCTAACTTTTTTCGTTTTATTTACAAACTGCTCAGAAGCGCTTTTGAGTAGTTTGCTCAGCTAAAAAAAAAACGCAACTATTTTTTTTGGTTTGACTGTATTGCCATAAGCCATACATTGACCTGTAGAACATTTTTCCGTTTTTAAAAATTTGTACAGGTTTAGTGAATCATCACGTTCAATAACAGAGCAATTCAAATAAAATATCTCATGATTTTTATATTTTTTTTTGATCAACTGTTTTGATTAAACTTAAAGCAGTTTCACAATATTTTTTCTGATAAAATTTGTTTTCATATAGGTAACCTACTGGTTCCAAAATTTGATTATTTTCTAAATTAAGCTCATCTTGAATAAAGCAAATAGATGAATTTCAGAGTAAAAAATACTGTGCTTAAATCAGATCTAGCATTATCTATTTCATTGTTCTTAATGCAGGTATATTGTAATGAGTGTAACGTTATAGAATCCGACCGACTGATTTTGGTCAGTGCAACTAACTTAGAACAAGTATTTTCACTTTCATTTACATATTTGAGCCAAAATCCCAACTCAAGAAAATCATTCTAGTAACTTAAAGTGTATTGGTTCATGATAAAGTAAAGAAAGTGATAATATCCCAATAATCCTTTTATTGTATTTTACAAAATGGTATCCTAGAATTACCGACAAAAAAGTATAATCTCATCATTCACTTTTAAAATAAAAAAAAAAACGAGAAATAACGATTTAAGAGCTTGAAGTTTTTTCCAAAGTAGGTTCAATGAATCTAAAAGTATTTTGATTTTTAAGGATATTATAAAAAGACAAAAACAAAAAAAATAAACATTTTTTTTTTATTATAACAAAAAAAAAAGGACTAACGAGTATCGCAAAATAAAGGAAATAAAAGTTTATTGAATGGGGTTTTCGTGGTTTTGATTAAAATGATTGAAATTCATTGAAACAGTTGAAGAGCTCAATAATTCTGTAAATTATATACATATATTATATAATATAAATATATATATATATATAATATGTGTATATAGGTATTATGTTTTTGTTCTTTTATGTATTTTCATAATGTTTGTGTAGGAGTGTATTTTTTTTAGGGTACATAGTGTAATAACGATAAAAACAAAGTTCAATATAATTTGATTTGATTGGAAATTTGGTTATTCTCTTTGATTTGTTTTAATTTTTTTTTTTTGATTTTGTTATTGTTTTTATTATTGTTGAATATTTTTGTTTTAAGTTTGAAATTTAGTTATTTTGTTTTTTTTTTGTTGATTGGATATCATGTAACAAAATCTCAGATATTTCTATTCAAAAGGATTTTTACAAAGATTTTCGACTAACGTGAAAATATTTGTTGAATAAAAATGATTGAATCAATTGATTTGAATTTTGGACTTGAATCAATTTTGATCAAATTTTATGTAATTATTTTTTTTTTCGCTATAGCTTGCAGGATGAATCAGTTAAATTAAAATGAGTAATGAGAAAGCTTTCAAGGAATGAATAGTCATATTTTTTTTATTTGAAAAATGTTTGAATTTGTGTAGTGTGTGTGTATAATCTGAGGATATATTGTGATAGTGTATAGAGAAAGATATAATTGAAAATAATTCACTGGAAATAAAAAGATTTTCTACTTGAGTAATTTTAATTTATGTTTTTAAGAATTTTGCTTTACGTACTGGTAGTGTTGTTTCAAAAGAAGATATTTTAAATTTGATTTTGACCATTTTAAATTCCTTTTTTTTTGTAAATTTTCATTTTTAAAATTTTAGGAATAAAGGAAAAGAAATATTCTAGAATATTCCAAAAATAATTTTAGAACATATTTTGGTATTGAAAACTTTTATGTTATTAACAATTGGGATCACTTTGTTATATAGAATAAAATTATTCAAATATATTATAACTAGGGGCCCCTGTTGAGTAATTATAATTTAAGTTGAAACCAAATTTAAATTTTTTAAAAGAACAGCAATTTACGTACTGACATACACTTCTCACGTTATAGTAGAAACCACTCACTGTTTTCATAAAAATTTAGACGTTAGTAAGTTTTATTTGGGAAATATAAATACTGCTCCCTCATATACTGTTTCGTTTCGACATATTCCTATACTAAGTGGCATTTAATGGATAAAATTACTAAAAATAAAAAATGTTGTCATTAATGAGGTATATACCTACATATACATACTTTTAACCAAAACTATATGATTACTACAAATGACCAAAATATAGAAAACAATAATTTGAGACAGTTACTTAAAAAAGTTAATAGAATAAATTTCCTCTAATTATGTATGACAAATAATAAGATGTTGAATGACACAAAATGGCTATGTTTTATTTAAAGCTTGAATATTATTAAACCAAATAGAATTTTTTTTGACCCGTATGCGCATTTCGGTCGTATATACAACTTATTTACATATTAAGAGTTCATTAAGAAGAAACGAGATAAAATGAGAAAGTGCTTACTGCGCATCTCTTTAAATGCTTAGCTATTATAATTATAGATACTCTATTTTTGTTTTTGTTGTTTTTATATTCTTTTTATTTTAGAATAACTTGTTTTTTTGTTTTTATTTGACGTATTATTTAAACTAGTTAAATACCCGTTACTACGTAACTTTTTGCTACCGTTATATATCGTGAAAAATCAAAATCAGAGCATTCTAGGTTGTACTGCATTATAAATTATCAAAATCAAAAATTCCCCTATCAACAATATTTTATTAATATGTAATACTTTAGTTAAATTAGTAGATTAGCAGACAGACTATATAATTGGATTGATATAGATTGAAATATTATTATTCAACTAATATTTCATTAAAAACTATATTTCTAACAGTTCTATTCTCTTCGGTGACAATTTTCAAATGATTTATATTCCCAGTAGTGCGCGAAATCCCGACATATAGTTGTCCATGTGAAAAACCTGGTGCATCAAGTAAAATACCAACCTTATTGAGAGTTTGACCTTGCGATTTGTTGATGGTCATTGCAAAGGCAGCTCGGACGAGAAACTTGCGTCTTACTGTTTCTTTTTTTTATAAATTAGGAAAACCAAAAAATTAAAAACTACTGTTTTTTTTATTTTAAAATACAAAAGACTACAATATCAAAATATCAATAAATAGATATAGGATATATTCATATATTACATATAGGTACATTTATTATTTATCTACTAGCTTTGTAACCCGTCATAAATGACGGAAGCAAAATAAATCCTAGTTTCTTTTTTTCTTTCATTAGATTCTTTATTCCGAAATTACAGTACTTACGTTTATATCACTTTTTATTTATTTTTATTTATGTTTATATTGGCTTAACACTAATCTTTTTTTTTTTATATAACAGAAAAAGAAGTACCATACCAACAAATTTGTATAAAATGTTTGTATTTTTGTATGGTATACTCGTACTCATACTTCCATTTAGTTATAATTCGTTAGTTGGGTTCCATTTAGTATAAATTATACCGTATTAGCGTTATTGTGGCCTCTGGGAGAGCAAATTTAAAAATGGGATCTTATTTTCATATAAATTTTGTCTTTTGTATAATGTATAGGGATCTTATTTTGCTATATGAATAAACTGTTATTATGGTATTGTGTTATTTTTAAAAAAATATTCAAAATTTTGTATCTAAATTGGTAAAATTTACAAAAAATAGAAAAACATTTTCATCAATAATTTTCAATTTAAAAAAACAATGTTTTATTATCCGGCGTAGAAGTAGATTTAATTATCCTTCTCTACTTCTATCAAGTTCTATTGATTGAACAGTGAACCTGAACAGTGAAGTGAAAAGTGAACACTTAACACTGAAATAATATTTTTGGAATGGAGCATATAGAACATACAGAATACAGATACAGCAAATAATAAAAAAAAAACAAAAATAATTTTCTTTGAGTGAAGTGAGTTACGCACACAATAATGACAAAAATAAAAGGTAGAAGCAATAAAGTAGTAAAATGTATAATATTATACAATACAAATTTGCTGATACACATGTATATTATTGTGTATAATTTTAAGTAATAAGAATAACCTTTGAGTGAATTTGTTTTTTTTTGTGTTAAATGCTTTTGGTTATTATACCATTTTTTGGTTTTGCCTTTTGGTTATTATACCATATTAAACTATTGATTAAATTTCTATTAGTCCTTATTATTATAAATCAAAAAATTGTTTGTTTTATTTATATTATTATTATTATTTATTATTTTTCCTTATTATTTGCGAAGAAGACTAACATTAAATTAAAAAAATATAGTTCATGCAATCAATTTTTCCTGCAAATGTTCAGCATGGTAGACAGGGGTTAAAAAAAGCACCAAAGCAATTTGTATATATATGCATTTGTATACATATGCAATTTGTATATCTGTTGGAGCGTTCCGTCGAACTTACAAACATCCAGATAAATGCAGAATAATATATTATTTATCTATACAGTTTATTTTTTTTTTTTTTAAATAAAAAACACTAAAATATTTACACTAAAGTAAACTAATATAGCTATTGTTTTTTATTTAAAAAATTAGGTACTCACTATTAGGTACCGTTTAGACATCAAGATTTAGTTTGTACTATTGAAAGTTTGACTGTCCTGTAAACGTTGTTACACAAATTTTGACATCCTACTTTGTTTAATGAAAAAATAGAATATTAAATAAAACAATTCTCAGTAGATTGAACTAAAAAGGGGAAAGATTATGTACATAAATTATTATATAATATAAAGCCGCACACGCATCTACTATCAAAGGATAGTAGGTAAAGGATCCATTTATAAGAAAATGCACTGGAATAAAATTTTATATTTTGTTAAGGATTGGTTACCATTTTTCTAGTCGATTTCCAAAATTGTAAGAAATAGAAAGTAATAAGAATTTAATTTGTGAGAGAGAGATAAAAATTCAAAACACAAAGTGGGAAATAAATTATCGAACAAATATCGAGAAAAATGCATAGTAATAAGAAACATTATTTATTCAAATTTCCTTCCTATTTATAAATTCTAATATTATTAATAATTAATAAATTATCATTGATTATGGCATGGCAAAATTTAATTTTGAAGGAAATAAAAATGCATCGAGTCATTCATAAAAATAACGATAAGACAATAAAAGAAAATAATATGATGTTTAAGAAATAAGATATGTTTTTGAAACCAATATTATGTTATGTAAATGTACCTGTAAAAAATCAATCATTCAAAATTTCTTTACTCTCATACCCTAATAAATTTAATACGTTGATTTCAGACGACCATGTACATTAGAAATCTCTTCTCCCGTGGCCCGTGGGCTATTTAAAATTAAATTTCAAAGATTAAATGGCTTTTTAAATCATTTATATCGCACTCTTTCTTTCTCACAACTTATTACAATAAGAAAAACAATAGTTTTTTGCTTCTTAAACAAATGGAGTTTTTTTTGTAAATGGAATCTTGACTTCTTCAGTGCATATCTTCTTATTAAAGAATATTCTTTTCTACTATGATGTATTAAGAAGAAAAACAACAAAAGAAAATAATGAAAAATGTGTACAGTATTCCGTTTCATTTAAATCAATTTGAGTAAAGTTTGATTTTTTTCTCCTATATTGAAGGTATTCTTGATGAGGTGTAAGAAAGAAAGAAAAAAATTTCTTCCAATTTGATTGCAAATAATCTCTCTTCTTCATTTATGTTAAAAACAAAATGTATGCATTAAACAGAAACAATATTTCTCTTTCAAACAAAAAATTATAACGGTACATGCTGACACCGGCGAAGAATTATATATAGATACGTTCATTGCAAACAAAGAATATCTAAACAATAAGAAGTCAAACTCGGATATGTATTTTTGCTAACACACCCATACATTTAAAAAAAAAAGTTGTTAGCAATAAACGGTAATAAGAATTGTATGTTCACGAATGAAATGAAATATAGGAAACATAAAAGTGTAGCGAAATTAGTAAGATAAAATTCAAATAGAATGTGTTTAAATAAAAAAATTTTCGCATTAAAAGGAAACTATTTATCGTGGTATCTATTAAAAATTAAATTTTAACATAAAAAAAATTTACTTTTTGTTGTCTCCGAAAAACTGATAAAACTTTCCTGTCCGATTTTTCACTTTCCACAATATTACACGCTTGGGCATCTATAATTATGTTTACATTTTAAAAAACAAAATCTTGGTTTAAAATTTCAATATAAAATTTTTAATTGTCCGAACTTTTTTTCTCACTATGCACTTAATAAATAATCAACCCGCATATAAAAATTTCATAAGCGTTTTGATATCTTTTATCAGCCCAATAAAAATGTGTATATAAAAATTTAGACAAGCATATGCTGTGTCCTCTTTCTTTCTCATTTATACGGCAATGCTAAAGTAGATATAGTAGGGTAGTTTTTACTTGGTTCAACTAATGGAAATATTTTGTTGTGGTTTATGTAAAAAATTATAAATGAAGACTTCCCCTTCTAATATGAGTTGAGTTCATTAAAGAGAAGCGAGATAAAATGAAAAGGTGTCTACTACGTCGGTCCTTAAATGCTTGTCCATTATAATTATAGATATTGGCCATACATATTTAAATAGTATTTAAAAATCAAAACAAGTTAATCTACTAACGTTCTTGGAATCTATTTTGGGACAATAAGAAATTCTGTCGTGATGCCATTATTATTTAGTAGAATATTAATTTCGCAAATACAAAAAAATGTTAGAAGTTAATTGACTAAATATAGAATAAGGAGTTCAGGAGGAAGAGAAAATCGCATTTACAACCTCAGCTGAAATGAAAAAAGAAATCAAAAACAATACTAATTCTGAAAAAGCTCCGGGATATGATTTGATAACAGAGCATATTCTAAAGCCGCTACCAGAAAGGGCAATAAATACAATAACGAACCTTCTGCATGCATGCTGCGTTCAGACTGATATATTATGTGCTGACATTCTGGAAACTGGCCGAAGTCATCATGATACCCTAAACAGAAAAACCACCGAATGAGTTATCATCCTATAGACCAATTTCAGTGTGGTCTATAATGTCAAAACTGACTTGTCTTTTTAAGTTTTCTTTCGCACTTTTAATTGCTTACTAAATTTGTTGTTGCTTTCAATAAAATTTTGTATTGGCATTTTTGAACAATGAAAAACCTATGAATAATTAATAATTAATTAAATAATTTACAGTGTTTACCATAGGAAAATATTGAGCATTTTTGTTTTATTGTTATTAATTTTAAAGAAAAATACTAAGAAAACAAAAAAACATCATTGAACATAATTTTCTTATTTTTGTCGCAGAATCTGAATTTGCATTAAAAAGTACCCCTTCTCATTTACAAATCTCGATTTCGGCCAATTTCGGCGATTTTTGGTCTTTAAAAACCGATTTGCGGTCCTTTCCGGAAGTTGAAAATACCATCAATCGATAGAGCGCCCTCAATTTAATTAACAATTTTTTTTTTTAAATCTTAAAATAATGGCTCCTTCCTCTCCTAAAAAACTAATACGCATGCTCTGATACACCCGATAGGGTTTCCAATAAGATTGATATAATTTCTTTTTTGAAAAAAATATACTAATTGTTAAAGAAATTCAAATGGTTTTTATTTAATGTGAAGTACAATCGATACAATTGAGTTCTGAATAAAACGTCATTCAAATGATCTCCACGACTTTTTCTGCAGGAACGTAATCGATGAACCCAATCTTCGAGCACTTTTTCCAATAAATCCAGTCGTATGTTATGAATTGCACGTTCAATATTGCCTTGTAAAGCTTGAAGAGAGTCTGGTTTATTGCTAAGGACCAATGACTTCAAATAACCCCACAAGAAATAGTCTAATGGTGTTAAATCACAACTTCAAGGAGGCCATTCAATATCATAATTTCCTGAATCAATCGAATCTCCAAACTTTTCTCGCAATAATTCAATTGTTGCACTTGCTGTGTGGCACGTAGCCCCGTCTTGTTGGAACCAAATGTTTTCAAGATCAACACCATCGGTGCGAACTTCTTTCCAATTTCGGCCCTAAAAAGTTGGCTTTCCATTGACATTGACGGTGTTACCAGCTTCATTTCGTAAGAAGTATGGACCGATGATTCCACCAGACCAAAAACCACACCAAACTGTCAATTTAGATGAATGGTATGGTTTTTCATGAATAATTTGTGGATTTTCTTCGCACCAGAATCGACAGGGTTGTTTATTTATCGCACCCTTCAGATGAAAGTGACCTTCATCTGAGAAGATGATTTTTTTAAAAAAATCGTTATCGTGTTCAAGTTATTCCAAGGTAAATTAAGTTATCAAGTTATTCCAAGATAAAATCTGCAAATTCTCGACAATTACGGTGATCCAATGGCTTCAGTTCTGGAGTAAAAGCAATTTTATATGGATGCAAACCCAAATCCTTTTTCATCCGCCAGGTTGTGGTTTGAGACAGTCCCAATTTTTGATAACGTCTTGAAATCAACAAATTGCGGTCTTCAGCAACACTTGCCTCAACGACAGCAATATTTGCATTACTTCGAGCCGTTCTTTGTCTTAATGGCACTTGAAAATTATGCAAAGAAAATGTACGCTCAAAATTTTCAACAATTCGACGAATAGCGAGCACACTTGGACGATTATTACGACTATAAAATGGCAAAAGCGAACAAAAAGTTGCAATTGGAGAACGATTATTTTGATAATAAAGCTTAATAATTTGTAAACGTTGTTCTTGCGTAATCTCTCCATGATGAAATTGTAAACATTACTGAATTCAATGAAAAAAAAAGACAGATCATGACATATTACAAATAGCCGAAACGTCACTTCAAAATCATATCATCCCTATTGGAAAACCCTTAATTATAGGTAGGTGTTTGATATTATCATTATGTATCTTATGATGTTAAGTCCAGCAAGTTTGAGGAATAATTAAAATATGTACATACTTTTGTATATGTATTATAAATATGAATATTATTGTGTAAGTACTTACTTTTTTTTCCATTTTATTGATTTTGTTTAATTGGAGGACAAATCTCATTTAAATTTATTGTCATCTTAGGCCAAAGCATGTTTTTAGGCCAAAGCATGTGACATTTTTTTCTCATTATACATCTTATTTCCATTAATTTGACTTTTAAGATCCCTTTAGCAAGTTTCATAAATTTCATAAAATTCACCATCATTTCTAATTGTAATTTATGGATATGAATTTGGTTTTGATTCCTTTAATAAGTACGAAAATAACAAAATATTGCAATTAACATTTTATTTGACGTACTAATATTCTTCAATCTATTATTATATTTTAAGCTATTTTAAATTTTTAACTTACATTTTCTCACACAAATTTTTTTTATTAACAATTGAAATTTGTGTTTTCGAATCATTTTTTTTTTGTTTTTTTAGAAATAAATAAATTTTAAATAGAAAACGATGTGAAGTAACACAAACAAATGTAAATAAATTCCAAAGAAAAAAAATGTTTTCAAATGGTAATAATTTAATAGGGATAGCACCATAATATCTTAATTAGAAATACTTTAAAAAATATTAGAAAATAGTGTTTATGTTCTCATTGGATTCGGATAAAACAGTAAAATTTTAATGAAACCCGGAACTATTTTTTTGAAAAATATAAAATTCTGGGAGTAATAGGCATTGTGGATGGAACTCGTATTCCAATTTTAAAACCTTCCACTAATGAGCATGTATTTTTCAATAGAAAAGGTTTCTAATAGCATAAATGCAATGATAGTAAGTGTTGCATTAAACAATCTGAACAAAAAAAAAGTACTGAATCATAGTGAAATTTTTGTATTTTTGGTCATATTATTTAATTTTATTTTCATTTATTTAAGGTTATTAATGCCCTGACTCACCAGTGTGGAATGATAGTGCAGTTCAAGTCTATATGCAAAGAAAATTTAAAGTGGAAAATTTTAGGATTTTAGGTAAATATAATATTAAAATAACAGTTATCTTTTATTAATCTGTACGTTTGTTAAGGTGATAGTGGATATCCTTTACTTCCTTGGTTGCTTGCACCCTATAGATCTGCGGCAGAAGGAAGTTCGGAAATGCACTTTAACGATGTACACGCTCAGGAACGTAGACAAGTAGAACGAATTATAGGTATTCTTTTGACTTTGACTTATAAGTTTATAACATTTTTTTCTATTATTAAAATTTTGAAATCTATATTATTTGACATTTTGATTTTTATTTTCCAGCAAATTTAATTGATGCCTTTTCAAATTATTTTTTTGAATCATGATTTCAAGTTGTAGTTGTTGGTATTTAGTTCGTTCCTTAGGTTTTCTTGATTTAAGATCATAAAGGATCATACATATGTATTTTTCTGTCATCTGTTAGCTGTCACCTGTCACCTGTCATCTGTCATCTGACATCTGTCATCTGTCATCTGTCATCTGTCATCTGTCATCTGTCATCTGTCATCTGTCATCTGTCATCTGTCATCTGTCATCTGTCATCTGTCATCTGTCATCTGTCATCTGTCATATGTCAGCTGTCATCTGTCATCTGTCATCTGTCATCTGTCATCTGTCATCTGTCACCTGTCACCTGTCACCTGTCACCTGTCACCTGTCACCTGTCACCTGTCACCTGTCACCAGTCACCTGTCACCTGTCACCTGTCAACTGTCACCTGTCACCTGTCACCTGTCACCTGTCACCTGTCACCTGTCACCTGTCACCTGTCACCTGTCACCTGTCACCTGTCACCTGTCACCTGTCACCTGTCACCTGTCACCTGTCACCTGTCACCTGTCATCTGTCATCTGTCATCTGTCATCTGTCATCTGTCATCTGTCATCTGTCATCTGTCATCTGTCATCTGTCATCTGTCAGCTGTCATCTGTCATCTATCATCTATCATCTGTCATCTGTCATCTGTCATCTGTCATCTGTCATTTGTCAACTGTCATATTCCGCCGAACTTTCAGATAACTCCAGAAAGTTATATGTATAATGGCATTAAAATTGGCCCATTTGCACAGTTGGTTAGGGCTTGTACAACTAAAATCTCTTAGGTTCGATTCCTCAATGAGCCATTTAATTTTTCTTATTTTTTTTAAATTTATATGAAAAAAAATAAAAAAAAAATATTTCGTATCTTTATTACTGCTTTTTGATCGCAATATGTAAATGGCCCGTTAGCTCAGTTGGTTAGAGCACGGGGGTTAGATATGAACCCGTAGGGAATCATGGGTTCGAATCGTATAATGGGCCATTAATTTTTTTTTATTTTTTTTTTTATTTCAGCTTTTTAAGAGGAGAGGAGGCGTTATTTTAAAATTTTTAAAAAAGTTTGTTAACTAAATCGAGGGTGCTCTATCGATTGGTGGTACTTTCAACGTCCGGCAAGGACCACAACACGGTTTTTTAAGATCAAAAATCGCCGAAATTGGTCGAAATCGAGATTTTCAAATGAAAAGGGGTACTTTTTTATTTTGTTTTTTTTTGTTTATACTTTGTAGCATTCGAAAACTGAGATAAAAAATGTGTAGTTCAGCAGCAAACCGATGTCTTTTCCACTTTTCAAAAAAAAAAACTAAAGATGAGGCTTTGTTTATATTCTAAATTAAAATTGCTTTACTTCCTCATATTTCAACAACTCATGTTATGTCCCATGGGTTGGGGTCGAAATCTTATTTTTCAAAATCTAATCTTCTGAAAATCTTATTTTTTAAAATTTTGTTTGATCAAAATCTTATTTTGTATTTTTTGTAAAAAAAAAGATTTTTAGAAAAAAATAAGATTATCAAAAAATAAGATTTTCAAAAATAAGATTTCGTCACTATCCGATTTCCCATATATAAACGGGATTAAAATTCATACTTCGGCGCAAAATATTTCTCTTCCATGCTTATAAGTGTAGCAAAATGTATGTATTCCATACTTTTTGTCAAAATATGTCTATTCCTTAGAAATTCGATTCTAGAAAATAAAAAGTAATAAAAAAAGTAACAAAAAGAGTATATTCCTATTTTGGCGCAAAATTAAACAAATGTCATAATTAAATCGCAGTGAAATATTGGTTACTTACTTAATTGTTGGGCACTACGGACTTTGAAGGTCCTGAGTCTGACGCAAAATTGTCCTCCACTGACTTCGGTCACGATCAGAATCTCTCCAGTTGGTGATTTGAAGTTTTTTGATATATGCCTATACTTCATCTCTCCAACAAAGGTGTGGCCTCCCTCGGTGACGCATTCCCCGGAGTTTAAGAGTAAAAAGTTTACTAGCTGGAGAATTTTCATTCATACGATCGACATGGCCTAGCCAATGAAGACGTCATATTTTGACTTTTTTTGGTTCTGTCCATGTTCTTGAACAGCTGGTACAGTCCGGTATTAAATCTTCTTCTCTAAACCTCTTCGTCAGACACAGGATCATAAATGCGAAGAAGGATTTTTCTCTCAAGGATAAGCAAGTGCATGCTCTCTTTGTTTCGGTAATGTCCACGATTCAGAACCATATAACAGCACCGGAAGGATAAGCGTTTTATATGATTGTGCCTTGATATTTTGGGATAGAAACTTGAGCTCAGTTACTTGGACAAACCGAAGTAGCAACGGTTTGCAAGGGTATCTATTCGCCTTATTTCAACATTTATGTGATTGAGGAACTTGATGTTGGTTCCAAGGTAGATAAATTCGTAAAATAACTCAAAATTATATGAGCCGACAGTGATGTTGTGTCTTATATGGTGTTGTGAGGATATTTTATTTATCGACAGCTTATATTTGGTTTTATTCTCATTTATAAGAAGACCCGCTTTCCGCTTTAAAGGCTTCGATGACTGCTCGAAGTCATCAGCGAAACCCAGGAGCTGCACCGATTTGTCAAATATAGTGCCCTTTATGTTTACCCCGAAACGTTGCACTAAATGCTCCAACACTAGATTAAAGAAATTACATGACAACATTGTCGAAATCCTTATCGAAATCCGGAGCACGTTCGAAATGAATCGGGAACTGCGACCCGTATTTAAAATACATTCACAACTAAATGCATATTTTTTAGAAAAAAATATGAACCAAAAGTCGCCTATTGCTATCTTCTAATTTTCAAAACAACTCTATTCCACACCTTCGTAGCAAAACAGTTCTATTCCATATTTATTAATTAAAAAACTCCTGGAATAACTAGAACGTAGAACAAACTATAGGTATTTTAAAAGCGAGGTGGAGATTAGGAATGTGCATATTCAATACTTTCCAGTAACCATTACTACTCGATACTTTCATCATCAATACTCGATACTTTTTACTCGATACTTTTTAACCGATACTTCTAGATTCTTTAACTGAAAATTGAAAAGCAATTTTTTTGTATATGTATGCATTTTTTCAATTTTTTTCGTTACTTCAGTTCATTTAATTTTTTGTTTGTATATTTTGGGTTTTTTTTTGTATGAATAAAATAGTTTTTATAATAAATAATGAATAAAATATTAAATTATGAAAAAAATAACATTAAAAAAAATATTATTCATAATAATTATTTTAGTTTAAAAAATTAATATCTTTGGTGTTATATTATATATCAGTTTTTTTCTTTATCTCAGTTCAGTTTGTTAATTAACAAAAAAACAAATCTTAACTTAAAAAACTGATATTTAATTTTTCCTAACGAACTCGATATCTATCAATCTCAAGTACCACTAAAGTATTGATCAACGAACTCGGTATCGAGTATCCACTACACTATCAATCTGGAGTACCACTAAAGTATTGAACAACGAAGACGGTACCGAGTATCCACTACATTATCAATCTCGCTTACCTCCAAAGTATTGATCAACGAACACAATAAAAACATTAATACAATATTAACCATTTGTATTTGTTTTGATATTCAACAACAGAGTATACATATTTTTATATTTATATTTTTTAGTCTATTCTACATGTAGTCACATTAATATTTATACATATACTATACACATTTTTAATTTTTCAATTCTGTTTTGTTCCCTATTCTCTTTTTTGAACAAGAAAAAATTTTTTTATTGTTAGTACTCTTATCGATACTTCGAGTTGAAACAATACCAATACTCAATAGTAACAGTAGAGATTTTTATTCTTGATCAATATTCAATACTCGATATTTTTACAGAAAAGTAACCGATACTTTTATTCTTGGTCAATACTCGATACTAAGTATCGAGTAGATACTTTTCGCACATTACTAGTGGAGATGCTTATCAAGCGAAATAAAACTTCGTTTTAATCCTGAACGTGTTGCATCCATTATTAACGTTTGTGCTGCTCTTCACAATATATGTATAAACTACAACATTCAGATTGAGCCACAAGAAATACAGTCTGAAAGAGGAAATGATATTGTTCAACAAGACTTACCACTGGAACAGAATCAACAACGAGTTGCTAAGCTTTTACGAGATAACATTAAAGACAATTTGTAAATTGTTTTGAAATACATAAATAAAATCTTATTATATATACATTATTCTGCATTTATCTGGATGTTTGTAAGTTCGACGGAATACTCCAACACATATACAAATTACTAAATGTATACAAAATACTTTGGTACTCTTTTTTTAACCCCTGTCTACCATGCTGAACCTTTCCAGGAAAAAATACCATTGCATGAAATATTTTTTTTTAATTTAATGTTAGTCTTCTTCGCAAATAATAAGGAAAACAAAAATAATCATAATAATATAAATAAAACAAACAATTTTGTTGATTTATAATAAGAAGGACTAATAGAATTTTATCAATAGTTTAATATGGTATAATAACCAAAAGGCAAACAGCATTTAACACACAAAAAAAACATAATGCACTGAAAGGTTATTCTTATTACTTAAAATCATACACAATATGCATTTATTTAATTGATTTTTTGTTGTTGTTATGATAATGATCATAGCATCATAGTTTTGCTACCGTATGCATTGCCTATACTATGATACTATAGGTATATATACTCTAGCCAGAAATGTGATGCGATGATGAGTTAAAATTGTTATTTTTTTTTATTTTATTTTGTTTTTTGTTTTTTGTTGTTGTTATGATAATGATCATAGCATCATAGTTTTGCTACCGTATGCATTGCCTATACTATAGTACTATAGGTATATATACTCTAGCCAGAAATGTGATGCGATGATGAGTTAAAATTGTTATTTTTTTTTATTTTATTTTGTTTTTTGTTTTTTGTTGTTGTTATGATAATGATTATAGCATCATAGTTTTGCCATACCGTATGCATAGCCTGTGTAGTACTATAGGTATATATTTAATATACTCTAGCCAGAAATGTGATGCGATGATGAGTTAAAATTGTTATTTATTTTTATTTTTTTTGGATTCATTGGATTCGGATAAAACAGTAAAATTTTAATGAAACCCGGAAATATTTTTTTGAAAAATATAAAATTCCGGGAGTAATAGGAATTGTGGATGGAACTCGTATTCCAATTTTTAAACCTTCCACTAATGAGCATGTATTTTTCAATAGAAAAGGTTTCTAATAGCATAAATGCAATGATAGTAAGTGTTGCATTAAACAATGTACTGAATCTTAGTGAAATTTTTGTATTTTTGGTCATATTATTTAATTTTATTTTCATTTATTTAAGGTTATTAATGCCCTGACTCACCAGTGTGGAATGACAGTGCAGTTCAAGTCTATATGCAAAGAAAATTTAAAGTGGAAAATTTTAGGATTTTAGGTAAATATAATATTAAAATAACAGTTATCTTTTATTAATCTGTACGTTTGTTAAGGTGATAGTGGATATCCGTTACTTCCTTGGTTCCTTGCACCCTATAGATCTGCGGCAGAAGGAAGTTCGGAAATGCACTTTAACGATGTACACGCTCAGGAACGTAGTCAAGTAGAACGAACTATAGGTATCCTTTTGAAACTTATAAGTTTATAACATTTTTTTTCTATTATTAAAATTTTGAAATCTATATTATGTGACATTTTGATTTTTCATACATATCATACATATGTATTTTTCTGTCATCTGTCACCTGTCACCTGTCATCTGTCATCTGTCATCTGTCATCTGTCATCTGTCATCTGTCATCTGTCATCTGTCATCTGTCATCTGTCATCTGTCATCTGTCATCTGTCATCTGTCATCTGTCATCTGTCATCTGTCATCTGTCATCTGTCATCTGTCATCTGTCATCTGTCATCTGTCATCTGTCATCTGTCATCTGTCATCTGTCATCTGTCATCTGTCATCTGTCATCTGTCATCTGTCATCTGTCATCTGTCATCTGTCATCTGTCATCTGTCATCTGTCATCTGTCATCTGTCATCTGTCATCTGTCACCTGTCATCTGTCATTTGTCAACTGTCATATTCCGCCGAACTTCCAGATAACTCCAGAAAGTTATATGTATAATGGCATTAAAATTGGCCCATTTGCACAGTTGGTTAGGGCTTGTACAACTAAAATCTCTTAGGTTCGATTCCTCAATGAGCCATTTAATTTTTTTTATTTTTTTTAAATTTATATGAAAAAAAAATAAAAAAAAATGTTTTGTAGGTTTATTACTGCTTTTTGAAAGCAATATGTAAATGGCCCATTAGCTCAGTTGGTTAGAGCACGGGGTTTGATATGAACCTGTAGGGAATCATAGGTTCAAATCGTTAAATGGGCCATTTATTTTTTTTTTATTTTTTTTTTATTTCAGCTTTTTAAGAGGAGAGGAGGCGTTATTTTAAAATTTTTAAAAAAGTTTGTTAACTAAATCGAGGGTGCTCTATCGATTGGTGGTACTTTCAACGTCCGGCAAGGACCCCAACACGGTTTTTTAAGATCAAAAAACGCCGAAATTGGCCGAAATCGAGATTTTGAATTGAAAAGGGGTACTTTTTTATTTTGTTTTTTTTTGTTTAAACTTTGTAGCATTCGAAAACTGAGATAAAAAATGCGTAGCTCAGCAGCAAACCGATGTCTTTTCCACTTTTCAAAAAAAAAACTAAAGATGAGGCTTTGTTTATATTCTAAATTAAAATTGGTTTACTTCCTCATATTTCCACAAATCATGTTATTTCTCATGGGTTGGGGTCGAAATCTTATTTTTTCAAAATCTTATTTTCTGAAAATCTTATTTTTTAAAATTTTGTTTAATTAAAATCTTATTTTGTATTTTTTGTTTTTTTTTTTCTAAATAGGAGCACATAATAACGCATACGGCACAGTTTTAGTAAAAAAATATTTTCAAAAAAATTATTTAATTTTTAAAGTCGGAGGTTGCCGTCCCCACACCCCCGCTACTCATTTTTTGGAACACTGTTTTTGCCGGCAGCAACTAAACACTTACTAAACGCATGAAAGCATGTGATATTAAGTTTCGACTTCAAATCCTTGAACCCGGACCTATTGTCTTCATCACATTTAAGGGCTGTTGTACCAATTCCATTTTGTGTATAAATTAAATTTCACAACAAAAATAGATTAATATGGACGAGAAAAAAAATGTACAGGAAAAAATAAGATTTTCGGAAAAAAAAAAATTTTTAGAAAAAAATAAGATTTCCTATTGAAGCTGTGTAAAGGCTTCGATTACTGCTCGTAATCCTTATTGAAATCCGGAGCACGTTCGAAATGAATCAGGAATTTTGACCCGTATTTAAAATACATTTACAACTAAATGCATATTTTTTAGAAAAAAATATGTACCAAAAGTCGCCTGTTCCTATGTTCTAATTTTCAAAACAACTCTATTCCACACCTTCGTAGAAAAACAGTTCTATTCCATATTGATTAATTAAATAACTCCTGGAATAACTATTTTATTCTGAATTTTTAATTAAAATTCAATTACGAGCATTATTATTGATATTTTTCAGAAAGAATTATGAAAAAAGTTACAGTAGTTAAAAAATCAGAAGTTTTTTTCAATTTACGCAAAACTCATCAAAATGGAAAAGACCCCGGTTTGCTTCTAAGCTACACGTTTGTTCGATTGCATCTTCTAATTCACAAAATAAAATATTTATTTTTTGTGGATCAAAATATGGAGTAAAATCTTTTTTCGATTTATATGTGATAAGTGATCCAAGTGATTATGAAGCCAATCACCTGCATAATCGGTAAATCAATGGATTCGAAACTTCTTGATAACGACCTTTGGCACTCAAAAAAGGACCCGAATTGCACAATGGAATGTAAGAACACTTAGAGAAGCTTCAAGACTCTCGCAATTGGAAGCTCAAATGGCTACTTACAACATAGACATCCTAGGTATAAGTGAAATGCGATGGAACAACACCGGAGAAATCAACACGGAGAATGGAAACATGGTAATTTACAGTGGAAGGGAAACGGGGGGCGAAAGTGGAGTCGGAATACTAATATCAAAGAAATTGAGACAAATATTGGTTTCTTGGAAGGCAGTCTCGGATAGAATTGTTATAGGGCGATTTCGAAATATGACAAGACATGTAACAATAATTCAATGCTATGCACCAACAGATGTCGCTGAAGACCATATTAAGGATGACTTCTACAAACAAATAGAAACAACGCTAGCACTCATAAATAGGGGAGATATCATAATGTTAATGGGTGACTGGAATGCGAAAATAGGATCTAACAACAATGGACTTGAGGAGATAATGGGCAAACACGGGTTAGGGAGAGAAAGAAACAACAACGGGGAAAGATTGATAGAGTTGTGTCAGACATTCGACCTAGCAATCGGAGGGAGTCTATTCTCACACAAAGATATCCACAAATACACATGGACAACACCAAACGGGATCTCAAGAAATCAGATAGATCACATATGCATCAGCAAGAAATGGAAACAATCAATGTTAGATGTGAGAAATAGAAGGGGAGCAGATATACACAGCGATCATGAATTACTAACTGGGGACTTCAGAATGAAACTAAGCCAACAAGGAAGAGGCAGAAGAAATAGAAAGAAGAAAATAAATATAAACAACTTAAAAAATCCGCAAGTAAGAGCTGACATAGTTACGGCGTTACGAGAAAATATTAGAAATAATAGAGAACACACTTGGGTAGAGATAGGTAAGATCAGTGATCCATTCTACACCAATATAGGAGTTAGACAAGGATGTCCACTATCTCCACTTCTCTTCAACACAATACTAGACGACATTCTAAGAGAAGTTTGCACTGGAATAAACGGAATAGAATGGGATCTCTTCGGAAACTTAGAAGACTTAGATTACGCAGATGATGTATGCCTCATATCAAGAAATCAAAGGGAACTACAGAACAAAGTCAACAGATTACAGGAAGAAGCAAAGAAATCGGGACTGGAATTAAATATCGAGAAAACCAAGGCAATGAGGACAAACAACAGTTATAGTGAGCCAATAGCAGTGAGTGGACAACAGATAGAATACGTAGAAGAATTCAACTACCTGGGGAGCATTATAACATCAAGAGGAGGTGCAACAGAAGATGTCAACAGCCGTATAAATAAGGCAAGAAGAACATTTGGGAGCCTAATGAAGATATGGCGGAGCAACCAAATATCGAGGACAACAAAGATAACAATATTCAGAGCATGTGTTAAGTCAACATTAATATATGGCAGTGAAACATGGCTCACTTCGGTCAGAATGAAACAGAAGCTACAAGTATTCAACAACTAGTGCTTGAGAATTATATGCAGAATATTCTGGCCGGCCAGAATTAGCAACGAGGATTTATGGATCATAACTGGAGAAAAACCTATCAACAGACAGATAAATAGGAAAAAATGGAAATGGATAGGTCATACACTAAGGAAATCAGAAAGTGATATAGCAAGAAGAGCTCTAGAGTGGAATCCACAAGGACAAAGGAGACCCGGCAGACCATACAACACATGGAGACGCACAATTGACCAAGAATTAACAGTCAACAATTATACCTGGGACGATATTAAGGAAGTAGTACTCAACAGAGAGGAATGGAGGTTCACTATCGAAGCCCTATGCTACCACGCGGAGTAATAGGAGAAAAAAAAAAAAAAAAAAAAAAAAGTGATAAGTTAAATCCAGTGTTAATTAGTTTCGATATAAAGACGGTAAGACAGTTATCATTTTGCTAAAATTTATACTGTAGATTTAATAACAACAAGTTTTAGGAGCTGTTTCGTTCGTCACAGCCTTACTTGAGCTCATTAGTAGGTATTTGTAGTTTTACTACCTGAGTTTGTATTTTTATTTATTATTTAATGTAAAATCCAAACGAAATTTTAATAATTTCTAAGTAGCTAAATTTATAATTTTATAAATTTATTTTATAGTAATGAAGATTTAATATTTAGACCTAAACATTGCCTTTAAAAGTAAATTTGCTTGTAATGAGTTTAATGAATTGATATAATAACGATTAATAAATTAGTGATTGCTGATGTATTCTTTTTTGCACATTGAATGTTTACCAACATTTCATTTTTTCTCAGTATGTAAAAGTGACCGTATGTATCCATATTGCAAATTAATACCGTGTTGCTTAATAGAACTAAATTTGGTTTCTTAGCAATATCAATTTATCTGATGACAATTTTGTTCATAAAGTGACCATTTTTAGAGAATATTTGCATTCGAGATCGTTCATTGCCACGATCGCAAACAACGAATTTACCAAAATTACAGCTATATCTCAACATAACAGCAACTTTACGTAGATACCATAGTTGACCTTCGTCTTTACCAGGTGCACAGAATTGAAATTTATATGTACCATTCTTTTCGAAAACTTCAATACGATGATTATTTGTATCAGCAACAATAATTTTCTTCATCTACACCTAAACAAAAACCATATGGTGAATTGAATTGACCCTTTGAAATTCCCAATGCAATCGCCTTGGAACGACCAGAAACAATATTTTGATAATTTTCCATTGTCAAATCGTCGCTACCAACTCCAAGTGAGCTTAATTGTGGCATTGGTGACGTTGGCGAGCCTAAACCAAAATCATTTAATAAATTATAAAGAATGATCAATGAATGAAATGATGGGCAAACATACTTATTATAGACTTCAAACCATCAATCTAATGATCACTATGATTAATTTTAGCATAATGGGTTAATAAACCAAATTATTACGTAATATAAATTTTAATTATTTGTACAGACTATTTCAATTGGAATTCATATTTCTACATTTAATCTTTAAGACTTGTCTTTGACCTTTTGCACTTCTGTAACTGAAATACAGTTTTCTGTTTATGATATTTTAATAAATTTGTCTTGTTTTACGGTCAACAAATTAAATTAAATAAAAATATATTTACCTCACGATCACGTTGTCTAATATAGGTAGTGTAAATTTAAAACTATAATCAAAATTATTTTATCAACAGGAAACAATGTTATTGCATGTTGTCCTTTTATTTTAAATTTTATTTTATTTCTTTTATTTAAATTTTTTTTTATGCAAAATCAGCTGCGTGCAGTGATTATAATATTTTATAGAAAAATGAAAATATTTTTCTATTGTAAAATTTCTAAATATTTTTCTATTATTTTTAATTGTTGTAACAATGTTAACTACCTTTTGAATATTGAAACAATATTGTATAGCAAAATAAATTCATGTTCAACTCAAATAATTTTTTCATTGTAACTTTCTATATAAATATTAAAAAAACAAAAATAGATTTGAAAAACTTCATTTTAGTACGGGTATTGAAACCATTGAGGAAAATAAAAAATCTAAAATATTTGTAATGAATCAGAAAAAATTTATTTTAAATTTGTCAAAAATTTGTCTATTTGTAATTGTTTATCAAATTGGTGAAATTAATTGTATTGGAAGAAAGGTACAAAAAAAAAAAAAAAATTAAAAATTAAATTAAATTTAAATAATGAATTTTTTTATTTGAAATTTTAATTAAGGATTGGGACTATAAAGTTATATCAACTCATATTGAAAATAATACACCTGAAACTGCTTCGGCATTTGTTAGATTAACACGCATATCAAGAGGAAATTATGGAATGAGCGCAAATGTAACACTATTGAAAGGAACTTTTGGTACTAATGGTTTTGTGAGTAATTTTAAAAATAAAATTAATATTTTTTATTCAGTTTTAAATATTTATTTGTATATTTTTCGGTTAATTGCACAAATGAAAATTAACATAAAATTTAAAAGTGTTTTGAAATCGTAATGACGGTGATTCCCGTACTTTTTCAAAATTTAATTTAGTAGTCACCGAGTGCTACAAAAGTACTAAAAAATAAGTTTTCTTTTATATTGAGCAAAAGTATTCAAATACTAGCTATTCCCGGCGTAACATTCGCCGGTCTAGCATTAGCATTATAAATGAAACAATTTATTTTATTTATTTATTTTCCTAAAAAAAATCAATGTTTTACATTTATAATGCTAATGCTAGAGCGCCGAATGTTACGCCGAGAATAGCTAGTAATTTACAATATTGTTTGATCTATCTATGACAATTTTTTTTATATTTTTTATTTAGGTATTTATTTATTTATTATAAATTAATTTTGACCGCTAATAGTTTTGTAGAAAACTTTTATATAAGACAGCGTTTATACGTTTTTAAATTGTATTTATAAAGTATAAATGATGTTCATTATAGTTTGACATCCGACTTTGTCATAGAATATCATTATAGTTTTTTTTTAAATAATAGTGCTCGACACACATTTTTGTATTTCGCAAGTTGAAAAAGTGAATTTTGCGAGAAAAGGTATTTATAACCTTCTAATTGTGTTATGCAAATATATTGGAAGATATACATTAAAAAATACAAAAAATTTGTATTAAATATTATTATTATTTATCAATACAAACACTTAGAATAATTGATATACTATAAAGAAATATAGTATACTTTGCAACTATATTTGTTTATCTTTGAGATATGTAATTAAAACTTTTGAAATAAAATTTGATGTAATTGCAATAAAATTTGTAAATGTAATAAAAATAAGTAAAACAAAACTTTCATGAAACAAAATCTGATGTCTTAACGCTCCCTAACAAATACTATTAATAGAAACGTACATTTCAACAACATGTGGCGAACAGAGATGTCGCTGGCAGTATAGATATGAAATGAAATGCATTTAAACTAAATACATACCACACTCACATTAAAAACACATTAAAATAGTCATAGATACGATTTTTGTGTTTTTTTTTTATTATCATAATAGCCCTAACTATTTCAAAACTCAAAATAAAAAAACAAAAACATTTAGGTATTTATAGAATTTATATTTTTATTTCACTTCTTTTAAATTTTGGTTTTGACGTTTTGGTATGATTAGATAGGACCATTATAGTGAAGGTTATGATATGGTTATGGCTTTGTTAAATCATATCGAATCTATAGACCATTTATTATATATTTAAGGGTAAAGCCAATAATTATGCTTTTTTTCTTATTGTTCAGTTTTTATTGACCCCTTATGACTATTATAGTTAGGGGTAAAGCCAATATTTATGCTTTTTCTTCAGTTTTTATTGTTATATTGTTATCCCGCTAGGGTCTCTGATGTAGGTCAGGATAGTCTGTGATTTTTCTTTTTAAAGTCTTTTTAATTTTTATGTGTACTAAATTTGCCGTGTATTGAATTGGAACTTGATAATAATGTCACAACATATTTTATTTTTCTTGTTCTTAGCAGATCGTAAATTTCGGTTTATGATTCTCCATGTACAATATAATATTCACTCAATGCTACTGCGCATTTGAATTTATACCCTTGAATATTATTTGTTAATAAAATAAATTAATTTCAATTATTGGAATTTCTGACCATAGTTGAGGTAAAAAATATATATTTTCTAAATTTACTACTTGTTTTACCGGTAAGTTTTTTTGCTGTAATATCGTAATACTTTAACAAAGCTATTTTAATTATTTATAAATCGATCTAATAATAATATTCTGATAATTCGGTTTTTGTCTTTGCTACTTTGTTTTGTTTTTTAAATTAATTCATATAATCAGATATAATCAATGCTATTGCTCAATAGGTGAATTGTTTTTAGATTAATTTTAATTTGATTTTGGTTTTATTTGGTTTTATTGTTTTATTGTTTTGTGGTTTATGTCTTTAAATTAAATTTTGCACACTATCGTAATTCGTAACAGTTCTAATAAAGTTGTCTAATCTTATTGATAAAAGCTTTGTGAAAAGTTTAACAGACGTTTCAGCGTATTAATATATAAGATAATGTATGATAATGATGCTATGCTTCATGAGACTATGCTACAATTCTTAGATAATGTATGATAATGATACTATGCTTCTCAAAATTAAATTACGGGAATTCCCGGAAAATTTAGATAGGAACAAAATTTATTGCTTCTATTAGATGACATAAAAATTTTGTTGTGAGTGGACTTCAATGAATTATTTTTTTAATTTAGCTGCGTTGCAGGTACATATAAAATGTATGAGAAAAATTGCGTGATTCGCCGTCAAAAATGTTTGTATTTAATTGACACAAAATTTTAGTTGATGCAAAACTCAATTTGATGGCACTTACCATCATCTCGCTTAAATTTAATTATTTTTTTTTTTATTAATTAAAATTTCTTTTATTTCCTTATTCTTTTAATTACTTATTTAAATGACCGTGATGAAAATGACTACAATACTAATTCTATCTACTGAACCTGCGCTTGTAAATTAAATCGAATAATTAGTGTTATAATATTAACATTTTTTTTTTGTTTTATAGTTCAAATATTGAGAGCTATATTGGTTAATTAGGTGAGGTTCTTTAGTGTTGACCTTTATCAATATATTTAAGTACAATGAGATATTGAAGCTTGTCTGGGCATATGATGTTCAAATAAGCAAATCCCTATTCAAACAATCCAAACGTTTGAAAATAATGTACTGCGTAACATAGTGAATTATCTATATGATCGCAATGCTGATATTCATCAAGATGTGAAAATTTGATTTAAAAATATGAAATAGTAAGATGCGCAGTACGGTATAAAACTTGTGTGATCCAACATCTTAAAGCTACATGATAAACCTTGTAGCTTATTTGATACAAAAAAAATTTGTTAAGCGACTTAAACGAACAAGATTGAGATTGAGAACACTTGAGTTAGATTAAAACCTGTTATCTATTAAAATCTTAAGTTATTTTGTTAAATCAAAAATATTTTAAGACCCAACCATAATAAACTTTAGTTGGCTTAAGCCGACTTAAAGAAATGTACGATTACATGTAAACTGTATTGAGCAACGATAATAAGAATATCAGAGAATTTCGTTAAGTTTTCGTTAACTTTAGCTAGTTTAAGGGAAATGCGATTTCATTCGCACATTCTGTACGGAAATTTGACATTTAATTTTGAAGCTGTTATTACTTATTCGAAATTTGTGACATATAATAAAATAATGTAATTATTTAATAATTTACATACTACATAACAAATTAATAATACATAATAATAATAAAAGGATAAAAATAAAAAAACATTAAATAATAAAAAATTTAAAATAACACTGAAAACAAAATTCGATTAATAATAAAATTTAAAATATAACATGACAAAATATAATGAAAAAAACTTCTATTTTATCTAAGTGTTTTTATTTACATTTACAATTTAACAATATTCAAAATCACTTAAGCTAGCTAAAGCCTATTATGGGTAACTTAAGCAAATTACAAAATTTTAGTAGGCTTTTCGTTTAGTTTTGACATTAGCTTAAGCCAACTTAAGTTCGTTATGGTTGGGCCCTAAGTTTTTTTGTGTCTGCAGAAGTAAGATAATGGTTAGTTTGCAAGACTAGTTTTAATGCTCCAATAATTATATGAATTTTTGTCGGTTAAATTTTGACAGCAATTCAAACAGCTCTCTGTGGCTAGAAGCAGTCCATCAACCCTCTTTCAACGATTTTATGCTATCTGAGCAAAAATTTTAAATCTATTTGTCAAATTTAAGCTTGTAAAGCAAATCAAATAATACAAAAAAAAAAAACTGTGTGTTATATTTTTTTGTACCTATTTACGTACAAATATTTTGTATATCTCAACCTACATAAAGGTCCATTTTAATATGATGAAATAAATTTTGATGCTTCAATGTGAGGTCTCGCTCTAAATGGTTTTTATTCAGTGAAAATATAATTTATGTAGGTAATTTTTTATTTATTTGTTTTTAACAGTTCATACTACAAATAAATCTGTAGGCCAACTTTATAGGTCCTTTTCTCTTTCGAAATGTATGCCTTTTTTATTAAATTATATTAATTATTTGGTATATATATATTTTTTTGTATATTATATTATATTTATGTGAACCAATGTGGTTGTATTAAAAATATCATTTTCAGCAATTTTCACTATTTGAAAAAATTTCCGGTTCTCACGGGGCTTGAAGCTCCTTCGGTCGTTACATTACTACACTCGAGTAATTTTATCGGCTACCGAGGCCATTTTATATTTGGTATATATTTGAATTTGAAATAAAAACAATTAAAAATATTTTGAGTGTTGTTTAGTGTTTGTAATATTTTTGAAGGATATTTACTTCTATAATGATTCTTTTACATAATTTTTATTTTTTATTGTTATTATCCTGTAGAAGTTTCTGCAAATTTCTCATGATTTTTATAGATTTTTTATAGACTTGCTAAATTATAATTGTATGATCGATAAGAAAAAACCATTTTAAATCTTGATCTTGTAACGAAATATTCCCAAATAATCAAAAATGGTATCAACAAAAAATGTGCGATCCTATTGTATCTTTCAAAGGTAAAACTATTTTTTCTGAAATATTTAATGATCATTAATTACCGTGTCTGTCTTTGGCATTACTGCCGTCTAAAAAAACTGTATTTTCACTGAAATATTTTAATGAAAAAGAAAAACTATTTCTTTAATGCTAGACCGGCGAATGTTACGCCGGCGTGAATAGCTAATAATATAATTATTGCACACTAGGTTGTTAGACTTGTTAGTATACCATCAATGTAGTATGAAATGGACCTTGCGAATGATGCAAGATATTCATTAATAGAAAAGACAAAAGTTCAAACTTCTCTTTCAAGGCTACTTAAGCAGTACAGCCGTTTGATATGGGATACGGACCCAATTAAATCTAATTTTATCTTTATAATTTTATATCTCAATTTAACTGGAAATCTCCTTGAATAATCAAAAAGAGTTTCTTTATATTTTTCTGGATTTCTCGAAAAGTTAACAAGTATTAACGGATAACTTCTGACTACTGACTTCTTTTTCAAAATATTTTTTTTTTTCCATTTAATATTTACATAAAAGTGATAAAACACGAAGTTATTTAACTTATTGAATTGTAAATTATTGAGTCAAATTCAAAGCTGGCTCCTCAGTTGGAAAATAAAAGTTAATGAAAACAAGTCAAACAATGTGACATTTACACTGAGAAAAGTTAACTGAAAAAGATTTGAGACTCGTAATGGATCGATGACTGAAGCCATAATTGCCGTATCATCAGCAAAAGTTGCTACTGTCATATCTGGCGTCGTTGCGATAACTGCCGTATAGATGAGGTAGAATGGCGATTCAAGAATACATCCTTGGGGCCCGCCAGATTGAACGTCCAAAAGTTTTGCGTAAAAATTTTGCTGTCTGACATAAAACGTACGATTTTCTGTTCAACTTCTCAGCAGTTCGTAGAAATCCCACGACAAGTCGTTTTTTAGCTTACATAATTACCTTATCAAAAGCTAGTCTTATATCAAGAAATGTGGCTGAAAAATATCTTTTTTGATCCAAGTCAGAATTTATTTGATTCACAACTCGATGAATTTGTTCCACAGTGCCATGCTTTATTCTAAAAGAGAACTGGTGTTTTGGTATCAGTTTTTTGCTTTCTATAACTGGGTTGAGTCTTATTAAGAATAGTTTTTCAAGTATTTTGTACAGATTGGTATTAGGCTGATCTGTAAGATGATGTTGATTTGTGTATCATGATTATTTCTGTTACTTTCCATTGAAGAATCTTTTCCTTAGTACTGCATTATATATGTACTAGGGGCCCCTGTTGAGTAATTATAATTCACAAAAGCCATTTTTTTACATCCACTGATTTTGACAGCATGATTGATGAAAATAAAACCACCATCAATCATTTCTAACCAAACAACGGTCAATCAACAGACAATCAACGGTCAATCAACGATCAATGATTGACAATATATTGAGCAATGATTGACCATTTATTGATGTGTAATAGGACCCTAATATTCTAAAATGATAATAATAGTCTCAACTGGGTTGAGTCTTATTAAGAATAGTTTTTCAAGTATTTTGTACAGATTGGTATTAGGCTGATCTGTAAGATGATGTTGATTTGTGTATCATGATTATTTCTGTTACTTTCCATTGAAGAATCTTTTCCTTAGTACTGCATTATATATGTACTAGGGGCCCCTGTTGAGTAATTATAATTCACGAAAGCCATTTTTTTACATCCACTGATTTTGACAGCATGATTGATGAAAATAAAACCACCATCAATCATTTCTAACCAAACAACGGTCAATCAACAGACAATCAACGGTCAATCAACGATCAATGATTGGCAATATATTGAGCAATGATTGACCATTTATTGATGTGTAATAGGGCCCTAATATTCTAAAATGATAATAATAGTCTCAACTGGGTTGAGTCTTATTAAGAATAGTTTTTCAAGTATTTTGTACAGATTGGTATTAGGCTGATCTGTAAGATGATGTTGATTTGTGTATCATGAATATTTCTGCTACTTTCCATTGCATAATCTTTTCCTTAGTACTGCATTTGATATATACTAGGGGCGCCTGTTGAGTAATTATAATTCAAGTTAAAGTCAAATTTAAGGTTTCTAAAAGAACAGGGATTTGCATGGACTGATATAGACTTCTCATTACAAAGCAGAAAACACTCATGTTTTAATGAATAGCTTTGAAATTAGTATGTTTTCGTTAAAAAACATAAATACCTTTTTTCTCATTTTCTGTTTCGTTTCTAACTATTTCTTAATGTATTTGATGAATAATAAAACCATTTGATTAAAAAAATTTTCAACTGTGTGCGCATTATTGTTTTATATACAACTTATTTATATATTAGGAGTTCATTAAAGAGAAGCGAACTAAAATGAAAAGGTGTCTACTGCTTGTCAATTATGCTTGTCAATTATAATTATAGATGTTATAGTAACTTTCAAAAATTTCAGTCTTTTTCAAAATGAAGATAAAAAATTGACATTTCTGTGTCGTGCAACATAAAACAATGATAACAAATTTAAATTAATTAAATTAATTAGTTTAATATTTTAATTTATCTACTCATTTTGTATTTATTTAGATTGAATTGACATCATTTCGTAGTCCCAGAAATGATGGCGACTTTCAACCACTTCCATATAAAGTACCAAAAATAACATATTTGGAATTTCTAAATAATCAATATAAAAGTTTATTAATGGATACTCTAAGAGAATGTGCAAATACTCCAATATTTGACACCGTATATGATGAACCAATTACTGAAGGAACAACATTCACATTTAAGGATTGTGTTTTCAAGGATAGCGATGCAACACCACTTCATTTTCAAACTGGCTTTTATAAAATTATTGGAAGAGCAACTCGTGATCCTGATATTGATGTTAAATTGGAAATAATAGCAGAAGTCATTCAAGCACTTTAAGTCTATTATATTAGTTATAGAAATATAAAATAAAATAAAACAATATTTACTTATGATCATTAAAAATTATATTACCTACATAAATAAATTAATTAATTTTTTTTGAAAAAAAAAATTTAAAGTTTTAAAAAATTTAAATTTTTTATTTTGCACTGCCAACTTGACTCATTGTCAAGTTGAATTAAAAATTATCAAGCTATTATTAAGGGTAGAATAAAAAAAAGGGTAAGTGTTTAAGAATTTTTGTGATATTTATATAAATTTTAACAGTTCAAGCGTTATTTATTTGGATTCAACTAAATCAAACCAGTGTTGTTCCATTATGTATTATGTTCAGTTGTCTACACTTTGAAGTAGACTTTAGTGTAACCAAGCAATTTACTGTAGGCAATGTAAACTATGCTGTGTAAAATAAACAATAATTTTTTCAGTAGATTCGGTTATTTTCAAGACACTATTAATAGCCTGGCTTGATTACGTATATAAAAAATGTATTACATCAAGGCTATTATAAGTTTAGAATCAATTTTATTAATTGATGGGTGGAAAAATTGTTCCATCAATTCTAAAACGATTGGTTCAATGTTGGATAATGCTACCGGAGAACAAGCTTTTTCATATGCTCAGGACTTAACTAGAGATTTTGAAACAGCTGGAGGAATTTTCGGAAATTGTTATGGAGGCTGTTGATATTATAAATGATCTATATTCTATAACCTATGTATTCGACAATAGTATAATCAGATGGAAAAACTATCTCAGCACTTCATGTGGCATAATAACTGTCAAAGGCCGGAAATCTATATGCAAAAGATGTTTTAAATAAAAAATTAACAGATCAACATCTTATTGAGAAGAATTTAAGTAAGTTGATTTAAACATGGTAATTTACAGTGGAAGGGAAACAGGGGGTGAAAGTGGAGTCGGAATACTAATATCAAAGAAATTGAGACAATCATTGGTTTCTTGGAAGGCAGTCTCGGATAGAATTGTTATAGGGCGATTTCGAAATATGAAAAGACATGTAACAATAATTCAATGCTATGCACCAACAGATGTCGCTGAGGACCATGTTAAGAATGACTTCTACGAACAAATAGAAACAACGTTAGCAGTCATAAATAGGGGAGATATCATAATGTTAATGGGTGACTGGAATGCGAAAATAGGATCTAACAACAATGGACTTGAGGAGATAATGGGCAAACATGAGTTAGGGAGAGAAAGGAACAACAACGGGGAAAGATTGATAGAGTTGTGTCAGACTTTCGACCTAGCAATCGAGGGAGTCTATTCCCACACAAAGATATCCACAAATACACATGGACGACACCAAACGGGATCTCAAGGATTCAGATACATCACATATGCATCAGCACGAAATGGAAACAATCAATGTTAGATGTGAGAAATAGAAGGGAAGCAGATATACACAGCGATCATGAATTACTAACTGGGGACTTCAGAATGAAACTAAGTCAACAAGGAAGAGGCAGAAGAAATAGAAAGAAGAAAATAAATATAAACAACTTAAAAAATCCGCAAGTAAGAGCTGACATAGTTACGGCGTTACGAGAAAATATTAGAAATAATAGAGAACACACTTGGGTAGAGATTCTGTAAAATTTACAACCAAACCAGCGAACAAAATCTTGGAATTTCACAACCACAAAGAAAAATCTGGATAACCGATAACACATGGGCCTTGATTAAAAGAAGAGGTGAAATGAAGAAAATGATAAACAACAGGATGGCATCAAGAAGAGAATATGAAGAAATAGCGAAAACAGTAAAAAGAGCAGCAAGAAGAGATAAAAGGAAATTTCTACAAAATTTAGCCGGAGAAGCAGAAAAAGCAGCACAGCAACATAACCTGAGAGAATTGCATCGCATAGTCAAGAACTTAACAAACCAGTCGGAACAACAAAACAAACCAATTAAAGATAAAAATGGTGCGCTCATCACAAACTTAGAGGATCAATTGAAGAGATGGAGAGAACATTTCCAAGAACTGAGCAACGAAGAAAGTACAAATAATGAAGCAGACATAAGAAACAGAGACAATGAAAATATCTACCCAACTGAGGGACTGCCAATATCTACTCAAGCTCAAGCAACAGGTGAAGATGGAATTCCAGCAGAAATAGCCAAACTGGACCCCGACCTATTCGCAAAAACAATTGAACCCCACATCAGAAAAGCATGGATAGAAGAGAATATACCACCATCATGGAAGAAAGGAATGATTGTCAAGATACCTAAGAAAGGAGACTTGGCAAATTGCAGCAACTGGAGATGAATCACGGTTCTAAATACTATTCATAAGATAATAGCAATTATTATAAAGAAAAGATTAGAAGAAGTACTAGAACCAATACTACGAAAAGAGCAGGCAGGTTCCAGACCAAACCGAAGCTGTGTTGATCAGGCAAATACTTTACGGGTCATAGTTGAACAATCAGTAGAATGGAATGCCCCACTATATCTACTATTCATAGATTTTAAGAAAGCATTCGACACAGTCAAGAGATGCGCAATATGGAGAACTCTTACAAAGAAGGGAGTTCCTGAAAAAATCATCAAAATCATCAAAGCGATGTATAAAGATGCAGAAACAACAGTTCAACACAGAGGTAACATCAGTGATCCATTCTACACCAATATAGGAGTTAGACAAGGATGTCCACTATCTCCACTTCTCTTCAACACAACACTAGACGACATTGTAAGAAAAATTTGCACTGGAATAAACGGAATAGAACGGGATCTTAGCAACTTCGGCAACTTAAAAGACTTAGATTACGCAGATGATGTATGCCTCATATCAAGAAATCAAAGGGACCTACAGAACAAAGTCAACAGATTACAGGAAGAAGCAAAGAAATCGGGACTGGAATTGAATATCGAGAAAAGCAAGGCAATGAGGACAAACAGCAGTGATAGTGAGCCAATAACAGTGAGTGGACAACAGATAGAATACGTAGAAGAATTCAACTACCTGGGGAGCATCATAACATCAAGGGGAGGTACAACAGAAGATGTCAACAGCCGTATAAATAAGGCAAGAAGAACATTTGGCAGCCTAATGAAGATATGGCGGAGCAACCAAATCTCGAGAACAACAAAGCTAACAATATTCAGAGCATGTGTTAAGTCAACATTAATATATGGCAGTGAAACATGGCTCACTTCGGTCAGAATCAAACAGAAGCTACAAGTATTCAACAACTAGTGCTTGAGAATTATATGCAGAATATTCTGGCCGGCAAGAATTAGCAACGAAGATTTATGGATGATAACTGGAGAAGAACCTATCAACAGACAGATAAATAGGAAAAAATGGAAATGGATAGGTCATACACTAAGGAAATCAGAAAGTGATATAGCAAGAAGAGCTCTAGAGTGGAATCCACAAGGACAAAGGAGACCCGGCAGACCATAGAACACATGGAGACGCACAATCGATCAAGAATTAACAATCAACAATTATACCTGGAACGATATTAAGGAAGTAGTACTCAACAGAGAGGAATGTTGGTTCACTATCGAAGCCCTATGCTACCACGCGGAGTAATAGGAGAAAAAAAAAAAAAAAAAAAAGTAAGTTGATTTGAAAAGTTCTTTTGTTAATAAAGGTGGAATTTGACTTAAACCATGTGATTCTAAAATAGTTGAATCAATACATAAGAAAATTTGATGAAGAATTCATAGAACATATTAAAGAAAATATAAAGCTTTTTGTACCAATATGTGAATTGATTTAAGGTGCCTATTACACATCATTCTTTTCATCAATCTTTTCGTCCATATATTGACACATCAATCATGCACTCGTCAATCTTTTTATCCATTTTGCAAGGACATACTGTGGAAGTGTTCGGAATATATTGATATTTTCGAAACCTTTATCAATATTGAAAATATAATTTCTGGAGGTATGTTTTTGACTTCAGTTTAAATTGAACTTTTAAAGTAAATGTTTTGTGTAAAAAACAAAATATATTTTTTTTGTACATTTGAATAATATATCAATTATTTTTTTACAATAATTGCTATAATTATTAAAATTAATATAAAAATTGATCTTTTCAGAATTACATTATAAATTAATATTATAACCTTATCTGAACATTCCCAAAAAATAATATCTGAACATTCCCCAAAAAGCAATTTTTTAACCTTCGTTGATTGATGAGAATAGACCCACCATGAATCATTTCTCGTCAATCAACGGTCAATCAACGGTCAATGATTGACAATATATTGACCAATGACTGACCATTGATTGATGTGTAATAGGGCCCTAATACTCTAAAATGATAATAATAGTTGGAATGTTTCAAGAAACAGAGGATCTGGATGACTCGGATTGAATTTATGTTACAAATTTTAAAAGAAATACATAGATAAAATAAATATATTTTGCTTGTTTTTTTTTTTTTTTAAATCAGTAGCTATTTTTATTTAACTTAAAGGTAATTCATTATTATTTAATTATATTTATTGTCTACGCAATAAAGTAGATATAATGCTATTGTCGACGTGTAAAAAATAACTTAATCTACATAATGTAATTTACGTCGCAAAACACTGCACAAACATACAATCGTCTTGATACTTAAATCCTAAACTTTAATTACTTCTACCAAGTTGGTCTAAAAAATCAACAAGTTTAAAAGATTTTTATTTGATTGTAAAAATTTTTGAATTTGTATTCACATCAATCCAGTACATTAGACTGATTACATAGTGTGTGTAAAAACTTTGATGTTAACATTCAAATTTCAATATTTTAAAATATCTAACATTGGTTAGGAGTTCATTACCTTTTCTAATTCAATTTTTTTTTCCTCTCTTTTATTGTTTGAAAATACATAATTGTGTGCCTAAAATTAAATGCTAATTAGCTTTTCCAATAAAACTGTCATTTAAGAGATTTAAATACATCAATTTATAGAATTAAATTAATTAAATTTATAACGTTATCATAATATTTTAACAACATTTATAATAATTAGAGGTCCAGCAAAATATCCCGTGATCAATTTTACTATCAATAAATTTAATTTGTATATTTTACGAATTCATATTGAAACCAATTTTTTTTAAACAAAATGTGAGACTGAAAATCAAGTTTAATTAAGTTTCATTTAGTTTTGTTTTTTTTTTTTTATTAACTGACAGACTATAGTAAACACCAATGTAACAAATGGCGACACTAAAGTGATTTGAAATACAAAAAAAAAAAATCAAGTAGTTTGTTTTATGTAAAGTAGACATTCGGCATCATTTCGTCAATTTTTTGTACAATAATTATTGAAGAGGATTTGAATAAAATTAAGCCAAATAGAATTTGTATGTTGTTTAAATTAAATTATAGTTATTTGAAGGTTAGATTATATGCATGATCGTTTGGTGGTTGTATTTGTGTGAAATCAAAAACTAAACACTGCCACAGTATTTAAGAACTCTGCATACCTATGCTAAATATAATCTGAATTGTTTATTTTAAACTGCCTCAGTGTTTGTTTTTTGATTTCATCCTTAGTGAACTTTTAAATTACTATAAAGGCTTCATTTACATCACTATAACCCTTTCAAACCCACTAAAATTTTTTAGATTAACTTTACACAACTAACAACTAAACAAACCCTATAGACCTATGAATCGATGATTTTTTGTCTTAAATCGAAATACAAACAAATTGTTACGCAGAAAAGTACTTCATCACATCTCACAATCACTTGATATGGGTGTGAAAAGATTAAATGGTTATTCAGAAAACTTTAACGCCTAAATAGGGGTTTAAATTTAAAATTTTAATATATTTTACGCAGGCATAAAATTGATGTAGTTATAGGCAAATTGAAACTATCACAACTACGGAAAACATTTGGACAATATAGTAATCAATGAAGAATACTTCTTCAGTCTGCCTGAGACTCGCAAGTTTTCTTGCTTATAATCATTATGATGATAATAAGACATTAATTATGGTCATGAAAACTAGTCGTAAAAAAAAAATCTAAGCAAATGGCAATTATATAGCTAGTGAATATAAATTAAATTACATTTTTGGATATTTGATGCTCTGAAACACATCGCAATTCTACTTCTTTTTATTCCAAGATATTTGGTCAACACAACATAAGTTTATCATATAAAAATTTATTGAAGTTAGAATATTCTATTGAAGAATGGGTTCCAAAATTTTGTTCTTTAACGACTGCGCGATAATTATAACAGTTCTAGTACATAATAATAATTACCAATGATTGCTTTGAACCTTTTACAATATTGTACCATTGATGACTAAATAAAAGAGTTCATCATTCATTTTAGAGAATTAAAAATTCAATTATAACTGTCGCTTATATTTATATTATCCGCTGGAGTCGAAATAAACGAAGAAACTGATGAGAGATAATATGAAAAGGTCACCTGGCAAAGGTGATAATGAATGGACAAATCAATATCAAACGTCTGCCAGGAAGATTATCTAAATTTCGGATCAGATGTATTCAAAAAACAAACACTAAATGCCTAATTAAAATATTTTCTATATACATAATGTGTAAGTTTTGAGTTCTATGTTAACGTCAGAATGCAAAAAACATTTGGGATAATTGACAAGAACTTTTCAAGAGCAGTCTAAAGCCTTTTTAAAACTTAAATCGATTAAATCTGATAATCAATAAGGGTAGATTCGATGTAAATTTTTTTATGGTTTGATGCATGTTATGGACCATTCAACAAACATCTTTTCAAAAGACAGTTCCAGATTTTGCTTCGAAGAAGAAGAATCCTCCTATCATGTTCTATTTGAATGCGATGCCATAGCTAGCAAAATACACTAATATTGTATACACATCGTTCAATTCTGAAATTTACATCAAGGCAATAATAGCATTCCCCAAGGATATAGAAATGTAATTTTAAACAATCAAATGGGGAGCTGCAGTAGATATGAAAAAACGATGTCCACATAGAACTCCCAACCTTTAAAAAAAGCTTCAAAATAAATGGTTGCTTAAATATACAGAACTAAAACTATTTATCCAAATTTTTTAATACTAGTTCTATAAAATGCTTCTTGTATTAATTTATATTTTTTTTGTGCTCTTTACATCGAGGATAGCTGACAAATTGCTTCGAGATGTTTCAAGCAATAAGGCTGGATCATCAATGGTGTATTTTATCATCCATATTGCTTTTAGTAGTAACGGATGACATAAAAACTACTACTGAGGGTGTAAACGATAGAACAACGGTATTCAGTAGCTTTCTTTCGAACGTATCAGTTTTTGATTACGCCGATAATGTGTGTTTATTGTCACATTCGAATAGAAATTTAAATGGTATATTGTGACAAAAACTGTATTACACTGGAAAAAGTGCGAGCTTAAAAGTCAATACAGATAAAACTAAAATCATGCACATAACTAGCACATCCCAACAACCGATTTTCCATAAAGAAATGCGAATAGAAGAGGTGATTAAGTTCAATTACCTGGGTAGGATCATGCCATCAGATGCAGGTATCGATGTGGGTATTGAAATCCATATCAGCAAAGCCCGTACTCTGCTCTGAAAAATATATGGCAGACAAAAAATGAGGATCTTCAATGCAAATGTAAAATTTTTTCTCTTGTACGGCTGCGAAACATGAAAAGTTTTAGTAAACATCACCAGGAAACATATATCCATAAATGCGGCGTATCCTGAGCATTCGTTGGCCACAAAAAATTTCCAACAGAATGCAAAAAACGAAGCAGAAAGACGTGGAAATTCGATAGAAGAAATGGTGTTGGATCGCGCATACTCTCAGAAACCCCGACAGCAACATCGCGAAACAGTGTTTCGAATCCTCAGACCGATAAAAACATTTCTAAACAATAGTCTTAGCTGAAGCCAGTAGCCAACAAAGAATGTGGACACAATTGACGAAGTTAGTTGCAGATAGAATGGGAAGATTTTATTTCCACCCTTTGTCCCACAAATGTGGTTACAGGACAATGATGATGATAACAAAAATACAGTCAGTACCTATTTAAATTAAAAATTTCAAATTCCTTATTCTGTATAAGCAAATTGATGAGATCTGATTTCGTCTTACGGCAATATTACTTCAAATGATCATCCAAACTTAATTTAATACAAAGAATACTAAAATTTGTGATGAAGTGAGGGTTAATAAAATTAATTAATTCATTCCTGTTTTGTTATTCCATTTTATTTAATAAAATTTATTTATTTTACAAAAATAATATATGGTTGTTTTTCGTTATTCCAATAAATTTACTTCTTAAAAAATTTTCTATTATTTTTCTAAGAGCCATGAATAATTAATTATTAAATAAAAATCTGTATGCGCCTATATATTATCAAAAATAAAACAGATCAAATTTCATTGTGAACATCTTGGATATAAAAATTATAAAACAAACGATCATCATAAATTTTAGTTTATAACATTGGAATTGATATTAGGTACCTTATAGAAATGGTTGGAATAGAGAAGAAAAGAACATATTAATATTATTATTATTATTATTATCAGACACTAAAATCATAAAAAATTAAATGAGGCTTCTATATTTTGGTTACATAATATTAGGGAAGAAATTAATATTATCATATATACTAAAATAGCATTATGCTCGTTTACAAGATCGTAAATCTATTTTAAGACAGCGATATTTGTTAGTTGAACTGATCAAAGAACATTTTTTTTAATAATATCCCATTTTTAATTTGTCATTTTTAATAGAAATCAAGAGGAGTGGGCTAAAATATTTTGAATAAAATTGTTTTTTTTTTTAAGAAAATAATTGTGTAAATGATTTGAAATACTTGAAATTGTACGAAAAACATATTAAATTGTTTCATAAGTTCGAGCCAAAACCGGAATGTTGTCTTATGAAATATTTCAATATTAAGATATCAATTTGTATAACAAAATAAACGATTATTATTTTAGTGCAAGAGATACATTTTAGTTTTATTTTAAAATGACCCTAGTAAAAAAATTATAAAAAAAATGTAATAACTTCTACATAAAACTGAGAATGCCACGAATGATTTTTGATTTAATACGAGGTATAAAAATGAACTCAAAAAGTAGTAATCTATACTTATAAAAGTTTGTTTGTTTTTTTGCTATACACGCCCACAGTTTTAAAGATAATTGAGTTCTGAAAATTGGCACAGTTATTCATGATCAATAAAGCTACAAAGCTTTAGAAAAGCTATCAAATGACAGGTTTGGGTAACTACCATAAAACTCCTAGCACCTATCAGGAATGTTTGAAAAACCAAAGATGTTACAGACTTGAAAGCAAAGATACGATTTAAAGAGATTTTTACCGATTTCGAAAATTTGGACTGATTCGTGTTGGTGCGATACAACTTCTAGCATCTATCAGGAATATTTCAAAAACAATTTCAATCGTGTTATAGACATAAAAATTTGTACATGGATACTCTATCAAAAATAAAAAATATGTATTTTACAGTTTGTCGAACTTTGAGCTGATTCGGGTAGCTGCCAAAACCAACTGTGTTACAGACATGAAAATTTACACTTTGATAATTTTTCAAAGATAAAGAAATACGACTGCTACCGATTTCGTGTAAAAAAAATTTGCAATAAGGTAATAAATTAACACAGCAAGGTACGCGTGGAGACCCAAAAGTCTCAATAAAATCGCATTTGATGTATAGCACTGCATGTACATATAAGTGAAGTAGTTAACAATTTTTTTGTGATAAACGTAGTGCTGGAAACGAACTCTTAGATTGATACATGTTTGACATAAACAAATAGAAATAGTCGAATCTACACTATCCAGTATGTTGTGTAATACATAAAATTCCAATAAATTGTATGTTTTGCAATGGTAGTCAGTTTTACATAACTAATAATATTTTATATAATATCAAAGATCTCATATTTCGTCAATTAAAAACTTTTATCCATTCGTAAATTTAAAATCGTTATTTTTAATAATTTTTTTTTTGTTTTTTTTTTTTTACATAACATCCATAGACAAAAATATTTTAATCCATAAGGACATCAGTATTACATTTCCAACATATTACAAAGAGCATAATCAGAAAAAAAAAAAAAAATAATTTTAAAAAACAAATATTTTAAAAATAAATAAAAAAATTAAATAAAAAATATATTGAAAATTCCTTTAATTTTGTTTTCATCCCTTCAAAGTAACTCTCTGGTACCATGATGTCTGGTGTACTTTAATAAATTTTCAATTGTTTGTAGGTACGTTTTGGTGTTTCTTACTCGAAAAATATTATAAAACTTTTTCTTTTTATTTTCTCTTTATTTCGTCCTGGTGGTGAGAGATGTTAAATTAAAAGGCTTTTGGAGAAAACGAAAAAAGAATGAATAGAAAAAGAGTTTGTTTACAAAGGATACTCGGAAGAGTTTTAAATATTTTTTTTTGTCAAAGTGTTGAAATATTTCCTTTGTATACTTGAAAAAGTTTCTTTGTTGCCGATTTGTTTCGTTTTTGTTTGTGAGGAAATTCGTATTCAATTTTTTTTTTAGTTCCAGAAGCAGGTTATTCCAATATTAAATTAAATTTTCAAACTAGGTCGTTAGGGATATTTCCTACAAGTACAACAAAATAAAAAAAAAATCTGTTTTAATTAAAAAATTTCGAATTTTGTCCATTTTTTGTGCTTTTTGATAATACGAATGAATCCAAGTTATTTGGATATCATTATTTTATAAAGTTTATATTGGTAAAATAAAGTTTTTTGATTTTAATTGATGTAATGAAATTTTCCAACTTAATCTGAATATGAAAACTTCATGTTCTTAAATTAATGGAAAATTCAGCCAGTAGTTTCAGCCAGCCAGTTTGACTTTTAGTGTTGGAAAAATATTTGTGTTCCGGCAAATAGCTTGATTAAATTTTTGTTCATGATGTTTTGAAACATTTTATTTAATCTTTAAATAAATAAAAGTAGGGTATAAATATCTGAATCATTTCAAACAGATTTCCATTATTATTCTTTTGAATGATAGATATTTAAAAAGAGACGTGGCGAAATCAAATATTTTATAAAACTTTTTTAATTTTCAATTACAAATTTCAATTTATGTAATATAATGTTTCAATCAAACCCCTCCGCCCTCATCAACACCAATTTTTTCAATTTATTTATTTTTTTAAAATAAATTATTATAAAAAAAATAAACTACGTGTTTTCTAAATTTTTCATAATATTGTAACGATTCCTCTTTCTAATTTTCATTTAGGTCAGTATTTACATATTACAATTACAAAAATACATGGTTTTTTTTTTTTTTTATAAAAAAAATACCCCGTAAATTCATAACATGAGTCTGAGAGGCTCTCATATAATATTTCATAATAATTTCTTAATAATGCAAGTTTTGACATGAATAAATGATGATGAAGTGACTGATGACATAGAATTCGATGATGTGCCAATTGTCTCTGAAGCGGATCATTTATCCGAAGCTTCAGAAGCAGAAGATCAATTAACTTATGATTCTGATAATAGTGGTAAAAATATAATTTCTCATGGAGATTTTTTTGCAAAAGATGGTTAAAAATGGGCTCAAAGGCCGTAACGCTTTGCCTAAATTAATATTTTGTGCTGGAAGCAATTTGCCGCAATTGCACACCTTCTTCGAAATCAAATAACCAAAGTTATCGATGGTTTTAGGAGCCTATGGCTCAATTATATTCAAAGACATACTATAGGCGTAAACCGCTTTGACAAAATTTTACGTTTTATTAAATTTGATGAAAAAACCACAAGAAGTAATCGATGTAGATTTGACAAATTAGCCTCAATTCGAGACGTGTTTGAAACAATAAATAAGAATTTGGAAAAATATTATGTATACTTACCTTCAGAAAATTTTATCGTAGACGAACAGTTAATGCCAACATATGGCTGTCAAGTATGGTATTAAAATTTGGTGGCTTTGTAACTCTCAGACCTACTCAAAGAAATTCAATATACTGAGAACAAAGATAATAACAGAGCAACAGAACTTGCTCAAAATGTAGTGGAGAATTTGCGTACACCATGTTTTGTAACTGGACGGAATATTACAATGGATAACTATTTCACAACGTTAGAACTTGCAAAATGTTTGTTATCGAATGGATTGACGATTGTAGCAACTTTACGTCGAAATAAAATTATATTCCAATTCCTTCCAAGTAATATAGAGAAATAGAGATCAACACTATTTGGACAAAATTTCAATAAAAAAAATATATTTCTAAGAGCTTTCGGTGAAATTTTAGTAAATTCTCGTATCAAAAAGTGTGCTAGTACTAAAAAGCTGCAATTACCACCATCTCGTACTGCAATTTCAAAAACAGTAGCGTTTATTTTGTTAATTTTGTTATTTTTAAACATCTAAAAATTAATTATTAAAAATAAAAAATTTAAAATTTATTAAAAATTATTTTTTTCTATTACATTATAAGGTGAGCCTGCCAGGCTCATGTTATGAATTTACGTGACAAAATATGTTATGAGGTTTAGGGTTAAGATAAATCAATAAAAATATAATTTTTTTATTTTTTTTTTTTTTATGTTCTTGACAGTAATTTAGGCAGAATCACCTTTTCGTGCGATCGTACTGCAAGTTTATACTACAATATCTACAATGTTTTTCGAGCATTAATTTATCGAATAACTGGTTTATCAACTCATTAAATGTGGAAAGCTACCTTTATTGAAAAGAACTAAGTCTTCTTAAATAGAATATCTTTATTTTATTTAAGTGGTTACCACATTATACTCTCAATTATTTTTATTTTACCTTTATTTTATCCCAATGACAAAGAGTACTGGACTAGGTCGAAAAACAAAATATACACATTGCGATATAATCAAAAGTCGTAATAAGTTGGCACATGTTCGTGGAATATTTAAGAGATGTATTAAATAACAGAATTTATGCCGAGGCTACATCTACAATTTTGAAATATATACGGGACAAGAGAACTTAAAAAGACACGCAACAGAGTCTAATTTGGGTGCTTCATCAATAGTTGTGATCAGGTTAGCCCACCCTATTCCAAAATATGTTAATCATTCCTTGTATTTTGATAATTATTTCTCTTCAATACCATTAATTATACCGGGTGTTCCAGACCATGCGTATCAGCTTTTTAAGGGGTGAAGGAGCCGTTATATTAAAATTGAATAAAAATTTTATTAACTAAAACAAGGGTGCTCTATCGATTGGTGATATTTTCAAATTCCGGGAAGGAAGGGATTTTCAGACCAAAAAACCGCCGAGATTGGCCGAAATCGAGATTTTCAAATGGGAAGGGGTACTTTTTTATGCAAATTCGGATTCTACGTCAAAAAACATGTAATTATTAAACTCATTAAACTTTTATTGTTTATTTTGATCATTTGACCAAACAATAGCTCTCTTTGAAATATGAATTTATATTGAGAAACAAATTTTAACACGTGCGTATATTCAAATATATTAAGTATACACGCAACAAGGTCTCACTCACTCACAATCATGCGAGCTACTTTAAATCACAACTACTTAATATAAATTTAACTAAATACACGCGCGAGTAAAACGCTACACGCCGAAATCGTAATCACCGCCTAACACTTATGTTTACATTTTAAATCAATGAATTTGTACCCAAAATACTATAAAAAAAACTTCTAACACGTAAATTTTTTTTCTCTGGAGTTTAAATAGAAAAAAGCATTTTTATTTCATCTCCCTGAAAAATTAGGTCGTTTAATAAATTTTATATTAATCTAAAAGAAGTTAATTAAAAATATAAAACAAAAAAAATAATGGAAGAAGAATGAAACGAAAAAAAAAAAAATAGTTTCAAATTACAATGTTTGATTAGAGGAAAGGTCCATGTATAGATATACAAATCAGAACTGATATAAAAATACAATCAAAATTAAGTTTAACAAAACAATTTTAATTTAATCACCCTCACTAAAATACCAGAACCTAAAACCTAAGCAGATGTTCAAATTATTCAAATAAACAATGAAAAGATCATCTTAAATCAACTGCTCTCAATATTCAGTAATATTTTATTATGATTTTTCTTATTTCTTTTTTTTTTTTTTTAATATGTATAGTCAATCACCTCACCCACTATTCTGCGTACAGTTCAAATAAAAGGACAATACGAAGAGTAGTATTATAGTTGTTACAATATAGAAAATTATCATCACAGTAAATTAAATCCCCTCATGGTATCGCGCTTCATAAAATACAAATGAAATGTATATATATATATATTATGTATAGATATATATATATATGACCAAAAATTCCATTTATCACAAAGAATGAAAATAAATTGGCTAAAATTCCCAAATCCCAGCAAAAAAAAAAAAAAAAAAAAAAATAAAGTCAGAGTCAGTGTAGAGTAATTCATTCTGGAACCCTCAGTTTTTCTTTGTTTTATTTTATTTTTTTTGTTTTCATTTTTTATTTTCAAATGTGCATCACAGTAAATTGAACAATAAAGGATCAAAAATTATAGTACGTGTGTGTTGTTGTTTTGGAATCCTGGAAAACAGGAGGTGTTTATTTATTTATTTTTTTTTTTTTTTGCGTTAAGATTTCGTGTGTGTGTGTGTGTACGTTTGGGAAGATTATTATCCTAAAAATATTCATAAATTAAAAAGAAAATGTATATATATATATAGAAAATTTTAATAATATACTTTATGAGGGGAGAAATTATGTTCTCTTGTTGTTTTTTGATTATGCCATAAACAAAGGATGGCATAGATATGATGAATTATTGGAAAAAATATCAACGTTATTAAAAATGCTTATAATAAAATGGTGAATTTGATATTAATGATAGCAAATAATTTATCGAAAAATATAAATTACAATAAAATTCCAAGCAGTTTGAAAAAGTGTTGTTATAATGTTTTTGTAAGTTAATTTGCTCTTGGCGATTTTATTGGGTTGAAATTTAGAAAACCTATACTATTAATTTTAATTTAAAATGGAACTACGGCTCAGGTATATTTGTGATGTGCAGACTTTGATTCCGATTTATGCAAAAGCTGCTCTGTCACGTCTAAATATTGTACTATGATAGTGATTTTGCTTTGGATTTTGGAATTTAGCGTGGCATAGAAAAAGTCACTAAAGTTTATTTGAGTGTTTTGATCGATTTGCTTCGAAGAAAGTATGTCTTAGATTCTAGTTTGATAAAATAGAGCTCAAGTACGTATTCACAAAATTTAAGCTGGAATTAGTAAATATAGAGTAGGTAGGATTGACAGAAGAATATTTCAGTTTTCATCTTGCACATAACATCCATATTTAAAGGCTTTGAACATCTACCGAACTTGGAAGAGGCACAAATGAAAAATCTATTTGATTTATATAAAAGTTTACTGAATTTAGCTTTACTATAAGAAAAGGGTATATATGGGATCCCTTTTATCCCCCTTAGTATAGTGCCATCTGAAGCAAAATAAACATTTTGTGATCAACACATTGTTAAAATTTCTTAAGCTCTTCGTTTAATAAAACTGAGCATTTTACTGGCTTTTAAAAGTCAGTATACTGTCGCAGTGAGAGTTATATGTTAATTTACTATCTAATAGAACTCCTAGAACAACATTTTGTTCACATTAATTGGAAATTAATAATCATATAATTGCGTTCGGCTGTGGGCCTTTTGGGAGAGAAACTCATAGTATAGAATTTTTTAACGTACAGAGATCAAGTTATTTAAGGTGTATCAAGCTTCTAGAACCAGCTGATATCCCACGTAACAATTTGATTGCTATAAGACTCTTACGCTCTTTTAACAGTATTAATGTTCATTTTAGTGCTCCGAAACTGTTGCGAAACGTTATAAATACGTTATAGCACTAAAATGGAGAATCCTATAAGGCACCGGAGCAATATTGTTGCTGTAATATTGTTTTAGGATTAGTATACATAATATGTGTATATAATAGTATATATAATATATGTTTTTATTTTGAAATGAGTATCTTTTGAAATAATTTATATTATGCGAAAATAGGTATTATTTTTTTATTTTAAAATAATAATTTTATGGAGCGTATATTTATTTTATTAAGCACTTTTAGACTTATAACAATTTTGCTGTAGCACTTGCTGAAAATCCTGTTATAAGAACTCTCACAATTGCTATAAGAACATCCTTAAAGCAATATTTTTCATATTACTCCTATGAAAACATCATCATAACACCTTTAGTGATTATCAGGAGTCATATAGGATTCTTATAGCACTAATTTGGTTATTATAACAATAAAATGTTACGTGAGATGTACCCATATATATGGGTAAACACTACGTGTACAATAATTGGATTTACAATTCGAAATTAAGTTCAGTGTATCGTAAACACGCACAATACTTTCATGTTGCGAAGTTACCCAAACTAATAAATACATATATTATATTTATTTTATGCATGAGAAGACGGCTCATTTTCATGAAAAGTAGTACACCTGCCTCAAAATCTGAAAAAATATTAAAACAACAAAATCAGAGAAATCATCTGTTAAAATGCGTAACTAGAGGTTACTAAATAATGTAATACCACATCTTTGATGTTAGACTAGTGTAACATACAAAAAAATGTATGTGGCTATATTAAATTCGGCCTATGTGGTCTATTAAATGCAGTAGATATTTCATTAAAAAACTTTTATGAAAAAGTGCAATGGTTGGTTGGTTATTACATCCAGGTTTGTGCAGGAGTAATCATTACAAATATCTATTTATTCAACAGCATGCAGATAAATCACTCATATAGCAGCTTTACGCAAAACCAAAACGTTTGGCATACTCACTATTGAATATTTACCGATATTTGTTCAGCTTTTTGTGTGCAAAGATAATTGAGCCAATTTGGACAGATCAACAAAAAAGGTTTTATTTCGTTATTATTTTTCCAAAAAAAATATTAAGGGTCGCAGTATAATTTTATCATTTCAAATCAATCCCTTGGTCAAATTTTATGATTTTTGTTACAACAATCATATTATTAGGGTGCATTATCATAGCATAATAATTATTTCCTATGTTAGTTTTAATCCTGTTTACAAAAAAATATTTTTTTTTTTTGCAAGGATTCTGGATTGCAAAAATGTTATGAATTTGAATTAAATATGTTTTTTTTTTTATCCTGTATTATAGTTTGATGTTTTGATTGTCCTTTTTTAAATTGTATTCGTAATTGGATAAAGGATGCAATCCTAATTTTTAACAGTCCGGTATTATTTATTTTTGACAATAGTTTTCTTTGATGATGTGTTTATCAGATGTTTTATTTATATTATATTAAATTAAATGCCAACAGTTCAGTTGATTTTTGTTAATTTTGTCATTGCAATGAAATTTTGCTGATTATTAAGACTCGTTCTTGTTTATTAAATGGTGCGTGGTACTTTTGTCTTAATAAAATTATTCTTATATTTATAGATTTAATATAATTAAGTCAATTTATAATCCAATTGCTTGGGTCCATCACTAGGTGCTTGTTGCAACGAAATAATATCAGTTAAGTTATTTGTTAAATGATTAGTTGAACAAATATACCTAGGTAAGTTCTAAAATAAAATGTTTATAAAATAAATTTATTAAAATCTATTTCGGTTTTGTAATTTTAAAGTAAAAACAATAATTAACAAAATAACGTTTTATTTAAATAGTTGAAAGCTTAAGTTATTAAATCGAATCGTCCGAAGTCTCTACATAGCTGTTCTATGTTTCTAAGCTATAATTTTAGAAAAAAACTATGGAGTTATTATTTGATAATTGCCAGTATAGAGTCTTTTTCCATATTTAATGTTAATTAAAATAAAATGAGAAGGCTGCTGAGCTAGTCAAATCATCCACAGGCTAAATATATGGACCGGAACCGGAAGTTGGTATATGTATGTATATGTATTGATATATGGTATATCGATAAAAAATGAGGGAAACAAACATTCTTTGGGAGTGTATTAAAGGCCACAGAGTGTTCAAAATATATGAACGAAGAATAAACACCAATATAATCAACTTCCTGCTAGCTCTCAATAGAGCAGACGATAGAAAGATGGTTGGCATACTTACTGGCCATAACCACATGAATAAGCACACTAGTAATAAGTGACCACCCAACTTGTAGACACTGCCTGGAAGAGGAAGAAACTACCACACATGTTTTAGGAAAGCGTCTAGCTCTTTCAAAGCTAAGACTTTGGCTGTGGAAAACGCACTACATAATATCAGAATACTTTTGTAGGATAAAATCCTCAAACCTATTGGCATTTATCAAAAGGGTCGACTAAGCTTAGGGGTAGAGGAGGACATAAAGGGCTAAAAGCCTACATGCCAGTCCTGACATATTAAAGCCAACAATAAAACATTTAAATAAACAGCTTGTATATAGTTATAGGCAATAAGCTTCGCAGAATATTTCTACATAGCTGATTTTTCGAATTCTTTTATAGGCTTGTGAAGTATCATGGCCGAAGTATCTGGTGAATCATCATTTTACTAATTTCTCAATTCTTGATCGTTGCCATATAGTCCCTTGTTGGAAATTGCTTTGTCCGAAATATATGTAAAATCCGTCCTAGTCATATTTACAAAATAACTTAATGTGCAATTTAATTCTTCCTATTAATTTCTGTTTCGCATACATGTAAAAGTAGCAATTGAAGAATGAATTGGCAGTTTTAGATTCTGGGAGTTGACGCAGATCTCCAAATTTACTCGGATAAGACTTTCAACATCAATTTTAGCGCTGTCATTACACTAATCAATTAACACTATCGAGATAGCAAAATTGTCTTACCTGTGCCTCCTCTACATTTTCAACAACAATCTGCAAGTTTCAGCAATTTGGTTTTGTTATGCACTGCGTATTATATTAGTGATTGCAGCTGGTTTTCTATATTATCATTATTCTATATATTTTTTACCAATAAAATAATGTGTAGATACACACAGTGCTCAAAGTATAACATCTCTGTTTTAATTTGATACTAATATGGGTACTAACAGATACATTTGTTTTCCATATTTCAAATTTTAATCTTTATTTCAGGTCAATTTTTTCTTCAATGATTGCCAAGATAGAGTAAATAACAGTTATTCGATGCTTTTACGAAAAAAAAACAAATTTACATAAAAAATTTAATTTATTAGAAACTGTACACCAAAACAAACCTACCACATTATCAGTTTTTTTTTCCTATTCTTTTCGCGGTCTTAGATACCAAAAAAAAAACATTTTTTTTTTGTTTTACCAAGAATTAAATTAACTAATTAGCTTGTTCAATGACTCACTAATTTAATTAGCATTTCACTTCAATTCTCTTCTTCTAATACTTAAAAATCATGTAACGATTTTTAACATTGCAAAATATCGTACAAGCATCTTAAATTAATGAAAATGTATGTAATACAAATACAGTAACAACAACAACAACAATGGCAGGCGAGAAGGAGGAGGAGGAATAGTATTTAATAAGTTAATGAAAAGTCTTAGATTTCACCGTAAAACAAAATAAGACAAGCATTGAAAAATTTACTAATAGCTGATATAGGAAAATTGATTGGCACTTTGATTTATTTAAAAAAGGATCGAATTCTTTCAAGTGTAATAAATAACAATAAAAAAAAATTATTTATTTTACTCTTCCTATATGTTCTGATTTGTCTTTTTTGTGCAAACTATTCCTAAATATTATTTCCAAGAAATTTTGATATTCACAATATCAGGATAAATTATAGGCAACATGGATTTAAATTTATTAATATTGAGATTGGTTTTTGAAAAATTTTTTAAATGCTAATTAAAAAATTGTTGTAATTAAAATGTCAGTTAATTAACAAAAAATAACGAAATTTATAAAATTAATTAAAATGAGTTGTGATAAATGTTCATAATTAGTAAAAAATAATTTGTTATAAGTTATAAGAGGCGATCCTTCGATTACAAATGAATAAATCAAATCAGAAAAAGAGTTAATTCAGAAAATGATGAAGTCCTTGGATATCTTAATTAATTATTTAAATATTAAAAAGTAATTTAATATTCTTATTCTATACTTACTCACTTACGTGGCCAACAGACCATATAGATCCTGTGTCTAACACATCAACGTCCTTCTTTTTTTGGTTCACGAGCGGTTTCTCTGCAGTTTGAGATACAAAATTGTTTTATATCTGATTTCTCTAAAATGTTATATCTTGATACTTTGTATCTCCAATAAAGGTTTGGTCTAGCCGACTTCTTATACCTTCGGGTTTGGATTCGAGAATAGAGAATTGATTGGAGATTTTTTCCTTGTAGTTTATTGATTTTTATTTTCATTACAACGTCCATCTCATTATACAGCTCATAAAGGTCGGTATTATATCTTCAGCTTCACACCCTATTGTCCTTTTTAGGACCATATATGCGGCGAAGAATTTTCTTCTCGAAGACATATACACTCACTTATTCATATACCATCACATCAAAGCTAGTATGGGATTGCAGAAGATTTCGGCATTGCAGGAAATGAAGCTGCAGATTATTTAGCTAGAAAAGCATCGGACACACCTTTCATAGGTCCAAGTCCGTTCTGTGGAATTTCTCTGAGCACAGCTAAGATGCAATTAACAGTTTGGGTAGAAAAAAATGCTGAGGATTTCTGGGCCAACGTTCCTGGAACTCGTCAAACAAAAATTCTAATGCCTGAACGCTTGCTCAAGAAAAGAAAAACACTTCTAAGTTTCAACACGAACAACGTACATATCTTGGCAGGGATAATAACAGGCCACTGCCCAACAAAGAAACACCTTTATAAAATGGGTCTAACTGAAAATAACCTATTCAGAATTTGTCAAATATATGAAGAATCTCGAAGAAGACTTCGCCGCTTGGGAACACCGTTCCACGAACAATGGGAGCTATCCAGCATACCATTGAAGAATATCCTCAGTGGTAATCACAAAATCAGGTATCCTTAGGGACTCAGAGACTTAAAAACCGGGTTATCACAATAAGCACATTTGCGGTTGCAGTGATGTAAGAACTGGGATAAATAAAATCTATAGGGTCGGAATAAATTAAATCTAATCTAATCTAATCGATACACTCAATTGTCTTAGGCAGTATAAATGATTCTGATCCATAGAGCAGAACCAGGAGTATAAGCGTTTTGTAGATTTGAGCTTTGGTGCTTCGGGATTGATAGGATAGCTTTGATCCGACATCTTTTGACAAACCGAAACAGCAGCAAATATCGTCGTCACACTTTACATCCGCTCATTGCTCTATACGCTCAAGTACTAAATTGAAGAAGCCCCTTGTAAATTTAATGCTTGTTACAGATTGTTGTCGTTTTATCACCTTAATGATCCACATTTTAAAAATCGTTTTAAATACTATTAAATATGTGACTTTATGTGTAATTTTGGTAACTTACCGGCAAAGACCAAAACTTTTCTTCAACAATAACGAAGGAAAAATACTATATCCGTCTAATAAAAAAAAACTTATATTTCAAACTATTCAGATTTTTCTTTCACTCTTCTTGCCTTTAATCAAATTAATATTAATGCTGATAATAGCTTGTTATAAATTTTATTGGAAAGTAAGGTTGTTTGCAGTATTTGCGGAATTTATGAGCGATTCGTCGTCCTTAACATTTAAATTTTTACGCCTATTGACCAGTATGTAATACATTTAAAAAGTTGTAGTATTTCTTATCAATCGTTTTGGTTCTATAGCAGACCATTTAAATATCATACTTCAAATGTAGTCCGTTATTAACATAAAAATGTGACTGCAAGATTAGAAAGCTTCTACAACAGCTTCTACAACAGTACTTTCACAATTAGTTCTACCTTCGATGTTGATTTAATTCTATTATTATTATTTTTTTAAAATTATTGTCGTCGGAGCCGTAGTCTTCTTCTGAGCTACTATCATGATTGTATTACAAAAATTAGAATCTCCATTAGTTATAACCGTTTTCTGAAAAATCCGATTATTTATGTTAATTAACACGAAATATCTCTTTCAAAGTTTTGATCGTTTGTATTAATTGGGGCTTTTCTTGGCCATTTTTGATCAACAAAAAATGTAAAAGCAAAATCGCACTACTGTCACTCATATGTGGTAAAAAAATCTGATATGCATTATTGCAGAATCCGTCATGTTCCGTGTCATTTTCTCTTACAAATCCTTATATTAAAAATAGCCTAACGTAAAAAAAACGTACATGAAAAAACCACGAAATTAGTAAAGTGACCTAATTTTTGAATCATAACCACGTTTTTTATGGATTTAATCACAGACAGTTAAAAATGTAAATTAAACAAAAATTAAATTTTAAAAAAATTTTTAATTTTTTTGAAGCGGACTTCATTTGAAGTATGTATGTTGTAAAATTTATGTCAACTAACAGAAAATTTATGTTAAAGTTAGCGATGGCAATTCGAAATTAATGGATTTATCCACCGATGTTCAACAAGACAACATATAATGGTTACAACTATTAAAGACGATGAAGCACGCCTTGCTCCAAGTGATTTCTCTAAAATGTTATATTTTAAACTTTAAAGAAACTTAGATGACATAAATAACTGGTTGAAGAAGTGGATAATTGAAGCAAGTGAAAACAAATTTGTCGACATCACTTTTACTACTAAGAGAAGAGAAACTTATTCAACAATTCAAATCAACTTGCTTTGACTTCAGGATTATCAAAAATGATGGAAACTATCCTTAACTTTCAACACAAAAAATATCTAGAGTGCAACAGTCTTATAAATGACTGCCAATATTGTCGAAAATGTCTACTGGTGATCTTTTGATCTTTATGACGGAAAAATCGCACCGATACTTAGAAAAATACGGTGAAGCCAAAGCTATAGCCCTAGATATATCCAAAGCTTTTGATTGTGTCTGGCATGCTTCATTACTGAAAAAACGAGAAGCAATTGGATTGGGAAATATTTTCAACACGTAGATTGAAAACTTCCTCTGAAACCGCTCAATACGCATTGTATTGAATGGTTTTATATCTCAAAAATTCACTATCAATGCTGGTGTCCCTCAAGGCTCAATTCTTTCTTCAACATTATTTATAATAGTTATAAATTATCTCCTATCCACGACTTCAAATTAGATTCACAGTTTTGCTGATGATAGTATACCCTTAATTCCTTGTATTTCTTGGAAAAAGCTGTTGAAGTGACCCAGACTTCAGTTCACAGAGAACGAAAAAATATATCTTGTTCTCTAAACAGCTACCTTTAAAAAATACATGACTGGAGAAGTGTAAATAGGGTAAAATTTAATGGTTCAAAAACCCAGAATTTCCTTTTATCAACAAATTAAAACCCATCAATACCAAATATTGTATTCGGAAATGTAAATATCGAAACTTCTTCTTGGAATGGAAATAAATAGCAAACTCTCGGTGCACGATCTGTAGCGAAGGATGATGGGAAATGTTTAGGATTCTTAAGCAGAAGTAGAAAATATTTTACATCTTCCAACCTCCTGTTAATATACAAGGCATACATTCGGCCTCGACTTGAATATAACTCGCATATTTGGGGCGGTGCACCAAATATCAGCCTACAGTACCTAGATAACGTACAAAAGCGAACCATCAAAATTATCAATGATGGAGATATTACACAACACGTAACATCATTAAGTAATCGCCATAATGTAGGAGCAGCCACGTTCTATAAATATCTGCTTGGTAATAGCTCTGATGAAATAAAAAGTATTATACCCAAAATACAATCATCTCAGCGTAATACTTGCAGGGCAGCCCTCGCTCATAAATTTGTAGTAGAACCTCTTCGAACCAGAACTGTGAAATATAAAAATTCTTTCATCAACCGAACCTCTAAACTATGGAACACCTTACCATCTTTTGTGTTCCCTCAAACGTATAACTGAGAAGTTTTCCAAAGACGGGTAAATAAATATCTGTTAATCTGTTCGTAAATTCTATACTAACTATAACTATTCTATTCTATCTTAATTCTGTTCTAATTTTATTACTCTCTACTATCTTTCTTTTTTCTTCATCTTAATATGGCTTAAATTCTGCGAAGGCAGTTAGGGTGCTTATCCCATTATTTTCGCCTAATAAAAAAAAAAAAAAACTACAACATGTTAATGCAAAAATGGATTCGGTCAAATACTTTGATGTTAAAAGATTTTATTGTATTAAATTTTATTCATTCTTAGGCATAGTAATCATACTGATATTTTGATACATTTGTCCAGTATTTCTGATGTTGCGTAACCGTGTTTATTTTCTCTTGCGATTCTTATTTTTCTGTTTTCAGAGTTAATTATGAAATTCCGAGCTTAACACGAGTATTTCGTTGCAGTCATATTTTGTTTTTGTTTAAATAATTTATCGTTCACCTCGTTGGAATATTTGGCGTCTCTCAGAAATTTTATGGTTCTGAGACTTTGTCCAAAATTTTCAATCATCATGATTTTAAACAGAACGTGATTTGTCTACAGTAGCTATTCTATTTAGTATCGGTGGCATCACATATTGTCTAGTAGAAGGGATGAATTTTTATGTCCCATGGGGCCTTAAACCAGTACTGCTGTGCGTTATAGTCATATAGTTTGTAATATTATTTTTTACGACTTTTAACTTAGATCTGAATTTAAAAAGCTTCAAACTATTGCCGACTTTGTTTGAAAATATTGCCATTACCTAATTACAAATTCCGGTTTTTCAATGAATTCTTGGTAAATTTTTTAAATTTTTCCAAAACTATTGAATTTTCTTCAATTAATATGCAAATACGATATTTTAAACATTATTATTATTACTATTATTTATGTTTCCCTCTTCTTGCATCAGCTATTTTGTTATTTAAAACTCATTAAATGTCATATTGAAATTTGCATAAAGATGTCCTTTGGGCCAATTAAGTATAATGATAGAAAGCAAAAAAAAAAACATTATTATAATTACACGATAATAATATAAGACCTAATCAAGTTTCGATGTAAAGTAATATAAATAAAAGAAGACCATAGGTAATGTTTTTAACATTTATTATATCCAAAACAACATAAATATTATCGCAGCATGAAAATTATCTTGTTGAAATACTTCGGTGTACATAAAATTAATTTACTAAAAGGTGTCTTAATATTAAAATTACTTTAAGAATACCTTAAGAAAAAAAGTCAAACTATATGTTTAGATCATTATATGGGTTGAATGCATAGAACTGAATTTGAACTAAAATATTACCATTTTCTTCAATTATTGGCTTGGAGCATTTGCTTAGAGAGTTAAATTTGTTTAATAAATAAAATGTATCGCAATTGGCTCGGCCGAATTTTCAACAACCCTTAATAAGATTTCTTCGAGCTTTAGCTTAGTTTAATATACAAAAAAATGTAGTTTGTTTGGTTTTAGAGTTAAGATTGTGAAGCATCAATTGGCTTGTTCGATATTGCAACAATCTTTAATTTATTTTTCTTTATATAATGATAATTATTCTTTATGATTAAAGATAATGAGATGATTAAAACCGTGAAACGTAGTGCAAGACGGTGTAAGCGAAAATGGTTGGAAGATATTGTTAAAAAGCCCAACAAGCCACAGGTCATTTATTAGACAATATTGGTTTTATTCAACCTTTAAATAAATATACCATGGAATTTTCACTTAATTGGTATGAATGTTCTTTTGATTGGTTACAATTTTGATTTTAATGTGTTATATATATTCATTCGTAAACCCAATTCTCAGCAGCTGGGCTCCATGCAACTAATTTTTTCTCGGTAAACCAAAGTGCAATTTCTTTGTTAGCTGATTCTATTGCATCTGACCCATAAATAATATTGCGACCAACTTGTATGCAATAATCGTCACGAATTGTTCCCGGCTTTCAATCAGCTGCATTTGTAGCACCAAACATCCAGATTTTAGAACATACCAGTTTTTAGAACATTTAAACCTTTTCATACCATCGGAACTACTGGTCCCGAATTCATATATTCTACCAAATCATTAAAGAAGGACCTGCAAGGTCTGCGTTGTGTTTTTCTAGATGGTATTTTGTTGCCCATGTAAACTTCATTGCCAATAATTTGAATCCTTTTTGTTCAAATCTTTCAATAATTTTTGCAACCAAACCACGTCGGACCCCATCGGGTTTAAACATAATAAAAGTACGTTTCATATTAGCCGCCATTGCCAGTGAAAACCAAGAGAGGAATGCTAATAAAGAACAAATCATAGAAATCTGCAGTGAAGTGAATTGAGATTTTAGTCTATGAAAGGGAGAGAATGCTATCGACAAGCAAACCTTTCGGTCTCCAATTAATACAACGTAGAGAGACCTATCCGTTCAAAATCAGGCCAACTTTGTGTAACATAAGAAACTCAAATGGAGCGATGGGCGAAACATTTCTCAGCTTCTGAATAAACCAACAGGTGGAGAAAAGCGCAGCCAACCAGCACCAAGCGGTACGCGAGGTTTGAACCAAAATGCGCCAACGCTCAGAAGAAATTACAAATGTGATCATTCAGCTCAAGACCAATAAAATGGCAGGAAAAGATCAAATAAAGGTGCAATTGTGCAAACTACATCAACCTTGTTTGCTGATACCCTAAACACCAATAATTAAAGAAGCTTGGATATCAGAAAATATTGCGGAAAATTGGAAAGATAGTTTAGCCATTAAAATACCTACAGAAGGAAATCTCACCCTCTGCCAAAATTGCCATGATATCACGCTGCTAAATGTCATCAATAAAATAATGTCCATCACAATCTACAAGCGCGCACGTTTCAAACCAGGACGTTGAACGATAGATCATAGCAACGCCTTAAGAATCATCCTTGAATAGGCGTGGAATTGCATCGTAATATATTATATGCTGTTTTTCAACTTCAAACAAGCCTTTTCTAGCTTAAACCGTTATTTTATGTGGGTCATTATTGCTAGCTATCGTGTGTCCATTAAAATAGTCAACATCATAAGAGATCTTAACAGGAACACTAAATGCAGTGTGTTACATAGAGAAAAATCTAGGAACGCTTTCAATGTCCATACCGGGCTAACAGAAGGCTGTATTTTATCCCTTCTTCATTTTAGTTTATGATTGGGTGTTGAAAAAAATCAAATCGTGGAGAAAAAGGTATTAGATGGACTCTTACAAGACCTTTATGACCTCAATGTTCTGCTTGCTCACTCACACCAAAACCGACCATGACGTGCAGATGCACCATGCAGTCACGACTGCAGTCACTAATCAAATATGATAGGATTGTTCATAAATGTAAAAGAAGTCTCTTGCAACTTATAGATTGATAATGCAAATGTAGAGAAGCTGTGGCGTCATTTCGCTATCTTGACAGTTTTATTACTGTGGATGATGCCGCGGACGTGGATGCTGAAAGCCTTATCCGAAAGGCACGCTCAGGATATGGTATTTTGAACAACTTTTCGAGATCTTCAGAAATCTCAAAAAACAAAGTTTTCGCGAACGTTTTGGCTTCTGCAAATAATCGAATGTGTTCCACCATCGAACCTAATGACGTAAATCTAACGACGTAATTAACCGATTCAACTGAAGTAGTTATTAAATTTCTATAATTAACACAGTTTTGAAATTCGCTAATACCATAAGTACCTTTTTGTAGAAGAAAATTGTTTTAATTTAATTACTTGTTTTTTTAGCGAAGTGAATGAAACAAAAATTCAAGATTATTTCATAATTTTTGCATAGCTATGAATTTTAATTTCATGTTAAGGCGTATTATAATAATGAGGATTTATGTAGAATACAAAATATTTTAAATCTATTTATGCAGTAGAAAAAAGAAAACAGAATGTTGCAATAAAAAAACAGAACAATTGCAAAAAAAAATGTATTCATTCTGTATAATATCGTCATCTTAAACTATGTACGAGTATGTTTCACAAAATAGTTAACTTTTGGTAATAGTATTTTTGATAGTACATAATTATTTTTGTAAGTTGGATAACTTTACTGAACATTGACTAAGAATAATTATTAAAGGAGTATGTTTCGTTCATTTAAAACTACTGGAACCCATCAGTAGGTATTTCAGTGTTAAACTATCTCTACAGCATTTGATTTTTAATTCTGTTTGATTTTATAATATATATCAAAATCTTGTAAATAACATCAGTGAGTTATAAAAGCCAATCAAAATGAATTTGTAAAATGATAAGAAATTTTAAATTTCTTTATTTTATTTAATTAAATTAACCCCAATCGTTTTTAAAATAAAAAAAAAACTTATTTCGCGTCAATTAAGTCACTCAACCAGTCCATGAGAGCCTAGTAGTATTTTCTAAATTCAAAATAAAAAAAACGGGATCAAATTCGATTCTATATCAAGTAGTTATCCCCGTTTAAAGAAAACTATACGCATATCTGTGCACTGGGGTCAACATGACCCCACATTTGTTACATGTATTTTCTATGAAAATTCATAATATTATACAAGTTGACATTTCAATATAAAAAAAAATTATTATAATATTAGTTCATGAACAGATTAGAATGAACTCGCGACAGATATTCCTTTCGCGAGTATATACCATATAAGCCATTTGCGATGCGACAAACTCGTACGCATTAAAAGCTGATATATATGTAGGAAAGCAACCAACTGAGCCACGTTCAACTGATTATGCATTGAATTTAGTTCATCGTCATCGTTATCTGAACCATACGTCAACAAATGGCGAACTTTAATGGATAACCAAGTTGTATATTGGTTGAACAGCCATTAATAAAAAAACATCAATATATTCTTTCAAATAAACCTGATCTGCCAAAAGAATTTACCAGCAAGGCAGAAATGTAGAGATGTGATTTCTTCAGAGTTTTATATTGACGAGAATTTTACATTGATAGGCTACCTTCCAAAGCCAAATAAGAATGTCTTGTTATTATCAATTTTGCATAATGATGTAGGTGTTGACTCTGGTTCAAATACACCCAACATCATATTATAAAATTACAATTTAACTAAAGGCGGAGTTCAATCAATCAGAGACCGGAACGGTATCCCACTCTCTAATACGGATGACCAACGCCAGAGATGGAAAGAAACTTTCAGGAAACAAACAACATCAACAACATCCCAATAAATAGTTTCCGAAGTAGTCCGAGTAGTCCAGAACTGAATATCCACACTGAACCACCAAGCTTACAAGAGATTAAAGAGGGCATAGTAACGCTAAAACGGAACAGGGCTGCAGGTATAGATGAACTTCCATCAGAATTGCTACAAGCAGTCCCGGAATTAGCCGCTGAATTATTAGAACCTCACATCACGAAAGCCTGGGAGGAAGAAAGACTACCTAAATCCTGGAAAAAGGGCCTGATTGTAAAACTTTCCAAAAAAGGAGACCTAAAAAGCTTTACTAATTGGAGAGGTATAACACTGCTGAACATAATATATAAAGTTTTCCCAACCATACTGAATCGGAGAATACAGCCTAAAATTGAACAAAATAGAAGGGACGAACAGGCAGGATTTCGTCTAGAAAGGAGTTGCACAGATCACACCAACACACTACGGCTGATCATAGAACAATCTGTAGAATGGCGCTCTCCGCTATATCTCTTGTTCATCGATTTCAAGAAGGCTTTCGACACGGTTCAACGTATTGCGATATGGAATGCATTACGAAGAAAAAGAATTCCCGAAAAATTAATAAGATTGTCAGAAGCTTTGTATGAAGATGCAGAATTAGCAGTTCTCCACTGCGGACAAATAAGCGACCCATTCACCACAAATTCTGGAGTAAGGCAAGGATGTCCACTGTCACCACTTCTATTCACGCTGGTAATAGATGAAATAATGAAAGAAACGGGTTCCTCCGGAAGAGGTATAAGGTAGGAGGGATCTCTCAAGGACACTTGAGGACCTTGACTATGCGGATGATATATGTCTGCTAGCGCATAGATTCGGCGACATTCAACATAAAGCAGACCTACTTCAGCAAGCAGCGCGCAGAGTCGGGCTAGAAATTAACATAGATAAAACCAAGGCCATGAGGATAAATAACACCAACACAAATACCATAACCATAGAAGGTCAAACAGTCGAATATGTGGAAAGCTTCTCTTACCTAGGTAACATTCTAACAACAAACGGAGGTACAGAAGCAGATGTCAACAACAGACTACGTAAGGCCAGAGCTGCGTTCGGTGAACTAAGTCCAATATGGAAGAATGGCCAAATAACTAGAAAAACAAAGATTAGAATATTCAAAGCATGTGTAATGTCAACACTTATGTATGGCAGTGAAACTTGGATGACGACAAATAACATCAGTCAAAAACTTCAAGTATTTGCGAACAAATGCCAAAGAAGAATATGCAGAATATTCTGGCCAAACACCATCAGCAATAAGTACTTATGGCAGATAACAGGTGAAGAACCGATAATGCATCAAATTAAGCGCAGAAAGTGGAGATGGATAGGACACACTCTAAGAAAACCATCAAATAATATAACAAGAATGGCCCTAGAATGGAATCCCCAAGGGAGCAGAAGGCGAGGAAGACCCAACAACACCTGGCGTCGGACTGCGACTTCTGAGGTAATAAGATATGGACGAACTTGGGAGGAGATAAAGACCATTGCGTACAATAGAGAACATTGGAGGAGGCAAGTTGATGCCCTATGCTCCCACGAGGAGTAACAAGAAATAAAAAAAAAAAAAAAAAAAAAAAAACAAGGCGGAGTTGATACACTAGACAAATTGTGAGAATATACACGTGCAAAAGAAGACTAAACGATGGCCAATGGTTTTATTTTTTAATATGATCGACATCGCTGGTGTTGCAGCGTTTAATTTGTATAAAATTGAAAACCCTCAACTATTCAAGCAGCCGAAATCGTCTCAATGTAAATTGCTCTTAAAGGAGTTGGCAAAGCAACTGGTGCAAAAAAATATTTAAGTCATCTATCCAACCCTAGAACAATGAAAAAAAATGTTAAAATCGTTATGGAGAAGATATGATATAAAGTATTGAACCGACAAAGAAATAACTTTGAATACAGCCAGTAAACGTCAACGGTATCATATTATTGTCCTCGATCTGCTGATGTCTAAACACGAACATTATATTGCATTTGTAAAGAAGCATCTTGTGCAACATATTCAAAAATTATTTGCATAAACTGCATCAATGAAGAAATGATAGATTCCTCCCAAGAACAAATCGAGGTTCCAACATCGGATCATGTTTAAGCGTAGGATATTTTTCTTGATTTTTGTTGTGATTAATTTAATTTTGTAATTAAGTTTAATTTACTTTTGTCTAAATTATATTTCTTTTCCTTCATTTTGTAAATAAAATCGAGATTAAAAAAAAAATTAAAAATAATTTCAAATTTTTTATATAAAATAATATGAAAATACATATGGGGTCAGATGGACTAGGTACAAAGGAAAGGTTAAGTAATGAAATTAAGTACTTGTATAACTCAATTAAACATACTTGTAACGCCAGATGACCAAATTCAATATAAAAACAATTTTTTTAACTTGTATGCTAATCCAATGACAAATGAAGGAAACCTCTATCTATCTATCTACTCACTTCTAAATTTTACTTATAAACTATGCGGTTTTGCTCACTGAAATTAAAACCAGCTCATTCTTATGTTCAGTCTTTCTTGAAGGAAAGCTGTGACAGTTTTTATATATTACAGAATAACGTTATCAAATCCAGTTACTGGTAGTTTAAATAAAAAATTATTATTCTTTTTCATTAAAGACGAACTCATGAAATCACTTTATTGTTGTAAAATATTTTTTTCATATTTTTTACATTGCTATTTTCAAAATTAATTTTTAATTAACCTTCAATTTTTAATAAAATATTTTATGAAAACTTCGACCTTTATAATGCAAAAAACAAAATTAAGATGAAAAAAAAAAACTAGTTTAATAAACGTGTATATCTAGAGGTTCAACACTGGAGGCTGCTATATTAAACGGCCAATAGATTGTTGTTATGAATAAAAGTGTAAGAGTAAAAAAAAAAGAAATGTAATAAAATCTGTATTAAAATAGTGTTCTCTATTATAATGTACAATAATTATACAAAGTAAAATTAAATCCAGACCTACGTGGATAATATTATATAGTGGAAAAATATTAAAATATTCTAAGAATTAAACCCAGTTTAGGACTTGCTTAATGGAATAAAAATTAAAATTGCATAAATCAAGATAAACAAAAAATTAAAGTAAATAATTATATTTCTTAAGAGACGATAACGATTCACCTTTGTTCATATTCATGACCAGTAGTAATTGCTTTACATCCATTACAATTCATTCATCAGGTAAACGTGACTTCTTTATTCAATCATTAATCATTTCACTTTTTTTTTTTTGTATGTTTTTATTATTATTGTTCCTGCTTAAAGGACCATTCATGAAGTTACATAACATGACACGAGTAATAAACAATCTGTTTTTATACGTACCTACTACAGTGAATCTTCAATTCTCTCAGACTCAAAGCATTTTTAATCTACGCATTTTGTACGTGTTTCAGTAAAACATGACAATATTTATTTATAGTTTTTCCACGATGTCTAATAATTTTCATTTAAATATTTTTCAAAACTGTATAATAATTTTTATGAATGTTGTAATCATATTCAATATTCATAATGAAAAAGGTTGGTATTAAAATCTGCCTGTGATGTATAGGTTCTCTATCATCCTATATATATAAGATGAAAATATTACCGAATCGTATTAGCAAAAAAAATTCGTGAGTACACTTTTCGTAATCTATTTGAAAGAAATTAAGAAGTGAACTAGGAAACCTTTTGTTATGAATATTTTTTAAACTTGTTTAATGGATATACTAATGGGTATACTAAGTTTGTTACGTGGGAACCGGCTGTATTTTTGCAAACTACTTGGGAAGTACAATAAAAGAGAATAAATATTATAGGTGACAAAATAAAATTGGTATTTTGTGTATAGTTTTGCAGATGAAGATTAGGTTAATCTACCTAAAGCGATAATTTCCATAAAATTGACAGCTAAGAAGCAAAAGTAATATTGTGGTCTGGAAGCTTAGTGCGTTCAATGACAAATGACAAGAACAAAAAAATATGGTATGTTTGTTTTATAATGAATAGTACTAGCCTTTATTTAAGGGCACCGAAAAGTTATAATTCTATTTTAAATAAATAAAAACATGATTATTAAATTACTAGCTCCGCAAACCGTGATAAATGACGAAGCGTATTAAATCCTGACTTTTTTTTCTTTCATTAGACTTTTTATTTCCAATATAAGAAAATTATTTTACCAATAGCGAAGTTTTTAAAAAGAAGTATGACTATAATTTTGGTCAAACGTGCTCCGCTGGCTTCAGCATCTAAGCATGATGATGACCACGAAACCTGGTGGTATCTAACTTCTGTTCTACCCAATACAATAATTTAATTTTTATCATAATTTTAAATTTGTGTTTGTTGTTTTGTTTTTTTTTTTGTTGTTGTTTTAAATTTGTAATGTATTGGAAACTTCATTGGCATTCGATAAATGCAGGAAATTGGATATATACAAATATAATAATTCAGAGAATGTTCTAAAATTTATCAAATAATTATATTGACTTTAAGAAAAGAAATAACAAAATTTGTGTTAGTTTTAATTTTAATTATAGTTTTGTTTACTTGTACCTACCTATGGCTAATTATAAATTTATTTTGCAAATAGTTTTTAAAAACCTGATTCTTCTTACTGTAAATGTTTTACAATGAAATTACTATTATAATAATAATTAATTAATTCATTTGTCATTCTACAATAATTATTGACCCATACATATAAAATAATGGCGGTTATTTATTGAACATATATTGGTTGGGTTAAATTCTGAATAACTATGTAGAGTGTAGCTAAACTGTTGAATTTTGGCATCTGCCAGAATAAAAAGCTTTACTTGTGCTCTTTGTGAATCTGTGTACAGGTGAATATAACTTATTCTTGATTTGTGAATTCAATAACACATAAACCAACAATAACAAATAATAATTTAAAAAAAATCTCTCCAATAATTTTGGTTATGCGCTATTCTCTGACTTTTACATTTAAGCCCAACTGTACCAGTAAACCTGGTTATATCGCATGAAAATATTTCTCGGCTATCATTTCGTTCGGGTCACGAAGATTTTTTGAAACTACAAAAATTTCAGTAACGCTTTGATTTCTTTGACTTCGACAGCAGTATTAGTAAACTTCGCCTTAGAGAGAAGAAGCGTTTTCACAATAATTCACCGGTTCAGCCTTGTACATCACTTCTGCGACAAAGCGAATGAATAAATTAAATGATTTTAAGCCACAACAACAGAAACTTTAAAATTTCTATTCAACTCGAATAGGATTAAATCAAGATGAAGTTCAAAAGAGAAGGTTCCAGTCATCATTACTTTGAACAAATTATCAACAAAACCCGTTACTAAGCCGTTAATTTATAAAAAATAATTAAAGATCTAAAACTTTTTTAAAACATTTGGCACACCGTTTTAAATCGAAAAAAAAATACCACATAAAAGCAGGATGTGCGGAGATCAAATAGCTCATAACTTCTGAAGCACTGATCACTGTATAGCCTTTCGACATGTTTTTTTTAAGAAAATTAAATTTCCGTTTATTATGGGAAAAAAAAATTATTTTCGAGCTTTCGATATTGAATTATAAGTTTAAAAAATTATTATCCCACGTAAATAGTAGTAACAAATTATTTTTTTCAATTTTGTGAATTGGTTTGCTTGTTTTCCGCTGCTCTTCTGCTCGTTTTGTTTCAGGAACCAACCAACGACACAATCTCAAAATATCTATTAGCATTATATGTTAAAGATTGATTTGCCTTACGTGTTAAAATTTTCTATAAAATCTACTATTGAGTTACCTTTGAAATCGTTTACATACAGTGTACATGACTAATTCAAACTTTTAAAAATGAAACATTGTTTGGCGTACCATCTTTTACTTTTACTTTAAAAACTTTAAATTAAAAAAAGAATTAAATTAAAGTTATACAAATGAATCCACAGAACCTTATGAATTTGACCAAAATTGTTTCCGCATTAAATTTTAGTATATTTCCAATCGCAAAGGTGAAAGCTTTAGATTTAGAGTATAATCGAGAAAATTTATTTTTTAGCTAAATTGAAAACTTCAATTTTGAAAATACCTTCAATATTTTTTACTGTGGCACAGTCCGAACAAATTGTTTTTGAATCATATTTCAGATATAAAATCATATATGAAAATATTAAAAAATCAATTTTCCTATGGACATCATTTTGGCGTATACGGCGTATACCATCTTTCGTGTTCCCTCAAACATATAACTCAGAAGTTTTCAAGAGACGGGTAAATAAATATCTGTTAACCTGTCCATAAATTCTGTACTAATTATTCTCTTTTAGTTCTTTTCTAATTTTATTACTCTTTACTATCCTTCTTCTTTCTTCATCTTAGTATGGCTTAAATTCTGCGAAAGGCATTTATTCCATTATTGTGGCCTAATATATAAAAAAAAAAAAATTCTTCGTACGACGATTTGCAGTTTTTGAGAATAGTCTGTAGTGCTACAAAATAGTGCTATTTAGTGCTATGGAGTGCCGACGAGGGCGAAAAATGATTTCAGGATTTTCACTGAAAATAAAATTATGGCTATCACTGAAAATAAAATGGAACTTATAGCATAGAAGGCGCACTACTTTACAATATATATATATATATATAGTTTTCTACATTTTAAATTAATAAAAAATACCATAACAACTCTAAAAGAAAAGCTATTGTATGTAATTGTGTATTCCAATGTAGGTGTAAAAGCGTTTATGGTGTTCATCCCATAGACTTAGGCAGTGTTTACGCACCAATATATATTGACAGTATTTATTGATGAGAGAGAATATTGAAGAAATACTGATGTGTAAACACATATTGATATTATATTGAAGAAAAAAAATAGAATTTATCTTTAATGTTTATTGTGAGAGACAGAATTAAATATGGCGAATATTGAAAAACTTAGAAACATTCATATGTTAATATTTTTATTATTTTTTTTTGATTTGGCATTAGCTTTATATTCACAGGGTACTTGATTAACCCATTTAACACCCTATTAACTTTTTCTGAAAATACATGTTTTATCCATGAAAACTTTGTAATTAGGGTCCTTAACAATCAAAAATGTTAAAACTTCACAGATCGGTTTAATATGAAAATAATTTGATTTTTTTTCATTTAAAAAATAAAGTTACAGTTTTAATTTTAGAGATTTTTATAGAAAATTTCACAAAATTACTGAGAAATAAAAATAATTTCACTCATATACTCATACAAATATTAAAATATACCTGGTGTTCCAAATCATGCGTATCAGCTTTTTAAGAGGGGGAGGAGCCGTTATTTCAAAATTTAAAAAAATTAATTTACTAAATCGAGGGTGCTCTATGGATTGGTGATATTTTCAACTTTCGGAAAGAACCGGAAATTGGTTTTTTAGTTTTAAAATAACGGCTCCTTCCCCTCATAAAAAGCTGATACGGATGCTCTGGAACACCCGGTATAATAATTATATAAACATTTTAACAAAAATTATGTATGATATAATATAAAACATTTATCGAGTAATGGGATGTTACAAGTCTTGCAACTCTTTGTGGTACGTAATTTGCAATATTTGCCGGTGCTTCGTAGTCGTCCAAATAAAATTAAATGCTGTTCTGCATATCTTGCAGGATTTACAAAAATATTGTTACTACGGCGTTCAAGTATAGTTGCAGGTAATCTAACCGGCTTTCTTCTTGTAAATTGTTTACAACCATAACGCCCGAAGTATGGTATCAAAGTTTCTTGAATAGACAAATTGAAATGTATTGGAATAAAATATTTGAAAATCCCATTTGTATGTTCTAATAATAGCCATATTTTATATAACTTGTCATCTTTATCAGAATTTTCGTAAAAATTAGAAGAGGACAATGACGAAAAAATGCCATCAAAACATCTTCTTTGCATAGTTTTATTAGGGGATCATAACGGCAATCTTCTGATGAGGACCAATACAAAAATATCTTCGTGGTAAATGGGTATAACCACTAATAATTAAAATTACAAAATGAGCCAATATTTCTTGTTTTTTAACGTGTAAAAGTTATTATTTTTAAATTTTGATGAATAATCATTACTATATTTGACAATTTCCTCAATAAATTCATCGGTCCAGAATAATAAAAAGAAATCGATCGGATTTGATTGATAAATTTATTAGCGATAAAATAGGATCTCCTAGTATACGAGAATTATTACCAAATGCAGAAATCTCTTGTCTATATTACGTTTTTCCCAGAATTTTTTTTTCCTTTTTTGCTTTTTATTAACAGGTTTTTAGCTTCATCATTTACCCTTTGTCTATTTTCTAGCTCAAAAGCTTGAATTTCAGTTGTATTAGCCACAACCTCAGTATTTATTAAGCCTTTCCCTACACGGTTTATATCACTACAACCCTCATACCCAGAATCTTCTTCTGTTAAGTTTCCGTCCTTTTCTGGCCGAATTACGTAAATATTTTCATCAGATATAAGAAGTTAAAAATTTTTAGCTAAAGATTAAAAAATATAAAAGTTTGGCCAAACACTCAATCTTTATTAGGAAACAACTAATATTTTTTTATTTTTCATATAAAAATTTTTTGAAAAATTTTATACATATTATACTAAGGATTTTTGAAGGCCTATGCTATTCTGGAAAAAAACAAAAGCTATTCCTAGTCCTAGCTAATATGAATGTTTTTAATAGTATCCCATAATAATAAAACCACAAATTTATATATTGGTATTTACCACTCCAAAACTTTATCCACAGTTATGCGTTTATAAACTTTATAATACTCACTTTAATTAAAATAATTGACTTATAACAACCAGCATGTGGTTCTAAGTGAAAATAGTTTGCAAATTTAATTAAAAGCTTACTACATTATAAAATTTGAAAATAATATGAATTTTTGTAGTAAATTAAGTTAAAAACCCTACTGGCTTTTTTTGGTAGTTTAGTGGGTTCAAAAAATATTTATTTTTATATTAGTTTTGGTGCATATATAAGAAAAAACTGACAAATAGTTTGATTGTTTAAAAACTGATATGTAAATACAAATGTCTCTCTCTTCAATCTAAAATTGTCAATAAAATATTGAAGAATATTGATGTGTAAACGCTGCTTTATTATATTATGTAAAAAAAAATCCCTAACCCTATCCTATATCAAATAATAAATAGATACTATTTTATACCAAATCTAAAAAATGGGATCATTTTAATTATAAATTAAGTTCACTTTCTTATTAATTTTTCGATTAATCCAGTTTTTATTGAAAAGATGTCACAAACGATACCTTTTTGGAAGAATGTACTAAGTGACATTTTGAAAAATGTTCACAAAACGAAAAAAACTTCTCACATACTGGTTTTTTTTACAATTTTAAGTTAGTATACTGATTTTAAAAGGATTTTTAATTACAAATATGTCTAGCCTTTTCAGAAAATTATACTTTGAAAGGGAGGTGAGTTTTTGTCGCTTAGTTAATTTTTTTTTTACAACGATTTTGTCGCTTAGTACAATGCAAAATGTCGCTTAGAACATTTATGCTTTTAAAAAAAATAAAAATAAAAACAATTTAGTTGCTTAATTCAAAATAGTTTACTTAAAAAAGAAACAAAAAAGGCATTTAAAAATTATTTCAAAAATAAATTACGTAAATAAAAACAAACTCAACAAAATTAAATTCAAATATAATTTTAATAATTATAATATAGCTTTATTTCAGCTTCAGTTAAATTTCCTCTCTCTCAGGAACTATATTTTCTTCATCAGTTTCTGGTAACTGATCTTCTATTTCACCAACGGTATTTATAATTTCTTTGAATTCATTCTGATACCTTTCCGGAATTAATTGCTTTTTAAAAAATAATTCAAAGTCTTTTTTCTTCGAATCCGATATGGGTAAGTTTGTAATATATAATAATTCAGCTCCTTTAAAGTTTAGGTGTTGTATCTGTTTACGGGTTCGACCCAATTCTAGAGTAGAATAAGTCAGCTGACATTTGGCGGATTAAAACTTTGAATATTTGCATGCACGGAGTCAACTGGCATCAAAGTGTGACCAGGAAGCAAAAAAGTTAATTTAATTTCGCTAATATTTTAAGCTTGAGTCTTCAAAAACATCATTACTAACATTTGTCGATTTTTATTTTGGCCAAGACAGCTATCACAGTAAAGAGAAATATTTGTAATATTTCCCCTTTCATCAACAATACTCAAATATCTATTTAGTATTGAGCAAATTTCGTTTGCTCCTCGCATACCGTCTATTTCTACCCAAAGAAAATTGTAAGCAGTTTGGGTTCCGCTTTCATAAACAGTTTCATTATAAAAAGAATATTTTCTGGTATAATAAAACAGCATACTTTGTGTATGTGGAACATTCAGTACCTTTTGCATATCAAAACTTACACACAAAAATGAAGTAGAAGTCTTCGATCTTTCCTGGTCATCTTTGAATAATAGTAGACTGTTCTTCTTATCTTGCATATGTTCTAAATATTTTTGATACTATTGCTTATCTTTTTCGCTTATTTTTATTGGCTTCACAAAATGCACATTTATCCTTTTTGGGAACATGTATACTGATATAAGTTTTAAATATTCGCCGAAAAATGTTTTCTGAAACGTATTTCTTATTTTCTTATTTTTGCTTTTCTCTATACACTCTGTATATGTTGGAAATGCTGTGGTAGTCTGATGGAAGGTAAGAGCGATTTGTTTTAGATCGACAATAATGTGAGGTGACTGTCGGCAAGTTTTTTATAAAACTATGAACTGATGCTATCAATTCTTGAGAAGTAACATTTGCAGGAGTAGCTGAACCTCTATTATCCTTCGATATTGTATTTAAGCAAGATGATTTTTCAAGAGCAAAAGTTACAACTTGACTGGAAATATTTAAGGTTTTAAGCAAATACTGTCTGCAAACTTAGACTTTTTTCCCTTCAAAATTTATAAAAAAAACCGGCACTTTTTTTGTAATTTAATGTATTTTAAACACTTTTGCTTAAATTTGAAGAAATTAAATAATATTTACAATAAAATATAAAAAATTTAAAAAATAGTTTTTTTGATGATAAAAACACATTTTTTGCGTGTTTTGGGTTTTTACGACAAACCATATAATTGACTTTCCTTGCTATCAGTTTCAAAGTTATCCGTCTGGTCACAGAACTTTATAGCATGATCAAATACCTTTCTAGAATAATGCTTTTTTTTTATATAATACTAGCAAAGATACCCGACGTTGTCCGGGTCGACCACAAAATGAATCGAATTTATTTCAATGAAGTTTGATTTATGAATCGAATTGAAAAAAATTGGTTTATCAAAAATATTCTAATATTTTTTTTCACTACGATAAAAAAATATCAACAATACTCCAACTTAAGCTATACTTATATTAAAATTATTTCTTTGTAAACAATATTTTAGTGATCTTTTCTGATGAAGTATAAGCAAATACGCTCCTTGCTGTTGAGGTATTCTTGAAATAAAGACATGTTCGTTTTTTCCACAATCAATTGGAATTTGTACTTAAATGAAATTAGGATGCCAAGTTCTTATTCTTAATCTAGTACCGTAGTTTTGGGTTCTTCAAGTTTCGTAGAAGCACTATTGAAGCTACTACTTTTAATTCCAATTGATTAGGAGGAACAACTTCATTTTCATCGATAACTGTATCTATCTATTTGTACACATGGATCCCCTGGAACACTCTGCAGTATTTTCTGATTAATAAAACGAATCGTCACATTTTTGTGGCTAATTTACATAGCCACTTCACATAGTCATGTAAAAATTTTATACTGATTCCTAAATTCGAAAATACTTTTTCAGAAAAATACCTACATGTTTTTTTATTTTTCATAGAATACCTATGAATAAATTTTCAAGTCTGTAACACAATTTTTTTTTTGAAACATTTCTGATAGAGTATGCAAGTGTAAATTTTCATGCCTGTAACACAATTGGTTTTTGAAATATTCCTGAAACGTACGTGCTAGGAGTTGTACGACAGCAACCCGAACCAGTCCAAATTTTTGAAATCGGTAACAATCGAATTTCTTTATTTGTGAAAGAGTATCTAAGTGTAAGTTTTCATGCCTGTAACACAATTGGTTTTTGAAATATTCCTGAAACGTACGTGCTAGGAGTTGTACGACAGCAACCCGAACCAGTCCAAATTTTTGAAATCGGTAACAGTCGAATTTCTTTATTTGTGAAAGAGTATCTAAGTGTAAGTTTTTATGCCTGTAACACAATTGGTTTTTGAAATATTCCTGAAACGTACGTGCTAGGAGTTGTACGGTAACAACTCGAACCAGTCCAAATTTTCGAAATCGGTAACAGTCGAATTTCTTTATTTGTGAAAGAGTATCTAAGTGTAAGTTTTTATGCCTGTAACACAATTGGTTTTTGAAATATTCCTGAAACGTAAGTGCTAGGAGTTGTACGACAGCAACCCGAACCAGTCCAAATTTTTGAAATCGGTAACAGTCGAATTTCTTTATTTGTGGAAGAGTATCTAAGTGTAAGTTTTGATACCTGTAACACAATTGGTTTTTGAAATATTCCTGAAACGTACGTGCTAGGAGTTGTACGGCAGCAACCCGAACCAGTCCAAATTTTTGAAATCGGTAACAGTCGAATTTCTGTATTTGTGAAAGAGTATCTAAGTGCAAGTTTTTATGCCTATAACACAATTGGTTTTTGAAATAGTCCTGCGACGTACGTGCTAGGAGCTGTACGGCAGCAACCCGAACCAGCCCAAATTTTTTAATTCGGTAACAGTCGAATTTCTTTATTTGTGAAAGAGTATCTAAGTGTAAGTTTTCATGCCTGTAACACAATTGGTTTTTGAAATAGTCCCGGGACATACGTGCTGGGAGTTGTACGGCAGCAACCCGAACCAGTTCAAATTTTCGAAATCGGTAACACTCGAATTTCTTTATTTGTGAAAGAGAATCTAAATGTAAATTTTCATATCTGTCACACACATGGTTTTTAAAATATTCTTGAGTCTTGGTAAGAGTTGTACGGCAGCAACCCGAACCTGTCATCTGATGGCTTTGTAAGGTACCGCGTTATTTGCATACCTGTACCATGAATAACTGTGCCAAATTTCAGAACTCTATCTTTAAAACTGTGGGCGTGTATAGCGAACAAACAAACAAACAAATAAACAAACAAACAAACAAACAAACAAACAATTCCAAAAACAACAACAACAAACTTTCCCTTTTATAAGTATAGATTTTTTGAATTAGATGCACTTTTGTTGTTTTAAGTCCGAACTTCATACTAAATACTTCGTTACAAACAGAAATGCTTAATAGACCTTCTTTTTCCTAAAATAGCGTTACTTCCAAAAAAATATTTTAGAGAATAGATTCCCACAAGTAATAAAACTAAATTTCAGAGTAAGAGTAGAACAAATACAAAAATAATCACAATAATATAACAAAATTAGTAAAAATCAGAGTACCTTTCCAGTTGAAGTAAGGATTTTGGAATGCCAGCTGAATAAAGGTTAAGTCTTCTGCAACCAAGAAGTTTCTGCAAGGCGTAAAAACTCAAATCATTTAATTTCACACCAAAAAAATACATGCTAAGCGCCAACAATTGTACGAAACTTTTAATTTTCTATGTACTAAGCGACAAATTGAAATATACTAAGTGACATGTCGTCGGCTGGAAAAATGTTTGTTGAATGTGACGAAATATGGTTTCCAGAAAAACGATGTTAAAGGTTTGAGCTGCTGTTATTCAAAAACTGGACGATAAAATTCAATATTTTTTTTTACAACATACAACGTATCAAATCAGCTTTCGACTCATACTTGTCGAATGGTCCGCCCACGCTTAGTTTCGGACCTAAAAGCTGTTAAGTGCCGGATGGATTTGTCGTATGTGCAAAATTTTTTGTTTTTAAAAGCTTTTCTCTTGTTGTATGTGATTTTCTCATGTTTATATAGTTGTAGTGCCATGAATTTCCATTTTAAACCTACAAATTTTATAGTTTTTTAAGGATTCAGTAAAAAAGCATAAATATTTTATAATTTTTGCTCCTCGAGAATGAGTGAAAGAGATGAAATTAATATTAAAGATATTTCTCAGTAGGCTTCAGCCTTGAAAGGATTTCGCGCCATTAACGTTTGATTTTTGAAATTCTGTCGTATAACAGATTGAACTGAAGTTTATAACAAGACTTTGTAAGCTGCAGATTTGAAAAGAATATAGGATTAAATAAAGGTGTCATTTGAGGGTTTCTGACTTTTCTTTCCTTTAATGATTGATTTCTTTGTTTTTTCCCTTGGGAAGTTTAGTATTTAATCTTAAAATATAACGTAAAAGGGAATAATAATTTTTGAAGGGATTAAACATTATTACCTGTATATCAATCAAAAATTTAAATTTAAACATAAATTTGTTTTTTAGAAAATGTACTTTATTTCAACAATAACGTTTATAAAATTAAATAGCTTATTCTGCTTCATAAAAAAAAATTCGAAAATAAAAAATAAACGAAAAATTTCAGTATCAATCTTCTTTGTACTACTGTAATATTATTAATGTTAAGTTAAATAAGCTTATTACTAATAAAATAAATAAAATATCACAATAAATTCAGTTTTGTTAAATTTTAAGTAAAATTTTTAAATAATCCTTGTCCGTTTCGGGCAAGTATGGCAGCATAGATTTTAAATCATCTTTCTTTTCTCGGCTGATAGGTTTTACTTCAGAATGCCTCAAGGGTGCAGATAATATCTTTTCAATATCAACAGCATTTCGAGAAAATCGTTGTTTTTTTTATTAATGTAAACAATAGTTATCATATTATGTTTAGGATGTAATTTGTATTTAATCATACTAAAATCTCTAGAATACTCAATTAATTTTAATTTGCTGAATGGAACCTTTTGAAAAGAAAGTTCTGACGATTTGCGACTGCACAAATAAAAATCTTTAGGTTGCATTTGAATGATATTCAAATTAACGTTTTTGTAGTTTATATTTTTTAGCAATCTTATTAAACTCAAAGGGCTGTGAATTTCTAAATTTTTTAAGTGCCGTTCAATGACGCTATGAACACAGTCGACTTCCTGGATTTGCGAGTGTCCAGGTTCGAAAAATTTCTGTGTTATTTTTTGCAGCATGTCATGGTCGTGTAAAAATTGCATTAGTGCCACTGCCATAATTTGGTTTTTGTTTTGTGGCACGCATGAATCGTTCCATAAAACTATTTCTTCAATATCAGTTTCTGTTTGTAAGACTTGTTTTAAGATTTTAATCAAGGCACAAGCTAAATTTTCACCTGATCGTCCCAATTGTTGCTTCACTCCACATTACGCAAAAAGTGATTTTTGGTTTGTTTGGAATCAAAATTACAGCGGTTAAATTAAATACACTCAGTTTTCTTTTATAGTAAAAATTAGAAGTATAGCCCTTTGTATTTTAATGTGTATATACTGCTATACACATTCAACATTTGAAAATTATACACAAAAGAAATGATTTTGTTGAATGTGATTGAATTTGATCACATTCAACAATCGTTTTCCTAAACGAAAAAATCAGTTTTTAACATAGAACTTTGTTGAATGTTTCACATACGACATTTGTTTGTTATTTTTTGATAATTACTGGCTACATTCGACAAAAGCATGACTCAAAATCTCGAGATCTAGAACTGCTATTAAAATACCGATTGGATCAAATGAAAGAGAAACTTTTAAAACCCAAGTATCAATTAATAACTCAATATGCCCAAAAATGCACATTCAACAAACGTTTTTCCAGCCGACGATGTGTTGAATAAAAGTGTACTAAGCGACAGATTTTTTTTTTTGTTTGTCGCTTAGTACATTTTTGTTACTATAAATATTAATAATGTATTAAAATGTCGCTTAGTATAAATTTATTTTGCTTATAACTTTTTTTGTTATTTAAATAGAATAATGGAGATTAGGCGAAATTGTGGGATTTGGTTTAAGCTTTAAGAATAATGTCAAAAGTTAATTTTGAAAATTTTGTCGCTTAGTATACTCTTCCGAAAAGGTATCGATTTAATTATAAGTGAAATTTTTAATGTATCTAGTTTTTATTTTAATTAACCTGAATAAAAATACTTTTAAATTTTTTCTTTATATTTTGATAAAATTTGCCAAATAGAATCGATTCAGTGGCTAAAAACTAGGTTACATCACTCTGATATTCTTTTATATAACAGTAAATAAGTAAATGTTTGATATTGCAATAAAATTAACAGGTGCACGTAATCCTTTTGGATAAAACTTTAATTTTCGCAGTCATAAACCTACAAAAAAAAACAGACATTAAATATAGACAAAAAAGAATTGTAAAAGAAAACAAAGCTCATAAAGAATTATTAAGGACTTTCGTGATTTAAGGATATAATTTATATATATGTCACTGTTTTTGTTTTGTTTTTATTAAAAACTTTATGATGAAATTAGAATTTGATTTTCTTTATTTATTATATTTAAAAATGAAAGAACGAAATATTTTCGAGGACATTATTTATTGTTTTGTTTTAATCAGTTCTACACGCTCAGTTCGTTTGAATAATAAAACTATAAAAGAATTGTATGAACTCCAGATATACAACAATATATTAAAACTTAGTTGTAGGATAAAAGGATAACATGTTAAAGGATAATTTATGAATGATAAATAATTAAATATATAATATTTTGTATTTAGGAAATATAACATTTTATCATTTTAATCACATATACATTCTTACAATAATACAAACACAAAAACCAAAACTCATATATTATTATTATGAATCTATAAATATTTTTATTATTAAGCTACTAAATTGATGTTTGCAAATTAAATGTTATATCAAAAATGAATATTGTTTTTCATTTCTCATTAAATCTTAATTGAAGCATTCACTAAAGGATATTATTATTATTATTATTCTTTTTATTCGGTTTCTTGATTTACTGCGATTTGCGATTAAAGCAAGTTTCAAAGTCATCAGTGTTTCATTTTAGTTCATATGCTGTTTTGGTTCAAAATAATTTACACAAAATTCATTTATTATCAACCTAAATGATCGGAAACATTATCGAACTTCTACTTGGCAAAAATTAATTTTAAGAAACCAATCAAAGCAATCATAAGAAGCAGAGAGATATGAGAAACTAGTAGACATTGTTTTTACAAAGTAGCAATGGTGTGGCATACTAACTGCTCCAAAAACTGGATGAACCAGGATCGAGGGTTTATGGCAAAAGCCTTATCTTTACTCAAGTAGAAGATTATATAAAAACACTGTTTTCCAGGTTGAAGTACATTCTATTGAAGTTTGTGTGCGACAGAATTTAAGAAGAATTTACAAAATATGTAAAATGTATATTCTCTCAGACAGTAAGGCTCTTTTTTTTAACTTGTGTACCTATTCAATTTTGCGCAAAATCATATTACTTTTATTTTAAAATGAACATTTATTTAAAAACATTACAAAAATGGTTAACCAATGCAGCAAATGTACAAAAAATATTCGCACTAAAGGCATGCATTGCTCTGTAGGATGTGAACGTTTCTTTCATCAAAATTGTATGGCGGTATCTGATAAAATATGTGTCAAGCTGTTAAATCTGGTGATAAACCTGCTGTTATCTGCTGTTAGATCTGGCTTTTTGGAAATGTGGTAATTGTAAAACTAAGTCTTCAAAATGATACGACTGTAATGAAGAAGTAACAACACCGGATCAATTTGAATTTGATATTAACTCAATAACTAGTGACAATATGATAACATTTTTGAAAACTTTAGCATCACTTGTTGTGCGTATTAAAAATTCCCAAGATTATTTTTCTAATAAGATGAAAATTTAACCAAAACTCAGATTTTGATATCTGAAAATAAACTTCTAAAAAAACAAATTAAAACACTCGAAGAAAAATGTAAATGATGTGGGAGGATAGATTTAGCAGTTTTGAAATGAATATGAATCTAAAACAACAAGAGGAAAATTTAGCAAATATGGTGGTTGCGGGTTTAAAAAGAGATCAACTGCGCCTTTTATAGGGCCGTATTCGTTGTGTGGCATTTCCCAGTGATAAATGCAGATAAAGGCTTGGTTGGAGCAAAATGGTGAGGATTTTTGGGTTAGTTGTTAAGCTAAAATGCTCATACCAACACGCACGCTCAAGAAAAATAATATTCTGCTAAACTTCAATATGAAACAGATGCGTATCAGGGCACTATATTAGAAATTAGTAGAAAGGGCACTATATTAAAAATCCTTCCGGAAAGGATCAATCTGGGTGCATCTCTTGCCACCTGTAATTTATTGCTTCGCAATGATGCAATAAAAGCTTCAAACTTCAGATGGTCAGTTAGACCAGACTGCAACATCACCAAGCAAATCTGGCCTATGTTGAACCTGAAGCGATCCTTTAACCTACTACTATGAAAAGGTGTGACATTAGGCCTATGGTAGGGGTCATTGCTGGTCATTGTCTGATTGGTAAACATGCCAGAAGACTGGGACTCCCCTCAAACGACTTTTGCAGAACGTGTAGAGAGGTGGAGAAGGATGAAACTTTCCCACACCTACTCTGTTCCTGCCCTGGTCTCTACCATAAAAGGAAAACCCATTTGAGAACCTTATTTCTGGACTCGCTGGGTGATCTTGAAAATATTGGTATAAAAAACCTCCACCACTTCGTTAAACGCGAGGAAAGTTTCCGCGGTATCACAATGGACCTCACCGGTCTAAGTGTGTCGTCGTACTGTCGGCAGCCACTACTACCTACCTACTTACCTACCTAAGGCAAGGATAATAACTGGCCACTGTCATGCAAAGAAGCATTTTTAAAAAATCGGCGTAACCGAAATAACTTGTGAAGAATATGTGAAGTACAGGAATAAACTCTTGAACATCTGTTGTGTGTGTACGAAAGGCTCACTCGTAGCTGACTTGGCCACTAGAGAACAGACTTCCCCGAACTGATTAAAGAAAAAAGTTTTTTTTCGAAAGATAGGAGGTAATCCTAGAAGGACATCAGAAGCACTAATCGCGTGTGACTCTTGATAGTTTGGAAATCGATAACCCACTTATATTTTTTTCCATTATAACCAATCTACGTCGACCAATGATTTTTTTTAATAAATTTATCAATTGCGTGTTTAGGAAATTATTATCGTAACAGTTTCCGTGGTGGATCAACATAATAGTTTCAGTGTAAGAACCTTATCACTGGGATATTTCTTATAAACAAAATGCCATTGCAATAGTTTCTGCGTCGGAAGATTATTTACGTATATATAATATTTCACCACGACGATCTTTGTCAATAATAGCACGAACATTAGATTCAAATGAATATAATAAATGTCAATGCCAATGATGTAAATTAACACCCATATCCGCAAAGAAATAACATAAACGATGTTCTTCACAAGAGAAAATTATTGATAAAATAATGTTCATACAGAAAACTATTTGCTTGCTCATGAGGTGTCTTGAGTCGACGAACATTGCTGGTTAATATCAAAAACTACTGCCATTTCCCGGTTCAATAAAATGAGTACGGACAAAAAAAGAAAATAAACTAAAAATATTTTCTAATATTATTTAAAAACTCTTCCTCAATATGCGAATATACCTTCAATGGTGTACTGTTAAAATATTATTTGCAAATATTTATTATTTTTGTATCAGAGAGACTTCATTTAATATATTTTTCTTTGCTTTTTTTTTTTTTTTTATTTATATCCTAATAATATTTTATTTTATATGAGTTTTCCTTTTCTTTCTTTAATTTCCGAACGGAAATACTTATCCAAAATCATGTATTAATGTAAGTCGAAAATTTTTCCGATTTATTTCTTTATTGTTTTTCATTTGATTTCTTCAGATTTTCATAAGTTAAAAATGTATGAAACAACACTGTTGAATGACGTTATAAAAAAAAAAAAACTATATAGTACTACTTATATTAATAACAATAATAGTATTTTATTACTGAAAAGAAAGAGATATCTACGTATTAGAAACAGTAGTGTAACAAGTAAAATCGAGTCCGAAATTCATTTGAAACTGGAACAGTGAAGTTTTTAATAGTCATCTAAATTCATTGCATTGTCGTCAATCTCTCTTCTCTATAATGTCTTTCTGTTTTAATTTAAAAACAAAAATATCTTTTTATTGCATATTGTCTTAGCAAGTGCAGCAATGAGACCACCTTAATATTGAATTTTAGGGTTGAAAGCATTAAAAGTACAAAGTAAAATTTTAATTAAGAGCCATTTTCGAAACCAGATTTGAAATCGGAATATTCTGACTAGTAGTTAACATAATCACTACTCCAAGCTAATGCTATTCAGTACTTCAATGTTGGGGACTGATAACAATTTTTATTAATTTTGTAAATATTTACAGAGATTAATCCATGAGTCATCTGTTAATCATTAATATTGTTTAATTGATCAGTGACGGAATTGAATAATTCATTTCAAAGTGCAAAAGCTATAAACAATATTTATATTTATTAGGGAAAAAATTTGTTATACAAGATACTGGAGGTTTTAAAAATCTTCGATGAGTAACTGTAGTATAATATGGGTCTAAAAATTTTCATTTGTAGAACGAAATTTTAAAAACGGGGAATTTCCATATTCTCTTAAACTCATCGTTGACGAGAAGAAAAAATTGATCTTGTCTCGTCTCGATGAATATGCATTTATGTTAGACACTGTAAGCGGCGCGATAGAACATTTTATTTGTTGGTAGTACTAGTCATTTTTTACTGTCGAAAAAAATTATTGGTATACATATAAGCAAAATATGGATTATAAAATTTTTGGAAAGTATTAGTGGGGTTTAGTTTTAAAATATAAATATTTAAATAAAAAATAAATATATACATTTATGTTTTAAAGTTTACTACATGAACAGTAGAAAGACAGTAATATTAAAAAGGTTTTCTTTTTTCAAAACAAAAACACAATTTTAATAATAATGCACACAAAATAATGAAAAATTTTTTATTAATCTTTACTTAACTATTTTATCTATTCAACTTATTTATTTAATTCAATTTTTTGAAAAAAAAAATCACAAAATACTTTGGCGAGATACTCTATCGCTTATTGTGACGAGATAAAAAATGGCTAACAGAAATTACTCACGAGACTGTTATGACATTTGCCGTTGCGGTAATTTGCTATCACGTCTGTGGTGTCTAACAGAATACAAAACTATCTCTTCAGAGATATTGTCACGCGATCACGCGATATGGTTCTAACAGAATATGGGTGATAATTGGTACAATTCAATCTACTCATTTTTCACTAACTACAATAGTTTTTTCATGTTGCTTATACCATTCTAGTTTATATACTGCCAAATTTATGCTTAGAGCTAGCACATCAGACGTCTATTACTAGACGAAAGCTTGCTTTATTAAATTGTGCAATAACTCATCATCCAGTACGGTTAGTAAATTACCGCTACCTTTGATTAAAATATTTAAAAAATAACTAAACGAGGTACATGCTGTTAGTAGAAGGGTAAAAAGTCATAAATTAATACCTATGTTAATAGCTATACATTTAATAAAAACATTTCAAAAAGTTAGGCCGAAAGTATCAAAGCTAAAAAGAACAACAGTTGTTAGTTAGTCTCAGTTGAACGTACAATAAAACGTAATCGTTTTTTAACAGTTAAAGCACTTAGTTGTCGATCAAAAGAACCAGAGTTAGAATTAGAACCGAAAATAGTTTTTCGAACTTATATGTCAACATTATTTTTCTGGATGCAAAATCTGGATCTGATGGATGGTTACACTACTGATAGAATGAATCTTTACTCTTAAAACAATATGTTTGGAAGAAAAAGAATGGATCGAGAGTTGGAGGATAAGAAATAATAAAAGAAAAACATAACGCAGGGAAAACATTTCAATTTTATGGCCCATTAAATTTCTTGTGAATAATTTTTTATTTTTATTTCCCAGTTTTCTTCTCTTTTTGTTTTTTTTTTTTTTGAAAAATTTTCCTTTAGATTTCTGATTCCCTTCATTTTTTTTTCTTTCAATTTTTCACTTACTTTTCTTTATTTTTTTTTTTTTAACTTGAAAAGTATGTTGAAGGGACAGTACCAAAAATAAGGAAACAAAAATAATAAAAAAAGACACAAACCAGCTAACTCGCCTTAAGGGAGTTTTATGTGACTAACAGAAGTAAAGTAATTTTTCTTCAGTTGGTTGGAAAATTCATTTTGAAAAACAAAATTTTTTTTATCTTTCTTTTATTAATAATTATTTTTAACTTTCTGGGTTGATGTCTTTGATTATTGTGTAGTACAGGAGATTAATGCAGTTTTTGTTTTTGTTTTGATTGAGTCTTAATAAAACAGATTCTGATTATGAATATAAGATAGGAAAATTGATTGGCAATAAACCAATCACGTAAAAATTCGGGCCGAATTCAATTATTTCTATTAAGCCTAACAGATTCACCATTCAGTAAGTGTTGAATGAAAAAATTATTAAAAGAATTAGCTCGACTATTATAGGGCAAAAAATTATGACCGGGAAGCTCTAGAAAAGCCTTCAGCCAGAAATTTTAAACGATAAATACTAAGAAACTACGTTAGACTACAAACTAAATAACTAGGTATATTATTAATTTCGTTAGTGGTTCTATTAAACAGAGAATAGTAAAAGCAGAGTAAAAAATAGGTCGAATAAGCCCAAAATGACGACTCAAAGTGGGGCTGTTTGGGGGCCGAATTATGTGAATTCAGGGAGCCAAATTATAGAGGCCGAATTATGAAGGCCGAGTTATAGGGTCGAATTATGGAGGCCGAATTATGTGGCCGAAAAATGGGACGAATTAACAGAATGATGCTTCATGCCATCACTTTTTGTTTCCACTTCTCATCACGACGATTTTGTTTTTATTTATGCGTGTGTAAAGAGGGTATGAAACGTATGCTAATGTTGTCATCTTGTTGATTCGTGGAAACTGGCGCAATAAAATCTGGTTGTTTAACTCTTTGACGGAAATGACTGTATATGTCATCGCAAAGAATTGGGGTTAGTGGAAATGACGGTAAATACAGTCTTAAGTTGTATTTGTATTATTTCGTTCAAAAGCCTTATATTTCTATGATTCATCAAGTATTTTTGTTTTGTGTAATATTTTTTTAAATAAAAATAACATAGTATCAATAATGCGTAGAATATAAATTTAAGAATGTGTGAAACGGTCCAACAAAAATTTTTATAACGGTAAATACCTATTATTTACATGTAAATTAGATTAGTAGTGTATAAACTGTTCAATTGTAAGCATAGTGTTGACAACGTTAGAATAATAGAAAAATAGAAACATATTAGAATTATTTCAAGAAGAAAGGGGTGAATAGATAACGCCTAATTATTATTCTGCATCTGAGTAGGAAAAAGATTTTTCCAGTGATGATGGGGAATTTGGAAATGACCCCAATATGTAAATCCTGGTATTGAAAGAGAAGATTCAGATGAAGCTCAAAGCGATTCAGAGCTTGAAAGTGATGATAATTATCAATTAAGTTAATACCATCAGAACGGTCAATACCGTCATTTGCTTACTAAGAGTAATACTTTATTCAGGAACGCAATGACGGCATATACCGTCTCCCCTTTACCCCCTCAAAAACAACCAAGATTGGCTATTTAGAACCATTAGCAAACGTGACATTAATCCTAGAGGTCCAAATTTATTTTCAACTTAGTTATAAAAAGTGCGTTTGACCCTTCACAATTTTAAGTGTCCGTCAAAGGGTTCAAACCTCGTGGGTCAAAATTTGTGTTTCTCGAATTTCATATATAAAATGGTAAAAAAAATTTCAAATTTTGGAAAAAGGGATTATTCCTGTACTACTTTCAATTCTACTTTTTTGCAAAAATTTTCAATTGGAAATATCGTGAAACGCGAGATCTTAGAATACGAAAATTTATAATAACGACAGATTATAAAATACAAGATTTTGAAATTATAGCTTTCATAGCACTCCCGTAGAAAACATGAATGAGATTGAGGTACTATTTTATCTAATAAATTCGAAAATCATCTGCCAAGCCGTTGTAAACATCATTGTAGATTAGTATTATTTTATGTATTCGAAAACGTTTATTCTATGCAGTAGCCATTTATGTTGTGTAATTTCGAAGTTATTCTTTCTGATAACATAAACTTATAGCAAAAACCAGGAACCGATTTACGTTCAATGGAAGTATTATAATGCATGCCGGGTAGTTGTATAGTGATTATCATGTTCTCATAACAAATCATTTTTTTCTGTTCAATAGATTTACAGTAATTATTTGGTTCATTATAATCGCCGTCGCTTCCAACTGCATCAACAAGGTTAAGTTTTATTAGCTGTATGTACACGCAGCAAATCACACTTTGAAATTATATTTCAGTATTTTGTTTGACTAATTATGAATTTATTTTTATCAATTTATTCATCTTCAAATTATTAGAAAGATCATGCTATCATAACTAGCATTTAAACGTTAAAAGGATGTATATATAGTTCTACAAATGACTATCGGGTCTGGAGGAGAAAATATAATGCCGAACTGTATGAGCTGTATGTGGTTGACTTAGTCACGCAAATTAATGACTACAGTGGCTCGGACACCTGGAGCAGATTTTTGAATCCCGATCCGAATATTTAAGACGTCGGGGGAGCCCCTATTCGTTGGTTTCGATTATTTCGTTGGAGAGACGAAATACCGGCATATTTAAAACATCCTTTCGTATCTTGAATTTTAGACAAAATGCCCGTGACCGAACAAAATGGAGAATGTTGAGACCCAGGCCCAGGAGCAACATAGTATGTTAGCCAACTAAGTTAGTTAATACTGTTGAGCGTTGGCACTTGTTCGACAGTAAATCCATCAATAATGTGTAAAATATAATATGCAAATATTTAAAATTTGCTGAAATTGGAGTAAAAATGCTCATAGCTCATGGAAAATGGCAATTTTAGTAAAAAAAAAAGGGTACATATACCTTTGACATAAATATGAATTAATAATAAGCCTAAGAACAACTCTATATCGAATCAAAATTAGATAATTCATCATATAACAAATAATATAAATAAACTCTTTGACTATATAATTCATATTCATAATATATAAACGATATTAACAATAGCACTAATATAAACTAAATGTTTAAAAAAAAAAAACAAAAAATTATTTTCAAAATTCTAAGTTTCGTGTATAGCTAGCGAGCGACGTAATAAAATAAATGAGTCTTAATTTGCTGCTTCATGTATAATTTTAGGATATAAAAAACCTTGAAGAAATTTTAGGACTACTGGGTTATGAACATGATAAAAAACAAACAAATGATAAACAGAAAATAGCTAACAACAAAACAAAAAAATATATTGTATTATAAAATTATTGTATTTATGCAAATTGTATTAAAAAACATAAATAAAAAAACAACAACAACAACAACACAGACAACAAACGATGAGAATTATGAATATAAATTGTAATTTTTATTAAGAAATATGAATTTTAAGTACTACCAGTTTGCTTTTTTTTTTTTTTTTTTTTTTAAGTAATCATAGAGTTTAGAATGGCATGGAAAATTGGATGAGATGGGGTAGGTTTTTCTTTTTTTTTTTTTTTTTTGTGAATATAAAAAAATAACAAGAGAAAAACAATTTTCATTTTCTATTTCAATAATCAGTGAAATGAAAGTTAAAACGTTTCATTGTGTTTTCATTTACGTTACACATTATAAATACTCTATAGATATAATGTAGAACAACATAAGTTAGTTTTTTTTTTTAATTTTCTTAAGATTTTTCTAGAGTATCTTAACTTTATTGCACTAATTTTTCTAAATTATTTCTCGTAATTTGATTATTTTAATTTTTTAAGGACAATATACTGTCCCTATACTTATTGTATTTAAATTTAATTTGGGTCTTGTTAAGAATATTATATTACTTGTAGTTTTATTTAAAAATATGCAGATTATTTTGGACATAATTTTTCATTTATATTTATTGTTCTTTAATTTAGGGATTTATTTTAGAGTGGTTAGGTTTATTAAATAAAATGGAAACATTATTAGCTCTTTGTGACCTTACAATGTTTTAAAGAATTGATGAGTGATGTTGAGACATGCTAAAACAAAAATAAATTTTTAATTACTGCAGTCTTATAAAACTTAATATAATTGTAAATAATCAATAATATTTAACATTGTTTCAGTGATGTATCAATATTACAAATACAGGATCCAACAGTAAAAGCGAGGAAAGTTGAATTATAAAAATTTACCTATACGTGTAAAACGAAGGTTATGCAAAATGAATTGTCGCAACATGAATCACCGATTCTAACCTAAATAATGTGCCAAAAAAAACTATCAACCATGTATTAATTTTATTGATCACTTCAATCACTACCTTAGAAACGCAGGTCATTCATTAACTTTTCTGGCTCTTTTTATTGTTTATTTGACAGTTTTGGCACTTGCAATACTAAAAAAAATATGTAGATGTTCCAGATATTTTTTTAAAAATTACTTAAAAATATGAACCGATTTTGAGAACTTTCATTCATAATTAGAATTCCTGAAACTTTAAAGCCTTTATATTTCCTTATCATCATCATTGATCATGTTGCACCTCGTGGGTACACAAACGTCCTCCAACGAACTTTTCGAATTTTAGGTACTTACTCCGTTCAAATTGTACTTGCTCCGTTCATTACTCTTCGGCGTCACGTTGTTTTAAGACGACCACCCCGAGCAACATTTTAGAGATTTGTGCTAAGAAAGTGCAAACGATGCGTCCAATCAGACATAAATTTTGTGTTGCGGATCAACGCATGTCTTTCGCAAACATGGCCACATGTATTGAAACGCCTAGACACAAGTGGAAAGGTGAATTTGTGTCTCGCAAAACTTGTGATCATTTTTATTTTTGTTTTCTTTTATTTTGTGCCTTCTTTTCGTTAGCGGTATTTTATCAAGCGCATAAGTCTTTGTAGGGCTTTAGACGCAAAACAAGGCACAATATTTCTATCGTCGGATTTTACCCTTATTAGAATGGCACTTTGTAGACGCAAATTAAATTTAAGCGCCAATTGTTGCTCAGGCACTTCGTTTTCGTTGACCCTGCGAATTCCATTCAAGAGCTGCTTTTGCGAAATTTGTGCGTTTCATTTTCTGCGATTAATCATTTATCTGAATTATTCAATTCTTGTTCGTTCCCACAATTTTTTGTTTGGAATTTTTTGTGGTCAGAATATTTGGAGAATCCGTCTTAGACTTTTTTTAGCAAAAATTTGGATGCGCCAGACGTTTCTTTCAGTTGTTTTCCATGTTTCACATCTATATCACAGAACTGAGAGAACGTTAGATTTAAAGAATTGAAGTTTCAGGTTTCGTAAGATGCTCGGGAATTTCCAAATATTTTTTTTATAAAAGAATAATAAAAATGAAATTGAAATGAAGATTATCTAGATTTCATTTGTACGATTGTAAAAGACTTTAAATAGAAGAAAGCGCATTTTTAAGAAAACTAAAATTAAATTGCAATTGGGAATACACAATGCTGCGACATACATTTATGATTTTATATTAACGTCAAGTTCTTCCATATTGGACTTTGTTCACCGAACGCAGCTCTGGCCTTACGTAGTCTGTTGTTGACATCTGCTTCTGTACCTCCGTTTGTTGTTAGAATGTTACCTTGGTAAGAGAAGCTTTCCACATATTCGACTGTTTGACCTTCTATGGTTATGGTGTTTGTGTTGGTGTTATTTATCCTCATGGCCTTGGTTTTGTCTATGTTAATTTCTAGTCTCTCTGCGCGCTGCTTGCTGAAGTAGGTCTGCTTTATGTTGAATGTCGCAGAATCTATGCGCTAGCAGACATATATCATCCGCATAGTCAAGGTCCTCAAGTGTCCTTGAGAGATCCCACCTTATACCTCTTCCGGAAGAACCCGTTTCTTTCATTATCTCATCTATTACAAGCGTGAATAGAAGTGGTGAGAGTGGACATTTAAGGTTATTTATGCAAATACACGTCGTATCAGGCTTACTAAACCGATCCAATTAATTAACGTGTTGGCTACCAATATATCCTCAGTAAACATCTCGTTTTGATAATCAGGTACATTGAACAGTAATGACGGCGAAATTTTTTGTCTTCCAGCTAAAAATTCTAACAACCTAAATATTATCGGTGATCACGGTGCCAGGGATAGAAAATTGGAATAATCATTGTACCTAAAGTTGTATAAACCTGAATTAATTTTAGAACTACATATATTAAGTATAATTTAATCCAAGGGAAGTAAGTGTTAAAAACAAATAATTATTAACATATTTTTGTTATATGTTATGTTATGTTTCCAAAATTGCACAATATAAGTGGCTCAGATTTTCAAGTTCCAAAATTTAATTTTAATATGGGCTTCTTACAACAAATCTTAAAATGAATCATACCAAATTTTCTCTAATATTGTTTGTATTTTGGGTTTAAGTTTTCAGTTTTCTTGAATTAAGTGAGCCTAAAAATTAATAACTAGTAACAAAAGAGTATGGGAAATTAACTTAGGGTTCTACTCTAACGCAATATGAACTATTTGGAATTAAGAATGCATTTTTATTGCTTATTTTATACAAGTAAAACATTTGTTTGTGTTAAACTAATTCATGGAAATAAGGGGCTAACTAATCTTGAGCACGAAGATGAAATTAATTTTATGGGTTGGGTGGATCAAAATCGATTTTAGAAAAACACCAGCATCACAAGATCTTCTATACAAAAAACTATGTTTTCATAAAATTTTGTGAAAAAAAATTTTAATTGTTTCAAAAAATTTATCGATTCATGTGTTTGATTTTTTTACAATTCACAATAAACAAACTTTTGGGTATCTAATAAACTTCTAGGTAGCTCATTTAGAGTTTTTGATCTTTCTTTGATTTTTTTTTGAAATTTAACCCCACGATGCGTAAACTTTCTAATAATTAATATTGAAAAATTAAAGATCAAGGCTGTCAAAATGTTTTCACAAAATCAATTACAGCTCACATTTTTGCCGAACATTTTTTAATAAAAATTTTTACTTACCTTATCAGAAAAAATCAATAAATAAAATAAATATTAATATCGGAAAACTGCAGAGATATTAGTTCCCATTTTTGTCCAAATAAATTTGAAAAGCACAAATCAAAGCAAAACTACATCCAAAAAATGTAGACAAGACTTTAATATTTTTGATTCTTTCACCAATCTTTATTAGTAAATCAAGGAAGTATTAAAAAAGTGGAAAATACTTACTTACTTACTTGTTGGGCGTTACAGACCTTGAGGGTGCTGAGGCTGATGCAAAATTGTCCTCCACTGTCTTTGATCACGAGCGGAATCTCTCCAGTTGGTGGTTTGAAGTTTTTTTTTTTTTTTTATCGGAAAATAGAGCTCAAAAAATGATATGGAGAATCTAGTTGAGGAGTTCAAAAAAGAAACAAGAAGAATATATCTGATCGAGGGTTGTTGTGTCCAGGAAACAAATCCAATAACATAACTCATAGATCACATATTTAATAAATTAGAAATAAAAATGGACTCAAAAATGAAAAATATACTCTTTCAATAACATGCTGTGGAAGTAGTATGACCTCTGCTATTAATGCATAGCAAAATGTAGACAGGAAAACTTTAACAAAATGTAGCAATTACTCATTTGGTAAATCTTTCAAAGACAATAATTCAAGAGAGAATACGTAAAAATAAAATTAGACTGGATGCAAAGATTTTTGGAGACATAAGCAACAACAACAACAGGAAAATATTTGTAAATGATGCTCTTACTGCTTTTAATAGATCATTGCTCAAAAAGGCGAATTCATTTAAAACAGAGAATAAATGTAAGTACGTATGGGTACGTAATTCTAAAATTTTTATTAGAAAAAAAGAAGGTGATAAAGCTTTTAATATAAAAAGTGTAGAGGACTTGTTAAAAATTTAATTCATTTGTATTTATTTTTAAATCAATTTATATTTAAAATTTTTATATGGTTAATTCCATTATGGAAGATATATATCCTCTTCATAGTCAAAATAATAATAGTTTTTCTTCTTCAACTTCTAATAATTTTAATTGTTTGTGCATAGATCATAACAGTGGTGACCTTCATTCAGGCTTTTCTGTGGTACACCAAAACATTAGGAAAAATAGTCTTAGGAAAAATTTTGATGTATTTCTCTCTCATCTTGTTTCATGTGATCATTTACCTGATCTTATATTTTTATCTGAAATTTGGATATTTGATTATGAAATTTCAGATTACATTATTCCAAACTATACATTTGCTGCAACTTGTAATGATTCTTATTCAGCTGGTGGAGTTGCAGTATTTTACAGAAGTGACGTTGAATGTACAATAACTAAGTTTAACTTAAATAGCGTTGATTTAATTTGTTTAAATTGTTGTATTTCGGGTACACGTTATTTTTTTGTTGGTGTTTATAGATTACATAAAGTCAGTATTAATGAATTTTTGGAAGAATTTTCTGGATTTTTAGAAAATCTAACATGTAAAAATACCATTCTTATAGGCGATTTCAATATTAATCTGCTTTCTGAAAATGGTAATTCGGATAATTTCCTCTCTACTATGGCGTCGTTTGGCTTTACTTCTTTAATGTTTCAACCTACTCGGGAAACGGAGTGCTCAAGTACTTGTATCGATCACATCTTTCTAAGACTACATAGAAATAATCCCATTAAATATAAAACTGCAATATTTGATCTTAAAATAACTGATCACGTTCTAACATCCATTCAGTTTTCTAAAGACATACCAAAAAGACATATATACTGGCTCCCGAAAAGATCTGTAGAAGTCGCGTTCACATAGTAGACCATCAGATAAAAAACTAAACGCTATTTATTTTTTTCAGAGGTAGCCGTTATCAAACCTCTGTTACAATATATTAAAAAATTGCTTTTGCTGACGTCAGAAATATTTTGACGATAAGTCGAAAAAGTATAGCAAAAATAAACAACAAAAATTCTTTCGGGGGTTTTCAGCCCCAAAGAACCCTTCCCATTTATTGAAGCAGTATTCTCAGTTTCTGACTTAATTTTGACTTTGAAAAAGATTTGAAAAAATGCAGGATTTAAATGCAGGAAAATACCATTGAAGTAGGCAAAGTTTGGATGACGAAAGATATTGCCATATGTTTGAAAAATGCTGGATTTGTGGCTTAAAGATTTCGAAATGCAAAATTTTAAGAAGCTCCAAATTGTTCTTTGAAATTTTTTCGGTAATTGATTTTGTGATTCAATTAATTAATTTACATTTCTGGGTCCAGTGCTTCTAAATTAACAACTTTAAAGACAAAATAAATCTTATAAAATTTATTATACATCTTTATTAATGTGTAAAGAAGATCACAGGAAATAGATTGTTTATTCATTATCATTTCGACTGTATTGCAATTTATTTTTTTAGATGGTGGAAAAATATTTTTAATATATTTTTAATTTCCTATTTTTTTTTTTTTGTCACAAAATATTACATTTCGAATATTAATATTGGTAATATAAAACTTTTTTCAAATAAAAACAAAATATTCAAAATAATAAAATTAAATCAAAATTTACTTTTATAATATCTACACAACAAAATTCTGGTAAGCGATACAAATCATTCTCATTAAAATATTAAATTTTATTATAAGAATTTTTAAAATTATTGTCAAAATGAAAATTGATATTTTAAATTTAATTAATAAAAATAACAACAACAACAACAAAAGAACGATAAAAAGAAATCCACTTAAAAGTCAACCGCGCGATATTGTTTTACATTGTGGCGACAGATTTTATTTCATGATATTATGAAAAATTTATTTTCTACTATACCTAGCTAGCTATAATTATGACCATATTGTTTATAAGTTTGGCATTGAATTTGATGGTTCATTGATAGTTCCTCTTGTTCGGTGTCACATCACACAAACCCCATTTCATATGAAATGTATATAATAATAAAAATATTTTTGAATTAAATTTTATTTTGTAACTATTTAGAGTATATTTAGATTAAATTGTAGTACTCGTATAATATGATATTAATGTTTTGTAATTATTGCTCAATTGAGTTGGTGTTATTTTAGAGATAAAATACAAAAACTTAAATTGTTTCGTTTATTAATTAAATTTCGTTGATATTCAATTACCAAACAATATGTACCTATCGACTTGAAGTGCTGAAAATTATTTTAGATAGAATTTTGCAATGGTTAGAAATTGATTTTTGGTTCAATTGGTTCAAAATTCATTTTTTTCTGTTTGGAAATAAAATTTTTTAACGTTTTTTTACATTGATTAGAGTGAAACGAAAAAAAAAAATGGAAAAAACTATTTATTCACTACATTACTGGGACATAACTTTGCATCACATAACGGCCGCTGTTTTTGTATTTATTAGAAGTGTTTAAAATATTTATATACTACCAATTACCTTGAACAAGATTAAGCTTTATATGACTTCAACTATAATTGTGACTTCAATATTACCATTATTCATGAATAGACTCAGTAAAATTTCGTTCAGTAGAGTTAAATCTTATGATTCTGCTACTCTTTGTTTTTTTTTGTATTTTAAACGTTGTCAGGTCGTAAAATCTTTAAACATAAATATACACTTAGGACTGTTGGAGGAAAGAAAATATCCCTACAGTTAATTTGGACGAAGCTACTTAAATTCTTATTGAATCTTTGAAAATTTTTATAGACTATTCATTTGATTTTCGGAACTCATTTTTTTTTTTTTTTACGTTCTTGAAATTAACTTAGGTTTCAATCACCCTTAATCACATTTTCGTGCTCAATTGAGTACGATACTGCAAGTTTATACTACAAATATTATCTAAAATATTTCGAGCATTTATTTATCAAATTACTGGCTTATGTACTCATCAAATGTGGAAAACTACTGTTATTGTTAGGAAATGAGTCTTTTCTAAATAGAATAGAGCCCATTTTATTTAGGTTGTTACCAGATTATACTCTCAATTATTTTTTGTCATTTATTTTATCCCACCCGTAAAGCATTAACCCGTAAAGCGTTTTTTTTTTGCTCCTTTGGGAATCGAACCTAAGATCTTTGGGTTGAGAGGCAGGCGTTCTACCTACATCGTCACCCAGTGTGTAAAAAGGGCTTATCATAAGGGAAAAAAGTGGCTTATCATATGGGAAAATTTGAATACAACCTAATTTTGATAGCTGGTTTTGTATGCCCTATGAATTTAAGAATAGAACATCTATTAATTGTTCCTCAACCGAACTGTTTAATGGAGTCATTAACATTAAAAGTTCTGCAAAAACAGTATATTTACGGGTTTTTTTTTTTTCTTCAGTTGCTCAAAGAATACAACGATTTTTCAGATGTAAAACGGAGCTCGTCATATTTTGGTGTTAATAAGAGAATTAAACGCGATCTGTGACATACCGAAGAAAATATTATGTCCTTCCATCTTGGGTATATGATCATTCTATGTATGTGGGTCCCATCATATTTATATATGATTAATAGATATTTATAGAAATCTCTTCCGAAAAGAAGTAAGAAAAGAAGTCTTGAAATGCCTCAAAAAGCTTAAAAATCTTGTTGCATTTTTGGAAATATCAAACATGTAACTTTTTCGTATCATTTTATCATTTAGAATTCTGTTCGCTGAAATTCGGTACACTTACAAATTTCAAGATGAAGTCCAAAGAGGTGGTTTAACGAAATAGGAGATACCTTTGAATTTTGGAGGTCTTAAATTCAATTCTGTTTCATTTACCCCAGCCGAAGATGCTAATATGAACTATCTATCAAGTCAATTCAAAATCATGGATAATGTTGTTTAAATTCGTCTTTAATTTTTTAATTGTCGATTTTTGAATGAAATTAAACGTTTAAAATCAACTTAGCGAAGCAAGTATTTGCACAATGTAGTAAAGCTTTATAGCCAACACATTTCTAGATTAAACTTTTTAAGTGGATAATTTTCTTCCAAATGTACGCAAAATAGTACAACCTATTACAATTCTTCTGAAAAATTAAGGCAGCTGTTCTGTGAGTTAAAAGTCTATTAAAATAGGGCTTAATACCGGTTAAAAAAACATACTTCATTAGAAAATTTACTCCATTGTTGAGCAAAGCTGATTTCAGCTAATGAAAGATATTGGGTTGGGGTCTAAGTCCCCAAAATTAAAATCCCCAAAATAAAAATTCCCAAACACAAAATCCGCAAAAAAATTTTTTAAAAATCCCCAATTTTATTTTTAAAGTCGAGGGCTACCGCCTTCAAACCTCCGGTACTCATTTATTGGAACTCTGTTTTTCCCGACGGCAGGTAAACACATACGGCTCAGTTTTAATAAAAAATATTAAAAAAGACTTATTTTATTATAAAGGTCGGGGCTGCTGCCCTCAAACCCCCGGTACTCATTTATTGAAACCCTGTTTTTGCCGACGGAAGGTAAAAGCGGCGCAGTTTTAGTAAAAAATATATAAAAAAAACTTATTTTATTTTAAAGGTCGGGGCTGCTGCCCTCAAGCCCCCGCTACTTGTTTATCGGAATCCTGTTTTTGCCGACGGCAAGTAAACGCATACGGAACAGTTTTAGTAAAAAATATAAGAAAAAAAATATTTTATTTGTAATTTTGCCGATATAAATTAAAACATGTTTTTTGGTGATTTTTTTAAACATTTTTTTTGGGAATTTTGGGATTTGTGTTTGTGAATTTTGGTTTTGGGGTTTTTTAAAAGTCTGTAAATTTTGTGTCTTGGGGATTTTGATTTTGGGGATTTAGTGTGACTCCCAAAGATATTTTCTTCGATTTTGCAGTCAAACTTTTAATAGATGTAGATCTTCCAAAATACTGTATATTGATAATTTCATGTAGGAAATAATTTTAATTTTATTTTTACCATACTTGGTTGTATTGTGTATACTTTTTACCGAAAGGCATACTTTTAATTAAAATTTAAATACGATGGAGCTCTTATAGTGATCAACTGACTAGGCTAGAGTCCCACGATTTAGTTACCGAAATCACCAGTTGCATCTACAAATGTACAGTTCCATTATATAAAACATGACTAAACTAACTTTTAATTTTTTATTTATATGCTTTGCGGTACCAATTGATTGTACTTTGTAAGTTCGTTCTGGCGAAAATTATTTTGGTTTCTGTATGCGTGTACAATATACTTACTGTGATTTTTATAATATAAACCTATTTGAAAACACTTCATTATTATAAGAAAAGATAATTGAAACACTTGAAAAATAAAACATAGCTAGCTACAAATAATATTTTTTGGAATTTCTTAACTCACCCCCAAAACAATGTGCAACAAAAGAATTACATAATGTTAGTAATAAATTTTAATTGTATTCTATTTTATTCTTTTAGAATATAAACTTCTTATAACACCCAACTGAAATTATCTATTATGCAAAAGGACAATTTATATGCATAATTTATAAATTTTATGATAAAAATAAAGAAAATAATAACAATAAAAAAATCTAATTAACCTCAACATAAGTACATACATCTATACATAGTATATTATGTATTCATAATAAATACAACACATTTTTATCAGTACTTTATAACGTCGTACATCTACGTGTATGTGTGTAAATTAGGGTGTCACTATTTCTTAACAATTCTATACTTTGACTTCGTGAGGCCATTTTTAATAAGAGAGTTCAAAAATGATTGAAGAAAGGACTCAAATGTGAAAAGGTGAAAACAACGTACAATAGCTTTAATCTGAAAATTTATTTGTCATACTAGAACTTTATTTTAAGTTTAATTGTTACGGAAATATCCGAATGAAGAAATAATTGGAAATATTTTAACAAAAATGTCAGTGAAGTAAAGAATAGTCCTTTTTTAGAAAAATGACATATAATTCATATCATTGCTATTTTTAACTGTGAACTTGTGTCTCTACAATCCCGAAGAAGACGAGCGATATATTTATTAATCAATCCATATTGCTATTATCTATATACCGTGTTCCAGAGCATTTTAGAATTTAAAAAAAAATTATTAACTATCGAGGGAGCTCTCTCATTTTGAACTTTCGGCAAAGACCGGAAAAGGGTTTTTTAAGCACAAAAATCGCCGAAATTGGCCGAAATCGAGATTTCCAAATGGGAAGGTGTACTTTTTTATGAAAATTCGGATTCTACTTCAAAAAATAAGAAACCCTTTTCCGGTCCTTCCCAGAAGTTGAACATATCACCAATCGATAGAGAACCCTCGATTTAGTTAATAACATTTTTTAAGTTTTCAAATAATGGCTCCTTCCTCTCGTAAAAAGCTGATACGCTTGCTCTGGAACACCCGGTATGGAGTAGTATCATATGCTTCCGTACCGGTGTAACTCTGTACTATGTAATATTGTACAGCTTTTTGAAATATATCTTCTACATTATATCTCATACATAAAATGTGGTATACCTTTCCAGGAAAGTTATATAAATTATTGGAGCCATGCATATCAAGCAAAAAATGCGACCAAGAACCAGTTTTATACTACAGATATACAAATAACTCTTCAGATCGAAATGGCAAACGATACAACTGGCCACAGACGTATTCTAGAGTCACAAAGTAGAACTAAAATGACCAAACTCATAAATGGACAGAAAATTAAAAAATAAATTTGAAAAAGGAGAAGTTCGATCATGTTACATGTTACTTTCACATTCAGACATAAAACACTTTCACACACAAGTTCCAAAAGGAAAAATAGTGAACTATCTTGAATTATAGCATGATATGCTTCTTAACTGGAAGCATCAAAACAGTACAAATTGAATAACAGATAGAAAGATAATATGTATATGCTTAATAAACAAACAACCTAGCTAACTCAAACATCAAATCTAAATCAGTATAATTTAACCCACTTAAACTATAATATATGCACTGATTTGTGTTATTGTCAAATATTATTAATAAATGGTGAATTTATAGATTTATAATAGTTTCGTATAACGATTTATATTTAGTTATTTTAATTTTATATTTTTGTTTTGTTTCAAGTTTTAGAGGTGCGGATAAATTTAACTTGCTAATTATACATTGCTGACAAAAAAACATTCTAAGAATTATCACGAATGTATGCAGTTATAAATCAAATTGATATATTCACATAGATTTCAGAATAAACAAATTACTAATGTCATTCCGAAGTACGCCATTAATAATATGAAATCACATTGATTGAACACAATAATTTAAACACGATTGACCATGTAAATAGATCAGATGACACAAAGAAGGTTAAAAAGGTTAAAACCCCACCATTTAGTTGAATATAGGGGAACATTAAAATTAATCTATATAGAAGTTATGCCATTTTAATGCAAATTAAATCTATTAACAATTTATTCTAATATGTAACAAGGTTGTACTATAATAAAATAACTCGAAAATTTTTATATATAAAAAAACAAAATGTATCAGTCAATTGAACGGAATCCTTAATTATATTATTTAGATTGGACTTTTATTAGTTTAAGCAACCTACTAATATTTCGGCCACTATTATAAGCATTAAATGAAATTTATAATTTAAGATACAACTCGAAAAATTGGTTGTTTTTAATACTACTTCACTGCGCTTGGGAGCTTTAGACTTCCGCAAAGCTCTTTCATCGGATTCTGTTCTGCGCTAGGTATTTTGTTTCACTTTATGTTGTGTTGTTGTTTTATATTTATTTTTGAACTGATCGGAATGTCATCCGCATATTCTAAATTCTTCTTTAAGCAATGGTGTTAGCTTAAAACTCTATTGGTTAACAATTATTATTGAGCTATATAGCTCATTTGAGAAAAGAGCAATAAAAAATGCTACATTCAAGGTTATCAAATCGCTGTGAAATGCTATATTTATAACAAAATTTTGAATAACATAAAGGACACCCTAATATATTATGTAGGTATTTATAATTGGAAAAAATTTCCGAATTTATAAATAATTATGGTGAGACAACAAAGTGCAAAACAATTTAATAAATTCAACTTGCATGCGATAAAAGGAAGAATACTGAAATTAAAACCTTTCAGAAAACCGAGTACTTTTATTTTCGTTTTATTTTAGGTAATCAAAGAAATGAAGAAAAATAATATAAACCTTAACATATTATTATGATGGGGGATCGGTTCAAAATCCTTTCTTTGTCTATCTTTATTTTCTCTCTTTTATATTATTTGTTTTTTTTTATTTATTTTTTTTTGAAGAAAATTCTCATGGGAGTACTTTCGTTTTGACTTATAGCATTCGCTATAATAATTTTGAAACCTTCGCGATTTCTTCTTTATATACTTTTTCATTATTAGTCTCTTGATAATTTTTTTTAGAAGAGTTTGATACAAAAAATAAAGGATAAAGAGATGAAAATAATAAAATAAAAATATTTTGTTCTTTTTATCTTCTTTTTTATCATTCTAATGTTACATACTTTATTTATAATACGTAGATTGTTATAATAATGTAGTTCTTCTATAAATTGCTATATGGTATAATTTTGAAATCTAAATCTACCATATATTGTGCAATAATTTATTTATAAAACATTCCTCGTTTATACCATCATATAGTTGTTAAAAGTGTTGTTGTGCAATAAGATGTAAATTAATATGACTTGAAGAAGATATACTCTATGAATTTTGAATAGCTAACACTACTTGAAGGTGGGTGAACTTTATTTGATTGTCTTTTAAAAATTTATAATTCATAATTTAAAATTCTACTCGCGAAATTTTACTTATCCTTAGTTGGCTTGTTATCGCGAGAAATTTATTATTTTTATTTTATGGAAATAATTAATTAATGGAAAATTTTTTATTTACCACAGTCGCAGATCAATCACTTAATATTAAAGAAAAAAATCATATTTATTTTAATAACAGCAAATAATAAATAAGAGTGTGTATTTTATCCTAATGTGATAATAATATATTATATAGTTTCCGTCATATATCTGTAAATTTGACGGAACGCTCCAATTACAAATATTGTTTTAATCTGCTTTTTTAACCCCTGCATACCATCGTCAGCCTTTCTATGAAGGAATACCAAAAAAATATATTTTTAATTTAATGTTACTTATTTACAGTACTAAAATTGCTATAGCTTAAAGTTATGGCTCAGTGTCAATACATCAGTTTTTTAATACATATTCTATTTATGTGTATTAGTTTATAAATATCATAAGATTTAAAAATTTATATAAATAAGTAAAAAAAAAAGAAATAAATTGATAAAACCAAATCTAACGTGGCACTAAAAACATTTGGCTCTTCTGAAAGAGATATTGTATCGGCGTAGGACTGAATGACTCCTAAGCATAGCTGGAGTTGCTAGCTTCTCAAAAATACATATCTTTAGTATTCCATCTTATCCTTTAAAGACGAAAAGGACATTTGAAAGTATCCTTGTAGTTTTGATGCTTTTGTATAAAAACCGTTATATCTGTTGATCTATTAAACATATATACATTCAATTTTGAATTACAATATCTGACCAACGGCAACCTCTGTCATCATCAAATAAACGTTAAAATATTTTTCAGATTGCTACCTTACTTACTACATACTTACTTACATACCGAACATATATAATTTATATACTATATTATTTTACTAGGTCCACAGATATAAAAACCCTGAAACAACAACCGTATTAAAAATGTCATTTTTGTACTTAAAATACTAATTGCACTATTAAGAATATAATATTTTAAAAGTCGGTAACATCAATTATTTTCGAGATACAGTGATTTGGTCACAAGCTTGTGTTACACTTCAGAAGCTTGTTATTTCGTAAAAGGTACATTCCTAGTTTTATATATGACAAAGCATAATTTAATAAATGCTTATATATTCTGAACTATTCGACGCAGACATAAGTTATGTATTTTTTAGTTATAGAAAAGAAGACCTTTCCAACAATATATAAATATGGGGGGGGAGGGTTTATGGTAAACTCTTGAGGTATTTGGTTTTTCAAGAAAGAAAATAAAGATTGTTTTTTTGTCCAAAAATTGAAGTCTAAATGTTCTGCGAAAATATCTCCGTAACGGCAGCACCAATCGTCATCAATAAAATGTTAGAATGTGCTCCAAACCGTTATCTTTCTAAATATATAAATGAATGCATCTATATATTTAATAGATCAACATATATACCGGTTTTTATACAATAATAAGGTTATTAGGGTAATAATAATAAAGTTATTTATGACGTTTGTAACCCTTCATAAATTTTACAATAAAAGCTGAATAATTTTCACGCTAAATACTAACAGAGTTATAACAAGCAGTAAACTTTTACAAAATTTTTTCGGCCAATACGCAATACGTTAGTGCCTGATAATATTCAAATTATTTTGTTCAGAGAGCTAGTCGTAATAAGCTCTGAATCGTTAAGTTGACCCTTATTCGCTTTCCACTCTACGGAGTATGGAAGTGGCACTCCGAGCTGACTACTAAAGTGGTCTGTGAAGTAAATTTTAATTCTATCTGTGTAAATCATTAATTAAGTATTTTAACTCTTAAAAGATGCCGTAATAATGTAGGTATGGCTGAGACTAACTAACAACTTTTGTTTTTTTAGCTTTGTTACTTACCTACTAGTTTGGGCTAGTTCTATACAAATATATCTACTTATGACTTTCACTGCATCTCAATCAAATATATCTACTTATGATTTTATTACTTTACAACAAACAGCATGTTAGTAGAGATTTTGTTCATTAATGGTGGTGGTGTTTACTGTTGGTGTTTTTGGATTATGATATATTACACGAAATCAATTGAAGCAAACTTTAGTATAGTAATAGACGTATCTTGTGTTTCCTCTTAATACCTGAAAGTATATTATTATATTAAAATTTTCAAAAACATTAAATGCAACTGCAGTGACATGTTTAATGCTATTGAAGACCAATTTACAAGTGATATTCCTAAGTACGCTGAGATGTTTGGTGGCAGATGTTCAAGCTTAACCTGTAATGACTGAGACAATATTTGCATATCGGAGTTATAAAAAATATTAAAGTCACCTCTAAAATCACTATTTTACTTTTTTGAAGTTTTAACACTTGCGTGTGGCTATTTAATCGATTTTCCATATGTTCCTTAGTGCCACGAATAGTAATTATACTTTGACATTTTCTATTATTTTCTATTATGCCACGAATAGTAATTATACTTTGACATTTTCTATTATTTCGTTGTAAGATTATATTATTATAGACTATTTCTTGCGTTGATTCTTGGGCATTTTTTTTTATGATATAAATTTTGAGACGAACTTCCATTTTTTTCCAAACTTACTATTTTCACCTGCATGTAATTGTCGGAATAGACGACAAGAGCAATGTCATCCACGTATTCTCTTCCAGTCTTCTTGTGAGAGTCTGCTTGTTACTTTCTTAATAACCTCAACAATAACACCAATATTGAACAAGAGACGGATAGTAGGAAGCCTTGTTTAACTCCTGTTTTAATTTAATTGTGTTGCTCATGTAATCATTGTGGATGATTTTTGTTTCGGCCTCTTTGTACATATGCTAATTATATTGTTTGGTATTCACTTGCATGTAAAAAAAACTGCCATTTTGCTTATCGATTAATTGTGTCGAATGTGTTGTCGAAATCAACGAAAGTTATTTGAGAAGTGATTTACTGATTCAAAAGTTTACCTTGAAATTAATATAATCAACAGCTTAATATATATTTTGTAGAATATGATGTAGACACTAGGTCAAATCGTTTTAAAAATAAAGATCTGATGATGGTATAAAATAACCGAAATGGATAAAAACATTAAAAAAAAAATTTAGTGAAACATGACTAGATTTTTTGATCTTTACTTTTAAAAATATTAATATATTGTAGCTCATCCATAATCATTTAAACAATACCACGAATGCAATTAGAATATAAATGATATGTGCAGGATTCCGAACGGCAAATATCTTATCTAAAGTGTTTTTATTTTTGTTAAAATCAAAACTAACAATGAAAACATATGCAATATTTTAAATTGCATTGTTCTTATGTCGACCTATCCAAAGTAAAGTATGACAACTCAGAAAAGTCAATTTTACAGGAGGAGCAATTTAAAATTTTATCATATTTGGAATCTATTTTAAAAGCATTAACTAATGTGTAATATGATCCAAATTTTTGTCAGCATATTATTTTAAAGTATATTATTAATTTATGGACTAGGTTTAATTTCAAAAATAGTTAAGTTCGAGATATTTGAATTGTACTAGTTCTATTTTTACCCTTGTTTTTTATTAACATAATAACATCTTGAGATGTAATACTTTAACATGGAATAATTGGAGAACAAAAATTCGATAAAGCGTAGATGTCATAGTCTTGCTGGGAGATATAATCCCGTACTATGTTATATCTCTCAACGTAGTAAAGTTACATGGATAATTATACGGGATTCTTATTACATCTCTTAATATGTAGTTAAATAGTTCACAAGCTACCTGTTTTTACATTAATAATTCAACGAAATGCTATAAAATAATATATAAAAGTTTTAAATTGTAGTGTTATTTTTAAGTCAATATAAAAAAGTTTAGGTACTTTTTTAGAAAAAAAAATAATAATGTAAAAATAAAAATTTTTAAAATATACTTTTATCGAAATCAAACTAGCTATCCCCCTAAAAAGTAGAAAATAAAGCTAGTGGTGGATGTTGCATACAGAACTACTATAAGATAAAACACAAAATTATATAATGAATCTTGCTGGAATATTGTTAATGTAAACACTTTTAATATTTGCCGCTTGAAAAAAATCACGAATATTAAAAGAACATCACAAAGCGTTTCCAAATTCCCATTAACAATATCTCAAAAGATTCATTGTATACTTTTGTGTTTTATCTTATAGTAGTTCTAGATGCAACATCCACCACTAGTTTTATTTTCTACTTTTTAGGGGGCTAGTTTGATTTCGATAAAAGTATATTTTAAAAATTTTTATTTTTACAATATTATTTTTTTTTATACTTTTTAGTTTTAAGTGAAACCTATAGGTATTATAATTTCAGAAAGAGTATATAAGTGTAAAATTTTCTGTCTATAACACAATTGGTTTTCGAAATATGACTTAGACGTGCTAGAAGTTGTTCAGCAGTAACCCGAACCAGTCCAAATTTTTGAAATCGGTAGAAAGCGTATTCCTTTATTTGTAAAAGAGTATCTAAGTTTAAATTTTCATGCCTGTAATATAATTGGTTTTCAAATATGCCTGAAACGTGCTAGGAGTTGTTCGGCAGCAACCCGAACCAGTCCAAATTTTTGAAATCGGTAGAAAGCGTATTCCTTTATTTGTAAAAGAGTATCTAAGTTTAAATTTTCATGCCTGTAATATAATTGGTTTTCAAATATGCCTGAAACGTGCTAAAAGTTGTTCGGCAGCAACCCGAACCAGTCCACATTTTCGAAATCGGTAACTGTCGAATTTCTTTATTTATGAAAAAGAGTCTAAGTGTAAATTTTCATGCTTGTATTACAATTGGTTTTCAAATATGCCTGAAACGTGCTAGGAGTTGTTCGGCAGCAACCCGAACCAGTCCACATTTTTGAAATCGGTATTAGTCGTATTTTTTTATTTGTGAAAAGTATCTAAGTTTAAATTTTCATGCCTGTAATATAATTGGTTTTCAAATATGCCTGAAACGTGCTAGGAGTTGTTCGGCAGCAACCCGAACCAGTCCACATTTTCGAAATCGGTAACAGTCGTATTTCTTTATTTGTGAAAGAGTGTCTAAGTAAAAATTCTCATGCCGTAACACAATTGGTTTTTGAAATATGCCTGAGACGTACTAGGAGTTGCACGGCAGCAACCCGAACCTGTCATTTGATAGCTTTGTAAAGTACTGTGTCCGGTTTCTTTTTAAATCATGAGTAACTGTGCAAAATTTCAGAACTCTATCATTAAATTTTTTAAACAAAATTATTCTTTTTCTTTTTTCGTTTGGTTTTAATATTAACAAAAAAATGCCAACCTACCTACCAAACATATATATATACATATATATATATACATATATACATATATACATATAGACACTGGCAAGTTAATATAAAAGTATATAATAAATTTTATTATATTAGCAAAACAAATTAATAACATTAAATTAACAAAAATCCATTTCTTGGCAAACAAAACTAAATCTATTTCAATCTTACTTAAAGTTTGCATACTTTTATACTAACTTTGATTTTTTTTTTCACATGCTTCATTTTAATTTTGGTCACATATTGGTAGTTAATTTTAATTTTATGTTACATACAATAGATCACATTATTAACTTTGATACAAAATTTAGTTTCATCAGTTTAATTTTCACATTTTAATTTCCTTTTCTGTTTCTGAATCATGTGTGTCCCCGAATTTAACTTTACCAATTGGTAAAACTGATGTATATATTTTTTTCATTACAAATGTTTTCTTTTTTTTTGGCTCGTTTTTTATTGTTTAAATTTATAGCGTTGTATTCATCTTTTAAATCATATTTGCTTACTTGGCTCCATCAAACTTTTTTTGAATTGATGTCCTGATCTAAATGTAAATATTGTGTTAAATTATTTATTATAAATACAATTTTTGAACATTGTATTCACATAAACCATTGACTAGGTACATATATTTGCTTCCCTTTTTTTTCTGTTTCTATATTGGCATGATCACTATCAACTTCGTCTTATGTATGGCCTTGCTCTAAAATAGGGTGTGTTATATTTATATTACACGGTTTTGCAATCTCATTGACCTCATTTACAGTTCTTTTATGTCCTCCTCTTCATCAGGTAATAAAATTTCAAGATGATTCTCAAGTTTCTTAAAAGCCGTTGTTATCCACTGCTTATTAGTATTCAAAGTATTCATAAACATTAACTGGCAAACCCGAATCTCTTCTATGTTTCTCACTGTTTCTCTTTTTTAAAAAATAGTTTCTTATAAATTTTTTATTTATTCTTGAATTTAGTGTGCAGGTCTTTTTGACAAATGTTTTTGTACGCTCTAAAATAAATTGCATCACACTGCATCATCTTAATACCTAATTTCCAAAAACTATCAAAAATCTTAAGACATTCATCAAATTCAAATTTTTTATAACACTTCAATTGGCAAGAACAGCTATCCTTTAAGAGTCGAGCAGCTCTAACTTTGCCTTCAGTTCACTTATATTCTAAACCAAAACTTAACGCTTTTTTTAGACTTATTTCTTTCTCATTGATCTGGAAAAGCTTATTTACTTATGAGAATTGTTTAGGACAAGTAGCAATTCGCGTCAAAATATCCATGTAAGAATGAGTCAACTCGAATTTGATGTAAAAAAAAATTTCTCCACAATCAGTAAAAAAAATACAAACGGTAAATATAATAGATGAATTGAAACATGTGTTATTAATAAAAGTATGACAAATCGAAATGTATTACTAAAAAAAAAAAAAAAATTTGCCTTAAAGTATTACATATCGCCTTGTCTGATTGTTTTTTATGTTTAATCATTGATTAATAATACTATAAAGATAGACATTTTCATACAACAGAAAATGTTCAGCTCACTTTTTCCAAGTTCTCTTCATTTTATTTATTTTCTGGGGTATATTCAATGTGTTGGTGCATTTTCTATATTCAATTTGAATTTTTAAATTTTTGAGCGTTTTATACGACTTTATTCTCTAAATAATTTGTATGTGTTTAGTTTCTCTATACTGTTCTTGAATAATATTGTTTTTAACTTTTTGTTATTTGAATTTGTATAAGTAATTTGAATTTTTTTTGAATTGATAGGTACAAAAATTTCAAATTGGATAGCATTTTTATCGAGTAGTCTTTTAAGAATATTTTTTTTTTATTTTTCTCTCAATATACATTGTAATAAAAGGATTTTTATAATTGTTGATATTGTGCATGTATATTATTTGTAATAATAAATTATAAAATTATAATATAATTTTATAATGTTTAGGAAACGAAAATATTTTTCTTGTTTTAATTGAATATTTTCAAAATAAAACAATTTCAAAAAATTCAAATAATAGTGAACATTCATTCACGTAATGATTTCTAATATATATTCATACATACATATATGTACATATATGTATAAATTTACAAATAGAATCAAATTTTTGTTAAAGTTGTTTTAAATACAATTTTAAATTTTAAATTCAATTCAAATCGGTTTTTAGGTACATACGTACTTATATACCTACGTTCAATTATTTCATCTCTAATATTTCATTATGAATAGCTATTTAAATTTTGTTTTAAAATTTTGTGTTAATTTTTTAAAAATAGTAGTATAATCCACATGTATGGCAGTTTGACACTTTTTATGTGCAAAATCCAGCAAAATATCTAATTGCTAATTCTTCAAAATTACTAAATGATTTACTATGTGATTGGAACTGTATTTGAAGTTGAAGCTAAAACATTTTCCTTCTCATTTCTTCAGGACAATTTTCAATAATAAAATCTTCATGTGCCAAATCATTGACATCAATGTCCAAATAATTGTTGTGATCTGTTTCACAATTTGAGGATGTATTTTCGTTATAAATACTCGCCTCGTCTTAGCAAAAATATTCCCAATTTGTTGTTCAGATGGATTTCTGCAATAATCACCAGCAGATCTTATATGAGAAAACATATTTTCTAACGGATCTTGGTTCAGTCTGCGCGTCATCAAGAAATTAATATTCTATCAATTTGATCTTTCGATAAAGATAATACAGCAGTTATTGTTTGGGCCATTCCATTAATGGAAACATTTTTTTTTTGGTACTTTTAATTTTTGATTTTTTAAGATATTCTAGCCTTTCCTCTAAGAATAAAAACGGAGAATTTTTAACGGTTGTGAATTCAAAATTTTTAATTTTTTGTGTTAAAATTTGAAGAATTTGAATAATCAATTAACTAGTTAACTCTTAAAACAAAATCAACAGTCAGATTGGCTTTATTACTCAATAAATTAAAAAAAATTCGATCAGTGTTATTTATTGCTTTTATGGCTGCATATGTACTATGACTAAATAATTGAAAAGCTGATTTTACTGACATTTTTTCAATTGTGTTAGAATTAATATGGGTGCTACGAACTTTAGGTAAAATTGTTGAAAGCTAATAATATCATTATTCCAGTTTTCAAAATCGGGTTTTATAAAAGAATTTCTGACAGATTTTATAAGATGCCATATCAAACTAAGCATAAATTTTATTTCCATTCCAATCATAAAAAAAGAGTCTACCTTATTGACACCAAGTAATTCATAAGTATTTCGATTTGTACTGCATTAGTCACAAGCAGGTGCAACAGTTTTAGAACCAATCTTTGTTAGCTCCTTAAGATATTTTAGTAGTAAATTGATAAAAAAATGATAGGGTTTCAAAGTTACTCTTTTCAAATTATTTTTGGATAAATTGTAACCCTATGCGTACTTATAACTTTCATGTAAACTTTGAATCATAAAGAAATGTGCTTCTGTTGCTAGTCTTTGTTTTCTATCCCCATCTAAATCTTCCACACCATCTATACAATCCCTTTTTATACTGTAAGATGTTTCTTTTTCTTTAGAAATTCATTTATATAAAAAATGATTTTGGTAACTGGTACATTTTATGAAATTATTAACTGAGATATAATTAAGAAAATTGTTTCCAAAAAGAAAAGTGGTCATCAAAAATATTGCCCAAAACTGGAAATACTCATATCAGTCCCAGTACTTTGCAAAAAATCTTGGCTGTTTTAGCTTTTCAATTAATTAAATATATGCAAATATGCAGCTACGAAAACAAAAAAATTATAATTTTAATTTTTCCATATAATAATGAGTAATAAAGTAAACCTGCTGTTGTGAGTAATATGTACACTGCTGGTCTTTCTTTAAATTCTTCAAATATTTATACTAAAAATACGTACAAACAACTATTAAAAATTGTCCATATTTGTTCGTAGAGAAAATGTTAGATTATCTTAAAAAATTAAAAGTTCTAAACAAATCCACCTGCACAATAAGATTTTTACAAATATATTACAAATTTGATGAATTTCATTTACAACAACAATATATTTTCAAAGCTGGAGTAAATCATGACAAGCCTTTGGATATTGATATTTAATGCTCTTGTTATGAAAATAATGACAAAGTAGAAAATTCTGAATTTGAAAAATACCATTGTAAAATTGTGCGTTGCAAGCTTTAATTATCTTAAAAATAAATTGTGTGCTTACTGCAACAAAAAAACATATTAAATATACTTTTCAATTTACTCTACCGTTAAGATTTTTTATAAATTTTACAAAAATTAATGTTGAGTTTTTCAAATATTTTTAAATTCTGTTATAATTTTAAAACCCATGCGTACATACATATCCACATATTGAAAAAACAAAAAAAAAAGCCTTTTAAAAATAAAAATTTGATTCTATTTGTAAATTTATACATATATGTATATGTATGTATGAATATATATTAGAAATCATTACGTGGATGAATGTTCACTATTATTTGAATTTTTTGAAATTGTTTTTTTTTTTTAAATTATTCAATTAAAACAAGAAAAATATTTTCGTTTCCTAAACATTATAAAATTATATTATAATTTTATAATTTATTATTACAAATAATATACATGCACAATATCAACAATTATTATAAAAATCCTTTTATTACAATGTATATTGAGAGAAAAATAAAAAAAAAAATATTCTTAAAAGACTACTCGATAAAAATGCTATCCAATTTGAAATTTTTGTACCTATCAATTCAAAAAAAATTCAAATTACCTATACAAATTCAAATAACAAAAAGTTAAAAACAATAATATTCAAGAACAGTATAGAGAAACTAAACACATACAAATTATTTAGAGAATAAAGTCGTGTAAAACGCTCAAAAATTTAAAAATTCAAATTGAATATAGAAAATGCACCAACACATTGAATATACCCCAGAAAATATATAAAATGAAGAGAATTTGGAAAAAGTGAGCTGAACATTGTCTATCTTTATAGTATTATTAATCAATGGTTTAATTTAACGAGAATTAATACAACTGGACTTAGACTAATATGTTTATGACCATAACTTTCTTAATTTTAGGGCGATCGCTGTGAAATTTTGACAGGTTATAGATTGGAATATGGGCAATCAAATATATACCATAACTCAATTTGCAGATAAGTCGAGTTGTCATACTTTACTTTGGATAGGTCGATGTGGAATCATAAATTAACTAATTTATAACTAAACATAAGTACATCAAATGTATTTTTTATTTTTAAATTCTAAATTCAATATATTCTAAAGATCTGCCTCAACAATATATTATCTAATAGTATTTATAATATTGAATATAACCAATGACCAGTACCTTGTATTTGTGTGTATTAACGCCATTTTCTTATAATCAAATTCATAAAGTACGCAACGAGTATGTAAGTACGGTACCTAAAACATAATAAAATAATTAAAAATACTTCTTGAATGTTACGTATGTATGTATGTGTATATTAAACCAAAAAAATTATAACTTGAAACATAGAATTCAGTAATGAAATGTGCCGTATTACAAATTGAATTCGTCGTAGGACGCAATCAGAAAATCTATAACTCAAAAATTCATCAGATTATTTTAAGTATGAAAACACTCAGATCATAATATGAAAAAGGATTATACTTAAACAAAAAGCGATTTGAAAATATAAAAATTTCGTACACATTTGAACTAATAATAACAATAATACTATATAGGGTATGAGTTTATTGTTGCAATTTACAAAATTAAAAGAAAAATTTTCATCAAATAAACTCTGTTATCCATTTTGGATTTGAGGTATGAAATATTTATACCCATAATAAAATTATATAAAATCTTCTATTCAAATATTTGAATCCTTGAACTTTAACTTCAAACAAAACACAAATTCACATACATATACAACCCACAAATTTATATGGAAATAAAGATTTTCAAAATAAAATAATAATATACTGCAGAACGTGCTCTTAAGTGTGGTTAGAATTTTCACACTCCAGATGTTGATAATGATGATACGATAATAATAATAATATTGAATGATGTTGATGATGATGATGCTGATGATGATTATAGAATTTTTTTTTTCTTTCTGAAAATTCTTTTAATAATAATTTTTAGTAATATGATATCTCATAGCATTAAGAGTATTTTGTCGAATAAAAATCATGTCAATACTCTAATAATAATCATCATCATTATCATTATTATTACATATTGTAAGAATGCCTCAGTTGTGATGATGGTAGTTGTAGTGTAGTAATGGATATTAAGAGATTTTTTTTTTTCGTTTTTATTCTGATGTAGAATTGTAGGTAGGTAGGTACATTACGATATGGATAGATTTTATTTTTGATCCTTTTAATTATTCAAAAGTTGTTCAGAATTCGAAATGAGTTTTTGAAGCTACTGTGTTTGAAAGTCGTTTTTTTTTAACTGATTTTTTTATACTGAAGGTTGTTTTTTTTTTTTTTTGTTTTTGAATTTCGGTTCAATATGATGATTTTTGTGCAGTGGGAGTTTTGAAAATTTTTGTTTTTGAAAAGTAATAAAGATTATTCACAACAAAAAACAAAAGAAAAAAATAAGTAAAAAATATATTGAGGGGTGACTAAAAACCTATTTGAGTAATAGTAATAATAATTTACGAGGATTTTATAAAGTGGAATTATAAAGAACTAAGAAAAAAGGATAAAAAAAAGATCCTTCAACAAAAAAAAAAAAAAAAATATGAAAGAGATAAAGATATTTGAAAAATTTTTGATTAATTTTAATTGATTTTTTGTTTTATTTTTGAGAAAAATTCGTCAATTTCAATTTTATTAATGGGATTTTAATTTCAATATCGCATATATACATAATTTATGATTTATTTTGTTTTTGTAAAACTAAAATTCCAAAAGATTTTGAAAAGAATATTTTTTTCATTAAATTGAAATCCTAATTTTTAATTCAGGAGATGAATAATTTTTCGATCGGAATTTTTATATTATATTTTAAATCGTAATTTATGCTTAAAAGTCACATAACTAAGGGTGAAATATATTATGAAAAATTGTGATAATAAGTAAATATGTAGGTAGGTAATATAAAAAATGGTTTTATCTGAAAATTAAAAATTCATAGAAAACCAACTGGGTCAACCTGCACCTGGATTTTTTTTAATACTTCTAAAAATATTAAATTTGATTTCACACGTTCATTTTGATTAAGTTTTGATTTTAAAGCGATACCTAGTTGACTTTGCGCTTTTATACGCTAACTATAATGACTTCCGGAGTAACCAAGCTATAAAGAATTCTTCAACGATATTAAGATACCTACGTAAAGCTCGTTATAAAAAATAATTACTATGGTGCTAAAGATCGATATCGAAAGTATGTCGCGTCTGTGTTTTTAGACCTTCAGAAACCCTTTGATTGCGTAGACCACGATATACTTTTAAGAAAATTTTGCGAGATGTACTTTACAACTAGCCAAATGTCCTTCTTTAAGTCATATTTGACAAATCGCATGCAAATGGTTAAAATAGTACAAATGGAACGTAAGAAGTACAAAAAAATAGATTAATTAAGAAAGGTGTTCCACAGGGTTCAGTCTTGGGGCCAGATCTCTTTAAGCTGTTTGTTAATGTAATATCTTTCCTTAATCTGAAAGGTCACATGCAATTATATGCCGATGATGCTATCTTAAAATATTGTGAAAAAACTGAGAGATGAATTGAGAGCTGCTGTACAAAACGATTTGAAAATTATAGGGGACTGGTTGAGAAATAACCTATTACTATTAAACGTAGACACAACAAAGGTTCTATTATTTGGTGATAAAGATTATTTAAACCCTTACTTTACAATTAACAACACTCCAATTGAGACGGTGAAGACATTTAACTACCTTGGTTTGTTAATAGACAATAAATTGAAATGGGTCAAACACATTGAACATCTTAGAAAAAAAATTACTCCATATGTATTCATACTTCGACGAATTCGACATTATCTGCTAAGAAATGTACTGAACATAATTTTCAATTGATATATCATGTCTAACATTATTTATCAAAACCCTATCTGAAGTAGGGCTGATCGTTCAGTTATGAATAAATTGAATACAATACATAAAAAAGCTATAAAGTTTATAAATTTTTATCCGACTACTTATCCTACTGTCCAATGAGAGTCGTCAAGGAGCGCATCCATTTATATTTTGGGCCAGAGTGAATGAAAGGTGGCATAAACTAAATACCTGTGCGACCTCGAGTAAAACATGGCTCACTTAAAATACTAATAAAACCAAACAACTCTTAATTAGGTCCCGTACTGATATAGCAAGAGTAATAGCCATTAGTACGTGTCATTGGCCAATAGGAAGCCACGCTGCCAAGCTAGGTATTTTTTTTAATCTCCACTGTCGCAGTTGCAAGGATGAGAATGAGGCAGAAACTCTTCAACACTTTCTTTGCAGCTGTCCAGCATTAGCTAGAGTCAGACTCCGGACTTTAGGAGAAGCTTTCCACAGCAATAAAGGTTTTATCGCGGAAAGCCAAATAGGAGATCTGATCAACCTTCTTAATCTCACAGGGTGGCTCTAGTACTGAGTCCTTGGGGAGAGTGAAGATAAGAGAGCGCCCACCTATAACAACTGACAACACGAAATAGGTCACTCGAATCGTGGTATCAAAAAGGCAGAATTAAGTGCTAATTGGTTTTCCAGAAGTAGCTGGAATGACCACTTCTATCTAACTACCTACCTATCATACTGTCTGTAACATTAACTTAAGTTTGTATTTTTGTAAAACAGGTTTAAGGTTGCATGTTTGTATGGGATTAGGAGAACCTCAATCGATATTCAGAAATAAATTCGAATGGAATCTTCTAAGACCTACGAGCATATGCGGTGGACACATGTGTAAAAATAAAAGAAACTTGAAAGTTCGTCCAATAAAAATAAAGCTTTTGGAAAAGCAACTACAACTGAATATTATTGTCTCTTTTCTATATCACGATTCACGACTCGAAATGTTTGTTGCTTTTTATTATTTTAGGTCCTATGGAGGATCCGAAGTCATATGAAAGGAGCTCAGTATCAGAACCACCTTCTGTCATTGAGAAAGTAGATCATATAACCAGTTTTCTTTCCGCAATAATTCCTATATTGTTAGGTAAGGTCTAATTCAAAGTCTGAAAACTGCAGCAAATGCCCGGCACCTGCAAAACAAATGCTCAAGAATTTCTGCCTCATCTTGTTTATTGCACCTGCAACAATGTGGCTTTAACGGAATGCCCAAGTTGGCAGAACGGATTGCTTTCAACCAGTGATTCATATTTATCGCTACTACTTTTGATATAGCACGGGAGCTGAATAGAAGATATGTTTAACGTTACTAATATTTTACATCTAATATACCATCATAGTCCGATTTCTAGGGAATGCCCAAGTAGTTAACCTGCGCCACTTTTTATTTACTCCCATTTTAGGGTGAACGTCTTCCTCGAGTGGCCCTTCAACATTAACATTTTGATTGGCTGGTTCATTAATGGTTTTATAATGATGCTGCAACATGTAAATGTAAATCATATGATTATCATAAATACCATTTATTATAACAGTAAAACAAAAAACATTTTTCTTCTATAAATTGATATTATCTAAAACCATTATTGATTTTCTGTAAATGAGTAGTTGAAGTAAGTTTTAAGATTAAACTTGTCATGCAGATTTACCTAAAATGTTCATACTAACATTATACAGTTATTTTAACTCACTAACATTTTTCAGTCAATCTTTTACCTCACTAAAATAATAATAGTAATTAAGTTTGTTTCAAGTTCAGTTCTCAATTAAATTCATTTAAAATTTTAAATTTTAATAGATTTATTCATAAAATAAACGTTTCAATAAAAAATTTATGTGATTTGAATATTGACTTAATAAATTATCTGAAGATACTTTTTAATAATAAGAAAATTCATTGACAACAATCTAGAAAAAAAAAAAAATGTTTAAAATAAAATACAAATTTAAAAAAAAAAATGTATTTATCATTTTTTTATATGAATATAAATGTAATAATAAAACTCTCATTTACATTTTTTTTTTTAATATTAAAAAATGTCATAACAACAATAAAAAGATTCTCACCTGACCTCAATAAAAATCATAATAATAAAAATAATAATAATAATAATAATAATAATGACAATAAAAATAAAGACAATTATTAATGTCCTATCAATAGAACAAAACATCATTAAATGATATACAAAGTATAGGTATACATGTATGTATATATACATACAAGAATTTATACGATAAGAAAATAATATTTTATAGAACAGGTGCGAAAAAGGAGCATTTCAGGTGTTTATTTTAATAATATTATTTTTTGTTTACTTTTTTATACAATATAAAGGCATTCTAAACATATTATATTGCTATACTATATCTAATATAATATTTATGTATGTCTGTACATAATTTTATATTATAAATAAATAAATAAAATTGTATATCCTTTACCAAAAATTCTAATAAAAAATCTTCAGTTCATTTCCATATAAAAAATAGAAAAATAAAATCAACATTATTTTTTTTATTTCCAATATCGACTTTTCCAACAAGAAGTGAGGTGACAATAACTCGACAAATTACTGGTGATTCATTGGTTATAACTTGACAACAAAAGCAATAATTTTTCATCATGAAATTTTTTTCATTTTATTTATTTTATTTTTTTTTTCTACCAAAAATTATCTACAGGATTTTTGAAATGAAATCGAAATGAATTTACACTTTTTTACACTTGATTAAATTTGAATGCAATGAAAATTATTATTAATAAATCAATTGTCGTTATTCTTCTATTTTTTTTATCTTAAAAACGAATTTTCGAAAGAAATTATGTCAAATAATTCAGAAAAAGTTCTCGATAGGAAGAATAGGAAATTTTGTTACAAAAATGTTTTCTATTATGAATTTCTCAAACACTATGAATTGCCGACAAATGTCACTTACGCCAATATCTCGTGTCTAGAATTAGATAATGAAGATAAATATTGTGACGTTGGAATTGGAATTGGATATTTTCCAAATATTATTATAACTGGCTTACTTAGTCTTAATAGTTACTTACTTAGCTTTAACTTAATAAGCCCTCTAAGCTTCGGTAGATTATAACATCATTCTAGATCATTTTAGCAAATCATATCGACTTCAAGGCCATTACCAATTTTAAGTTGAAAAACTAGTTATTTAAAACCCTTTCAAGCTTACTGGTATCGTCGGAATACCACAGTTTAAAATAAATTTTTAAACATGCTTAATAGTCTCTTAACAATATCCCCGAGTTATTTCAGTAGTTGATAGCTATCTGCTGGCTTTGAAAGCAATTAAAAAGTAATAAAATTCTAATTTGACATTTTATGTAAGATTTTTTTTTTATTTACCGCCAAAATTTGCAATAAGTCTTATTTTAATTTTTGCGTGAGTTTTCTTATTATTGAAAGATAATGGCAGGTAAGATATTATATTTATTTAGTGTTTTGGAATCGTTTATCAATATTTTATAAAGATCAGATAAAAAAAATTATATTTGTGGTTGTAAAAGAAAGAAATATATGTGGTATTTCAGACATACCAATAAGCAAAATCAAATGTACCTAACAAAAATATTAGCCCATATTATAATCATAAAGGCTATGTAAACAAAGCCGATATGTTAAAAAGTGGTGGCTTAGAATATTTTGGCATTTTACTGATGTTGCTGTAATTAATTCTTATATTATTTACAAAGCGAGAATTGAAGAAAACCCCATCATGAACCTAAAGACTTTTCGTCTCGCCATTTAAACCGGTCTAAAAAACGCTGAATCGAACATTGCTAAAAAAGGACGTTCTTTAACTGAACAATCAACTAATCCATACAAACCATATGTTTCGCTAGAAAAAATATGGGATCGATCCATATATGCCTATTTGTGGAGTGTCAAGGCGATGTGGGCTTGGCAGTTGGTCTGTTAAAATACATAGAACACGTTGGTCATGTACAGTATACCAAATTGGTCTCGTCTATCTTACAAAAGAAATTGTTTTTTAAAATATTATAAAAAAAATTAAAATAATATTTTATATGATTCTGCTTAGTGGCATCATAGGACAACCACTTAAGACTCTACTTTTGAAATAAAAATTTAAAAAAAAAACAAAATTATTTTACTTATTTAAAGACTTTTAAGGCACCTCTACAGCAAACACAAGTTGAAAAATATTAAAAATGAAAATGCTGCCTTGAAAGGGACAAGTATCTTAGTTCTTAATAATAAATAAAGTGGAGTAACGATATATGAAGTAACGGAGTAACGGTATATGAATATAACTAAAAGAATTTCAATATGGTCGACGACCGCGGAAAGCATTATGACATTGGACATGAATAAGGTAAATGCAAAATAATAAAATAAATACGAAATTTGGTAATATTTAATAAAGCCAAAAGAATGTGAAGAAAAATGATATGCAGCTAATGACAATTTTAAAGCTATTGAAAACGAAGACGTAAATAATAATATTATTTGTGAAGAATAACGCATTTTGCGTTGTTTCTATTTAGTGAATAAAATATAATTTGCGATTACAGTAGTAGGTCTACATAATAAAGGAATGCAAGTAAGAGACCTTAAGGGAAGTAACATCTTCAAGAAGTGATGAAAATGGTGACAAACTTTATTTTGCCACCGATTCAAAGGTGTTTATATTTTTTTCCTGTTCTAATGAATATTCCAAAAGTTAGCAACGAAATGAGGTCAATTTGAAAAATTTGAAGTTTTAAATTTTTTTGCATAACGGGAATTTCTAGTCGTTAAGACTTTCAAAATTATGAAATTTATTAATAATATTATTACATGTTGTTTTTTTTATTTTTGGTTTGTGGAATGTGTAACTATTTTAAATTTTTTATTTATTCACCACCTTTTTGCATATTAGCTAAAAATTTTTAAACTTGCTAAAATTTGAATTTTTTTGTGGTGTAATTTACTATTCAGCTATTCTTGCTTTTTTACTCCCCACTTCGTTCATCTTGTATATTTATATAAGATTTTCAAAAATATAGGAAATTTGGAATAGCTAACTTGGAATTTGATTCTAGATTATCTTAATATTTGTGAACAAGACACGACCAAAATCTTGGGTAAACGAATTGATATTGATAAAATTCTAAATAAGACGTCTCTCAAAATTTACCCCTCTTTAAGTAAATTTATTTATTTTGTGTTTTCAAAGCTAAAATTTCCATACTCAAATAAAATTAGGGACTTTTGTTTTGTCAAAACAAATAAAAAGTTGACAAGTTTGACAGTTGAAAAGGGTTATCAAAAATATTATGACCAATCATATCTATAATTATTATAATTGACAAGCATTTAAGGTCCTGTGCAGTAGACACATTTTCATTTTATTTCGATTCTCCTACTCCTTAATGAACTTCTGATATAATATATAAGATGTATATATAAAAAAAAAATGCGCACACAGTTGAAATTTATTTACTCATATGATTTTATTATTCAGCAAATACATTATGCATAAGTGAGATCTTATGAACATAATAAACAAAAGCAAACAAATCAGTTATTATATTTTACATTATGTACTTGCAAATGAATCTATGTAGATATGCCAAAAAAAAAACAAAAAAACAAATTCATCTGAAATAAAAAATATAAAAACAACAAAAAATCACTTGAATTCTTCATTTTTATCTTTTTACGTAACTGTTTCTAAATTTTGGTTATTTGTAGTAATAATATAGTTTTTATTAAAATTATGTATTATGTAGGTATATATATACATACTTCTTTAATGACAAAATTTTTTATTTTTAGTAATTTTATCCACTAAATGCCACTTACTATAGGGAATATATCGGAAACGAAGCAGTATATGAGGGACGTGTATTTATGTGTCCTAAATAAAACTACTAACCACAAATTTTTTTTAAACACGAGTGGTTTCTGCTATATCGTACGAAGTCTATGTCAGTACGTAAATTACTGTTTCTTTAAAAACTTTAAATTTGACTTCAACTTGAAATATAATTACTCAACAGGGGCCCCTAGTAATATTATAATAGAGTTAGTTGTCAATATTAATTTCACCTCAAAATTATTCAATTTATTCACCAAAAATAAGAGAAAATAAATCACCACACCACTACCACACGTACACCAGTACGCCATCCTATTTATATAAATTTCAAGAGAGTGAATAGCATAGGTAGCATATGAGTTTCATCATTAAATGTAGGTACGTACTTAGGTATAGACAATGTAATGTGTATTGTATCGTAGTAAGTTGTAAACAAAATTATTATAGTTTTTATTTTTTATACCTATTCATTGATAGTGAAAAATATCAGTATATTTAAATCCCTGTTCTGTTGAAAACGTTAAATTTGGCTTAAACTTGAATTATAATTAATAAATATGGGTCTCTAGTTTTTTTTATAATCTAATTTGAAGCTTACTGCTCAATTAATATTTTGTTATGTACTCTCTTTGGAATGTAGCTGTCTAACTTAATCTCAACTCCCCAATTCCATTTTATTTCCGCATTTTTTCAACTTCATTTAAGTATACCTATTAGTTACAATTTTAAGTTAAGACCATTTGGTTTATTTTTCATACAATCCCTAACACCTATCTAAAGTCATTTATTCTTATTTTAATAATTCTCTTAAAGTTTTAGGGAATACTTTTATTTTTCAATTGGTATATTTTATTTCAACGATATAATATTATATATACATATTCTATGTACAATATATATAATAATGGTTTAGTAATATAATTCAGATAGAAAAAAATCAGAATGACAAAATTCAAAAAGACAATATCCAGAAAATTAGAATCCAGAAACGATCGATAAAATACAATCCAAACTGGATAAAATACAAACTGCGAAAAAAGACCACGAAAGCGCTAGCGTCAAAAATCCTTTTTTCTAAAATGTTCTGAGTACAAGCTTTGGAGATCATTTATTAGAATATTGTGCATTTCTTGATAGTAGGAAAATGTAAGAACGACTGAACAAAACTAATGTAAAAAAACAAAACGACTGTAAATAACTAAAAAAAAATTTTTTTGGGTTTTTGGCCTGTCCACAATTCTGCAGTGTTGGGATTTCACTCGTAAATTAACGTTTTTTATGATTCTTTACATATTTGACGTAAAGATGTGCAAAATACAAGTAAACAACTGTAAATAACTGTAAACAACTCTAAACAACTGTAAACAACAGTAAATAACGGTAAACAACTGTAAATTACAGTAAAATTATTTGTTTAAGACAGTTTGACTAACGCTTTGAAAGTGTTTCGTTCTGATCTATTATAAAAAAATCTAATCTAGTTGTAATGGCTTATAAAAAGAAAATGAGTTCAACGATAGAGTTGATGGGAGACCCATGAGCAATAATAATTATAAGGGAAATGGATTCAAGTTATTAAAACAGAAAGATAGGTTAAGTACTGTGTATTCCTTTTCACCAGCTTGAGTGGCTGTCAGCTTGAAAATAGCTTGAGCTTGACGTAAAATATGTATTTTTGGTGACATAAATTTTGATGCCTAGAATTTGTAAAACTTTATATAAATGTTGTCCCTTCTAAATCTTGTCTCGTCTAGATGTTGTCAGTATAAATTTTTGTCCTATTTCATCTGAATTTGGTTTGTTCTGGATTTTGTAGATATGCATTTTATCCTGTTTTAATTTTGCATTACAGTATTATAATATTATATATATACATATCTTCAGATGTACATTGTTAGTTCACCATCTTTATAAAACGATTGAGTTCTATTTCCTTAACTGTGCCATATTCTATTTCCTTTCCAATTCGAATATAATATTCCTTACATACTTACATATATCTGTAAATATGTATATATATGTACCTATATTATTATTGTGAATATTAAATCGTGTGACTAAAATATCTTAGGTTGGTTGAATGTATTTGAGAGGATATGTATTGAGAATATTTATTACCTTCTAAAATTCTTGGAAATATTTCACGCTGCGTATTACACAAAGGTGTTAAATGTACTCTGAAATTGAAGGTAGATAAAAAAATAAAAATAAATATTGAAATATGTTAATAAAATGTGATATGAATCTTAGCTCCTATATGTCTCTTTCTTTCGCCATTTTTTTTTTTTTTTTTTTTATTTTTTATTTATTTATTTTTTATTTATTATTATTAAACAAATTCATATTATGTGATACATGGAGTTGAATTTTTTTTTTGTTTTTTATTTTGTTTGGGCAATTGAAGTCTTCCTTAAATGATATATGGAAGGAAAATATACGGATGAATTTCATGATAAAAATAACAAAAAAAAAAAAAAAAACAAAAATAAGTTTTATGGTGTCAAGTAATAACTTGTGACTCACTTCTCTTTTTGTATATTTTATGTATATTAAAATAAGAGAATAACATTCCATTTATTTTGTTGTTGTTGTTGTTGTTGTTTTTGTTATTCATTTGATAATAAATGGTTTGTTTACTAAAAGTCAAAATTGGGAAGTTTGTGGGTTTTATTAAGGAAATTTTTTGTAACGGTTGTATATACGGTAAATTGATATTTAATTTATTCGTTGTTTTTTACTACAACAAAAAAAAAACACAAAACTAAGGAGTTAAAATAAAAAAATCGTATACAATGTTTTACAGATTTAATTAATAGTTTCAATTTAGATTTGAAATTTTTTTTTTGTATTTAATTGACATAATAGGTACTGTTGTTGTACCTGTAAATTGAGGTTAGAAGGATTTATTTGTGATAAATTAATTCAATTTGGGTATTAAAAAATGGATTTTAAAGCGTTGCTATTATTTTTTTTTAAGTCGAATTATTTATTTTTTGTAAAGCAAAGTTTTGTTACTATTAATTTTCGGTTGAGTTGATGTAGGGGACAAATTCCCTAACGTAATTCATAATCTAATCTAATCGACCAGTAATTCGAAATAGGCACTATGTACTTTTTTAAGCTATCTGCTCTACTTTTATTGCGTTCTTACTACATCATATTTTATGTCAATTTGAAGCGTTGACAAACGAAGAATTATTTATTATTGAAAAATGGTATTATTCACGCTTATTTACACTGAAGAAGATTTGCAAATCGTCGGCTGCATTCCTATCTAATCGACCAAAAGCGAAATGTTGAGAAAAGTGATTTTTTAAGTTGAACGGAAATTTTGACTGGAAAAATTAAAAAATAATCAAACAAAATTTGAATTTTATGAAAAATTTGAGTAATTTTTTAACATATGTACATAATAATATACATAGTTTTATAATTTTAATATTTTGAATTATCAAAATAATATATTTAAAAAAATGTTAGTATGTATAGTGTAAAGCTTCATATGGGTTTGGACGCATTTGTGAATAAAAATGGTCTGTTAGATACTTAGGAATACAAAATTTGTATGACTTCTCAGTACAAACTGTAGTTTGGATAAATAGGCACAACTTGAAGGCCTAAAAATCAGCAAAATATAGGTTGTTTGGATAAATCAGAAAAAAATAGTCAAGAAACTATAAGGGGTACATTTATTTTGACTACAAATTCGGATAGAGCAAATGGTATATAGTACATTGAAAAGTCAATTTCAGAAAAAATGGTCTGTTGGATACATACATTCATAGGAATGCAACGGACGAAATTCATTGAAATCTATATCATTTGAAAATGAATAGCATTTCAAAATGAAACCTATATCATTTCAATAAATTTCGTCCGTTGCATTCCTATGATTTAATATTTAATATAGGCTATGGATCTATGCATCTATGGATGGATATAGAAAATAGATAAAACGGTTGCAGTTACATTTTTAGATTAAGGTATACTCCCAGTTAAAAATCAGAATATTTCTTTTTGTTTCTACTGTAGATCATAGAGTTATAATATTTATCACTCAACACGTAAATATGGTAGAAAAAGTCTGATCTGACGACTGGTCATGGCTTTCAAGTTAAATGACAAATAATCAAGAGTGCGATTACGATTATTTTTTTGTCTATTTCCGAGGCAATGTTTAATTTCATTTTTAATCTGCTTATAATGCCTAAGTAGGTGATTGGCCTACTGTAGAAGACCACTTTGATAACTCTATCTGTACCTACGTGGTAAGACGACGTCATATTTTCTGCAATTTGTAGCTGCGATTTTATCCATCTTTGACGTTACTATGTTTACTGGGTACGTCATGTCACATTCTTTTGCCAGTTGTTGACAATTATTGTGTAATTATTGTTAGTGTTTGTCCAATATTTATTTATTGTGTTGTATGAGATATATGAGTATTGATATAGATAATATTTTTTAGTTATAAAGTATTAATTATTAATTATTTTTTATTGATTATAAATTTTATATATAGTATTTTGTTATTTCGCGAGTACGATTATTTGCTTTTATTTTGTATAATTATTTACGTAAGTGAAAGCATTTAAAAGTTTGATGAATAAAGTCTAATTATAATGATTCATGACAATAATAATAGCAAGCTCACAAATATGAAACAAGTTCGAAGAATCAAAAAAAGATCAAGAGTGTTCGGAATATTTTTAAATTGAAAATAAAATGTATTTTGTGTAGTGAAAGATATAAATATACTTACTTCATTAATATGTTAGTGTACGTACAAGATATTCAGAACTATTATTTAAGAAGTATTGTAAATTTTAGATTAAGTCTATTTACGAAAAGTAAAACTCAGAATATGATAATGTATAATGGCTTAAAATTATTTAATGAATTACCATCAAATTAAAAAAATTAAAAGAATTGTAAAACCTTTAAAAAAGATTTAAATAATAAATTATGTTAAAGATAACATTGACTAGAAATGAAATTTAAAATTTTGTAACAAATCATTTTGTGCTAAGTTAATACAATTGATTTTTATATTAATAGTAAGAAATTACTAAATAAATAAATAAATAAATAAAAAATCTTTCAGATCATATAAAAAGAAAAAATCTATTCTTTGTTCTGGCTCTTGTCTCCAGCTCGACCTTCAGAAAAAAATTCAAGGTGTAAAATCAAGAAGTAATAAATTTGAATCTAAATTCACCTGAAGTGGCCAAGCAACTCAAACTCAAAGTCAACAGCATTTAATGGATATTGAACTTGCCAAAATGGTAGCGCATGAAGTTCAACCATTACCTATATCAATAGTATTAAATTCCAGGTTTTTAAAATATTCAAAACTTCTTAAACCTAGTTAGTTACGTATACCAACATCCAGAACAACTTTATCAATCAAAATAATTCCGGAGCTGTTCAATTCTGTAATGAAATAACTAAAATCAAAACTTGAAAATGTGACATTTGTTTCTATTACCACTGACTTATCATCCATAAAAAAATGATACAATTATCAATATTACTCAATCATTGGGTTATTATACTGCATCTTAATTAATGATTGCAAGTTTGCACATAAATTTAATTTACAAAAATATGTAGTTTTGAGATAAATAACTACTCCAAAACACTTTATTTTATGGTTTATGTTCTCGTTTTCTCAGACTCATATAAAACAGCAATTGTCGTCCAACAAAAGCAATATACGGTTCTTTTTATTTGCAATGAATTCTGTGGCAATAAGTAATAACCACTTAAGTCCACTTTAGTAGTTTCATACATTTTTGGTACATTTAATAGACTTTTCTAAGCTTTACTTTCTGTCAAAATTTGGTTCAAATCGGACAATTATTTACGGATTTATTGCTGTTTAAAAACCACTTAACTGCCTTTGCAACTATAACTGTTCTTTGAAAAACAACTTAAATTTACATTTTTTTAACGGTCATCACTTAAAAGATATTAAGTATTTTTTAAAAACTAAACTTTTCGGTTTTAATAGTAAACATAATTTTTTTAAAACAACTTATAATCACTTAAGCGGCTTTTCGAAAATCTCAAATTATGAAATGCAAAGTTTAAATGATATTAAGTGGTTTTACAAAATGCAAAACATAGAATAATGACAGTATGCAGTTCAGTTTTTTTTTGATATTTTTATTAAAAAAATTGTTAACTTATGTGTCAGTAAGTGGTTATTCGTTGATCAATGACGAACAAATTTTGAATATTAAGCGTTTTTTTATTAAGTGCGCTGCGCAATTGTTTTGATTTACGAAGTGATTTTTTTTAATAATAGAATCTATAAGAAAGCTCATGGTTGATTTGGTGAGAGGCATTATTAAAAAACATTGTGATGAAGCTGTTAAAGCTGTTAAAGCTGTTGAAGCTGTTGAAGCTGTTGAAGAAAAAAATGTTTTAGGTAGATACAGTAATATTGAAAAAAAGAACCAGTCGTGATTAATAATAAAAAACAATAGAAATTCAGAAGAACGATTAGTGAATAGTATACAAACAAACATCATTCAAATATCAGAAGAACTATTCGTCAAAAAGAGTAAAAGGTGGCAGACATAGCTACATACATTTTTAAAATTTTATTGTGGTGTAATGGTTATGTCATCCGACTATTGATCAGAAGAGGATGGTTTGTTTTTTTAATAAATATTTTAAGACTATTTTAAAAATATTTTCTCAAAATCGAGAATATTGGAATTTATTTACGAATAGAACCATTAATAAAATCACAAATTGATAAATATATTATATTATGTAATTTTGTTTTTGAACTCCTGTTTTAACATTTCACACGTCGCCATTATAAGCCCGCTAAAAATTATATGTCAGCTAACTCATATTATGTGTATTAGAAAACTAGCAGTTTTACGTAAATTGTTTTTCAAAAACAAGAAAGCCTCGAATGAATCATTCTAATGAAAGAATGTCAAATAGTTGCGATACACTAAAGAATTTGGAAAAATTATATACAAAAACTCATTTAGAGAAGAAGAAGAATTTAAGGCCCATTAAAATTTCCCAAGTTGATCCCAAGTTGGAATAATGAGCCAATCAAAATAAATAAGAAAAAAGGGATGATCTTCTTTCTAAGCTCCCGTACATTGACAAAGAATAGCATAATTTTTACAAAACTTTAGAAGTGAATCAGAGCACTTCAAATATACATCCAGATTTTGCTGATAACAATGACGATTAAAAAATAAATTAACACACTACTTATTCTAATAACTTGACATTTATTTTGTACCCATTTAAAAAACAAAAATTTATGGAGAAATGAATTACTATTTTTTTTTTTTAAATTATGTTATATTTTATTTTAATTTTAGTTATTTTCATGAAACAATTTTTATGTTTTGTAACAAAATACTTCTAAATTGAATATTTTATTATTATAAATTGAAAAATGAATTTAAAATAACAACTTATTTGTGGTAAAATTGTTTTTTTTACTTTAATTTTTGTGAAGAAAAACAATTTATGTTTGTATTTTGTATCAAAATGACTTTCACATATTTTATACACATGTTATTTCATTAAAATTAATTTTTTTTATTTTAAAATTTTACTTTTTAAAGATTTTATTCTCTTTTTAGTTTAACATTATTCCATTGCTCATTTTGTATGACACAAATCCCGTTCAAAGTGTCACCATTTTTTCAGAAATGAATAAAAAGTTTGTCTTGCGTTTCCTGAACAATTGACAAATTTCAATTAAGTGGTTATTACTTATTGCCACAAATATATTCAAGAATCAAGCGATTCAAAAAACAACTACAATTATACCAAAACAAATATTTATTTTTACAGAAAATCGTACCTGAAAGAACTGTTTCTGTGCAATTGCACAAGGGATTCACTAGTATTAATTTTAATACTTTAATTTTTTCATAAGTTGTTTAATGTCTATAATATACTTTTATATTCTATTTGTTTATTTGTATTTATTCTACCACTATCAATATTTAAATTTCGTCATCATTTCTTATGCATCCCTAAATGTCATTTATTTTTGAAAAAAAATTGGGTTTTTTTTTTTTTTTTTTTTTTTTTTCCAGATAGTAGTAAATCATCGAAAGAGGCTTCAGGGACTACCTATTACCGGGGAAGGCAGTTTGAAGGACTGTGGGACTTTAACCCACTAAAAACTCCTATCATTATTGCAACATTAAAATTAGTCTTATAGACTAACTATTAATTTACATTTAACTCAAGGAAACATAGATACCTTTGATCTACCAAAATCCAATAAGGTTTTAATAGATAAAAGGTTTTAACCTAACTAAAGTGGTCTTGTTCGTTTTAGTCGCTTCACAAAGTTTTGATTGTCAATTAAGCTGGAAGCTTCGGTATTGACATATTGGATCAGACGAGTTTTATGCCGTGCAGCGCATTTAATTATTTCGTCTTTTCGATGAATATCGGCATTGCGAACATACCATGGAGAATTGACTATGTTGCGCAGTACCTTATTTTGGAACGTTTGGATAGTTTGAATATGGATTTGTTTAGCACATCCCCATATTTGAATACCGTATGATCAGACTGGCTTCAATATTTGATTATACATCAAAACTTTGTTATAGGTCAAGACCGTAGAATTCCGCCCAATCAGCCAGTATATTTCTCTATATTTGAACTGGTAAAAAAATTGGTAAAATTAAAACTCAGACTTTTTTATAAATTTAGTTAAATTTAGGTATGAACTTTAGAACCTACTTTAGAGATACTAATATTATAAAATTTATATAATATTAGTATCTCTAAAGTAGGTTCTAAAGTTCATACATGGTTTATAATTTTTAGAGCTTTGGAATAATTATAATCAAATTATTAACTAAGCAAAAGAAAAATTAAAAATAATTAAAAATGTAGAATTAAAACTAATTAAAATTAAGCCACTAAAAATATTAAGCATTGTATATGAAAATAGTTACATATTGGAAAATATCTACACATGACAACAAAGTCATAGCTGCAGTGTTTTTGGATTTGACGTGAGCTTTTGAAACGGTAGATAGAAATATACTACTGCCAATATTGGAAAGTTATGGTATAAGTAATATTGACTTAGAATGGTTTCGTTCGTAGGTAGTTGTCTAACAGAAAATGGAGGACAAAATTTCAAGATTACTTATCTGATTATGTTGACGTAAAGCTTGGTGTAGACAAGGCTCTGTTGCTTGGTGTTCTGCTGTTCTTAATTTATATTAATGACATAGAGTTAGTTATACTGTCGCAAATGGTTTTGTTAGCAGATGATGCGTTACTTTATGCTATTGCTGATACTGTCGAATAATGTACACAAAAAAATAACAGTGATTTAGGTACATTAAGTATGTTGTTCCAAATGAACAAACTTAGCTTAAATATCGCAAAAAGAAAATGTATGATATTTAATGGAGAAACAAATAACCATATTAAAATAGATAACGAGATAATAGAAAAATTAGAAGAAATAAAGTATTTAGGTGTTATTGTAGATAATAAGCTAGATTTTAAGAAACACGTTGACTACATTTATAAAAAAATATCTAAAAAATTTTATTTTTTTAAAAAAATTCGGAAACGATTATCATCGGCAAGTGAAATAACGATTATATAACATAATCATAAAACTTCATTTCGAATAATGTTCGACCATTTTGTTTATGTCAAATAATACCAGCAAGATTAGGCTTCAAAGGTTACAGAATAAGGTAGTTAGGATAGTATTAAAAGTAAATTCATATATACTTCAAGTAAATTAATGTTAGATGCCTTGAGATGGTTAAGTGTGAACCAAAGAATTATAATAAATCTATTGGTAATTGTTCATAAAATGAAAGTTGGTAAATATCCTAATTATTTATGTGGTCAGTTGGTGTATTTGTCAGATTAAGAAATGTTAATTGTTTTAGATTAAACTTATTTAGGAATGAAAAAACTAAAAATATGCTTCTTTATAAAAGTTTGAAGCTTTTCAATGAATTGCCTTTTGAAATTAGCTGTGAAACAAATACAAATTGATTCAAAAAGAAAATTGTTGAATATGTAAGAAAAAAAAAAGAATGATAAAATTATGAAGAATGATAATAATAAAAATAAAATAAGGAAAAAAAAAAATTTTTTTTTAGAAATATTTGCCTTCAATTTAAGCGTACTAAAACTACAAAAATAAACTTTAGAATCGCAGCTTGATATAATGTTTTCAAAGCAAGTTATGACTGTAATTACGGAAACAGAAAATTAGCCGAAATTCTAGGAAGTCTTGAGATGAGATTAAGAGATTTGGTAAAAAGTTCGGCTAATTTGCTTTTTCCGTAATTACAATCATAACTTGATATGAAAACATTATATCAAGCTGCGCTTTTAAGGTTTATTTTTGTAGTTTTAGTACGCTTAAATTGAAGGCAAATATTTCTAAAAAAAAAATTTTTTTTTTCCTTATTTTATTTTCGACTTTTTAGTGAAAATATTTTTTTAATGAAAAATAATATATTTTCAAAGAACAACACATATAATCAAATGGCACTAAAATTCACTCTAACGCAATTTGGTTATTATTGCTCATACTTCAAATGTGTAATTATATTTTATATTACTGTAACAAATTTTATAAAAATATGTGTATTTTTAAAAAATGTTTGGAGATTTTTGATTAGATACCTTTGAATTTTTTAATTTACGTATTAAAAAATTACGCACTTTATAAAAAGAAACCCTGTTAAATACAAAAAATATTTGACGTAAAATCGTAGATTTAAATCTGTGGAAAAGTCTGAAATGTAAACACTCATCCGACTTTATCTACGATAAAATTCGATTTTGTCCGAGGTGTATACGCTGCCTAAGCATAAATTGGCATATAAAAGTATAATATATACATGCATAAATCGAAATTGAACTTTTTTTACATGCGAGAAGAGTAATTTGTAACTGAGTGATAGATAACTGATACTTGATTGGTTCAAATTTTGTTTTCTTCCATAAATAATGTTTGCATTTTATTTTCAATTAAACTAAGCCATATGATTATGTATGTAACAAATGCAAGCCCTATATGACACATGTACGTACATTTGCATATACTTAGTCAGAGAAAGAGAAATAATAAAAGAAAGAGATTAATATGAGAAACCAAATTAAAAACACAAAAAAATATAATGAAAATATAATTGAATAGTAATAGAAAATGATTGAAATATAATGATAATGATTTGTATTGCACACATTTATTTTGTATTCCTTTTTTGTTTTTTTTTTTTTGCTTCTTTACACCATAGAAATGTCAATAAATATAGTGACTTTAAATTCACAAAGAAACCAAATTTTAACTTTATCAAATATCCATATTCCATTATTAGTACACACACATATGTAAATTTCACCTTAGTTGAATGCAAAGAATATCTATAATCTATATTAACAAGAATACTCACTCCCATTTTACGTCAACCTATTTTTTAAGAAATATCAAACCGAGCAAAATATCATTAGTTAAAAGAGGTAAAACTTACATTTACTTATCGTATACCAAATTTATTATGAGAGAGAAAAGGTACAAAACAGATGTTTGCCTTTTGCTTTATACTGTAAAATAATTTTGCGTTCTCATTATTCTCCTTTGGATTTGTTTACGTTTCCTCCCATTATTTATATGAGGCAGGGTGGCAAAAAATGTTAGTTCTAATTTAGTTTGTTCCCTTATACGAGGATTAATTCTGATCTTTTATTATTTTAATATTTTCGTTTTAAACATTATTATTTTCGTATATACCTACTAAAAATATTAAATTATAATTACATTACAATAATATAAAATATTATTAATATTTTTGTCAGTAATAGTTTGGAGTTACAAACATTATTATTTTTTATTAATTATATTAGTAAACCTAAATATTTATTATATTGGTATACGATTATCAAATAATACATCTATTTACAAAATAACAGAATTTAAAGAATATGATAACGCTGTTTTAGTTAGGTCTCCTAAAAATCTTATGCATAGTTGATACAATTTAGAAAATAATATTGTTAAATATTTCAACGAAAATTTTTGTCGAAAATATTTTTCAAAATTATAAACTTTATTTATTTAATTTCAGCCAACGTTTTTTGTTACTCTCTTTTGTTTACTATATTTTTTCTTTTTCTTACACGTAAAATTCTTATTTTCGTCAATTTCCGACAATGTTTATCAAATTTGCATATGAATTTGTGTGCAAACAAATGAATACATACATGAGTTCTTACTCTTTTTATGGATATACTTTGGTTAAATGGTTATTGAAATGGGTATTTTGTTGAATTGAAGCAAATTGAAACAAACATATAAAGTCCAAGGCAAGTTAATTAAGGCAAACATAATAATTGTATAATAATTGAAAATAGTTAGATGAAAATAAATAAAACAAAAAAAATATAATATTAGAGTAGAAAAGCATAGAAAGAATTGCATTGTGAAGTTTAGAATATAAATACAATAAAACATATAAATAAAAATATGAAATTATATTATAGACATTTAAATGACTGTAGGAAAAAATTGAAGTATTAAAATTAATATATTACAGAAATGTACAAAATCACAAAAAATAAGTTGAATAAAATTATAAAACTACATATCTAATTTAAAATAATTTGAGATATATTTAGAGAACCTTTCAATACAATAATAGTTATACATTACTCTATGATATACAAGAAGGTCCTTACTTATCTATTGATCATTAATTATTATCTTAAAGATACCTTAATCCAATAGATAATGTTTTCGATAATATTGTTTTCTTTCATGTTAACGTAATTCATCAATTCCTAGGTAATTCATTATAAATTTTTAATTGGATAAATGGGAGTAAACAATCATCTTTATGGTGTTTTTTGTCTTTTTGCCATTTTCTTTTCTAAATTATTATTTAATATTTAGTCACCCTAACCAGAAACTCTTCAATACAATTTCTTAATGTTTTTGTTAATTAGGTTTTGTATTAGTTGCGCTTAAATAATTTTTAGAAAATGTTAATTAGTTTTACAACTACAGAAAAAAATATTAAATTGAATTAATTAAAATTTGTAACCTTAATATTATATTATTTAAAATTAACTTTAAAATTTATTGATAATTAAATATGTTTCTCATTTTTAAATTGTGATTTCAACAAGTGTATTTTATTATTATTTATTGTTCCGTTTCACTCACAAACAGAAATAATAATAAAAACAAAAAACAAAAAACAAATTCAATCGTCATTCGTTTTTTTATTCCTTATCTAAATTTCTCTACGAAAGAAAATAATTTCAAAGGGTATTTAGCAATTCATTTGAAGTTCGTAATGTGAAAAGAAAAAGTTGATACATTTTTTTTTTTTATATAACCAAAACTTTCAACTGTTTATCATTTATTTTATCCCAATGTTAAAGAATACTGGACCAGGTCGAAAAATCCAGAAAGCATTTTTTTGCCTTTGTCGGGAATCGAATCTGCAACCTTGAAAGGCAGGAGCTCTACCTATTTCGTAACAAAGCGTGTAAAGTATAGTACATACTATACATTGTCTCTACACCCTGAACAAAGTGGAGAGTTCAATTAGTAAGTTTTATTTGCTAAAGCAGATCTATTCAATGACATATAGCTGTATAATGATGGGTAAAACACCCTGTATATTTTTTAACTGTGTTTAATGATGATGATCTAAAACAGATAGTCAATTTTATTTTATTGTATTCGAAATACTATTAGACGATTAGTCTCTACAATCTGTATAATCGGAGTAAGTCTATCGAATACTAAAGCAAAGATAATCCCAAAAATAAAAGCAAAACTAACTAAATTTACAAACTATAATAAAACTATCACTAAAATAATATTTTTAATACTTAACTAAATATGACGATGAATTTCCAACATGTCAACAACAGCATATGTTTGGTGTAGTGTACTTTAAGCTCCATGTTTCTACACCTAATATGATGTAGAAACATGGAGCTTAAAAGTAAGAGAAGTCAATAAACTCGAACCTTTCGAAATTTGGATATATCGAAAACTGATAAAAATCAAATTATTATCGTGGATATATCACATTCCAAACAAAAAGTTATACGTAGAACAAATACAGACAAAAAACTAATTCTATACTTCAGTTAACAGTTTAAGGAAAAATTGAAGGAAAAAGAGGTAACAATTAACATGGTTGTACAACATTAGAAACTGGACATGCATCAGATATATCGACGATTTAATCCATTCAGCACAGATCTGACCCCTGATCTATTGTCTTCATCGCATTTAAGAGCTGTTGTACTGATGCCAAAAAACAAAATATTTCAAGATTTTCGGTCTCGGCTTCCACACCGATGGACCTCTTGTTTGCGTGATACTAACTATCGCCATTGTACCAAAGAATAGTTAAAAAAAAAAAATCGAGGGCTTTGTGAAACGGGACCCGGACCTATTTTTGCTGGAGGCGGCTCAATTTCTTGGATTTGGCACTTTTCACCAGTCACCACCTAGAAGATATGGTTCTGGTTTCCGTTGATTGATAAAGGTTTGCTAGAAGAAATTTTTATTATGAATATAGCAGGCAATTGAAATTTCAGGCAAATGAAAAATCAGGCAAATACAATTCAGTCAAATAAAATACAGGCATATGATAGTAACCCTCGAAACATCTATCAGGACATCGTTCACAATATCATATGACAGCTGACATCCAGTTATGGATAGCCAATAAAAGAAGAATAACAACAACAGAATTATCAGTCGTTTCAATATCTACACACTTACTAATAATACTTACTAAAATACTAGCTCAAAAAAATAAATATAACTTGAATGAAAAAGTATGCTCCTAGCATACATAGCGTAAATATCGAGCCAAAGTTTGTTATGAAATTATGTCATAAATTAGAATTAATTTATAAGATTGCTTCAGGCTTTTCTCGTTCTAACAAAATATCTTAATTTTAGTATCTTAGAGTTAGACAAAATATCTCTTTTATTTGTTTGAACTATTTCACTTCCTCTCTGTTTAATACATTTTATGATCTAATGATACCACCATTTTTGAAATAAAAACATAAAACTAAAAAACAAAAATAGAAACTATAAAAAATTTAAAGGAAAATTCCCATATTTCTTACCACTTGATTCCACATGAATAAATTTCGCATTCTTTGGGTTTTATCTTTAAGACCACAATTTAGAAAAAAATCTTTCTATTCATTGGTTCGATATTTTTTTTTGGTATGTTTAATTTTTTTGGTTTCTGGTTTTCTGTAATAAAGAAAGAACCCTCCTTTGTTTTGTTTACCTACTTGGAAATGGTGATGAGTTTTACTTGTAAGACAGTAAAAGTGTCAGCAACCTGCTAAATTAGTTTTAATAGAAAATATGTATGTACGTGTGTATAATCGTATTAAAATCAATTTTCTAAGCCTTTTAATTTTTTTTCTGTTTATTTTTTAAAAAATAGTTTAAATCTTGATACAAAATAGCTAAATAGTTTTTTTCTCATTTAATTTCCAACTAATTACTAAGTATTTAGCATGAAAAACATTTGTCAGAATAAATTTTCATAGTAATTTAAATGGAAAATCGGTCAAATTTAAATAATTTTGTTTTTTTTTTTACAAAATAAAAATGATAAATTTAAAAGAAATTTAAGGCCTTGAAATTAATGAAAGAGTAAGTTTGAATCAAGAATATGTTTCTCTAAATGCGAGTGAATCAAAATATGCTCTAGAAAGACCATTTTTGCTAAAAGTATCGCACAATGTTTTTAAATCGTTGTCTTACAACGCATATTTTTCAACTAAAGATCTGCTTAATATCTACAAAGCCTTCATAGAACGAAACATGGAGTATAATTTACATATATGGGTACGATGCGTCTCAAATACTGCTCTAAACTTTCTTGACAGAGTACAAAAACGCGCCATTCGGCTCATAGACGATGTAAATGTCTCATCAATCAATACTGACTTCACTTGGTCATCGTGGTACCGTTAGAGCACATGATCGGAAGAACTAAAATCATTACTTCTACGTCTGAGAGATGGCAAATATCTACCCCTAAATACCATGATGGTTCAAGACAAGTTATATGGAAACTCTTTTATAGTCTAAACTTCTGGAACTACAAGCATTCCCAAGAAGGGATATTTTTGGTAACATAAATCGTATCTGCCCACCGAACCTTTCTCCAACCTATTTTAACTTTTAGCCCTTCTTAAATTAAATAATCTATTTGTTGTCAGGTTTCCTTTCACTAATAATTTTTTAATATTTGATTGCAAATATCGATATTTCGGAAGCAACATACTTCCTCCATAAGTGCTTGTGACTAACTGTATATATAAATACATTTTTCCCTTTTTATATCCTATTCCCTCCGTACTAAATATCTACTTCACTTGTACTTTTTAAAATTATTTTAAATAGCGGTGAGTATCCATTCCCTAAATCATTATTCAATCTGTCGTCTACCTGTACCCTCGAAATTGTTAAATTCTCGTATGTGTCTAGTTTTCTTATTTTGTGTACTACCTTTATTGATGATAAATTGGCTTTATCAATTTTATGGTGTCCCTCAATTCCATTACCTCTTACTCTTGCTAATTCGGCTTCCCTTAAGTGTTCTTGGAATCTCTTTGTAATTAACCGTTTTGATTGGTCTATATATACTTTTGAACAGTCATGACATGATATTTTATATATGCCGTTAACTTCTTCCATCTCCTTTTTATCCTTTGCTGATCCAAGTATACTGCTCATTTTTTGACTTCTGCTGATGGTTGTTACTAGTTCCAGATTGTGTTTCTTAAACATTTTCTTAAATTAATCGGTGAATGTTGAGTGCGTTACGCAAATCCTTCTAGGCTCTTCAGCATCTTTATTTTGTTGGAATAAACTCGTCTTGTTATTGCGTTCGATGCGGTGCAGTTTCTTTCTTAGCATTAGGTCTATGATTTCTTCATTATATCAATTTTTCCTAGTCGTGTCTTTTATGTAGTGCCTTTCTTTTTCTAAGTAAGTCTTTGATAATGGTATAGTTACCAATCTGTTGACCTTCGTATGGTATGCTGCCATTTTTTGTCCATGTGGGTGATTTGACCTCGTGGAGATGATTCGTTGCGTAGTAGTATCTTTTCTGTAGATATCAAACTCTATGGTTCCATCTTTATGTATTATTTTTATGTCAAGAAATTGTATTTCCGTATTTTTTTCCCTCTACTACCCAACGAACCATCCCCTTGGAACTGTAAGCACAACCTTTTGGTTATTTGGTAATATTAATTAAAAAAAAATGGTCCTGCACAATTTAAAGGTGTGTACTGTGCATTTCTAAAGTAGATTAATTAAACAAGCAAACAAAACCTTAAATAAGTTGTCGTCACATACATGGAAGATTTTTTTAACTAATTTCAGGTTATGTTTTTTAATTTATTAATCGGAATTTTATTTTTAGTGATAATTTAAATTAAATAATTTAATTGTTGCCAGGTTTCCGTTCAAAAATAATTTTTAATATTTGATTCCAAAATTCCAAATACCGAGATTTCCTTCATCAGGGCTTGTGACAAACAAATTTTCTTAGTTCTTTACCCTTTTATATCCTAATCTCTTACAGTTACATATTTTACCAGTCCTGTTGCAAATTATAGTTTATATTAATTTAAATAGCGGTGGGTGTACATTTCCTAAATCATTGCTCAATCTATTTCGTACCCTCGACTTGGCTAAACTTCGGTATGTGTCTTACTTATTTTTTGTACCACCTTTATTGATGATAAATTTGTTTTATCAATTTTATGATGCTCTTCAATTATTATGATTAGCAATTTCCGACCTAAAATTGGTAATACCTCTTATTTCTGTTAGTTCGACTTCCCTTAAATCCGACTTTAATAAGCCTTTTTGATTGTGCTATGAAAAAACTTCAAATCTCCAACTGGAGATATTCCGCTCGGGACCGAAGTCAGTGGAGGACAATTTTGCGTCAAGCTTAGGACCTTCAAGGTCTGCAGCGCTCAACAAGTAAGTACGTAAGTATGGATAATTTTGAGCAATTTTTGGGATTTTATAATATAATGACGTTAATTTCTTTAATGTTATTTTTATCTTTTGCTGATCCAAGTATGCTGTTCATTTTTGGATTTCTGCTAGTTGTTACTAGTTCCAAATAATGTTTTTTGAACATTTTTTTCAAAGTTATTTAAAAGCAAATGTTGGGTATGATTTCAGGTCCTGCTTTAAATATTCCTAGATCTAGTTGGTTCTAAATCCAATGAATTTATTTACGTTCTATTTCATAGTAATAGTATCGCTTAATTTGTAATACTATAATTTTGCATTTCTTTGTAATTTGATAATAAGACATAATAGGCACTAAAGTAGACCTTTGTAGCCAACAATGTTTTATTTTTATTTTACAAAGAGTTTGTTTACTCTATGTCTTAAGGCCCAACCATAATTAACTTAAGTTGCCTTAAGCTAATGTCAAAACTAAACGAAAAGCCAGCTAAAGTTTTGTAATTTTCTTAAGTTACCCATAGTAGACTTTAGCTAACTTAAGTGATTTTGAATATTGTTAAATTGTAAATGTAAATAAAAATACGTAGATCAGCAAAAGTTTTATTAAATATAAATTATATTTTGTTTGTTATTATTAATCGAATTTTGTTTTCAGTGTTATTTAAAATTTATTTTAATTAATTTTTTATTATTTTTTTTCCTTTTATTATTATTATAAATTATTAATTTGTTATGTAATATCTAAATTATTAAATAATTAAATTATTTTATTAATTAAATCATAAATTTTCAATAAGTAATAACAGCTCCAAAATCAAATGTCAAATTTCCGTACAGAATGTGCGAATGAAATCGCACTTTCCTCAAGCCAGCTAAATTTAACGAAAACTTGACGAAATTCTCTGATATTCATATTATGGGTGCGCAATACAATTAACATGTAAGTCAGTGATGAGTAACTGGCTTTCGCAAACGGGCCAAAAATGAAAATATCTAGTTTTGATCGGGCTACAATATGGATATCATAGATAACAATAGTTAAGATAATAATAACTTGATAATAGTAGCTCATTTATTTTTCAAACCAAATAATACAATAACAATTCAAATTTTCAAGTAATAAAATAAATAAAAAATGTTTGCATCCTTGTTAATAAATATAAACGAAAAAAATTTTTTTATAAGAATATAATCCACACAAAATGTTGAAAAAAATCACATAGGTATTGGACAAAAAGAAATAAAAAATTTTAATGCGAAATTTGACATGACTTATTTTCTACCAATTTTGCAATATTTGCTGGTGTATTGCTAACAGATACTCGCAAGCAATTCTCCATCTTTCATCGTTGAGGCGATTTGTAGAAGAGTTCTTGATGATTTTCATTTTTGAGAACAACTGCTCGCAAAGATAAGTACTTCCGAAAACACTGAGCAATTTCCTTGCATGATCAGCCAATTTTGGATACTCCTCAACGGGGAAACAGTCCAAACTTATTTTTAAGATCGCTATTGCACTGTAACTCGATAATTACCATTTGCAATTCATCATGTGAGCTTTCTACATTTATATCAAAAGGTGAAGCGAATATAGCGAAAGAATCTCCATGCTTTCGAAAACCAGTAAAGCGATCATTAAATTCTTTCTGAAGGTACTGTATTTCTTTGGCATATTTTGTGGTATTGCCCGTTGTTTCCTTCTTTAATGTTGGAAAGTTAAGCGTATTGTTATTTTCGAGTTGTTGTTTCCAAATCTTAAGTTTACTCTCAAATGCCTTTATTTTTTCAAATGCTTGGTGAATCATCTTATTTGCACCTTGAAGACTTATATTTAGCACATTTAAGTGGTGGGTGATATCAACACAGTATTCAAAATCCGATAACCATTCCTGATTGTACAATTCTGGAAATTCGTACTGTTTCATTTCCAAAAAATTGTTTAATTTCGTATTTCAAATTGTAAACCCGTTCAAGCATTTTTCCACGACTTAGCCATCGAACTTCCGTATAAGAAAGAATATCTCCATATTGCGATTCCAGGTCTTTTAAAAATTTTTTGAACTGCCTGTGATTTAATCCTCTCGATCTTATAAAATTAACAGCTTTTATAACTTTTGGCATAACATGAGACATTTTTAGTGTTTTAGCACACAAATTCTATTGGTGAATTATGCAATAACACACAATCAAATCATTTCCCGTTGAATTTTTTATGTCACTAGCAATTAACGAAGAAAAACCTTTATTTGGACTAACCATAACAGGAGCTCCATCTGTTGATATGCCTGGAATCTTTTGGCATTAAATAAGCCAATTCTTCGGTAAGGTTGAATTTTGCATCAACACCTCTAAGGAATACAGCTAATTGGGCAGTGTCGCTAACATCAGTGCTTTCATCCAAAGCCAAAGAAATCCATTGTAAATTAGGAATTCTTGCCTCTAAAGATTTTTTAATGTCATCCGCAAGATTATCAATTCTGGAAGCAATGGTAAACCGTAAAAAGCCAATTATAGAAATTATATCTTTTTTATCTTGAAATGCCACATCAACAACAGCTTCCAAATATTCTTTAATAAGCTCACCATCGATAAAGGGCTTCATTTTTTTAGCTAAAATTTCCGGGACTATGTAGCTTGCACCAACTGCCATAACCGATTTTGAAGTAGTGGCTTTAAAAAAGGATTGCTCCTGACTAAGATTTTTCTGTAGTTCTGCTAATTTATCTTTGCGTAGCTGTGTCCTTTAAGGTGACAGAATTTTGTAGAACGTTTAGCTTCGTAGTGCCTTTTTATGTTATATTCCTTAAGAACATCAATTTTTTCAGAACACACCAAACAAATTGCATTGTTGTTTGAATATAAATAGTCTTCATTCCACTTGGCTTGAAATACACGATTTTCCTCTGTTATTTTACGCTTTTTAAGCATTTTACCTGAAGACATTTTCGAAAAGGCTAATAATTTTTTTCGCTTATTTGAGTATTATGGAATTTAATTTTTACCACCGACAAATAAATATATTAAGTTTTTATTCAGTTCACTTTCACACAAAAATTACCGGTTAATTATAACCACACAAATTTAGGAGAAGTACTAAAACTAAATTATAAAAAATCAGTTATTGAAATTTTTCTCTCGCTCTCATTTGTTTTGCGCAGGAAGAATGTTATGTAAAAAATATAAATTCTGCGAAACTACGAATCATACAATAAATGTTATATCTATTTTACAAACAACCAAAATTTAAATGCGTCTCTTTGGCGCCAAGTACATGCATAAAAAATATTACGTTCAAAAATCGCGGCTCGGGCCGCGTGTTGCTCATCTATGATGTAAGTAATCGTATATTTCCGTAAGTTGGCTTAAGCCAGCTAAAGTTCATTATAGTTTGGCCTTTTACTTATTTATGGGTTAAGGAAAATTTTTAAATCAAATTTGTTTTTGTTTAACATTCTATTAACATCTATTTCATATTATATCAGTAAAATCGGTTTCATAATAATTTTTTAAGACAAAAAACTTTTAAGCAAATACGAATATAAATGCATACTTTCCCAATTCACCTGTTAAATATTAAAGTTTTAATTTTAATTTAACGAATAAATAAAAACATTTCAATTGTACATGCCCATGTTAACAATATATTAAAATGACCAACCTAAAAAAAACAACAGAACTAAATCACCTCGACTCATACATCAAACTTGATAGTTCAGTATCAAATAATCAAAGAAATTATAAAAAAGTGCCAATGAATTTGCTATTGCTACCATCATCATCATCCAATTACGAATTTAAAACTAAAAAAACAAAATAATTTAAAATCATAGGAAATGAATAAATTACCTGCACCTTTTACCTGTTGTAATGCTGACTTTCAAGTATGTTTGCTTAGACTGATAATAAAATTGAAAATTAAAACAGAAAAAACACACAAACAAAATGAATATTTAATTTATTTTATTTTAATTACTTTTTGTTTTTGAATATCAATACAATGACTAGCCCTATATTTTTTTTATAATACCTGATCTGACTGACCATTGTGAATCTCTTAATCTTTGACCCGCTTTTTATAATTTCTTTTTTTTTTTTTCTTAAATTTTATGTAGAGCTCACCTCACCATTTTCTTCTGTCATGATACTACAAAACAAAAAAAAAATTCACCTCAATTAAGATTTTTAATATTCTTTGTACTGTTTTTTAACTGAGGGTCTTAAAACCTCCTTTTATTTGTAAATTTGTAGAATAATTAATTTAAAAAAAAAAAAAAACAATAATTTTCAATTCTAAATGAACGGATGCTGGTGTCTAAAGTTTGATAAATAGTAACAATTTATTTTGAAAAGATTTTGACAAGTTAGTTTTAAATAAATAACTAAAAGAAAAACAACAACAAAAACAATAAGACTACAAACAAATTTTAAAACAGGTGATCATCAGTAAAAATGTTGAAAAATAAAAAATTAACCTTTTAAAAAACGTTTACCAAAAAATTACAGCAGTCAGAAAAATAAACTCGGGAAATATTAAAAAAAAAAAAAAAAAAAAAAAAAAAAAATAGGGGTTACCTTTGATGACCATCAGCATCTGATGATGCAATATTATCTGATGTCTTTCAACTGATTTTATATAAATGATAATGTAATTGGTTGAATCAATTTAAATTATTGGTACAAAAGTATTTTAAATTTAAAAAAAAAAAAATAAAAATAAAATAAATAATTACCCATCCTCTTTTAATCATTAAAAATCTCTTTCAGTATAAGTCAACTTTGTAAGATTTTAGATTAATTTGAAATTAATGTGTTTAAAGAAAGGAATTGATTTTGTTGTATTGCAGAATATAGAACATATAATTTTAAAATGTATATATATATATATCTATGTAGAGTTGGTAATTATTTTGTAATTTAATAATTTTTCTTTTTTGTTAATGATTTATTTAATAATGGTATCTACTGTAGTAACGAAATTGGCTTTCGTCATAAAAATTATAGTGGTCTCCAAAGCCTATTATTGGAAAAAATATGTATGAATTATATTTGAGTCATAGATGTTTATATGAAAATAATAATTCTTTCTTTCATTATTCTATGAAATGATTTTAAAGAGTGATTTGGTTTTAGTTCAAATTCAGTGGAGTAGAGACATTTAAACTTCCTGGTCAATTTAATTTTTCTATATTAGAAAATGATAGATTTTTTTTATTCACAATTTTGAATTTACAAAATTTGTATAATAAATATTTTTAGCTGTTAATATAATTCAATAAAATTTTCTAATTAACATTTCCTCTATGCATTGAGGTCAAATTGACTCGTTTTCAAATAAAAACAAAAACTTATTTCGCGTCAATTAAGTCAATCAACCAGTCCATGAGAGCCTAGTAGTATTTTCTAAATTCAAAATAAAAAAACGGGATCAAATTCAATTGTATATCAAGTAGTTATCCCCGTTTGAAGAAAACTATATGCATTTCTGTTCACTGGGATCAACACAACCCCACATTTGTTTCATGTATTTTCTATGAAAATTCATAATATACAGGAAGAAATCTTTATTACAAAAGTTATTTTTATTTTAATTATTTCAAAAAAATCTACATACTATATGAATTTAAAAAAAAGCGTTTATATTGGTATGGTTATTTTACTAAAGTTGACATTTCAATATAAAAAATATTATTCTAATATTATTTGATGAACAGATTAGTATTAACTCGCGACAGATGTTCCTTTCGCCAGTATATACCATCTAAGCCAGGCAAGTATGGAGTGAAATATTTTTGGGATTTGCGATGCGACAAACTCGTACCCATTAAAAGCTGAGATATATGTAGGAAAGAAACTAACTGAGCGTGCCTCAACTGATTATGCATTGAATTTAGTTCATTGTTTACCTGAGCCATACGTCAACAAAGGCCGAACTATAACCATGGATAATTTCTTCACAAGTTATATATTGGCTGACTAGCTATTAAGAGAAAAGGAAACAATATATTCTTTCAAATAAACCTGATCTGCCAAAATAATTTACCAGAAAAGCATAAATCAAGAAACAAGATGTGATTTCTTCAGAGTTTTGTTTTGACGAGAATCTTACATTGGTAAGCTACATTCCAAAGTCAAATAAGAACGTCTTGTTACTATCAACTTTGCACAACGATAAAGGTGTTGACTCTGGTTCAAATAAACCCATTATCATATTGGATTACAATTTAACTAAAGACGAAGTTAATACACTAGACAAATTTTAATAATAAAAATACACGAGCAAAAGGAAGACTAAACGATGGCTAATGGTTTTATTTTTTAATATAATCGACATCGCTGATGTTGCAGCGTTTAATTTGTATAAAATTGCAAACCCTCAACTATTCAACCAGCTGAAATCGTCTCAATGTAAATTATTCTTAAAGAAGTTGGCTATGCAACTGGTGAACAACAATGAAAAAAAAATGTTAAAATCGCTATGGAGAAGATAGGACATAAAGTAGTGAACCGACAAAGAAATAGCTTTGAATACAGCCAGTAAACGTCAACGGTATCATATTTGTCCTCGATCTGCTGATGTTTAAACACGAACATTATGTTGCATTTGTAAAGAAGCATCTTGTGCAACACATTAAAAAATTATCTGTATAAACTGCATAAACGAAGAAATGATAGATTCCTCCTAAGAAGAAATCGAGGTTCCAACATCGGACCATGTTTAAACGAAGGATATTTTTTCTTAATGTTTGTTGTGATTAAATTTAATTTTTTACTGAAGTTTTGTTTAGTTTTATCTTAATTATATTTCTTTTTTGAAGAAGAAATGCTGATTGAAATTAATTTTAGTATTTCAAGTAATGATGAAGATGATGAACAAAATTAAGTTAATAATGTTTTGCTTCAAGGGGGTAGAGATTTTCAACCAAGAGCTGTACTTCCTCAATCACAACATTTATAACAAGCAACAGTTTCCGCAGAAACACTAGTAGTAGTTGCTGGAAGCGAATTTCCAATATACAAAAATCTTGCCCAATTGAAGTATTTCACAAATTTTTAAATTCAGAAATCAGTTTCATAATTGTTTTTGAAACAAAGAAGATTACCATAGAAATTCTACTACCATGAAACAAAAGGTGTGGAAAGATTTTACACAAACGAAATTAGATGCATATATTGGTTTATTGACTGCTGCTGGTGTCACTGGAAATAATTTGCAATATACTACTTTATTGTGGAAAGCAAACATCTTCCTATCATAGAGCAACTATGTCACATTAACGGTTTCAATAAATAACACGATTAGATTCGATAATGGAAACACAAGAGCATATAGATTGCAAAGTGATAGAGCTGCACGTGTAACTGAGATTTGGCTGATTTTGAAGCAGAACCTGAATCTCAATTATAAACCAGATGACGTAATCACCTTGATGAACAACTATTTCGATACCGTGGAAGATTGATGATGATAACATAAAAAGCCAGCGAATTATGGATTAAAAAACTGGTGGGCATGTGATTAAAAACACATTTTCCTGTTGATTGAATTTTGATATTCGCAAAAATTCGAACAACAGACAAAAAGATCTCCTTATTATTTAGATATTTCATACTTTGCTTTAACACATATACAGACACATATACACACACATATATTTATATACACCACAGCCAACCACTGATCACCAGGTAAACACATATCACCTTCGTTTACACATTTTTGATATAGTTTTTTTTCATCAAATTGCATGAAAATATTTAAAATACACTGTGGTTTGGCCAGACCATGGGTGTACTGAATATGATGTTAAACGTAAACAGAAGGGTTAAACATCTGAACAAAAAATATATTTGTCTGGTGCAACATGAAAATAACGAGTTGAATAAAAATAATTTATCGTGTGCAGTTTAATTTGTATATTATTATTACTAAATTATAAAATTATTTTAACAAAATATCTTCTGATTTTCTTAACAAGGTATTTCTGATTTCACAATTCAATTTTTAACAGAAAATTCATTACCGAATGATGTTACGGTGGAAATAATTCCAAATTATGTAAATTAGATATTAAGAAGTATTTTAACATATACGTTCTTCGGATCGAACACAAAATGTATAGAATTTACTTCAATAAAGTTTGATTTATGAATCGAATTGAAAAAAAAATAATAACATTAATGGAAAACAACTTAAGTACTTTTGTTCTGAACTTGTTCTATTGTGCGTGTGTTTCAGTTTCTTGTGGTAATTAATTTTTCACAGAATAGTAAGTTAGTTTACTTCTCTTCTAATTAAATTAGATTCTAATGTGTCTTACCTATCGTAGCAGTTATTAATTTTTATTTCAGGATTTTTACCTCAGCCCTACGCTTATTAAGGTTGAATTTTTTTTTACCTATGTGATTAGAATATAACTGTCAGATTTATGCTTAGAGCAAGCCCAACAGATTTCTATTACTTGACGAAGGCTGCTTCATTTAATTGTGCAATAACTCATCATCCAATAGGGTTAGTAAATCACCGCCATTTCTTATTAGAAAAATCTAAAAATAAACTAAACCAGATACATGCTGTTGATAGAAGGGTAAAAGTCATAAGTGAATACCTAAGTTAATAGCTATACATTTATTAAAAATACTTCCAAAAGTTAGGCCGAAAGTATCAAAGCTGAGAGTAACAACAGTTGTTAGTTAGTCTCAGTTGAACGTACATTAAAACGTAATCGTTTTTTAACAGTTAAAGCGTTTTCGATCAAAAGAACAGGAGTTAGAATTTACTTCACTGAGCATTCTAGTGATTGAATCGAATCTACTATATTCAGTAGGGTGGAAGGGAATGTGGAACAACTCAACTGTTCTGAGATTAGTCCGACTGGATCTTTCAACCAGATAATTTGATATAGAGAGCTATGTATTTGTAATGCTTAATAACCTTAGTTTTACTGTTCAAAATTGATATATTTCTATTTAAAATCTTCTATATAGAGATCATAAACAAATGACAGGCTATCGCTCAGGCTTCAATTCTAGGCTATTGTTTAGTTCCATTGTGCCTGTCTTTATAGTTTTCCACCAAATTACTTATAAGAACTTTTTTTATTATTTTTCCATCAAATTTCTTGTATAGCTATGCATTTTTAAAACTACAATATAACCTGCAGAACATAATAATGAAAAATTCATTATTAAAAAAAAAAATATTCTCAAAACTTAATTAATTTCTTATCAATTTATTTTTATTTTAATATTTATTATTTAACACTTTTCAGTAAATAATTTAATTTGTTATCAATCAAATAATTTTATATATAATTTCAATACCTATACCAGACCTGATTAATTCTTATTTTTAAATTTAAAAAATTTATCAATATATGTGTTTTCAAAATTAACTGTTTTTATATTATTATGTATGTATGTATGTATGTAATATAGATGAATTAAATTAATCACTTTGTAAAGTTTTCTAGTGTTGTTGTATCCTTTATAATTTAAAAACCTTTATATCACCATCTTGTTTACTCTTCATCTCTCTTTGCGTATCTATTACATTGTCAGTATAAGTGTTGATAGAATGTCAGAGAAACAAATTTTCATGAAAACACAAAAAAAAAACAAAAATAAATTTTTTTTTTAGAGAAATAACTACCAATTTTAAACTGTATACCAGTTAACAAAAGCAATAAATTTTTCTTAAATGTAAAAACGTATTAAATGACGTTTAGAATAAGTTTTCGAGATTCAAATGTGTGTTTGTATGAGTAGCAAAAATATTTTGGAATTTACTTATATTTCTGTATATGTATACAATGTAATGTACATCAATATGCAACTGTTGGTTTCGCAATTGTATTCAAAACAAAATGTATTAAAATTACAAAATTTATAATACACATAGAAACAACGTAAAAAAAATATTTCTTATTTAGAGATGTTGACTTTTATATAATACTACTCAAATTAATGTCAATTGGACTATAGTCGTAAATCGAGATTTATTATAGATAGAATAAAGAAATATTTTTTTGGTGTTTGGAAATAAACATTTTTTTTTTAAAATTTGTCTTTAGTTTGTATTCATTCTGTTTTGATGATTATGCTTTTTTTCTGGGGGATAAATATCTGGTCTAATATCTAAAAAAATAAATCAACGATCGATGGTTTTGCATTTATTTTACATATTATGTTCTGTCAAATTTAAGGTAAGGTTCGATGGGTTGTGGAATTATACTTATTTGAAATACATTTATTGTAGCTTAAGCTTGTTCCGTTTAATTTGCAATATCTTTATTGCTATTCAGAAGTGCATCATTATTTAGGCTAATATTAATAAAAAAAATAATAATCTAAGATGTTCGATTTTATTCGCTTCTTGTCATAGATTTTGTTGAAAGTAAGGCATATCTATGGGTGTAGTTTGAAATTAACTCATAGCTATGGATGTAGTTCGATATAAGATAATCAAAAGCCCGATCCATTACCAAAATCCTAACCAATTAAAAATTTCCGTCTTAACTCTGGAGGAAACATAAATCGTTGCCTGAGTTAGTGACTTCTTTTTTGCGCATATCAACAACAGTATATTCCGAGATAATCGTCAGAGATAATCGTAAAAGAAAATTTGGACTTTAAAATAGTGGTCTAAAAAAAATAGGCAAATTTTGTTCAATTATTGTAAGCCTTGTGTAAATCATAAGAATAAATTTCGTCAGCCCTAGAATTAGAATTTATTTTGAGCAAAACATTTATCATATAAATTTTTTTTTGGTACCCAAGTTACAAAATTCAACTTTTCATTTAAAATTTTTCGGTACATATTTATTTTTGGTAAAGGTTAATGTTACCAAATGGTAAATGTTAATGGTACAAATGGTAAATGTTTCCTCTAAATAATAATTGTACATTTTGGCAATGGTAACTAAAAAAATAAATAGCTATGGAACAAATAAGTACTCAATATTATAATGTTAATTTTGTATATCTTTTAGCACACGGTTATGAATATGGAACAAATGAGCAATGTGCAAATGAGCAAATGAGTTAACAATAGAAACGCTGCTTTTTCATATAAATTTGTCCCATAAAGCAAAACTTGGCTTAAGCTTGGCTTTGCGGCAAAACTTGGCTTGCAATAAAATGCATACTATATATATATCTCAGAAACTAAAGCAGATAGGAAGATTCTGAGCATTAGAAATATAATGTTTCAAAACCTAGCTATATAATAAAAATTTAGATTTTCATAAATTGAAATTATATTGTTAAAATTTTGATTAAATTTAGACTTTTGTTAGACTTTAGAATAAACTTTATGACCCTTTACCGGCTACGATATGTGCCATCTCTCTATTTCAAGTTTCATATCTACTTATTTTATAATTTAATATTAATAAAAATTAAATACAAGCAATTTCAATCTAAGGCCCCTAATACACCTCAATCAAAGATCAATCAATGGTCAATATATTGTCAATATATTGACCGTTGATTGATGAGAAATGATTGATGGTGGTTCTATTCTCACCAATCAATCTTGCTGTTAAAATTCTCATCAATATTGTTGTCAAAATCAGCGGAGGTAAAAAAATCGCTTTTCGGGGAATGTTCAGACAATGTTATAATGTTAATTTATATAAAAAGAACAATTTTTATATTAATTTTAATAATCATAGCAATTATTGTAATTAAACAACTGAGATATTATAAAAAAGTTAAAAAAAAAAAATAATTTGTTGTAACATTTACTTTGAAAATTTAATTTAAACTGAAGTCAAAAACATCCCTCCAGAAATTATATTCATCCAATATTCATATATGTTTCGAAATTATCAATATATTCTGAACACTTCTACAATATGTCCCTTCAAAATTTCAAAATATGGATAAAAATATTGATGAGTGCATGATTGATGTGTAATCGCTTATCATTCTTTTCATCAATATATTGTCAATATATGGACAAGAAGATTGATGAAAAAGAATGATGTTTAATAGGTACCTAAATCAAATCTATTCTAAATTTAATCTAAATCGAATTGTATACAGATACATATGTAGTCAAATATAATAGAGTCATTTGAGACAAAAATATAAGAAGAATTTTTCTCGCGTTACAACAATTAGTTTTAAAATTTATATAATGATCTTGAAGCCTCTTGATCATCAGAATTGATCGTTGTAAAATGCTCGGAGAAATTCGTATACCAAACATGCAATTCGATTGGCTATAATAAATTCGGTTTAGCTCACTTACAAATGCAAGTTTTGAAGAAAGAAAATTGGACAATTAAAACTGCGACAGCTAAGGTTCAATTTCAATTATTATAAACATTGACGTGATAGTCCAAACTCGAATTTGGAAAATTGGACCGGATCAAAAGCTTTGTTAAGCAAGCTGAGTTTGATGCAAAACTAATCTAAATAAATTCTATTGTTCGCACATACAAACATACTTTTAAATTAGAAGTTTGATATCTCAGAAGATATAAAAATGATTTGACAAATTTTGTAGTTTATTTTTGGAATCAGAACCCATTTTTATTCTAGAAGTTTTCTTGTATGTACGTGATTTTCAAATGTATGAAACTTGTTGAAATCAAGTTGTTAGAATAAGTCAGCCGTACATGTCCTATACTAAGTATTTCTCATACTCTATTTATCATCTTCCTTTGGGCTCTGAATCTTAAAGAGAAGCTTAAATTTTAAATTTTAATTAGAGATAAATCAAAAAACCATTAACATCGAGTTTTAAATGTCTCTTATTAAAAAAATTAAAGAAAAAACTATAACCTAAATATTAATCTTGACGTTCCAATTTGATCGAATTTGTGTAGTACATTATTTTATAATATGAATAGACACTTAAAGAATCATCCTTGGCAGAGAGAGAGAGCAAAGTACGATGAGTATCATACCAAAATGAGAACACAATGAAAGGAAATTTATGGAGCTTTAAAGTCATTAATCTTTCTCGATGTTATTCGAAAATATTTTTTTTTTTTTCTTGAAAAAAATATAATAAATATTTTCAGCTTCTCCATTTTTTTTTTTTTTTTTTTTGTTTAAATAAAAATATTTATTTCATCCAATAAATAACTTTTTGTGATCTACTTTTTTAACTTCGTTTTCTGAGAGTTAATTTTAAATTAACTGTATAATTTGATGGGGATGATGGTGAATTTTTTTTCTTTTCTCTCTTTTGGAATTTTTCCATTTTCTTTGAATTTAAATATAAAAGAGGTTCATGAAATTTGGAAGCCAATTTGACGGAAAAATTATTATAATTTTTTTTTTGTATTTTTTTTTTTTGTTTTTTTTAGTGAGTAGGTGGTAGGAAGTGATAAAATTGATTGAATTTTAAGAATTATTTTAAAATAATAGATTGAAAAATATAAATTTTAAGAATTTGATATCATCTGAATCAAGCTGTTTTAATTTTGTTTTTTTTTTTTGTATTAAAAATTGTATAATTGAAAAATGAAAGCATGATATTGAAGTGGAAATCTAAATGTTTTCATATAGATTTCATTTGAAAATATATAATTAAAATTTTAGTTGGAATCAATTTATTAAATTTAAACTTAAAATAAATATTTGAATATGTGAAAAAATAATTACAAATTTCTCGTTAATCATTCTTTATATTTTTTTGTAGGTATATAAATTTTAATGAAATACCAATTTTGGTAGCAAAATTTATCAAACCAAGTATATATAGAAAAATATTAGTCTATAAATAATGGGTCCACTTTTCGAAATATCTCTTTATGCATGTTTAGCTCTGTACATAGCTTAGTTGAAGACGTGCAAAAAAAATAAGTGAATATAAATATATTTTTAAGAATATCTAATATATTATTAGTGTGTTAATACGTTAATAATGTCCGTAAAACATTACACCGAGGTGAATAAAAGTAACTAGCAGTAGCACAAACCAAAAAATCTAAATTTTTCACCTCGATAAAAAATATAATCATTTTTAAGCATTATTAATAATCTAATTGTTGTTATTGCTGTAAAAAAAATGTGATATGATATCTAAATCTCAAATTATCTTTATGATATACTCAATTTATAATAATGAATTCAATTTATAATAACAATTCAAATAATAATGAATTGCAAATTAAATTTGTTATTTTGAGTTATCAATAGAAAGAATTTAACAAAAATTATATTATTAAATAAATTTATATTATTAGAAAAAATTAAAATAACACAACATATTACAAAAATTACACCAACACAATCTTATAAAATTAAAAATATTTCTGATGTGAAGACGGGTTCGTTCTGGTCAATGTTTCGCCGGGAATAGCTAGCAATTTCAATTTGGCTGAAAATCTGTATCAACTAACATTCAATTAAGAATGTGGCCAAATCTTAGGTTTAAAACGTAGTAATAGACCAATTATAAATACTAGTCGAACGTAACATGCTCTCGCACGGTTTAATCATTTAAATAAATTTTATCACAAAATTATATTATAATTTGCCTAAATGAAGTCTCTTTCATAAAAGAATCTTATATATTAATACGCTTAAACGTTTGTTAAACTTTTCACAAAGCTTTTACAACACAAAGCTTTTTTCAACTAGATTAGACAACTTTATTAGAACCAGAGTATTACGAATTACGATAGTGTGCAAAATTTAATTTAAAGACATAAACCACAACACAATAAAACCAAATAAAACCAAAAACAAATTAAAATTAACCTAAAAACAATTCACCTATTGAGCAATAGCATTGATTATATCTGATTATATGAATTAATTTAAAAAACAAAACAAAGTAGCAAAGACAAAAACCGAATTATCAGAATATAATTATAAAAATAGCTTTGTTAAAATATTACGATATTACGATATTACAGCAAAAAAACTTACCGGTAAAACAAATAGTAAATTTAGAAAATATATTTTTTACCTCACCCAGACCATGTTCACAAATTCCAATAATTGAACTTTATTTATTTTATTAACAAATAATTCAAAAGTATAAATTAAAATGCGCAGTAGCATTGAGTGAATATTATATTGTACATGAAGAATCCTAAACCGAAATTTACGATCTGCTAAGAACAAGAAAAACAAAATATGTTATGACATTATTATCAAGTTCCAATTCAATACACGGCAAATTTAGTACACATAAAAATTAAAAAAACTTTAAAAAGAAAAATCACAGACTGGTAACGGTAGATCAGAGACCCTAGCGGGATAACAATATAACAATAAAAACTGAAGAATAAGAGAAAAAGCATAAATATTGGCTTTACCCCTAACTATAATAGTCATAAGGGGTCAATAAAAACTGAACAATAAGAGAAAAAGCATAATTATTGGCTGTACCCCTAACTATAATAGTCATAAGGCGTCATATGAGGCCATTTACTATATGATTCGATATGATTTAACAAAGTCATAACCAATCATAACCTTTACTATAATGGTCATACCTAATCATACCAAAACGTTACAACCAAAATTTAAAAGAAATGAAATAAAAATATAAATTCTATAAATAAATGTTTTGTTTTTTTATTTTTAGTTTTGAAATAGTTAAGGCTATTATGATAATAAGAAAAAACACAAAAAATGTATCTATGGCTATTTTAATGTGTTTTTAATGTGGGTGTGGTACGTATTTAGTTTAAATGCATTTAATTTCATATATATACTGCCAGCGACATCTCTGTTCGCCACATTTTGTTGACTGTTTTATTAATAGTATTTGTTAGTGAGCGTTTAGACATCAGATTTTGTATCATGAAAGTTTTGTTTTACTTATTTTTATTACATTTACAAATTTTATTTCGAAAGTTTTACTTACATATCTGAAAGAAAAACAAAAATAGTTGCAAATTATACTATATTTTCTTCAATGAAAATCCACTTTCTAAACTTGCAAAATACGAAGATACGAATATGCGTGACAAGTACAGATAATAAATACTTATAAACAAATATAAATATTTAGTGTAATTTCAGAACATTTATAAAATATAAATATTTAAATAGTAAATCAATTATTCAAGTATTATTTGTATTGATGAATAATAATATTTAATACACATTTTTTGTATTTTTTAATGTATATCTTTCAATATATTGGCATAACACAATTAGGAGTTTATAAATACCTTTTCTCGCAAAATCACTTTTTCAACTTGCGAAATACAAAAATGTGTGTCGAGCACTATTATTTAAAAAAAAAATTTATGATATTCTATAACAAAGTCGGATGTCAAACTTTAATGAACATCATTTATACGATGTTTGAATAAATATTAAAATGTTAAACTATTTTTAAGATATTAAATAAAGTGAATTATAGTTTTAAGTTTTTCAATTTAACTTATTTAAAAATTGTAAAACATTGATTCTTTTTAAGAAAATAAATAAAATAAATTGTTTCATTTATAATGCTAATGCTAGACCGGCGAATGTTACGCCGGGAATAGCTAGTAATATCATAATTCTATAATTTCATAGAGAGTAAAGACAATAGATTGCGCAGTAATTGGATGAACAAATCAACGTAACATGTAGCTAACATTATCTGTTGTAAAAGCTAGCCCTAAGCGTTTAGATTATATTATTATCATCAATGGCAATTGCATCTTCATAATGTGTGTGTATTCAAGTAAATCATGTAAAATGTATGCAGTAAATAATGTAAATTTTTTATTACTTAATCTTAAGAAAAAATTGTTATAAAACTGAATAATATACTATAAATTCCATTATAAATCAAAAATAGCAGAATAAGTAAGAGATAATAATTTAATACCGTACTATTAATTTTAAGTTCTTATGTAAAAAAAAAATATGTAATACAAATGAAAGAATTAAAATATATTATGTATATACACAAATCACTAGTCGAAAGCCTCTGCAGTTACTGCTTACGAAATTGGCCATAATTTAAATTATTGGCAATTCAATAGTAATAATAATAATAATTATCATTTAACTTTTTCCGTTGGTTCATCATCGGTTTGAACACTATGCGCTGAGGACGTCAAAATTTATTTATTTTCGTAAATCTTTGCTACATATTTAAATTTAATATACACATTTTGACAATTTTGTGAATTTTCTAACACTGTTCACTGTTTTATAATCCATTCTAACACTGTTCACTGTTTTATAATAAAAAATAATAATTATTAATTCCTGCATTTATTTGAAATCATATAGTTACCCTACAGTTAAGTATTTTTTTATTTTGGTTTGTTCCCAGGCCGAACCGATCTGCCGACTAGATAGTTTTTTTAAAATTTTTAATATTAGAATAATTTTCCTGTGTAACATAAACAATTTTCTGGCCTGTTAAAACATGTTATGGCTGTTTTAAATATAAGTGGATGGGATGAGCTACAATTTGTGAGACAGCTAAATTTTAGTTGGAAATCTCACAAATTTTTTTTCGCAGTATTAGCGTACTCGACACAGCGAAATGATAATGTGTGATATGATTATGATCAAATTGAAATACGTAGTTCAAAAATTAGTGAGTCACTCTTCTAACACATGAAAAAAAATCAGTTTCGATTTTGTATTGTCATTAGAAAAAAAAAAACAAAAAAAAATCAAGTACAAAAGTAAAATAAATTATAAATAAAAATTCGAATAATATAAAAATTCGTGTATTAAAAATAGCTTATAACTTTTGAAGCACTGATCGCCGTATAGCCATTGTAGAATTTTTTTAAAGGAAATTAAATTTTCTTTAAATACGAGAAAAAATTATTTTAGAACTTTTGCTATTGAATCTGAAAAGAAATAACAATAATAGTAGTAAAAAATATTTTTTTTCAATTTTGTGAATTGGTTTGCGTGTTTTCCGCTGCTCTCCAGTCCAATAAATCCAGTTAGTTTTGGTGTAGTTCAAATTTATTTAATTATAAACAAAATATAGATTTCGTCCTCCAATTTATTTACTAAAATAATATTTGCAACAACATATAAGAATCAGGTCGTTACAAGCAGTATCATTTCAAATTGCTGCTTGTATTTGAATCTTTTGTAATAATTAATTCTGAATGAAAACAAAAATCAAAAATAAATAAAAATTAGTTGAAATCGACAAATAAATATTATTTAATTCGAATAATATAAAAAAAGTTCAAAATGAAGACAAAAATATGTTAAACTTTGCCAATTTTTTTTATCTCTTATTAATGCTTTATTATCTTACTTTATAATATTATAAAGTATGAAAATATGCGAAACTTAAAATTTTTTTAATAATAATCAATTCCATTTTAGAAGTTATATAATATATTCTATAATCTATACTATATAATATATTTTATTTGGCTTCTCTTTAAAAATTTTTTTTCACTTCAAAAAGGAAATAGGATGGAATCCAGATTTTTCTTTAAAATTCAGAATGACAAAATCCAGACTGGATAAATTCAGACCGCATTAAAGGCAGACTTGGCAAAATCCATTCAGAATACAATCCAGATAAAAAAAAATCAGTATATAAAAATAACGGTTCAAATAAATTTAATAAACGGGGTTACACAAGCGTGTGGGGTATATGACAATCCCCCATCACCCAACTAAAAATTAATGTGTAATTTTTGTGTTAATGTAAATATTTCGAAAATTTTTTTTTCATTTCATTTCATTTATTCTGCTACATATAAGCGGATTAGTCTCTTAAGCATGTAACTAAAATTCATAATTTTAAAAACTATTTAAAGAAAAAGAGAGAACAAATTAAATCAAAAAAGAAAAATGTAAAAATATAAAGTGCTTAAGCTATAACTAGATTAAATTACTAAATTAATACAAAAATATTATATATATAGAGAAATGCAAAAATAAAATAATCAATAAATAATCATTGCTTGCGATTTAGATACGTTCGAATTTAGTCCATTATTTTTTGTCCAAAATAATAATAGTATCAAGATCATAGTTAATTTGAGCAATATAGGTAATAATATTAATAATAGGTTCACTAACAAATATTTCGTGCTTATAGCACGAAAAATTCAAAATAAGCATTATAACTGTCGTATAAGTAACAAGTAGCAGGATAAAGGCATGACAATTATTGTACAAGCATTATAAGTGTCGAATAACAGTATATAAGCATTTATTTCATGCTATGCTTTAAAGCCAATATAAGATGCATTATAACTGCTATAATGCTTATTTTATTGTGCTAGTAGCATAATAAGCTAGATTTCAGCACAATACTACATTATTTTCTATATTTTATATAGTGTTTTTATTGCGCTTAACCCGAAAGATGCTTTCTCTGATAAATTTTATAAAGACGCAATATTTCAAAAAAGAGTTTTTTCTAATTTATAGTTAAACTAAATTTAATTTACAAAATGGATAAATTTACTTCGATCTGGAAAAAATTCAAAAAAGTGGCACTTTATACAGGCGTGCAAAAATAATTGACAAAAAGTTAGGTTTTAGATTCACCGAAAAGAATACAATTGTATATATGTTGATGAATGTATCAGTAACTGGAATTTGGAATTATCTGATATTAATGATGAAAACATTGAAGATGGTGAAGATGAAATTTTCAATAACAACATTGAAAATAATGTACTTTGTCGAAAGTTTTATCAGCATGTAATTGAATTCAATATATTTCAAGTAATCTACACAACTTAGATTTTATTTTAATTGGGGATAATTTCGAAAACCAATGGTTTTTGACAAAAACAAATCAAATAGGAAAAATAATCAGAGCCATTTCTTATAAAAATAAAAATAAATTTTTGGTGTTTCTTTGAAAAGCGCAAATAATTTATTTGAAATACCAATGAGATCTTCTATCTTGAATATATTCGTATCTAACTGTAGAGAAGAAAATTCACCAGATTTGTACATGATAGATGACATTAAATTTAAGCTTGTACCGATTAAATATAAAACGAACATTGTTTTTATCCCTTTACTACATTCGTGTGACCATTAAACTTTTTTTATTAATTTAATTTATTAAGAAATGAAATTATAATATGTAATCTATACTTATAAAAGGGAAAGTTTGTTTGTTTGTTTGTTTGTTTGTTTGTTTGTTTGTTTGTTTGTTTATTTGTTTGTTTGTTTGTTCGCTATACACGCCCACAGTTTTAAAGATAGAGTTCTGAAATTTTGCACAGTTATTCATGCACAGTTATTCATTGCACTTTATCAAATGACAGGTTCGGGTTGCTGCCGTACAACTCTTACCAAGACTCAGGAATATTTTAAAAACCATGTTTGTGACAAATATGAAAATTTACATTTAGATTCTCTTTCACAAATAAAGAAATTCGACTGTTACCGATTTCAAAAATTTGGACTGGTTCGGGTTGCTGCCGTACAACTCTTAGCATGTATGTCTCAGGAATAAAAACCAATAGTGTTACAGGCATGAAAATTTACACTTACATACTCTATCAGAAATGTTTCAAAAAAAAAATTGTGTTACAGACTTGAAAATTTATTCATAGGTATTCTATGAAAAATAAAAAAACATGTATTGTCCTGAAAAAGTATTTTCGAATTTAGGAATCAGTATAAAATTTTTACATGACTATGTGAAGTGGCTATGTAAACTAGCCACAAAAATGTGACGATTCATTTTATTAATCAGAAAATACTGCAGAGTGTTCCAGGGGGTCCATGTGTACAAATCGATAGATACAGTTATCGATGAAAATGAAGTTGTTTTTCCTCTACGAAACTTGAAGAAGCTAAAACTACGGTACTAGATTAAGAATAAGAACTTGGCATCCTAATTTCATTTAAGTGCAAATTCCAATTGATTGTGGAAAAAACGATCATTTCTTTATTTCAAGAATACCTCAACAGCAAGGAACGTATTTGCTTATACTTCATCAAAGAAAGATCACCAAAATATTGTTTACAAAGAAATAATTTTAATATAAGTATAGCTTAAGTTGGAGTATTGATGATATTTTGTTATCGTAGTGAAAAAAAATATTAGAATATTTTTGATAAACCAATTTTTTTCAATTCGATTCATAAATCAAACTTTATTAAAATAAATTCGATTCATTTTGTGGTCGACCCGGACAACGTCGGGTAACTTTGCTAGTTAATAAATAAAAATTCCTTTAATTTCTGAACTTAAAAATATTTTTATTTTAATTTTAATTTTATCTAAAAGTAAGTGTTTTTATTTCAGGTATTTCGTATTACATAATTAAGTTTGACGTTTAAATGTCATTAAAAGCTATATGTATTTCGGTGTCGGTTTCGGTAAGAGTGCCCTGCTTCTGGAATAACTGTAAGGGAATAAATCTTTTTTGGATTCATTATCCCTACAGTTTTGCTTTTCTTGATTATTTTGAAAGATATCTATACGCAAATAAATTTATATTTCCTTTAAATTTTTTCAATAGAACAAAAGCAAGCATTTAAAAAAATTATTATTCATTAGTCGAATAACAGCACTAGAATGTAATCTAATTGCATTAATGCTATTACTCGACTTATTAGTCGAATAACAGCACTGTCGCTAAGGTTTCTCTATACACTACACCTACAACTATATCTATGAAATGAATTGTAATGCGTTATAATATAGTGTACCTACCACTTTTTTAATATTCAAGAAAACAAGGGCGATAGCTCAGTGGTTAGCGTGTTGGACTGAAAATCAACTGGTACGTGGTTCAAATCTCAGCGAGGTAATTTTAAAATATAAAAAAAAATGTAATTATAATATTGACTTCTACGAAAATTTAATAAATAGAAGGGATGATAAAAAAAAAAAAAAAATCTTAAAACAATAATATTTAAACATTTAATAAAAATCCGAAAAAATAAAAAATATAATTTTTTTTTACTGTTTTACGGTAGCATTATTACATTTATGAAAATGCTTTTACCGTGCTAATATAATGCCGCTGAAATTGCTTTATAAATGCATAGTAAAAGTCGTTTAATAGCACGCCGTGCTGTAATTGTGCATTTACTCGACACATACATCAACAATGAAGCATTATAAAGTCGCCACTTTGTAGATATAAGTGTAGTATAAATGCAATATAGCAGTTATATGGCTAATTTTGCATGCTTTAAGTATAGTAAATTAGCATTAATGCAGCATTAATGCTTCTATAATGCTAAAATTGTTACTTGGGATTTGATTCAGATAAACATAGCGGCATGCGGCCATTAACAAACAAGCTCAACAATAACTAGCACACAAACAAGCACTACACTACATTTTAGTTCAACTATATCCCATCTCATCTCATTCAAATAAATTAAATGATTTCCCTTTTGCACAGATAATTACGTAATAATTTAATAGGTGATAAGTCAAAGCCAAATGACTGCCTACATATTTTGCATAGAAGTTTAAGATTTGCACAATCAAAAGCTTTGGAAAAATTCTAAAATAGTAAAACAATTGCATTTTTTAATCCATTTTCATGTACATACACATTATCGGATATTTGAAGGTACGCAGATCAGATACTGTACCCTTTTATGTAATAGAGAATATTAGTTTCAACATATTGAGTGATTTGTCTAAGTGATTTTGCACAAGGTATTCAAATATCTTAAATAGAAAGGACAGTATGCTAATTGGTCGGAAATCATTCATAGAAACCTTTTTTGGAACTGGGATGACTTTAATGCAATTCCAACCTTCAAGATAGTTGTTAATATATGAGTGAAAATATCTAAAATGAAGCGCAAAAAAATCGAAGATATATTTTTTAAGAATTTCACTGATTTAGTCGGGTCCAACGACATCTAATTTAATTTGATTTAAGGTACAATGAATTTCATCAATGTCAACATTACGAAAAACAAAATAACATGATAAATTACGAATTAGAACATTGCACAATAGCAATGAACGTTTCCTGCACTTTTTTGATGCTTCTAGATTTTTGTTATTTTATTTGTGTGGATTTTGTCGAGAATTTTATTCGGGTTGGATTTTATTGATCAAACATACTTTTGGGCTTAAAATCTATTTTTCTGTATTTTGTCGTTCTAAATTTTATTTGTTTCGATTAATGTCACTAACTGGTATTAAAATTATATTGAAGTTATTTTGTAATAATTTTCAATTAGAAATTAACAAAAAACTACAAGACATTATTTCCATTCATTCAGAAATATAGTAATAATCCTTTAGTCTCCTATCTATATTTATGGTAAACAATTTGAAAGTAGTAATCCGTACTTAAAACTTTATTACAATAAACATTTTTCTTCTTTCTTTTATTTGAATGTCCTTTAATAAATTTTCCTTTTTAAATGTTCAGTTACTAACTTTTGAACAACTACAAATAATCTATAAAAAAGAAAAACTAAATTTCGAATAAAAATTTTAATGTAGGGTTCCAAAATTATTTCTTATATTTTTTTGTTTTTTTTTTCCCCACAATTAAAAGGATTCAAACTTTTTACTAACAACTTTTTTACCATTAACTTCTGCCGGGGGACAACAATATTCGAAAAGTAAATTTTTATATCAGTGTTTCTAAGACATCAGTTCAAAATTGGTCTGGAGTTCAAATAGAAGAGCCGCTAAGCGGTGTTTTAAGATATTGAATAGGTAGAAGATAACTCATTGAAAAATATCCGAATTGAAGCATGGAAAAATTGAAATAAGTTTACCAATTTCAGTTAAAGCAACTACCTATAGTTAAATCTACAATCGTAACATGGAACCAGAAATAAGAACCCAAGCAGGAAACGCCGCAGCCACTTCAGGTTATCTCCGAGATATTATATGGAGAAACAAAATACGAATATACAAAAGCTGTTCGTTACGTACACTATTTGAGACAACCGCGGATATACTGAAATCAAAATAAAAAATATGAACTACAGATATATGAGGAATGAGAACTACAAAGTTCTGAGGTAAATATGTGGATACACACTATAAAAATTAATAAGCGTAGGAAATATGAGAGACATGCAACATTCAAGATATTGCCCGTTGCATTCGAAATAGACGAAGAAGCTGTGGAGATAATGTAAACAGAATGGAAGAAGGTCTCCTGGTGAAGGTAGTAATGAATGGTCAAGTTAATATCAAACATCTACCCGGAAGACCTTCGAGAAGATGTTATGAGTCCTGGATGTCGTTATCATAAAACGTTGTCTGATTGGTAAACATGCCAGAAGACTGGGACTCACCTCAAACGACTTCTGCAGAACGTGTAGAGAGGAGGAGGATGGAACTGTTCAACACTTACTCTGTTCCTGCCCTGGTCTGTACCGTAAAAGGAAAACCCATTTAGGAGCCTTCTTTCTGGACTCGCTGGTGATCTTGGAAACACTAGTATCAAAAATCTTTCCCGCTTCGTTAAAAGCTCAAATTGGTTCAACGGGTATAGACCTACGCGAGGAAAGTTTCAGTGGTATCACAATGGACCTCACCGGTCTAAGTGTGTTGGCGTATTGTCGGCAGCCACTACTACCTACCTATCATAAAATTGAACGTAAGATTATATTGAAGAAAGAGGTACTAAATGCTTAATTAGAGAAGAAGAAGTCAAAGCATAACAAATTGCCATTTCAAATATGAAAATGTGCGTTTGTAAAATCACTTTAAATAATACTTAAAAAAAGTTTCTATTACTGTTGTGAATATAGGTATAGGGAACACATAAGCTCGTTAGGAAAATATGTGGTCAAAGGTAATCGGCAGTACATTTTGTAGCATTCACAAATTTCTGAAAAAAATCAAATTTTATTGCAATTATTACAGTTTCTTCAGTTTCAGAATCAGCAAAAAAATACAAAAGAAGATACTATAATTGCATGGCCATTGAAGCACAAAAGGCAGCCGAACAAAACAATATACGTAAGCTCCACAAAACTCTTCTAAGCTCCACAACTTCATAACCAACACCCGAACACTATCAAATAAGGCTAAAAAGCAAAACTAACCAATAAAAAACAAATAAGTCGTTACTCATACTTCAACACAAGAGTAGTAAACTACTCAATGAACACACAAAAAAAGCAGGGAAAATGGAGGTGGATAGGCCACAGCCAAACCATTAGAAGATCTTCGACTGATATAACAAGGCAGGCTTTGGATTGGAATCCATAGGATAAAAGAGGAAGAGGTAGAATGCTCAAAACATGGCACAGATCAGTCCACAAAGAAATAGAGAAAACATATGGAACAGATGCAGATGAAACAACTAAGTGGAAGCCCCATGCTGGGAGTGAATCAAGAAAGAACAGTTTCTAACTATTAGAATTACAACATATTCATATTTTGATCATAATACTGACCCTATCTTTATACACTGATGTTAATTTATTTTTAATAATCCTATTGGGTTACTTTTTACAGAAGCAAACAAAAATATAATCACTAAAATAATAATTTATTCACAAAGTAGCCATTTTATTATTTTTATTTTTATTTTTTTTTTTTTATTTAACGTAGATATTTTTACTGACCTAAATATTTCTCAAAGAAAAATTTTATGAACCGTTTTAATTGAAAAGTTTTCTCCTCTTTCCTCATTTCCGTAAAATTTCAAATTCAGGATCAATATTTTAACCAAAATAAAAAGCAAAAAAACAAAACAAAAAAAAAACTAATAAAAAGAAAATAAAAGTTTTATTTAATGGACTCATAAAATTTATACTTAAAAATTCCAAGCACATTGCATTATGATCATTAAATAGCCTCCTCTACTTTCTTTTTGTTGTATCTGTACTACATACACAAAGGCTGAAGTAATCTTAAAATATTATTGAAAGTGAACTGAAAACCATAAAAAGTTCTTAGCATATTGCACACGCAGTAGACATACACACATTATTATTAAGAACGTAAAATCCTTTGTAATTGAAATTTATATCGCAGGTTTTCTTTAATTTTTCTGGACTTTTATAAAACTCCATGGATTTGAAACTTTTATTTTTATTAAGATTTTATATATTTTCCTTTCTAATTCTAAACTGATTATCTAACAAATTCAATTTAAAAGATTTACTTTCCCTTGAAAATTATCTTATAATAAAATTTAATCAAATTGTTGGTAGATAGGTCTTATATTGAAGAATAATATTTACTCAACACAGGCATAGCAATCTCAACATTAATATAAAATATTTTCACTTACCTCTTTTTTTTTTAGTAGGCATCATTCTTCTTTATTTTGTCTCCGACTTTTAAAAAATTTGAATAAATAGGTTCAAGTCGATTTTTTTATACTGTTACCAGTGGCCACCCAAAAATAACAAATTAATTTTAGTAAATAATTATTATGGTAGTCATTGATGTCCAAAAATTAAAATATTGAAACAAAAAAAAAAATTATAACAAAACATTTTCAGCAACTCAAGCCATGAAATCTTCTCACACATACTTGCGTAATATAATTTTTTATAAATAAAAATTATAACACTAAATTTTATATGCAAGGTCTTTTAATCAGGTGAATTTACTTTAAAAATATTACAGGTATACGAAAGTCTGAAGTGTTACCTGGGTTGGTTGGAATTTGTTTTTATTTTAATTTTTGTTATTCTCTTTTTTTTGTGATCTTTTATTGCTATTTCGGTGTCCATCTAAAATTCATATGTTTTTTGTTTTAAAGTTTTTGGGTGGTATAATAATATTTGTCAGACGTTTATTATAACAGTAAAGAGTTAAAAAGACGAACCCACCCTGCATTTTATGTAATAATTAAATTTTCTCAAAGCTTTTTTAATATTATGATTATGTAATAATTTATTATATTGAAATAAGTTTTCACAAAAAATTAATATCTTTTACTTACCAATTCAAATTTCCCTGAATTTAAAAATATAAAATTAATATCTTTTGGTTACCAATTAAAATTTTCCTGATATTATAAGAATTGAAAAAAATACCCATATTTTTTCACATAATTAAATAAAATTTAATTTCCTTTAACAAAAATCCTCGAAAGGCTATACGGCGATCAGTGCTTCACAAGTTATGAACTATTTTGTCAATACACCTCCTTTTTATTTTATTCAACATAATGTGAATAGTTTTTTTCATATTTAGGAATTGATTAATTGTGTTAGTTTTTTTTTTCTAATTTACGTGTATATTCGAAACTGCATTTTTTTAGATATTAGAAGAGATGATATGACTGAAGAGTTGTAATTTTTTTCCATTTATTTTCTCGGTTAAAATTGAAAATAAATAAAAAAAAATACCAGTTTAACGGTTCTAAGGAATATATTGTATTGTTTGTTTTACATTTAAAAAAATGATTGCTGTCGAAATTGTTATGGCAAAATCATAAAGACAATCTGACGCAAAATCTTTTAGGACAAAAATAAGTTTAGTTATCAAATCAAAATATAAATTACGATGATAGTATTTATAATGATGTTTTTATCTCTTAGAAAATAAACTCATTAAATAGGTTGTCATAAATAGTTTGTAAGGTTAACAATTTAATGCAACTTACTCGAGAGTATGTAACAAAAATAATATTTTTATGTTAACTCCAGGAAATGAAACAAAACATATTGTTTATAATATTTGCTTTAATTGTATCCATTAGAGCCTATGCGAAACCTATCGTATTAAAATTAGTTTAGATATAAAAATATTGAAGTTTATTTATTAAAAAAACAACAAAACACCATATTTTGGCACAAAAAATAATTTATTTGTATTTTAAAGGGGTGTTCCCAAATTGTCACATTGAGTTCTTAAGCATGAAAACTTTTTTTAATTTCATGTGGTTTCAAATTGTAAATGCTATTTTTGACTGTTTCTTCATCTGCCAGCATTACTAACAAATTTTGTGTAGGCAGGAAAAGATTTCAACCAATATTGCTTTTGTGGTGTATCTCGTTTGGTAGATTTATGCACCCTCAATTTTTTTGTAGCTCAAGTTTCATCTTCACTACTATCAGAACTTCCACTTCGATCAAATATTTCTAAAGTTCCTGAAATATCTTGTGGTAAGTCGAACTTATTTAAATCATCATCATCAAAATTCTCCTCATTTGTTAAAATATGTGGCTCCGGTGGAATAATTGAACAATCCAATTCTTCCAAATCATCATGAAAAAAACAGTCCACAAATTCTTGTAGCCCTCTCAAGTTATTTTTACTTGTAAAACGTTCTTCGGCCATAATAATATTATTCTTTTTTGATAGAGAAAAAAAACATAGCAGAAACATAATTTTTTGTACGTGAGCCCATTGTGCCAAAATTGGTACATCAAACCAAAAATAAATAGAATACGTACTAAATGAAACTTTACTTCACTTTAAATTGTTGTTCTTAATTATTTTTATTCTTAATTATTTTTAATATCATTTTGATAAATAAACCGTTTTTGGGGAAAAAACATTTAGCTATTAGATATTTAATACACAAGCGCCTCTTGCTGACTAACTAAAAAAAAACTAAAAACTGAAAATTTATCAAAACAAAAAGTAGCACAGTTAAAAAAAAAATTGGGGAATTCCCTTAATATATTTTGTTCATAACACATGTAGAAATAATTAACGGACGTTCAATTCAAAATATATTTATTAGAGATGTCAGGAGAGCCCTTTAAAAAACCGTACCAAAATTGGTATAGTGGGCTCTAATAGGTTAATTTGATTTGATCATTGAAGGAACAATAATTAGAGGGTGCAATACAAACAGAGGGTAATATATACATTACGAGCTTAGTAAACTACTCTTTGTGATTTGAACAAATAGGTTTGATTAGCTTTACTCTAGCAGGTATATTTACTTTGTCGGCACGACGACGTCAATTGTTTTGTGAATATTTTGTGAACATGCAAAATTCCATTTGGTGAACATGGGCGTGCCGGGCGCATACCGCGACTTTGCTAGTAATAAAATAAAGTTGACACAATATAATCGAGAGTATAATCCACTGGTAATAACTTAATGAAACTACGATATTTAAGAAGGCTTAGTGCCTGCCAATTGAAGTATTTGCCAAATTAATTAAAGTGATAATGATATTTTTCATTATTTTCTCATTTCAATTGCCAACCGTTATGGTGAAATGTTTATGTTTGTCAGAGTTTAGTAATCTTAAGATCATGGGTTGGAATTTCGCTCAGAGGATGGATATTATAAATAGGTTTTTCCAATGAGTTAAAATTAATTTGGAACACAATTTTAGTATTACGCTATTAGGAAGATAACATTAAAAAAAATTTTTTTTAAAGTTGTGCTGATTAAAACAATTAAATCTTATTTAAAACTAATTTAGAATATTCAAAGCTTGTATTATACCAACATTTCTATATGGGAGCGAATCTTAGATTACGACAAATAATAAATGAAAAGCTTTGCGAACATATCCCAAGTTAGCTAACAGTTGAAGAAGAGGTGATGCACCAAATTAAGGGTACAAAATGGAGTTTGATAGGTCACACTCTGAAGAAAGATAATACAGAAGACAATGTATAAATTATTATGTTTAAAGTGAAGTATAATTTGTTACGCAGTTATATAATACATTGAGTATATACATTGGGTATCAATATTTACGAAACAGAAAAGATTGTAGAATACCGTAATGCAAATAGAATTATTCCATAACATAAAATATGAAATTCGTATTCGTATATTTTTAAAATTATACACGCTGGGTGGAGCAGTAGGTAGAATGTTTACCTTTAAACCAAAAAAGTCCCAAAAAAATGCTTAATAGATTTTTCGACCTGAACCCGCACACTTTGTCATATTGGGATAAAATAAATGACAAAAAATAATTGAGAATAGATAATATGGTAGCAAATTAAATAAAATGAAACAATTTTATTTAAGAAGGCTTAGTTCCTGACAATAGCAGTAGTCTTCCACATTCAATGAGTTGATAAAACCAGTAATTTGATAAAGAAATAAATGCTCGAAATATTGTAGATATTTTAGTGTAAAATTGCAGTACCGTACTTAATTAAGCACAAAAGGTGATTCAACCTATGTTACTGTAAAGAGTGTAAAAAAAAAACTAATAAGAGACATTATATATGTAGATAATTTTAAATTTAATTGCAAAAATTATACAGTATAATAAATCTTAAATTAAAACCACCAACAAGTATAACCAGATCGGTCCTATAATGAGATTCTCAATGCAGTAGATGAATAGGAAGACCGAACAATACTTTCGAACTAAACTGAACGAGCTGAATTAGCGAGTTATGAACGAACTTCGAAGGAAATCAAGATCACTGAACAAAACAGAGAAAAGTGCAGAAGAAAAGTTGAAGAAAAAATGTTGCCACGGCAAGTAATATAAAAAAAAAATTACTAAATTACATCACAATAACCCTACAGTTGTAGGATTCTTATAAAATTATTAATTTTCTGAATTTCGTTTTGAATTTACCTTCAGAAATCATCGCTTACAAATGTCGGTATATTAAATAGGAAATTAAAGCTTGCTTCTGTTGTAATTTAAAACACCGATCTCTTTTCTGCGTTTCCGGATACATTTTTTTTGTTTCATTATTATTATTATTTTTTCTGATGTCATAAAATCATCATAATTTTGTTGTCGCGATATGTATTACAATGTGATGATGATGATGATGATGATGATGATGATGATGCTGAGATGAAATTAAAACCTAAAATATGATAATATAGTGGACATTAATAACGATGGCAGTGAAGTATCGCGGACGTCTTCTTAGAAGTGCTGGTGGTCGTTGATTGGGAACATAGTGATTGAATAAAAAAATATTATTTTTTTTGTATAATTAATTTACTAAAAGCAATTCTAGAAAAAAAAAACTCCTATTTTTTTTTATTTGTTTCTGTGGAATTTACGGTTACTAATACGTACCAAAATGATATTAAACAGTTTGGCCAAAGAGGTTTTTGTTGTGTATTTCTGCTTTTCTGATTTTTCTGACTTTTAGATTGCGTAAAAAATTAAAACAACATTTTAATAACTCTACTGATAAGTTATGGTTAAATATTTACTAAAGAAATTATAAAATCATTTATTAAAATATTTTTCATCATGGCTTTAAACTAAAATTTATAAAAGCAATTTAATTTTTTTATGCGTTCCACGAGATTTGCAAATGGTTGTGATTTGTGGTTTTGATTTGTTTTTTAATATGAATAATTTGTTTTTTTTTTTACAGATATTTGATTCACAATATCCCTTTTATAAAAAAAAAATATTGAAAAAAAAAGTGATTTTTGGTTTTAAATATTAATTTTGGTTATTTTCATCATTAAATCTGTATGTTTACCTAACCACATTGTATAAATTTTAGATTAATGGTGAATGGGAAGAATATAATATTCGAAAATATTGGTCACTGTTCACTGAGTTAATTTGAATATAAGCCATAGCATTGAATGTTTTTGTAAACATAAAAACAAAGGTAAACTGAAACTATGTTATTAGATTTGGGAAGTTGGTTTTAATGGAATTTTTAATTATCTAAGAAGAAAATTTTATTTTTGTTAATGTTTAAATTATTGCTGAAATGAAAGAAACTGTGTTGTTAAAAAATTGTTAGGACGACAAGCTGAATAAATCGTTCTTTATTGATGGAAATTTTAAATAAATTGAATAAATAGAGGGATATTTATAAGGATAATCTTTGTAATTTGTAAGATTGTGCAATTTGTTTTCTGTCACTTTTGATAACACCTTTATTTTATTATTTGAAAAAATATAGGTAAGTATCAGAATAACAAAATAAAATTATTTTTTTTTTATAGAAAACTTTTAAATCCTCTCCTCTTGGGAGCATAGTACTTTCACTTGACATTTCCATCGTACTCGATTTCAAGCTGATTCCTACGTTATGTTTGTCCTTAGGAACTCTTGTTTAATGGTCCTGCTTTATGGGTTCCATTCTAAGCTCATTCGCGCGTTGTTGCTTAATGGCTTTCCGAGAGTGCGGCCTATCTATCTCCATTTCCTTCTTCTAATATGTTTCGCTATGGGTTCTTCGCCGTTTGATACTGAATTACAAATAATTTATTCTGTTAATTTATAGTTTTATAGTTTAACAAATTGTCATTTAAATAATTTAGTAATAATTTGTTGGATAGTTATGCCATATGACTATCTTTATTGTCAATTTGGTTATATACGCTCTCTTCCCTTAATGGTTATCCTCTTTTGATGTTAGTGGTCTGAGATGTCTTAAATGTTAAATACTAACTGAAATTCGTTTTTATTCATTTTGGTCCTATGATATGTGCACTAAATCACCGATATCTGATATACACCTGTCTACTTCCAAATGTTTTGTAACAATGACGCATTTGGTTTTTGTCAATTCTACTTTTGTTCTCGATTTGTCCTTGCACGATGAGTAATAGAAGTTTGCATTTGTAACCCCATCATCATATATCAAAAATGTGTAGTTTTTCTCTTTTTTAGACTCCGGCGAAAGTTAATATTTTTTTTATTAATTCTACAAAGGATTTCATTATTTGGTCTATACTATACAGGCAATTTTCTATAGGACCGCACTTTAAATGCCTCAAGTCAATTCATGTGGGTTGTTTTTAAGATGAAAGACTCTTTTCCATGTTACAGTACAGACCATACTTAAGATATTTCTTCTTGAAAGACATTTTCTACGTACACAGATGGTAGGAAAGTAGAAAGAGAAGATACAGCGTTGTCGAATTTCTTGTTTAATTAAAATGGTTTTGATCTATTGAGTATATCAATTGACAATTTTTGAAAAATGCTTAAACATTTTAAAGAAGAAAAACGTAAAAGAATTGCTGTTTTAAAAAAAAAACTTAGGGTTTCAACTTTTTTATATTCTATTCTTTGAAGCTGCTATTCTTGGTTTCTCTCAAACTCCTACCTGTATTCAAATCCTATTTTTCCTAACGGATGTAGACCAGACAGTGTATACGATAAGAGAAACTAAATTTTATTTTGTGAAAAACTGTTGCGTGCAAAACCCCTACCTATTTTGTATCAGAAGTATATACCATATTTTTCCTAACGACACTAAAATGAATTTAGGATTTTTTAAATTTTTGGGGGATTCTCCCGTTTTAATGTTGGCATAATATCTATATTATGTTTTTTTTTTCAATCGAAGGAGGTAGTTAAACACCGATCTGTAAGATTATGCATTTTCGGAAGGGAATCTGTCCTCTATTACACCGCAGCCGCAAATGGGCTTATTATAATTAGGGAAATGCCACAGAACGGACTTGGCCCTATGAAAGGCGCTACCAATGCCTTTCTTACTAGATAATCTGCAGCTTCTTTTCTTGCTATGCCATAGTGCCCTGGTACACACATTATTGTGATTTTGTTTTCTTTTCCCAGGGTTTGAGTATTTATAGACAAGGGATTGTTTGGTAGATTTGATGTAATGGTATATGGATAAATAGCTAGTATGGCTGCTTTTATCGAAACAATGTAGAACACACCTCGTCATATTACTACTGGTAATATCTATAATTATAATTGACAAACATTTAAGAATCTGTAGATCTTCGCCTGGAAAGCGCAGTAGACACCTTTTCATTTTATTTCGCTTCTCTTTAATGAACTCCTAATATAATAATAAAGTTGTATATAAAACAAAAATGCGCACACAGTTGAAAATTTTGTAGTCATAAGATTTTATTATTCAGCAAATGCATTATGTATAAGCATATTTGAGATCTTATTAAAATAATAAACAAAAGTAAACAAATCAGTTATTATAATTACTTGCAGTGAATATAATGTACATTGTACATCAGGCACGAAGCGTCCATATATTGAGTTGAATGAGTGCTTCCCCAAATGAAATATTATTTATTATTTTTTACAGCTCAATATAAAATTTATATTTAATTTAATATAAAAATTACTTAACTACAAAAATTCAAATCGAATGAAAAAAATCATCATTATTTTCTATTATTCTTTCAATCATACAAGCCAACAAGAGATATTCAACAACCACAAATTTAAAATATTTGAAAATAATGCCTATTAAAAATCATTATTCTCTTACCAATATGCTATACCTATAATAATTACACATAATACATTGCATAAAAATATAATGACAAATTAAATATCATTCGCCTCAGTTCTCTTCTTAATTACAATATGCATACACTCAAACACACTGTCTCTGTCTCTATTTAGTATTAGTTTCTTAGCAACAACAACAAAATAATAAATAAAGCGACAATAAAATAAAATCTTAGAATGAAAAAAAATTGAATTTGAATGAGTGGCTGATATTCATTCCAAATCTACCTGATATAACTAGAAAATATCTGATAGAAAATAGATTAACTAGGGAAACAACAACAAAATATCGCATGACACAAAATGAATTTGCAAATAAAAAAAGTAGCAAGGAATGAATTAATTTTGTGCATTATTGTGGTTGTGACTTGAATGAGAATTAATATTTATATAAATAATGTATGTTGTTTTGGGTTTTTTTTAGAGATCAATACTACTGATTTGTGTTAAGTAATTCTATAGTTTATAACATTAAATGTGAATTGTTATTGAATGTGAATTTTTTTATGAACATTGTTTATTTTCAGCCATGATTTTGTTTTATGCAGTTTTCAAACAACTTGTTAACAAATGTAAAAATTTAAAATGTTTTTTTTTTTTATTATTTGTAAATAATTAAAATAGATAATTGTAATTGAGTTATTGAAAGCTTAAGACAAAATCATTTTCGGTAAAGAAGTTTTGAGGAAAAATTAATAATTGTTAAAGATGGTAAACCAATGCTTGCTCTAACAACAACAATAAAACGGTGTAATCAGCATTTTTCAATAAAATCTTATAATTCGTATACGTTGTATTTTCCAACATTAATATAGAAAATTCATATTCACACTTTTTTTACATTGCTTTCTTAAAATCAGAGCTTAAATTAAAGTTATATTTTCAGATGAAAATTTTAATAGCAAAAACAGTATTTTCGAAATATTAACATTTTTAATTGAAAATGGATTAAAGAATTCTTTTAATAAATATTCCCAACTTTGTAAATTCATAATAACACTTCATAATAACTACTTCAGTTGAGCGATCGTTTTTCTACCAAAACAGAATTAAAACTAGGTACTTTGAGAAGTAGATGTGAACAATTTTGACTGTCGAAATTAGCAAAAATTTCAATAGAAAAAGAAAAGCCAAAACAAACTGATGCTTCCTTTTATAGTGCTTCCCCAGCTGAAAATTCCATGCCCGTCACTGTTGTACATATGTCAAATAAAAACAAAAAAAAAACAAATTCATGAAATTATGTTCATCTACAAAATAAAAACAAATACATACAACTAAAATAAAAAATATAAAAACAGCGAAAAAACTAATCTCTTGAATTTTTAATTTTTTATCTTTTTAATTAACTGTTTCTAAATTTTGGTTATTTGTAATAATAATATAGTTTTTATTAACATTATGTATTATGTAGGTATATATATACATACCTCTTTAATGACAAAATTTTTTATTTTTAGTAATTTTATCCACTAAATGCCACTTACTATAGGGAATATATCGGAAACGAAACAGTATATGAGGGACGTGTATTTATATGTCCTAAATAAAACTCCTATTAAATTTAAAAACTTTAAATTTGACTTCAACTTGAATTATAATTACTCAACAGGGGCCCCTAGTAATACTATATTACATACTTACTATATTACATTTGGTTATCTATTATGCGCAAGGATTAATCTTGTGGGATTATGGCTAACAAACTTTAATATTGGAATAGTAGCAAATTAAATTTTGTTTTAAATTTGACTGTTGAGTTATTTAAATTCTTGCAATCAATTAGTGTTGTCTATAAATTTCCCCTGTTGGTTAGATTACTTTATAAGATCATGCCTAATTGTGATACAGTAAAGCTGCATTCAAATAACAGGGGTATATTATCATTGTATATAATATATAAATTTTTATTTACCTCTCTATTGCTGAAAACTTAGTCCACCTTTAAACTTATGATCACAATGAAAAAAGTTTGGTAGGTAATTACTATCTATAAACGATTTGATTTTGTATCGCATCTACTCAGATTTTATGGGACAAAATGAGAAATCATTATTCCAGTACTGGAATGGATTTAAAATACAATGTATGGGTACCTTTAATATCTTTTTTGCGATGGAGTATAGTGTAATAGCACAAAACGAATATTTTACTGTTTTTAATCCGTATCAATTGATATACACGCACTTCTCTTCACCACAGTTTCTTTTTAGTTGGATCTTTAGATCCATTTCCTACTCATATAGAATAGCTTCTGAACATTTAATTTCTGAATTTGTTTGAAAAAGTACTTTTTGAAAAATCTGAATTAACACTGGATCACATAATATCCTATCCACCTGTGCTTTTAAAACGGTTTACAATGAGCAGCTCTTGAAAGCAAAATTTTACCAGCAGTATAATAATAATAACAATAATAATATTATAGCGAAAGATAAAATCCAAGCAAATTAACATTGGTTCAGAGGACCGAATTTTCAATCAATGAATGTTATTACAAAATTTTAGTAAATTAAATTGACTTTTGTACCTATACGTAAGTAGTTTTAGATTTGTTGAATTTATAATTTGCTATCGTCGCACATTGACGGTTATGACCGATTTTTTTTTTATATGAAAGAATTATTAATTCAAAAAGAAAAAACACTCATTTTAATTAATTAAAAAAATTTTTTTTTTATTTCTTTTTCAATATTATTAATAAATTGCAATAATTAATCATTTAAACTGGAAAATTAATTTTAAAGCTAAAAAATAAAATAAAAAAAGGGTTATCAGTTGGGTCAGATTTTCTTTTATTTTTAATTTGAATTTTTAAAAGGGTAATTTTTCAAACAAATTGTTTTCCAAATATACTTTACATATCCGCCATTAAATCAGTGGAAAATCTTAGAATTCTTTTTATTGAAGCCAATAATTTGGCATAAATTGTTTCTGTTAAAATGGTTATTAATTTCAAATTAATCAGAAAAATGAATGGAGTAATTTTGATTTGGTTTTCTTTTTTCTCTTTTTTTAATTTTTATTAATGGCCAATAATTATTGGTTAGTAAATAAAATTAACATTTATTTTTTTTTTGGTTTTATTATTGAAAAATTACTGAAAATTACAATGACATCATTTAATTAATAAAAGAGGATCAATTATAATATTTTTGTACCTGTAAGCGATTTTTTTTTAACTTCAAATTCTGCTTAATTATATTACAAAGATAATTAATTCAAATAAGGTTAATGTTATAAGAATATTGATGACAAATCACAGTACTGGTTGGGATGGCAATTAAATGACAAAAAAAAACAATAAAAATATTTGCTATTTATAAGATATAGAATTAATAACATTAAGATTGATATAAAATTTCAGTTTTGTTACAGTATTTAAATTTTCTAAAACTGAAGCGTATTAATTACTTCAGAACTTGAAAACTTTGGATTTTTAAATCGAAACTTAATATACACTCAATCGCTATCAGCTCATTTAAGGACTTGTAAGGATTTTATTTCTGTTTTCAATCTTCCCACATTTAAAATTTATACTATAGACGTGCGGAACCTTCGCGTCTTCTACATCGTGATGCCAATAAAGCACCTGCTAAGTAAGACTACTCAGACCAATAAGACTACTCAGACCAATAAGACTACTCAGACCAATTTGATTTTTTTAACAAAAGCTTCTATAAATAATTTGGAAGGGTCAAAATTTCGATGGCTGGGACCTATTCGAGAGAAAACATTTTAAGAAAAGGACAAACTGAAAACCGTTCAGGACAAAAACCATTGCCGTTAAATTAAAATTCTACAGTCAGAATTTTTGTAAGAATTCAAGCAAAATATGTACCACTTTCCAAATAAAAAAATTATTGTTTATTATTAAAGTTCTAATAAAAAATAATGACAAACTTTCAACACAAAAATTAATGATTTTAATATTTTTTTTTAATTTAACAATAATGTTTATACATTATAAGTATACATATGTATCAGGCACGAAGCGTCCATATATTGAGTTGAATGAGTGCTTCCCCAAATGAAATATTATTTATTATTTTTTACAGCTTAGTATAAAATTTATATTTAGTTTAATATAAAAATTACTTAACTACAAAACTTCAAAACAAATGAAAAAAAAATTTCAAGCAAAAATTATATGCATAGATATTAACTACATTCAAACGTATGTTTAGAAAATAATGCCTATATAAACATCATTATTTTCTATTATTCTTTCAATCATACAAGCCCACAAGAGATATTCAACAACCACAAATTTAAAATATTTGAAAATAATGCCTATTAAAAATCATTATTCTCTTACCAATATGCTATACCTATAATAATTACACATAATACATTGCATAAAAATATAATGACAAATTAAATATCATTCGCCTCAGTTCTCTTCTTAATTACAATATGCATACACTCAAACACACTGTCTCTATGTAGTATTAGTTTCTTAGCAACAACAACAAAATAATAAATAAAGCGACAATAAAATAAAATCTTAGAAGGAAAAAAAATTGAATTTGAATGAGTGGCTGATATTCATTCCAAATCTACCTGATATAACTAGAAAATATCTGATAGAAAATAGATTAACTAGGGAAACAACAACAAAATATCGCATGACACAAAATGAATTTACAAATAAAAAACATAGCAGGGAATGAATTATTTGTATGCATTATTGTGGTTGTTGACTTGAATGAGAATTAATATTTATATAAATAATGTATGTAGTTTTGGGTTTCTTTTAGAGAATAGTATTGATTTGTGTTAAGTAATTCTGTAGTTTTTTGTTACTGGATGCTACATTGTTTATTTGCAACCATAATTTGGTTTTGTGCAGTTTTGAAACAATTAATTTGTTAACAAATTTAAAAATTTAAAACATTTTGTTTTTTATTATTTATAAATAATTATAATAGAAAATTGTAATTGTGTTATTGAAAGAACAAGTAATTTTCTGCTGGAAGTTTTGAGGAAAAATTATTAATTGTTAAGGATGGTAAACCAATGCTTGATCTACTAATAACAACAACAATAAAACGGTGTAATCAGCATTTTTCAGTAAAATCTTATAATTCGTATACGTTGTATTTTCCAACATAAATATAGAAAATTCATATTCACACTTTTTTTACATTGCTTTCTTAAAGTCAGAGCTTAAATTAAAGTTATATTTTAGATGAAAATTTTAATAACAAAAACAGTATTTGCGAAATATTAACATTTTTAATTGAAACAGAATTGAAGAATTCTTTTAATAAATATTCTCAACTTTGTAAATTTATAATAACACTTCATAAAAACTACTTCAGTTGAGCGATTGTTTTTCCTAAACAGAATTAAAACTACTTGAGAAGTAGATTTGAGCAACTTTGACTGTCGAAATTAGCAAAAATTTCAATAGAAAAAGAAAAGCCAAAGCAAACTGACGCTTTCTTTTATAGTGCTTCCCCAGTTGAAAATTCCACGCCCCGTCACTGATATGTATGTATTTCTGCTACATTAATACTTTCAATTATTAGGTTTGTTCAACAGTTCTCTTGCAAATCCAGTTTGAAGAAGGTTAGTTTTGGTGGCATTCTGGGGTGTCAGGTTTGTTTTCATAATAAAGTTTTGTTACAAAAAATAGGTATTATGAAAATATACCGCTGTATTGTGGCAGCACCTATTGTGATAAGCGATAGTCAAAGATGACACAAAAGTTTTTGGTGTTCTGTAACGCGATCACTTAAATAATCTAAGAAAATGCCAGCATTTTAAAAAATAAAATTCGGAAATTTATTAAAACTTAAACATAAAAAACATAGCATAAATCTTAAAAAATCTTAAAACTGCTTAAAACAGCTAATAACCAATTAAAATTATTTCATCAAAATGCAAACATAAAATAATATTTTGATCCACACAAAATGCAATGAAATAAAATTAAAATCTATTCTATTCAAACACACACAATCAGAGTATATACTTGTAAAAAGGAAATTGTATATATATATATATATATATATAAGATGAATACTCATAGAATGTGTATTCTACTCTAATATTATTATTGGATGTTGCGTAAACTAATTCATGCAGACTTTTTAAACGTAATTTATAAAAATCGTATTAGATTAAAATTTATGGAGTTGAACCAGATTGGGATTGATATCCCCAAAAAATAAATATTTCAACTAAAATCTCCAAAACACAAATTTTCTAAAAAAACAAAAATACAAACTCAAACTCAATTTTTTTTGCTGTTTTCGGGCAGAGCATTTTGATTCAGGCAAAAGCAAGGTTTTAATAAAAAATACTTAAAAACAAAAAAACAAATAAATCTATGCAATGCAATGTAATGGGTGGTATCGCCCCAAAAGACAGCCACATAATATTATCCTAATTTATTGAAATCTTACTTTTCGTAATGTAAGTTAAATGTGAAACGGCAAGGTTGAAAATAAAATCAAAATTACAAAGTTAGAGAAATTGTTTTCTGTTGGTGTAAGATGTACATTCAAATTTATCAAAACTCTGTTCTTCCTGATGGCATTACCGTAATAAAATGAAAACGTCAAAATTTAAAAAAAAAAATAATTCTTGTCGAAAAGGCTTTGTTAAAAAGAATCATGTTACATAGTCCGCACTTAGTATCTGTTTTAATAAAACTCATTTTTGGCTCTCTTTCGAAAATATTTCCAAATTGGGTTTTTGCCGCATTTTAAGAGTACATATCTCTTATTTAATGAGGTAAATTTCTATAAAAAGGAGAAAGTAAAAAAGTACATACAGCGTATTTTTAAAATGGGGAATTAGATATATCATGGGGTCAAAAAAGAAAGCTGGACATACAAAAATCCCATTACAACCAAAATCTCAACATTCGAATTTCCGCGATAATAATTCTGGCAACATAGTATACACGGAATTTTACTTTTTTACCGATAGACAAATTTAATTGTATGCCAAATTATACGAACAAATATTTGTGTTTTAAGAATTTCCTGTTTTGGGATTTTTTCAAGCTTTTGCAAGTGTTTAAGATTCTATGTATTACCCATTTTGACTCTTTTAGAATCCATGGAATGCAAATACATATCTATCCCTAATTTTTCAATTACTGATTAAGATAATTATTATTTAAATTAAGTGGGAATCAGCCAGTCGGTAAAGTTCATTTGGCAACTGAACAGCTACAAAAGACATTTCGCAAAACGATGATAAATGTCCTTTTGCTGACTGTCCATTTTGCTAAATTCCTGTCGCTTTTGCGAAATGTTCACTGATTAATAATCTAGTTGTCAAGTGTACCGGGTCCATATTAAATACATTCTTAAATGAGTAATTGTTTCGTATATTCCAGTGTTTCCTAACAAAACACTTTTGAGAACACTATGCCAAGGATCAATACTATGTGCATGAAAAATATTAGCTTTCTCTATTAACTAGAAAATGTTTTCATTATGTGCTGATATATTGAACTTTGTAGACCAATTAAAAATTTTATTTAGATTATAATATGTACAGAAAATCAGATATTCGCTTGTGCTAGGAAATTATCAAAACTTCAACTCAAATACATTTTCCTTGTGAGGCGCACAAAAACAAATGTTCCATTGGTTTAAGTTGTTGATTACGAAACACATAGTTGAACTACTAAGCCTATCTACAAAGAATTCTTTCAAAGTGGGCAAATATAAAAACCCAAAATATTTTTCAAGGACATACGCAGTGTAAAGCTTTTTCAAAACTCTGTACTCAACGATTGAATCAGGCAATCAGAGAGACTAGATCCAATGCCAGAACGCTGGTATAGTCTGACATAGGTCATAGTTCTTTATATTCTGCTTAGAAGAAGAAGAATCCTGCTCTCATATTCTATTTGCTTGTGACGCCATAGCTCGAAAAAGATTTACTGGAATACACATCGTTTGATTCTGACATTATCATCAAACAAATAATAGGACTTTATAATAGGACATAGACCTAAAATTCTAAGATAATCAACGGCGAAGTACAACAGGTCTTAAGAGGTCGCACTTATATAGAACTATCCAATATTATATAGAACTATAAAAAAAAGTAAATACTGTAATTAATTAGATTAGATTAGATTATTTTGGGAGGAGATCTGGCTTCTATATCACCGCAGTCACAGATGGGCTTATTATGATCCCACGTATTAATGCTATGAGCTTTATTTTGTTTAAATATTTTATTCAAACCTACGGGATTTTATTTTCAGGATTTTGTATATGTTGGGAAATTTATTCTGGAATTTTGTTAATTGTTATTGTGAGTTATAGATGATTTTAGCTTTCGCAGGTATAACTTAACCCATCTGAACATCAACATTTCCAGGAATCTCACTTTCAAAAATTTTAAGACTAAAGCATTTCATTCCTCGAATCCAAATCGAAATAAATTAAATTTTAACATCAATGACATGCCTATTGTGTTACTCTCAATTTATTTCATTCTAATAAATTTTTAAATCCTATCATACTAAAAATTTATTTTATTAAAATTAAAAATATAAAATAAAATTAATAATTTAAATATATTTATGGAATTGGAAATATTGTTTTATATGTACAGATGTAGTAATATGTATAGGCATACTCTTGAGAAATATCATCATTTTCATATCCTTTTTGTTTAATTAAATCATATTTAAAAACAAAAAAAAAAAAAGTCCCTGTCATCAAAATTTTAATGACGGTAAAAAATTTCCTTGAAACCAAAAATAAGACAAAAAAAAAACATAAAACAACAAAAACAAAAATAAATGCAAATTATATAAATAATTTAATAACAGAAATAAGTAGAGAAGTATTTTTTTTTCTTTTCAATAAAATTTAAAATCAATTTTGAAAATAAATTTTGTTTTTTTTTTTTCTATTTTTGTTTTTAATACTTTGGATCGACAATTTTACGATCCGATTTCGCTCTTCAAACTGTTGAGCACCTTAAATTTTTGTTTTTTATGACTCTTCAATTTCTTATTAGATTGAGATTACAGTCTTGGGGTATATTCTTTTAATGTTTTTTTTAAATCCTGCTGGGGTTTATAATTTCATTGGGAAATATTTACAATAATAATAATAATACGAAGTTTTCATGATCCTACTTTTTATTTTATTTTTGTTTTTGGTAATAAAATCCCATAAAAGATTTGAGAAGGTGGGTCTAACTGTATACTGATACAATGAATTTTATAATATTATAAATACATAGAGTTTCGAAAATAAAGTTTTTTTTTCGTGGATTGGTGGGAATCTTGATAGACACAATAAGCTCCGTAGTTTACATTGCGTGTCAGATTTATACTGACTAAACCACACTTATCCCATTAAAATTGGTCCGGACTAACCATTAATTTATTGTTAGAGTTATTTTCTTAAAAGAGAAAGTTTACGAAATTCTATCGTATTAAATCTAGTGGCTTAGTTCGAGTGTTGAGTGTCTTCAACGTTAACATGGTTCTCCAGAAAAGCGAAATGTTTTGCTGCATATGTTTTTATTTCATTTCATACACAAGCAGTTTTTAGATTTCTGTGCAGGTCACTGTTGGGCGAACATACCAAGGGACATTAACCTTTTTTTATTATTAACCTGATTTTATTTTGGAATTTTGTATACAAAGTACGTATTTGGTTGATAAAACCCCATATTTGTATGCCGTACAACCATATCCGTTTCATAATCTGACTATATAACAATACCTTTTTATGTATAGGTAATATCGAATTTCGACCTAGGTGCCAGTAAATTTCTCTATAATTATTATCAAGCTCAAATCTTTTCTTTTTGATGTTCTGTTTCCATCGAAGTTTGACATCTAATGTCATTCATTCCTATTTAGCGTCGTTTTCTTGGGATATATTCACCGCATTCAGATTTGCCGATGGTTGATTTTCTATTTTTTTATTTGTGAAATTTACATGTAATGATTTTAGCTCATTGAGTTTATTTTACCATTTCTTTGTCCAGAGGTATAGCTTGTCGCTTGCTCTTTCCAATTTATTTGTAGCCTCGTCAATATTAGATTCTACTGCCATCAACGCAGTATCGTCAGAGAATGTAGGTACAGTTATATTTTCCATTTATTGTAAATCATTGGTGTAAAGCAAATACAGTATGAGACCCAGAACACTACCTGTTTTAATGTCTCTGATATAGTAGAATACAAAAAACGTAGTAGAGCATTCCTGCTTCTTCTCAAGCTTTTTCTAATATGTCTGTTATCCTATGTATGTGATCGATTGTCCAGTGCTTAGATATACAATCAAATTGTTGGTTTGGAATTAGGCTATTATTGTTTATGATCGGTTTCATTCGTAGCAATAGTAGCTTTTCAAATAATTCTGATATTATTGGTAGCAGTGATATTGGTCTGTTGGATTTGACCTCATTTATAGGCTTACCTGGCTTTGGTATCACAATTATCTCTACTATTTTCCATATATTCGGCACATATGTTATTCTTATAGAATTCGTTTACTTATAAATTGACAATAAGCATTCCGACTTGTTGAAAAGGAACAAATTTATTTAAACGTACTGAAGTTGAAGACGTATAATCAAGTGATTAGACATCACTTCAGGTGAACCACACATACACCTACTTCTTAATCTGAACAAATGTGCATAAACGGCTCCACGTTAGATTGCTTGGTTGGTTTGACAGCCATATGACAACACTGTTTAAGATTAAGTTGTATAAAAGTACTTTATAGTCAATATGGAGAGGAGAGTCTGCCAATTAGCCAGTACATATTATTTATTTTTATCTTCATTTACTCTCGTTTCGTTTCTAAATAATTTTTCTAAGCGGGCCTTCTTTTGAGGTGGTTCTCCGAGATACTTTACTTGCTTTGCCTGTGGGATGGTGATTCCATTTATTTTTAATGGGGGATTAATCTTTATATAGAGTTAAGGTGACATGAACACTTTTATTTTCATTTATTAATCTAAAAATTCAATAATTTGAAATTGATCTTGGAGATTTTTGGAAGCAACACGAGCGTTTATATGTGAGTTCAAGATAGCCGCATCAGCTGTGGATGCTAGTATTTGTCTACTATCAGGTAGGTCGGTGGTATAGATTAAATATAAAAGCGGCGGTCGTGTATCCGATATTGCGATATATCAACTTCGATACCATGTTCTCCAATTAAATAATCATTATCTTTTACTTTAAATCGCCTATCAGTTATGCACGATTTGATAATTTTATGAAATGGAAACGGTAGCTTATTTTGACAGTTTAGACCATCATGCAAGGCTTTATTGCAAGGCTTTAAAAGCCTGTCCTGCATCGATAAGATGGCTTAGCAAAATTTCTTCTCTTCGTAAAACTTTTCTGTTTTGTGAAATTATTCTGCGAACGTACTCTATTGTACAGTGTTCGGTTTGAAATCTAAATTGATATAATGGAATTACATCTCTAATTTTGATTTTAGACATAAGTTTATGTATTAGGACCTTTTCAGCAATTTTAGGTAACGTTGGTAAAACACTAATAGGTCTATATTATGAACCTATTTCCGTAGAGTTTTTACCTGGTTCAGGAATCATTATGAATTTGAAAGCTTCCATAATGATTTGAAATAGCTTTTTCTGGATTTAGCTTTGCAAATTTGGGTAATATGATTGAAAGCTATGTTAGGTAACTCCTTGTGCATTATAAATTGCACTGTTTTATTCTTAATTTTAACTGAATTTATTTTCTTGGTTACTTATTATTGATAATTTATCGTTGCTATTGATGTTATGTGGCTTAAAAGTTACTGTTAGATGTTCTGCGAAGGCTTCAGGCTTCGAAAATAAGTGATTTTTTAAATTTTCATACTGGTAATGAACATTTTAGATAGTACGCTGTTGTAAATTGGTCTCGCCCGAAGATAAATTGTTTATGGTTTTGATTTCTTTATAATAATGTATTGTGGGCTTAAAAAATCTCATTTGATGCTTTTGAAACGATCAAGATCACGTTTTGAATTAGGTTAAAACCTCTATCAAAATTTTATGGGGATTTGTGTAAACCAAAGTTATCTTAGTGTTGTCGAATCAAAAGTAAATTCATTTCTGATAAAACAACTTAACTTAACTCCCACCTCATACCTATCAACTGGATGGAATAAACTTCTTTACAAGAGTGTGTTAAGTGACAAGATTATAATTATCTTAATGTGAAAGACTTATAAGTCGATACACAAATCACAAGCTATTGCAATGCTCAATTTTTAGCTGAGCTGGAGATATCATATTAAGGACAATCAAATGATATGTTAGAGACAATATGGAACAGGTTATTTGTTAAAAGTTGCAAATTGAAATATTGAAATTTTCTATTGAGCTGGGGGGGATAATAATCATAATGACAAAATTATAATTATCGTAATGTGTAAAACTTATAAGTCGATATACAAATCAAAAACCATTGCAATGCTCAATTTTTAGTCACAAGTCTTTAGATTATCAATTGCGTAACATGGAGTAAGACTTCAGGAAAAATGTATATATTTTAAAAAACATTATGCAAGATCTACAGAATCAAAAAAAAATGTTCAGTAATCATTTTTAATTTGTGCATTTACTTTTGACACATCTTGTATATAAAAAATGATAATAGGTATATACGTAAAAAGATACTCTTATTAAAATTACGTTTGATATTATAATAATATTTTCTCAAATATAATGACTTAACGTTTTTTATGACTTTGCCGAAAAGACATAAAATTAGAAAATTTTATGTTCCATCAGCAGGATTTACTTTAGAAAATCGGGTCATATTTCCATTTTGTTTTGGTATTTTTTTTTTTTTTGTTTTTCTTTACTTTTTCTTTGTAATGTAATATAAAAAATATTTAAATTTTATGAGGAGTTATGGTAGGTGGAATATCCAAAGGAATATAAATTCAAAATTTGATTGAAAATTAAATAAATAACAGTAAAATAAAAAAATAAGGATATTCAAATTTATCGTATTTATTAGATTTGGTCACTTGTTTGATATTTTGTCAGTAGTATCAACTCATATTTTTTTATTTTTCCTATAAATTATTTAAAATTTTCAAGTTTATATTAAAAAATAATAAAGTCAGTGTTTGCTTACAGTAACAAGCCTGCTTATCACTAAGGCTGCTTTACACTACCACAATAGGTGTTTTGACATTTACCTACCTATCATAAAATCATAATTATTATATCGGAATATCTGCAACCCTGTACCAATCACATTTCTTGCTATTTCTTTACAGAACTATCATAAGCCCCTGCAAAATAAAAATGAACTAATAGATTTTAGTTTGGAGAAAAAATTTCAGATATTAAAACAGAAAATGGGAACACTTTTAATTAATACCCAAAAATGATTTTATTCAAAAAAACAACCCTACAAAATTTTGAAATGAATCTTTTTAAAAATGTACCCTTTTATTTATTTTCATTTAAAACAAAAGGGTTATCAACATTTTATTTTATGCATATTTATAAGAAGACTCGTTATTTCTATTTATTGTCATGTAGTCGTTAATATTTTATCCAAATTTTCAGAGTAATAACTTTTTTAATGCCAAAAAATCTTCAAGTGCTTGTTTTTCCAAGGACTACCTACTTTTTAATTTTTCAAATGGAAATTTAGATTTTCATATTTTGCAGTTAATTGCAATTTTTTTTTAGTTTTTATTTTTCTGCTCTAATTATTTTGTTTTGTTTTCGCGAAATAATATTCACTTAACAACATTAATTTTCTTCTATTTTTTCGTTGGTAAGTAGATACAGTACCTACACATACTTGTAGAAGCACATTATCATTATTTAATTTTAATGAACGAAATCATTTTCGAAATGAATATTTTAATTTGAAATTAGAAAATATTAAATATTTGTAAAAGAATTACAGTTATAACGCCGTTTTTTTTTTTTTTTTTTTCATTTATTTCTCTCAAAGAGCTCATTCGCTCGTACAGAGTGTGTATATATAAAAAAACAAGATAACAAAATTAATAATTCAGTCTAGTAGAAAAAATCAACTTAATAACTAAATGTATAATAATTTAAGCCAACTACACTTAGTTTACAACAATATCCATTAATTGTAAGAAAGAAAGAAGAAAAACTAAAAAAAAAAACTTATCACTAGAAAAAAAACCCAAAAATCAACACTATTATTTTAAACTAGCTTTGTAACCCGTCATAAATGACGGAAGCAAAATAAATCCTAGTTTCTTTTTTTCTTTCATTATTTTCTTTATTCCGAAATTACAGTACTTATGTTTATATCACTTTTTATTTATTTTTATTTATGTTTATATTGGCCTAACACTAATCTTTTTTTTTTTTATATAACAGAATAAGAAGTACCATACCAACAAATTTGTATAAAATGTTTGTATTTTTGTATGGTATACTCGTACTCACTTCCATTTAGTTATAATTCGTTAGTTGGGTTCCATTTAGTATAAATTATACCGTATTAGCGTTATTGAGTCCTCCGGGAAAGCAAATTTAAAAATGGGATCTTATTTTCATATAAATTTTGTCTTTTGTATAATGTATAGGGATCTTATTTTGCTATATGAATAAACTGTTATTATGGTATAGTGTTATTTTTAAAAAAATATTCATAATTTTGTATCTAAATTGGTAAAATTTACAAAAAATACAAAAACATTTTCATCAATAATTTTCAATTTAAAAAAAGCAATGTTTAATTATCCGTCGTAGAAGTAGAGTTTATTATCCTACTCTACTTCTATCAAGTTCTATTGATTGAACAGTGAACCTGAACAGTAAGGGAACATTGAACACTTAACACTGAAAATAAAATAATATTTTTGGAATGGAGCATGCAGAACATACAGAATGCAGTTACAGCAAATAATAAAAAAAAAACAAAAAAAAAAACAAAAATAATTTTTTTTGAGTGAAGTGAGTTACGCACACAATAATGACAAAAATAAAAGGTAGAAGCAATAAAGTAGCATGTATAATGTATAATATTATACAATACAAATATGCTGATACACATATATATTATTGTGTATAATTTTAAGTAATAAGAATAACCTTTGAGTGAATTATGTTTTTTTTTTGTGTTAAATGCTGTTTGCCTTTTGGTTATTATACCATATTAAACTATTGATTAAATTTATTAGTCTTTATTATTATAAATCAAAAAAATTGTTTGTTTTATTTATATTATTATTATTATTTATTATTTTTCCTTATTATTTGCGAAGAAGACTAACATTAAATTAAAAAAATATATTTCATGCAATGGTATTTTTTCCTGCAAAGGTTCAGCATGGTAGACAGGGGTTAAACAAAAGCACCAAAGCAATTTGTATATATATGCATTTGTATACATATGCAATTTATATATGTGTTGGAGCGTTTCGTCGAACTTACAAACATCCAGATAAATGCAGGATAATATATATATAATACTTATTAACTACCTTGGTTTTTAAATTTTATTTAAATGGAATTCATTTAATTTTTTCTTAAATATGTCTAATCTACTTAATTTTTTGATTTCATTTGGTAAATCATTATAATTTCTATATCCTAAATTGTATACTGCATCAAGCCCATTAAACCTGATTTTTGATGACATTATTCTAATATTTGTAGCAGATCTTCGATTGTAACTGTGATATTCTCTGTTAAGTGTGAATGTTGTATTTGTATTGGTATTCGTCGTCAACATCATATGAATTTGAGTTGTTAATTTGTATTTTATATAAAGTAGTAGTGTGGCAATATATTATGTGACTTGTGAATTGATTTAGTTGAAGTTCTTTGGTGATATCCAAACAAATTTTTTATGGCTTTGTTTTGTATCTTCTGAATTGAACTAAAATCTTTAATCAAAGACTTTCCCCATATCTGTATTGCATATGCGATAGTACTATGGAACATGCTATAATAAAGTGATCTTTTCATATTTTGTGGTACTCTTTTGCTAATTAATTTGAAAATACCTGCTATTCTTCTTGCTTTTTTTAATTGATCATTTATTTGTAAATTCCAATTTAAATTACTATCAATTATTACTCCTAGATATTTGTAGGAATCAACTTTCTTCAATTTGTAATTGTTAAAACTAATATTGATATCTTGATTTCTTGTATTTTTAAATATTACGTATTTTTTTTTGTATTTACAGTTAATTTGTGTTCATTCATCCATCCACTAATAATTGACAAGTCTTCATTTAAATCATTTTCCAAACATACCAATGACTTACTGCTATAAGCTACTGCCAAGTCATCTGCGTACATAAAAGATTTTCCATTTAAATTCACATTCAAGAAGTCGCTTATATAGCATGAAAACAAAGTCGGGCCAAGAGAACTACCCTGTATTACCCCAAACGATACTTTCGATCAAATCACTTTTTAATTTTTCACATTCAGTGAACTGCATCCTATTTGTTAGATAATTTTTAAACCATTTATACTCCTTTCCTTTGATCCCGCATTCAAAAAGTATTCTCAATAGTATAGTTCTGTCAACAGAATCAAAGGCTTTTTGCAAATCGAAAAATACCACACTCACATTCTTTTTATCATCAATTCCTGTTTGTATTTCAGAAATTATGTCAAATAATGCTCCTTGTGTACTAGAGTTCGTTTTAAAACCATATTGTTTACTACTATTTATTTTTTCTTTTTCTAAATAACTAACAAGTTGCTCATTAACATAAGTTTCAATGATTTTACTAAATGTTGATGAAATGGATATAGGTCTAATATTATTGATGTCATCGGAATGACTCTGCTTATTTTCATTATGTCAGGCAGTTCGGCAGAATGAAGTGATAGATTTATCAAATTCCTAATGTTTTAAGCTAATTCCTCCTTACAGAACTTGATTAAATTAGGTGGAATTTCGTCTGCTCCTGATGAAGTAGAGTTTGATATTTTATTTATTAATTTCAAAGTACTACCATAGAGTAATCATATAAGTAGAGTATTCACGTAGAACAATATTTGTTAATAAAAATTTGTTAATTTTCTTCTAAAAACGCCGTCCCATTTTTACTCAAAACACGAAAATGCCGCCCCATTTTCACTCAATACCCCAAAACACTCAAATATAATTTTCGAAACTCAATTATTTTTACTCAAAATTTTTTTTTTATTGAGAAGAATATTTCATACAATGCCACTATACTTCTAGCCTATTCACAGAATGATTTTTTCGGAATTTTATCGAATTACGATTTCGTTTTAAGTTTTGTTTTAGTTTTGTGTATAAAGTTTTGCTCTCCCAGTGACTAAGCTAGGAGTATAGAGGCATTGTTTGATAATTTGAAAAGTATTTACATACGTATGTACTTTTGATTTATATGAAGAGTGTGTATCGTAATATCGTATATGTGTTCACCATACATTTACATATCTAATTCAATACAAAAAATATATGTATATAGAAAAATGTAAACAAAAAAACACAATTAATCGCAAAGACAATGAATGAAATTCTATCCATACAATAATAGGTCAATGATAGCATCACATAATCCAGAAATTTTTTTAAAAATAATGCTAATAAAAGAATAAAAATTATTAGTAATGCATTAAAAAATCGTGAACTTTGTACGGAATACCGTTTTGTTTTATTTTTTCAGAACTTGGTTAAAAATCGTATTTCAATATTTCAGATGAAATAATTTTTGATGAAATAAAAACAGATAACAATCCATATAAAGAATAAAATGTCCAGTTTTATTTTTTTTACTTACTTTTTTAAATTTTGATAGCTTGTTTGTTTGTTTGTATTCATAATTATATTATGTATTCATATATATACTATTCATATTATTATCTACGGTAAGAAACAGACAAAATTAACAAAACCAAAATTGTTGAAAATTTAAAAATACATATAGGTACCTACTTTTCAATAGAAATTAATTTAAATTATTTTTAATTTTACAAAACCAACATTAATTTTTTTGTCCCTTTCTTCTATAAAATTTGAAATCACAAATTTCATAAATCACATTGACCAAGTCCAAATCAAAATATTAATTCTTCAAATTTTAAAAATTAAAGCAAAATAACAACAAATACAGCAATAATCTTGAATTCTTTCAATTTCTAAAAAAAAATTCAATACTTTGATTTGTAATATTATTTGTGGTCTATTGAAAGGACTTTAAATGCATGTATATATATTTTTATACACATTGTGTAATTTTTATCACATAAGTAAAGTAGAAATGCGAGCAGCGAAATAAAGAAGTATGTATATACTGTAGCTAGCATGCACATTCGCATATAACTATACAATTTTGAGTACCTATACATACAACTTTTATATTGTTGACACTGTTGGCAGCATAATTACAAATAAATATGTTCATAAGTAGTAGGTACACAAAATCTTTTTATTTATGAGTACAAAATAAATTGCGCTCAACTTATAAGCAGTTAAAAATTGAGTAACATAATTTTGAGTGAACACAGAATTTTGATATTTGAAAAAGTGACTAGCAAATTTTGTTCTACGTGAATACTCTACTTATATGATTACTCTATGGTACTACTTATATCTATTGATTTAAATTTGAATTGATTCTCGGTTCTAGATTTTGGAAAATAAACCCTATCAAAAACTTTTGCCATTTGTTATCCAACATTACAGTAAAATAAATTAAAATTATTCATTTTTGTCACTTTATCTTCCATATTCATTGATATATCAGAATAAAATTCATTTTTGTATTTTTAGTGATAGTAAGAATATTTTAAAGACTAAATAAGTCAGAATAAACATTGAACTTAATATTAACCGAATTGTATCAAATGATAAAAACGTGGCTTCGGTAATCGAATTACCCAAACTGAAGGAGTACAAATCCCACCTCTCGTAAATTATTTTTTTTTTTTGTTCTGTTAAGTTTAGCCGAACATTTTGTGTAAAGCGATGCCTTTATATAGGAATGTAGTACAGCTTGGACGAATATACAGCTGGGACATTTTACAGATACATTGGGATTGATGTGAATAGAAAATTACTGATAAAATGTATTATTCTGTTCATTCAACTTCAATGAGATTTGTACTCCGCTTGGAACGAAACAATGATCTAGTTTATCAAATTATGTTTTTGTGATTACATTATTGTGACTATATTTAAAGTATAAGTATAAATACGTATATAGTATTATATAGACTTAAATTTCTTACAAATATGTAATAAAGTGTAAGTAAAAAAAATAATTGATGAACTACACATTTCTCTTAAACTATAATAATTATATTAAACACCGTGCAATAGGAAATATATGTGCCTATTACAGGTGTCACACCACTTTTCCAGTCATTTTTTCCAGTCACCGGAATGAAATTTACTTTCGTATTACAAGTACTCATCCGACAGCAACAAATTTCTGAACGTATTTTTTATGTACTTTGACAGAAAAACTCATTTGACGTTTGAATTTAAAAAAAATATTTTTATAAGAATACAAAGTTGGTTGATGTGTTTTTTTATGTTTTTTTTGAAATTGTGTTTTTGTTGTTTTTTTTAAACTAAAATAAACAAAAATGTTTATCATCCAATTTTTGAATTAATATATTCAAATATATATTATATAATATAAATTCAAATTCAATAAATTTGTAAATATTTACATACCCTTTCTTTTCAGAATCCATTATTTAAATTTATATAGACACAAAAAATTACAAAATTACAGGCAAACGGAATCCTGTCACATATAAATTGCAAGTGACAATTGAGTCACATTTTTCAGTCGGCTCGTGATAGTTGTAATAGTAATTAGTGTTGTCACCTGGAATTACTCGGATCCGGCAAAAAAAGTGATACCTGCCTATTACAAGAATAATGTTCCATATACAAATTTTACCTATTAAATAAGCCCTAAATAATCTGCAATAATTTGACTAACACCCTGTATACAGAACACTATTAATTATTATGAGATTAATTTTGCTTCTAAGTAATGTGTCTCACGACCTTTATTGAAATGTGCGCAGTCTTTATATTCATATTTTTAACTGAAAAGTACATTTGTTTTCATTCAATATAATTTTCTTCACTAGCTATATCCTATATATTTTGAACCATATTTGTAAGATGTTAAAATAAATTTTAGTATCCGTGTCATCTTCTAGTAAAATTTTAAATATTTATACAGCCGTACGAGTACAATTTCATTGTCCCAAAATCATAATGTAATTTTACCACTATACTATGTTATTCTGATCCCTCTATAATACTGTACTGTTTTGTTGAGACAAAACTATTCTGTTTGGTTTGAATAAGGTTGATAGGGTTGAGCGGGAAATAGTATATTAAGGAGAATCAGATGATATGTTAGGGACAATATGGAACAGGTTTTATTTTCATTTATTCTGCTACATATAAGACGATTAGTCTTTTAAGCAGAGTTCATAATTTAAAACTAACAAAACTAAGCATATTAAAAAATAACAATGAAAAATGTTAAAATGTAAAAGTACATAATATATATATTATATATATAGAGATATAAAGAAAAAAAAAAAATGCTATATACCAAAATTTACATAATATATAATACATAATATGTATACCAATATACTGAAATAATACATTTGCATACTTTTACCCATCATTTCTAAAATACTCACTGCTGAGCTCAGTAAACCTTTTAATGTTATTAACGCGCAAAATATAGTTCGGCATGGAGTTCCAAGGAATAGTAGTTCTAACAAAATACGATAGGAGTCTTAATCGACTTCTGTGACGATGAACTATTAAATTCATATTTCTTGTTGATATACCATCAGTAGTGACCTTTTCAGAAAGGTATAATGGCGTAAGATTTAACAAGACCTTTTTCATAACAACAATATACCTTGCTTTCAAAAAGTTACTTAGTGTAACACCTAAGGTTATTTGTTAAAAGTTGAAAATTGAAACATAGAGATTTTCTATTGAGCTTAACATATTAGAATAATAATAACAAAATAGACAGAAACATGTTATGAACATAATTTTGCATAGGTCTAACAACAATTAAGTTTTCGAAATCAGGAAATTTAACTTGAAGATTTCTACGCAGCATAAATGGGCACTAATGTATCCCCTCAACAATGTTTCGCTTGAATTGGATAATGGGAGACATATTATTGATTATAGTGCAATACAAAAAATGTCATTTCCAACTAAATATCTATAAAAAAAGATACCGAACTCCAATGTTTCGGCATTATGTTAAGAGAAGAATATAGCGTAACAAATAGATAGGTAGACCTAGAAACGTTTGGGTTATGTCAGTCCATATGGGAGAATTATACTGCATTTAAGGTCATATTATATATACTTTGCAGATATTAAGTATATATAGATCCCTATAAAAGAAGGAGGCTGTACATTATGAAAAAATAAATACTTTGAATAATATAAAAGTGTAAAAGTCAATGCAAAAATATTAGACTCTTATCGTTTATTAAAAATCAAGTTTATTTAACACTTTAATAGCGTGGTGGAATATTGCTGCGGTAATAGCATTGTGGGTCCATTTTGAACCCCCTACTTTTAATTTTCATTAAAAACACTATTGAAATTATGTTCATAAAGTTTTTATTTTATTTATTAAATTTATTTAACATAATTTTATTAAATTTTTAATTAAAAAAAACAAAAATGAACGTTTATAGTATGCATTCAAAAAATTTCAGTCCAAATTCAATATTGAAAAAATTAAAAACAAAAATTTGTAAAAAAAATATAAAAAAAAAAGTTCACAAAATTATACAAAATTCTTAAAATACATACCTCAACTTAAATTATTTCAATACTAGCTTTGTAACCCGTTATAAATGACGGAAGCAAAATAAATCCTAGTTTCTTTTTTTCTTTCATTAAATTGTTTATTCCGAAATTACAGTACTTATGTTTATATCACTTTTTATTTATTTTTATTTATGTTTATATTGGCCTAACACTAATCTTTTTTTTTTTATATATAACAGAAAAAGAAGTACCATACCAACAAATTTGTATAAAATGTTTGTATTTTTGTATGGTATACTCGTACTCACTTCCATTTAGTTATAATTCGTTAGTTGGGTTCCATTTAGTATAAATTATACCGTATTAGCGTTATTGTGGCCTCTGGAAGAGCAAATTTAAAAATGGGATCTTATTTTCATATAAATTTTGTCTTTTGTATAATGTATAGGGATCTTATTTTGCTATATGAATAAACTGTTATTATGGTATAGTGTTATTTTTAAAAAAATATTCATAATTTTGTATCTAAATTGGTAAAATTTACAAAAAATACAAAAACATTTTCATCAATAATTTTCAATTTAAAAAAAGCAATGTTTAATTATCCGTCGTAGAAGTAGAGTTTATTATCCTACTCTACTTCTATCAAGTTCTATTGATTGAACAGTGAACCTGAACAGTAAGGGAACATTGAACACTTAACACTGAAAATAAAATAATATTTTTGGAATGGAGCATGCAGAACATACAGAATGCAGTTACAGCAAATAATAAAAAAAAAACAAAAAAAAAAACAAAAATAATTTTTTTTGAGTGAAGTGAGTTACGCACACAATAATGACAAAAATAAAAGGTAGAAGCAATAAAGTAGCATGTATAATGTATAATATTATACAATACAAATATGCTGATACACATATATATTATTGTGTATAATTTTAAGTAATAAGAATAACCTTTGAGTGAATTATGTTTTTTTTTTGTGTTAAATGCTGTTTGCCTTTTGGTTATTATACCATATTAAACTATTGATTAAATTTATTAGTCTTTATTATTATAAATCAAAAAAATTGTTTGTTTTATTTATATTATTATTATTATTTATTATTTTTCCTTATTATTTGCGAAGAAGACTAACATTAAATTAAAAAAATATATTTCATGCAATGGTATTTTTTCCTGCAAAGGTTCAGCATGGTAGACAGGGGTTAAACAAAAGCACCAAAGCAATTTGTATATATATGCATTTGTATACATATGCAATTTGTATATGTGTTGGAGCGTTCCGTCGAACTTACAAACATCCAGATAAATGCAGAATAATATATATATAATTTACAAAGGAACTAATACAATCACATTTTTTTTTTGGCGTGATTAAATTCGTTCGTTTTTTTCTCTCCTCGATCCAAAAAATTATCTAACCGTAAAGCTAATAATAGCATATAAAATCTCATTGCTGACATACCCAGCCTAAAAATATCTCGACCCGTACCATCAGTGGAAAATAACGATAAATAAAACTGATTCATGGTTTGACTTGAACACGGACGTGTAGATCAGTAAACCGAAAAAACATGTTAATTTTCGGAATTTAGTTCTTCCTGCTGCTTTGTATTTTAAGCGTAAACGGTCAAGTTTTTCATTGGTCCATTTCAATATGATTTCTTCCATTTCCGTACTAAAAATGTTTCTAAAAATATCGAGTGGACTATGATCCAAATCTCTTTCTTCTCAACAAGTTACGAGACACATGTGCGAACAGTCCTTGTTGGTTCTTTTCTGGACCACTTAAATTTATCTTTGACATAAAAATAATTTCTAGTATTTTCTAAGTCATCTTCATTGCCCTACTCATCCAAATCCATAGACATTTCGAAATCGGTGTCATGATCAGATAATATGAAATCACTGCCTTCATTATCGGAATTATCGTTATCTGACTGAGTAAGCTGATCTTGTTGCGTACTAGATTTAGAATTTCTAAAACTTTCAATTTCGTTGTCTATTTCACAATTTTCCTGAACCCATTCATTAATATTATATCTTCCGCGTCATCATCTTATACATTTACTGTACTTTGTCCAGCTTTACTTATATTAATTTTTGCCATGCTTCTAAAAAACAAATAAATTAAAAAAATAAAATAATTTACGGTAACAGCGTTGTGGGTCCATTAAGACCCACATTATATATATAAATTAAAAAGCATTACTTTGATATTAGAAATATGTCTTATTGATAATAGAAATATGTCTTTATCAATTTGCATTCGTGTGACGATGACGACTGAATGAAGGTACTCAAAATTTGAGAGAGATTTTATTAAAAATAAGTTGAGAAAAATTAGAGTTAAATTTATATGTGAGTCCATTGGAACGCTATTAAGAGGTTTAATGTTTAATTTAAATATAAATTAGATATATTTTATATACATTATAAGGTCACATGGCTATCTCTAAACGATGTTGGACATAAAAAAAATTACATATCTGTTTTCTAGGATATTTGCCTAAATTTTTTTTATGTGTTTTACAACGCGAGATTTTGAGATTTGAGATTTTGTGATACCAGATTTTGTTACTAAATTTTAAGTGCAACATTGTGGCATGTGTTTTGTGGCTCGAGGTTTTGTAGTGAGCGATTTTGAAACACAAGCTTTTGTAGCCAACCCTATAAATTATTTGAATTCCAATTTTTATACAAATGCTTTTATTAGAGATTTTTTTTTTGAGATTTTTGTCAATTCGATATTTTTTTTTGCAGATTTTTGTGTTCCCGGTTTTTTTTTTAAATTCATGATTTCTTTTCGAAATTTTCGTTTGGTCAAAATTTTTTTTTTCCAGATATCGGAGGGTGACCTACAAAAATCACATTAGTCTGAAGAGTTGACATGATTTAAGAGTTTAACGGAACCAAGTTTGTTCAAAATTCCAAGTGATGCGATTTGACAAATAGAACGACGATAAATATTAAATATTCAACTTTGACGAACTCACATTTTAATATCGCATTAATGTAAGACACTATTACGTAATTTTATGTGGGTGCATGACTCATCGAAAAGCTAAAGAAAACATGTAAAATTACATATCTTATAAAACAAGTCGAATATTGTCTTGTACTAAAATTAACCTTATTAAAAATACATAATTAATTTTTAAAGGAATTGGTAAGCCTGTACAAACCTATAGGCTATTATGAATCACATTCAAGGTTGAAAGAAAATCAAATTAACAAAAAACTCAACTTGTGTAAATAATCTTGTAATTTTGACACCGATAATAAATTATTTGTATATATCACATTTTAATGTAAATGTGTATAGGAAACAGGATTTAAATCACTATTATAATATGGTCATACAAACACCTGTTTTTTTTTTTTTCTCTCAATTTATCTTCAGAATTCATTTTCTGTTGCATGACAGTAAATTACTTTAATTTGTTCGATAATAATTTATAATATTTATACTGGTAAAATTAATAATGAACCTTCAACTAAAAAAACAGTATACCCAACTAAAGAAGTAATAATATTAAATTTGTAAGAAACTTATATAGATATGTACATATTAAATTAATTTAATTTATTTTCTTACAAGAGATAATAATAATAATAATATTAATAATAATAATAGTAATAATAATAATAATAATAACAAATAGCGTAAAAAAAACAATCAAGCAACAGGAAAAAAAGAAGAAAAAAGAAAAAAAAAACAAAGGAATTTGGAACGTGAGATGAATTTCCAAATAATTTCTGTTGGGTAGGCAATAGTATAGTGAGTGGAATAGTTTAGATAGAAATTTTGTTAAAAACTTGTCAACAAACTTATTTAATTTATTTTTATCTTGTTTTAATTTTTTTTATAATAATTTTGTTTTTTTTTTTTTAAATTCCTTTTTACTAGCTTCGACTCTCATATGATAGGTAGGTATATATGTATATATATTATGTATATTATGTATTCATAGGTATACAGGAGTGCGATAAAAATCTTTGGTCATTAATATTTTGAAATTTATTCTGATGTTCGATGATAGTTTTATGGTGTGTATAAAAACAATAACAAAAAAAATTTAATTTCTTCATAAATTTTTTTAAAAACAAACAAAAAATTGATTTAGAATTCCGTTTTTTTTTCCTGTTTTTGTTTTTTTCTATAAGTTATTTGGAATGTTGTTTGAATACTAAAATTATTTTTCTAAACGTCTGTCTCTCTATAATTATTGTTAGACGATTTTTGAAAGCTGACTCAGTACCAATAAGTAATATAACAATACAATGGGTAATAGGTTATAGGCTTAAAAAATCTTTGGTACCTATGTACCGTTGCATGCAAAATAGACTAAGTAGTGACAACAATTAAGAAACGTACGTATAAGAAATATTTATTTTAAAGCTTTTCAAATTAAACATCACTTTTTCAAATTAGTTTAGTTTAGTTTAGTTTTAGTTAGTTAGTTTATTTGCAATTCCACATTGTAGGCGTTCTAACTATATAAATTTTCTATCACTTTCTCTCAATTCTATCCCACAATAAGCCCATTTGCTTATTAATAATAATAAGGCTTATTAACAATAAGCCCATTTGCGGCTGCTGTGATGTTGGGACTGGATCCCTCTCGGAATGAATTAAATCTAAATCTAATCTAATATAAATTTTCTAATCGAGGCTCAAAATATATTCAGTTAAATTTGTTTTACACAAAATTGTATAGAATTAAATTTAAAACTGGAGATATATCAGGTAAACTAGCTTCCTGCCATATTAAAGCTGATTCTGCATTTACCGAACGAAATGCATTTATATTTCTTAATAGTTCCACATACCGTAAAGCTCTGAATATAATACCCATGTAGTCTAATTGGAAAATGCCAATATTCTAAAAAATAATAAATCTTAGGTATACCAATTATCCAGGTACTCTGTTTTAGTAAAGCATACATGTGATAGATTCTGCACCGTTAGTAATATTAAAATAAAATCAATTAACAAAATTGGTTTATTAATAGATAACCTGAAAATGATTTTATGTTATATAACATCCAATATCGAAATAGTTCAAAATTAATTTTCGAAAAATATAAAATCTAATTACTGTACCCGGGGTTCTGTAAATGGAAAATGTTTCGATTAGTTTATCTGGGGTACTTTATTGGGATGGGTATTATATTCAGAACTTTACGTAATGAACAAAATTTGGTTTGATATTTTGTAGCCGGTTTGATGAGTCCGGGTTTTATTAACTCTAAACTATTGTTTTTGTGCACCATTTTTTAAGCTAGATCATTTAACGAAATTAAAGGTGGATTTTCACATGTGCAATTTGCCGCCGCGGTCGATTTTGACAGCTAAATAACTAATCAAAATCAACCGTCGATAATGTTATAAATTTTTAATATATTTGTAAATTAATAAAAAATTTCAATGTATGCGTGACTGAAATCAGTCGCATGTTGAAATCGTTCTGATAAAACCGTCACAGAAAAAAGCGACCATAACGGTAAATGTGGAAATCTTCCTTAATAGTTTATAATATTTACCTGAATTACTGATAATAATTCATTTTCCAAAACTATAAAATGTTTTTTTTTTACAAATCCATGACGTCGCAATCAAATTAAACCTAGAAAGGTAAAGTGAACTTTCCTCATTAAAAAAAAAATTTCTCTCCCATAAGTTTGAGAGAATTCCGAACAGAACTTTATCTCATTTCATATTCTTTTTTATTTAGTTCCAATAATTTAGAATGCATAGTAAAAAGTGATACTGTTATAGTGAATGTGTTTCGGTGATAACTCACCAATTGTGTAATTTATTGATAAAAAAAGTGTGTGAATGAAATTTACTCATCTCATCTATCTACCCTATTTACACCTTTAAAACTTCAAATTGGGAATAAACAATTTCAAATTGAAAATAAACAAGGGATGTTGATGGTTCAACACATCGACAACATATGGCATATCAATCAGAAAATCAACCATTCGTATGTATGGATGAAACAAACTTCAAACTTTTCATATCAAAAAACAAAAGGACGATTTGAAAAAAAGGAGGAAAGGATCCGTTGAATTGCAGCAGGCTACCGTTGCGCCAAGGTCTATATTATAGGATGTATTGGTAATGTGGATTTTATTCATTATGAAGTAAGAAGTGGAGCATTCAAAACCCCTCAAGCGAAAAGGTTTGCAAATGCAAACGCAATGCTCAAACTAAATATCAATCATCAATCGTAATACTCCGTGTCATACGTCTACTGAAGATGTGTTTCTTGAGAGTGAATTTATCAATCATCGCTTATTAAGATTAGGCCCGTACAGTCCAATGTTAAATCCAATAGAACTTGCTTGGTTAGTTCTTAAGGTTCCTATTAAACAAGATTTATCAACTGAAATGCCATAGAATTTAGCAGGTGAAAATTGGACAAATTTAACCCAAACTAAATTTCGCCTACCAAGGCTTGAAAATATTATACAACGGAATTAACAAAATATATCTGTTGTAAATTGTGTTAAATATGTTGCAAACATATATTCAAAAATTAAATGGATATATGTTTTTTTAATTTAGTATATACATACTAGTTTTTTAACCCGCAATAAATGATGGAAATATAAATTCTACATTTTTTCTTTCATTAGAGTTTTCATTTCAAGTTTAAGAAAAATATGTATTTGCTTACAAATTTATCAATATCATACCTTTATTAGAATTATTAGAATACTTTTAATTACCATATATATTTGCCATCATTGGAAATTTAAACATAATATATTATCCTAAGACCTCAATAATTCTAAATAATCAATATTCTTAGACATTCTATTGTATTCAATTAATTATAATATAAGTTAATTTAAATTAATATAGAAATACTAAATTCAAATAATATTTTTAATGAAAACATAATCTAACTATATAATATAAACTTACAATAATATTATATTTTTATAATCATAGCAGCATTATATTACTGGTAAATTCAAATTGTAAAATTGAATTAATTAAGACATAACAAAAGTAAAAAGTTGTATCGCGCCATCTAAATTTAACACTTGAATGACATGACAATCATTATGAAATAATGGGCAAATGACACATATAACAGATGACAGTTGACAAATGACAGATGACAGATGACAGATGGCATATATAAGCAATAAAAAACAGATACTATGTTTATGACAATTACATGATGCTACAATTTGTATATATATTGGAATTTGTATATGTGTTGGAGTATTCCGTCGAACTTACAAACATCCAGATAAATGCAAAAAATTATATATATAATTAATAATGTTTTGAGCATATTTTGTTTTTTTTTTTTTTTTTAATTTTTACGTTTTTAAATTTCAAATTGTTTATTTTCAATTTGAAATTGTTAATTACCAATTTGAAATTGTTTATCTCCAATTTGAAATTGTAAAGGTAAAATAGAAAATAATAACATAAATACAAACAAAAACAAAATTGAAAAAAATTCATTTTAGGCAATCATTCTTACAATGATATTATTTAAATATAAGTTTTATATACGCGAGATAAAACAAAGATTTTAGATGGCGTTGACCACCTAGATCGCATCTTGCATTAATAAATTAATGAAACAAAAAGAAAATATATTATTATTATGTTTTATTACACGACATAATACAATAGAGAATTTGTTAAATTAAAATTTAACTACATTGTCCATCCTATTATGTGCCATCGAAATGCGTTGACAGCAGTACAAAACATAACAAGAGTACCTAATAATACTGCTATAACAGTATAACACACCTGTCATAAATCTTTTGTAATTATAGTAAAAAATGTTTTTTGTTTTGATTTTATTTTCTATTTTATTCCCTACATTCTTCTTGTATATTATATTTTTTTCTTTTTCCTTATCTAAAACCAAATCATGATAATAAAATTTAACAAGATGGAAAAAAAATGTATGTATGTTAAATTAATAGATTTCCCAAAAGCAAAAAAAAGATACAAATCAAAGTTGAATACAAAAATTTATTAAAAACAATTTTTATGTAAAAATTTTGTTTTTTTGTGTTGTGTATTTATGTTTTTATTAAAATTAAAATTTTTAATTATTATAATTAAATAATAATAGAAAAAGTGATTCGGTTGTCAGGGGAATCCCTCTAACAGTGTGTTGTTACATAAAAGATTACAGAAATGTTGTGAAATGTTGTGAAAGTTTTGACAAAACAAAAAAATTCAATAAAGAAATTTAAATTTACGAGCTCATTAGAAAATATTTTTCATTCATAATATTATTATTACCTATTATTTATTTTAATGATTTAAGATTTTCTAAATATTTAAATTTATAATTTGTTACCCTATTAACTGCATATTTTAAATTAAATCAAAATTTTGAAATTTTTAATTTTTTTGGAATATTTTGAACGATTGAATAAAGTTGCAAGTGAAATATATAATATGAAATTGTTGATCGAATTCACATTATCCTGATAAAATTTATAATTTCCTGTAAGGCCTAAGATTTTAAGGCTGTTTCCTAAATTTTTTTTTTCAGATAGAAGAAATTAATTAAAAGAGTCTTCCACTTCTGTTCTTGAACCGAGGAAAAAAGAAGTGAAGGACTGTGCCGACTTTAACACACTAAAAACTCACATCCTTTTGTTAAAATTAAAGCTAGTCTTGATAAGATTAACCATTAATACAATTTGGCTCTATTACTTCAGATATCTTTGATCAAACAAACTGTCCATTAGGAATTATTGTAAGATAGAAGATTTTATCCTAACACAGTTCGAGCTGTTTCGTCCGTTTAAGTCTTCTAACAAAGTTTTGACAGTTAGGTAAACGTGAAAGTTCGACATTGACATGTTGAGAGAGACGACTTTTATGGCGTAAGGCCAATTTTTTTCATTTCGTCTTTTATGAGAGGAACCCTGAGATCGTTATGAATATCAGCATTGCGAACAAACCTTGGGGCATTGACAATGTTGCGCAATACTTTGTTTTGGAACGTTTGGATAGCATAAACCCATATTTGAATATCGTATGCCCAGACTGGCTTTAATATCTGATTGTAGATCAAAACTTTGTTATACGTCGAAAGCGTAGATGTGCGCCAAATTAGCCAATACAACTGTTTGTGTTTTAGATCCAGTTCTAGTTTTTTTTTCTTAACATCTTCTTTCCATCTAAGTTTTGCGTCAACCGTCATACCAAGATATTTTGCAGAATTTTGATATGGTATGATGACATTATTTAATCTTACTGTAATGTGTGACTTAACTTTTTTATTTGTAAAGTTAACGTGCGTGGATTTTACTTCAATCAGTTTAATTCAGCCAATAATAAAATCTCCATTTTGTGTAACAGGTGGAGACCGAATGGGAAATATTTTTTATTATTGGCTCGTTGCAATTTATTTGTAGCTTCACTTATATTTTTACCGACTGCTAATATAGCCGTGTCATCTGCAAAAGTAGCAGCCGTTGTATTTGCTACCTCTGGAATATCACTAGTGTATAGTAAATGGGGCCCAGTATACTACATTGTGGTACTCCTGCGTTAATATTTTGTAGAGCAGAGTAATCTTCTCCTTGTTTAATTTCAGAATAATCGCTATGATAAATATAACGAGATCAGTTCGACATATATTTCAGGAAGCAAGCGACGTTGCTTGTAGATAAGTCCTTCATGCCATACTTTGTCAAAAGGCTTGCGCCACATTAAGAAACACTGAAGAGCAGATCAATTTTCCTTCCAATGTTTTTTCAATGACGTCAGTTATTCTATAGACTTGTTCGACAGTTGAATGATGTTTTCTAAATTCAAATTGATGATTTGGTATAACGTTTCCGGTTTCAATCAGAGGTTGCATTTTTTTAAGAAGTAGTTTCTCAAACAACTTAGATATTACTGGTAACAATGAAATAGGTCTGTAGGACTTGGGGGTTTAATAAATGAAACTTAAAGATATTTAAATATTGATGTTGTTCCATTTTGTTATCAATAAAAACGATGTCAGCGTTCCCACCCGACTCGAAATACATACATATGCCATAACTGAAAGTTTTATTCAAATTTTACAATTGATATAATATTTTTAGGTTGTTAGGCCTGTAGAGGGTGTCACTACACTCTGTAGTTGGACTATCGTTATAGTAAAGCATGATATTTGTTGCGTCGCAAAACACCAGTAACTAGTAGGTCGAATAATAAATAAAAACTGATTTTCTAGGCTTAAGTAGTTTTTTTCTTGCGCTTGATGATGTTTTTTTTGTCTGTTTCATGTGAAATTTCTATTCCACATTCATTTTGCATTTCTTTTGCAAGGCTTCGTATTGATTTGTGGGACTTTAATTTTCTTTATTACTTTTCTCGCATCTCGGAAAGTTAACTTCTCAGATCTACCTTTCGAATTACATAATTCTATTCAACTCTCATTTTCAGCTCGGTTTAGGATAAACCGTTCTAAGCTTTAAATTAAACATCTTCGACAATTCTTTGATATTTTTGCCTTTGTAGTAGCTCAAATAAACGTGATGTCGCGTCCAGATATTTCCAGGTATTCCAAAATTATATTTTTAATTTATTATAAAAATATTTATTTTCGGTATAAACCTACTTAACTGATAAATTATTACTAGAATTAAAGCAAAACAAAAATAATATTACAACTGAAATCAAAAATCCGACATGGTTAACTAGGAATAATATTTTTTATGTATTTTTTATGTACTCACTTCTTAATAAATATTTTTCAAGAATTATTTGACATTATAATTTACTGGAAGCTTACTCCCTTCTTCTCTTTGGGGCTCAAAACTATTGTTTTAGACTGTCTTGGAGCCGTATGCGAAAAGGAGAAAGAAATATAAATTTGACAGGCCGCAGCAGCAAAATTAGAAATTAAACTAATTTTGCTGCTGCTGCGCTGCTCCTGCTCTGCTATACATCGAAATATATAAAAGAATTGAGACGACACAAAAACATTGAAATGTCAAAATCTAACAAAAAAAAAAAATAAAGGAAGGGTAAATTTCTTTTAAATTAATTATTCTAAAACAAAAAAAAGATTTTACAGGCCGCAGCAGCAAGACTAGAAATTAAAATTTTTTGTTGCTGCTGCTCGGCTGCTGCTACTCTGCTGTTGCTGCTTTGATGCTTTGATTTGTGTTTTGTCGGTAACCACGTTTTTTAGAGATGACCAGATGTTTTTACCGTTCGGAATATTGTAGGGTGAAAAAGTACAGCCGACGGTTTTTTTTGGTTGGCGTTTTTTTTGAAAAAGGAAAAGTAAATTGGCTAAGACATGAAGAACATTACAATGGAAAAAATCTTCAAAGGAAAAATTGAAATACAGTTTCCCAATAGTTATAAGTACAAGTAGATAAACAGGTTTTGGAAAATTGGTTTAAAAGCGACATTTCTGTCGTCGCAGTTAGATACACAACGAAATCTGTCCTTTAATTTAGCACTATTTTAAAATAAACTACCCTTATGCTAAGCTTGAGCTCACGCAGATTAAGTCTGAAATTATTAAAATCCATTATCAAAAATGTATGGCTCTGAATATGTTTTACAAAATTTACAATACATATTCATTACCTACTGTATGCAGAACAATCAACGTTTTAGTATTAAATTTATTAAAGTAAAAAATATACCTAAATAGCTAATAATTTATATATTACGTGTTGTACATTATATGGGCCAACGGAACTGATTCCAGATTTTTTTTTATATTTTTTAAAAAATGTTTTAATCAAACATTATCTAGTCCCACTAAAACAACCGTTATTCTTACTTTTTTGAATTAAAAAATAGAATGCATTTTTTACTCAAAACTCTAAAGTACGTATTTTCGTATATCCAAAAATGATCATAAGCTCACATAAAATTTATCCAAGATGAGACTCATCATGGTAGAATTTGGCTAATTATTCTTTTCTTTCTCAATTTTTAGTTCGTATTTAAAAAATGTAGTCAGATTGAAATTAATTTCCTGAGTGTATTGATTGAATAACATTGTGTTAAGTGGTTACTTAAAACTACAAGAACAGGTAACCCTGCTCCAATACTGTTAAAATATTGTTAAAATATGTCTTTAAATACGGTTAAATTATGTATGTACATACAGACGTTGAAGGTTTTGAGGATGTGGCTATTCACGATCATTTAGTGAGATCTATTAGTTAAAGGAGAGCTTGACCAAACCGATCTGGTAGAATTGGCATTCGAAACTGTAAATGGAATCCTTTCTGAGAACAGTAGTAACACTGATAAAGATCATAAAATCGAAAATTAAAGCATAAAACAAAATTGAACGTGAGCCTGAATTTAGCCAAAAATTAAAAAAAAATTTTTACAGCAGATTCGTCCGCTCAAAGGAGTTTTAAATTACAAACAGAGCTACAGAATTGTCTATATTCAAATGAAGCACTTTGAAACGACCATGTAAAGAAGAGCATTTTCTAGGATAGTATCTACAGTGTTATAGGAGGGTTAACTGTACTAGTAAATCATTTTACTGCCAATTTTCATGATAAAAAAATAATCAGCAAATGCATTAATTCCTTACTGACCTGCACTGAACATTTTACAACTCTGCTTACAATGCTGTTCAAGTGATATTTTATTTTCGATGTTTATTTTCCGATTTTCTTAAATAAACATTTTAAATAGAAAATCAAAGAGCTGCCTTAAATTAAAAATTTAATAGCAAAATCTACATAAGAATAATAATTTAGCCACTCTTTATTTTTGTACTCAACAAAAATTTTTTAAATTCTTCTAAACTGAAATGCGTAATATTTCTTCTTCTTTATTAACCCTAACATTTTTTTAAAAAATTGCATTCATAAAATTTTCATTTTCTTATATAAATCTTTTGTGGTTTTGACCTATGTTTTATCAAACCACAAAATAACTTAAGTGCACCCCATTTTTGAACACTTTATTAAGTTCAACAATTCCAAAAATGAATTCAAAAGTTTATCATGAACTTTTAATAATCATTTTGTTGGTGATGATATTAAGACCATATTAATTCTTATAATGAATTATTGTATACTTTGGATCCTTTGCATATTTCATTACATTGTAAAAGGTACTATGAGTAATACAAGTATAAATATAAAGCTTTGGAAAATGGAAAATATTTGGTTAAGAGTTCAAAATATTTTCTAGGGGTATAAAAATATTATCACATAGAAAGGATAATTTAGTACAATAAATCCAGAACTTGGTACATCCTTTATAGTCGATTTTGGGGATTTCAATTATCTGAAAGTGTTTGGGTATTTTTGTGCTAAAACACAATTTTATACTGTTAATTATTGTAATTAAATATTGTATTGTGTTCAGAAATGCATTCAAGGGCATTCAAAAATATGGTATTACAGACTAATGTTGAAAAATATTATTTGACACACTTACAGACAGAAAAATATTGAAGTTCTATGAATGTTAGGAAAACAAGAAGCATTATTTGACTTTGTCAAGACAAGCTGTTTGAAACATTTAATGAAAAACGAAATGTAGAATCTATTCCGACGGATAATTGAAAGAAAAATTTAAGACAGAAAAACAGGTTGGTGTTGGCCGATAGCAGGTCATCATTACAGCCAACATCATTAAAAATTATGTGATTACTAGCACCGAGAAGTGGATCGATAGATGAATTAGTACTATTGTAAACTTTTTTTGTACTATTTTTTTGTCCGCTTATTTTTAAGATTTTATACTGGCACAATATTACAAAATATAAAAACAACTAGGGGCCCCTTCTGAGTAATTATAATTCAAGTTGAAGCCAAATTTAAAGTTTTTAAAAAAACAGTAATTCACGCATTGACATAAAATGATTCGTTTTCGATATATTCCTTATAGACAGTGACGTTTAATGGATAAAATTACTAAAAATAAAATATTTTTGTAATGAAAGAGGTATTATACATATTTTTAACCACAACTATATGATTACTACAAATGCCCAAATTATAGAAATTAATAATTTGAGACTGTTACTGATCAGTAATTTGAGACAGTCAATTAATAGAATAAATTTCCTCTAATTATGTATACAAATAATAATATGTTGAATGACACAAAATGGATATAGCTATTTTATTTAAAATTTTGAATATTATAAAACCAAATGGAAATTTTTTCAACCCGTATGCGCATTTCTGTTGTATATACAAATCATGTATATATTAAGAGTTCATTAAGGAGAACCGAAATAATATGACACCTTTTCATTTACTTTTCATTACTGCGCAGGTCCTAAAATGCTTGTCAATTATAATTATAGATACTATAACTCTACTATATGAAGATGAATTTGCCAGTCATATGAACAATTCAACTGATTTTTTTTTTTGTTTTTGTTGTTTTTATATTTTTTATTTCAGATGAAGTTGTTTTATTTTTTTGTTTTTATTTGACATATTATACAATGTATTCATTATGTTCACTGCAAGTGATTATAATAACTGATTTGTTTGTTTTGGTTTTATTTTAATAAGAAGAACCCACATATGCATAATGTATTTGCTGAATAGTGAAATTGTATGAGTCAAAATTTTTCAACTGCGTGCCCATTATTGCTTTATATAAAACTTATTTATATATTAGGAGTTCATTAAAGAGAAAGCGAAACAAAATGAAAAGTTGTCTACTGCGCAGGTCCTTAAATGCTTGTCAATTATAATTATAGATTCTATTATACGAAATAATTTTATTTAACATATATTGACCTTTTTTTTTTGTTTTCAAAACTATTCCTGTACTAAAGTAGCTATTTGTTATTAAATTCACTATCAAATATTTTATTTAACTTACAATTTATATTCGCGCAAAACATTATTTAATTACAATGTATATACAATGTATGACAGTACTCTAGTAGCCTCCTACGATCATCATAACAAATCTGAAGCTATACATCTATCGCTGTGTCAACCAAAAGAAACATCATGGCCAGTTCCCTCAACCCTGATTTGATCGCAATAGTTAATTGGGGTTTAAAAAATACGGTCGAGTTTAATACTTATAAAACTCAGAGTTGTACAGGTTTTTATTTCACTAGCATCACTTGGAAGTCATTTCTGAATATTGAGTTTCAAAACAAACATGATTTTGGCAATTGGAGTTGTACATGTATTTTTGTGAGTTGTTTTTTTAGTTTAATTGCTTCTGCCATAATAAGATTGACTACAAGGTAAATTCACAGAGTTGTACAATATCCCAATATCCTATTAGAGACAATTTAATATTAGGCAGAACGGTTCTACATTCGGTTTGGTAGCATTTAGTAATATGCCGCTCTGTTCTTTATTTTTTATGTTGAATATTTTGTCAAAAATTTCAATCCCACCACTGAATTTGAATAATTATCTAAGTATGGACCCAATATCTTTTATTTGATAAATACTAATTTTTTTTTATTTCACTAGCATCACTTGGAAGTCATTTCTGAATATTGAGTTTCAAAACAAACATGATTTTGGCAATTGGTGTAAGTATTTTCGTTTGAAAACCTTTTATGATTTCGACATTTAAATTTCTTATAGAAGTGGAGTTTTTTCTCGGTACAATAAGATAATAGGATTTGTTTCAATATACTTTTGTAAGCTGGAACTTTGCTTTCTAAGAAGAGTTGTGATTTCTTGCCAATTAGAATTAAAGCATGTATTTTTGTGAGTTGTTTTTTTAGTTTAATTGCTTCTGCCATAATAAGATTGACTACAAGGTAAATTCACAATTATTTAACTGAGTTCGTCTTTGATAATATTTTACTGTAAGATTTAACTGGTGGACAAATTTTTCACCAAAAATAAAATGTTTTATTAGGAGAAAATAATATCTGGAGCAATGACTGCTTTATCGTCTGCCAAAGCTACAACTATCTTGTTGACGGATCAGAAGTGTAAATAGCTTTATTTGACATAAATTACATTATAGCCTTTTATTGATAAATTAAAAATCAATACTAACATTTTGTTTTCTGAAGGGCGAGTTTTGTAAAAAATTGAGTTATATAATTTTATGACTGCCTTATAGTTTTCCTCGATATTATTACGTTTTCACTTTACTGTTATAAAAATCAAAAATTTAAGTTTTTATTTCTTCATGTCGACGGATCAAATCATGGACACTGCCTAAAGCTAGTGAGTATGCTCCTCCAGACTTTGACAAGAAAATTTTTCGTTGGATATTTGGTTCTGAAAATGACGATGGGTTCCGGAGGAGAATATATAATATATATAATGTGGAACTCTATGATAAAGTAGCTGTATAATAAAGTGGAAGAACGAAAATTATAATCATCGGATTACAAGTGGCTTAGACACCTAGAATCGATGACATGAAATAATGTCATATCTTCAACTGGAGAGAAGCCGCTCGTGACCGACAAAAATAGAGGACAATGCTGAATTAGGTCCACATGTTGGCCACCTAAGTAAGTAAATAAATAATTCTTTCGATGAGTGATAACCCCAATAGGTTCTAAATTTATTGTAACTACAGTATCTACTATTATTAGTAAATTGATATACATGCTTTTGGATTATCAGTATTCTCTTCTACGGGTAAAAAACAGAAAAAATAATATCAGTAGGTTCTATAACCTCAATAACTCATATCATAATAATTTTCCATTCGGTTTTGTGTAAATATTGAATTTGAAAAATTTATTTACAAAACAAAGAAGCCACATTATTTATCTAATATTTTTACTGTTTTAAATTTAAAAAGGGTTTCAAATTATGCATAGCTAAACTGAATTTGCATTTAACGATAAAAATATTAAAGAAAACTAATCAGAATAGTTGAAATTTGAACAGTCCCTTTTTTATTGAATTTTTTTTACAAAATTTATCACACTAAAAATTACGAATTCTCGGGATGTATTACAATAATAATTATACGCAATATATAACAAATGCGAGTGTGTAGAGATTTACTGCTTGGGTATAGATCATAGTATAATTTAGTTTAAGATAATCTGTAGATTATAAATCTAAATTGGATATTCAACAATTATTATTATTAAATGGGTATTTAAAATTTCAAATACTTTGACCTGTTAGTGAAATCAACTGTCAATGACTTGATGATGAACGAGAAATATTTATGTTGTAAGTAGCTCTCGGTTTAGACATATTGTATATTATTATATTTGCCTTAATTAACTTGCCTTGGACTTTATATGTTTGTTTCAATTTGCTTCAATTCAACAAAATACCCATTTCAATAACCATTCAACCAAAGTATATCCATAAAAAGAGTAAGAACTCATGTATGTATTCATTTGTTTGCACACAAATTCATATGCAAATTTGATAAACATTGTCAGAAATAGACGATAATAAGAATTTTACGTGTAAGAAAAAGAAAAAATATAGTAAACAAAAAAGAGTAACAAAAAAAGTTGGCTGAAATTAAATAAATAAAGTTTATAATTTTGAAAAATATTTTCGACAAAAATTTTCGTTGAAATATTTAACAATATTATTTTCTAAATTGTATCAACTATGCATAAGATTTTTAGGAGACCTAACTAAAACAGCGTTATCATATTCTTTAAATTCTGTGATTTATAAATAGATGTTGTCCTCAGTATTATTTTATAATCGTATACCAATATGATAAATATTTAGGTTTATTAATATAATTAATAAAAAATAATAATGTTTGTAATTATTACTGCAAATTATTACTGACAAAATATTAATAATATTTTATATTATTGTAATGTAATTATAATTTAATATTTTTAATATAAGTATATAAGAAAATAATAATATTTAAAACGTAAATATTGAAATAATAAAAGATCAGAATTAATCATCGTATAAGGGAACAAACTAAATTTGAACAAACATTTTTTGCCACCTTGCCCAATATAAATAATGTAAACAAATCCAAAGAAGAATAATGAGAAAGCAAAGCAATTTTTTTTACAGTATAAAGCAAAAGGCAAACATCTATTTTGTACCTTTTCTCTCTCATTAAAAATTTGGTATACGTTAAGTAAATGTAAATTTTACCTCTTTTAACTAATGATATTTTGCTCGGTTTGATATTTCTTAAAAATTAGGTTGCCGTAAAATGGGAGTGCGTATTCTTGTTAATATAGATTATAGATATTCTTTGCATTCAACTAAGGTGAAATTTACATATGTGTGTGTACTAATAATGGAATATGGATATTTGATAAAGTTAAAATTTGGTTTCTCTTTAAATTCACTATATTTATTGACATTTCTATGGTGTAAAGAAGCAAAAAAAAAAAACAAAAAAGGAATACAAAATAAATGTGTGCAATACAAATCATTGTCATTATATTTCAATCATTTTCTATTATTATACAATTTCAATTATTTTCAATCATCATTTTCATTATATTTTTTTTGTGTTTTTAATTTGGTTTCTTTTATTAATCTCTTTCTTTTATTATTTCACTTTCTCTGACTAAGTATATGTAAATGTACATACATGTGTCATATAGGGCTTGCATTTGTTACATATATAATCATATGGCTTAGTTTAATTGAAAATAAAATGCAAACATTATTTATGGAAGGAAACAAAATTTGAACCTATCTGTTATCCATCACTCAGTTAGAAATTACTCTTCTCGAATGTAAAAAAAGTTTAATTTCGATTTATGCATGTATATATTATACTTTTATATGCCAATTTATGCTTAGGCAGCGTTTACACGTCGGACAAAATCGAATTTTATCGTAGATAAAGTCGGATGAGTGTTCACATTTCAGACCTTTTCTCAGATTTTATCTACGATTTTACGTCAAATATTTTTTGTATTTAACAGGGTTTCTTTTTATAAAGTGCGTAATTTTTTATTGGTGAAAATTTTTTAATACGTAAATTAAAAAATTCAAAGGTATCTAATCAAAAATCTCCAAAATTTTTTTAAAAATATACATATTTTTATAGAATTTGTTACAGTAATATAAAATATAATTACACTTTGAAGTATGAGCAATAATAACCAAATAGAGTGAATTTTAGTGCCATTTGATTATTATATGTTTGGTTCTTTGAAAATATATTATTTTTCATTAAAAATTTGCTTTTTACGTAATTACAATCATAACTTGCTATGAAAACATTGTATCAAGTTGCGATTCTAAAGTTTATTTTTGTAGTTTTAGTACGCTTAAATTGAAGGCAAATATTTCTAAAAAAAAAATTTTTTTTTTCCTTATTTTATTATGTAAGTTAATAAACCATAAGAGTATATTATGCAGTAATTTCACTATTTGTACTCTGCATTATGAAAAATTAAAAAAACAATATATTCTTTTTGTACAACAGATGTCGCAATATACAGGACATAATCTAGTTTTGCGATTATAACTAAATAATATATTCTACTATCGTTTCTGGTGATAGCAGAATATGTAATGATAAGCAATTATTATATTGCTCAATACATCCAATTAATGATGATACTACACTAGCGCCAATAAAAATCAATCTGTTGTACTTGTAGTGAAGAAAATAAATTGATAAGTCTGTTTTTGATATCCGAGATTTAAGTAGAATGCGATGTTCTGTCAAATACAATATACATATACCGGGTGTTCCAAAACATGCGTATCAGGGGAAGGAGCCGTTATTTTAAAAATAAACAAAAATTTTTATTAACTAAATCGAGGCTGGTCTATCGATTTGTGATATTTTCAACTTTCGAGAAGGACCGGAAAAGGGTTTTTTTAGACCAAAAATCGCCGAAATCAAGATTTTCAAATGGGAAGGGGTACTTTTTTATGAAAATTCGGATTCTAATCGGCGATTTTTAGTCCTCAAAAAACCTTTTACCATTTTATGGTGCTTAATATAAATTAAATCAAAGTTAATAAAATAATGATTTTATAAAAATATGGATTATGTAGAGGTGCATTATTCAATAACGGGGTTGAAATTGAAATTGAAATTTTTTCAGTGATATAAAACACTTCTTTTAGTAGTATATAAATCTATTATAAGACTGATCGTTACAGCTTTTCTACGTCGGTTTGTCGATTGGGTTTAAAATATTTGTGTGGCAATTGGGCTATGTCGTGTATGTAAAGCAAAATCCACGCACGTTAACTTTACGGAGGAAAAAAAATACTTTATTGGTTTTTCGACCTGGTCCTTTGTCATTGGGATATAATATATGACAAAAAATAATTGAGAGTATAATCTGGTAACAAATTAAATAAAACGAAACTAGCTATTCTATTGAAGAAGGCTTAGTTCCTGAAAATAGCAGTATTTTTCCGCATTTAATGAGTAGATAAGAAATTGCAGTACCGTACTTAATTAAGCTCGAAAAGATGATTCAACCTAAGTTACTGTCAAGATTCTACAATTCTACAAAATATCTTGATATGACGCTTGACCCAAGAAATACAAAGAGTTGTATTGGCTAATTGGACGGACATCTACGCTTTCAATTATATAACAAAATATTGTTCTACTATCATATACAGCAAAGTATTACGAAACATTGTTAATGTCCCCTTGTTTGTTTGCTATGCTGATATTTATAGAGATTTCAAGGATCCCTTTTATAAAACACAAAATAATGGCTGTATGCTATAAAAGTTGTCTTTTTCTACATGTCCAATGTTGAATTTTCACGTTTAGCTGACAATCAAAACTTTGTTAGACGACTTAAGCTTTAACTTATGACGTGGTGGTAAATTTTACACTCTCTTTTTTTTCTCTTATTACTTCTGTCCATTGCTCTCTCACAAGGTGATATTCTCAGTACCTTCTAGTTATATTATACTCTTATCCACAGGATTATTTTTCATGTTGTAAGTAAAGCACGTGAAGAGGAAATTGGTAAGAGGTGTAAAAACTACCACTCGTCATTAATTGGGGGATTTTTTCTTAGAAATTTTTTTACTACCACGTCTAAGTTAACGTGAGCAATTAATAGAAAAATTTTTACTACACATCTATATTAAAATTTTAAGAAAAAAAATCTTTTAAAATCATCCATTTTGAAGTTTTATACAACTTTTTAATCCTTTTTTCTATAATCTTCCGATTATAGAGAATATTGTACGATCAAACAAGATGAACGAATCTAGAATAAGACTGATTTGAAAAAATTATGATGAAATTTATGATAAAGAAAATAATTGTGATATAAGCGAAGTTTATGACGAAGTTTTTGATCCAAATTTTTGCCTTGAAAATCATAGCGATAATAATTTCGAAATATCCGAAATGGACAACGAGGAGTAAATGATGAAACCGCAATTGAAGAAAACGAAAATATTGAACACATTGGCGAACGCGAAGCTGAAACGAATTGTTTTTATGGAAAAAACCGTTTTAAGTGGGCAGCAAATGAACCACAGATATTTAGTCTCCCATTTAGAACTTCAGTTTAGAACTCCACTGCATAATATTGTAATATTACAAACTTCAGTAACCGCAGCTAGTAACGATAAAACAGAAAATAAAATGTATAAATATTGGTCCCAAATTTTTGATGATTCTATTGAAGATAAAATCATCGAACATACCAATACAAAATTAAAACTGAAATTTGAATCAACGGTAAAAGTAGAAACGAAACCTTTAGATAAAATCGAATTTAGAGCATTTCTAGGAATATATTATAATTTATACATCAGTTTTCAAGTCAAACCGAGAGTTTAGAAAATTAATATTTGTAACAGCGGAACAGGAAGAGACATTTTCAGAGCTATTATGTCTGAGCTTTGATTTCTTACTATAATTTCTTGTTTACGATTTGATAACACTTTTGATAGACCGCAGAGATTACTAATTGATCCATTAGCGACTGTTTTAGAAATATTTAAAAAAATAATTGAAAACTGATATTCTTCGAAGAATATTGGATTCTCTCCCACCACCTGTAATGCAGCTGCCCTCTACTTCCACATCAAACAAATTGTGTTATATTTGCCCAAACAGATTAAAACGATAAAAACCCCACACAGATGATTTGTCAAAAACCAATGTGTATGGGTTGCAGCAAGCATATGTGTATAAACTGTACAAATACTGATTTTGACGAATGAAATTATTACATGAAAAGACTGGTTGTTATTTTCTAAGATATAAAACTTTTTGAAATATTCTATTTATTTTTTTTAAATATGAATATTAAGCTGTGAAAAAATACAATTTTATTTGTTGCTTAACTTTTTTTATATTGTTATGTAAATATAAGAACTATTACTATTTTTTGAATTCAGAAAAGACTTGTGAAATAATGTGCCAATTTTTTAAAAAACCCTCACTACTAAATTCTTTTTTTTTTTTTTTAATATAACATTTAGAACTAACTTAGCCAGGTTTACGTGAAAAAAAATTTATAAAATATTAAAACAAAAATGGTGTAAAATTTACTACCACGTCCAGTACTGTGTTACAAAATTTCACATCCTAAGTTAAAGGTTAATTGAACGAAACCGTTTGAGCTATGTTAGGTTAAAATCTTTTATCTCTAATGAATTCCTAACGGGATCTTGTTTTGATCAAACATATCTGATGAAAAAAACCAATATTGTATTAATGGTTAGTTTTCATTTTAACAGAAGGATGGGAGTAAAAGCGTTAGTGCGTTAAAACGTTTTCCCCGTTAGTGCGTCTTCCCCGGCAAATAGAATAAAAGCTGAAAGCTCTGTTGACGATTTTCTTCCATCTGAAAAAACAAACAATATTAAGAAGTAAGCATAGTACAAAAAGAGTAAAATTCAGAGGATTCGAGTGCAATAAAAAAATATATTCCGTTTATCTCACGCATTTGTTGATTTGCATCTTTCAAAGGCCCACATGGTCTGTTGGCCATCGAAGTAAGAGTAGCTCGCACAGGGTAAATTCAGTTTTTAGAAGTAGAAATCATTAAACTATACTCAACATATATAAAATTAAGTTTTCAGTGAGAGAACTAAGATGGCTAGAAGCCCTATTAAGTAACTTTATAGCATGTGCAAATCCTATTTCTCATAAGAATCTAATATCAGAAGATATTACAAGCAGACTGTAATGTAATCTTAGAATCTTTTCTTTATAGGTGTGTTAAGGAAAATTGTTAAAAAAAAAAATAATTCTATTCACTTTTTTCATTTGAATTATAACAATTTTTAATTTAATATTTTGACAGTACTTTTTTAACTAAAAAATTATCCCAATACATTCCTTGAGTCTTTACAATTTTCTAAGACAATAGAAAAATTCATAAATCTCTCAATTTTTTTTTTTATTCTTACAATTACAATCACAGTAGTCTCATAAGAGTTATACTGTTTTAATAAGATAACTTGCAAGCTTATCCGAACTAAAAAAAAAAAAACTAAATAAATTTCATTTTCGTTCAAGGCGGTAATAATATTATTATGTATAACGTATGAATAGGTAATACATGGTATATTTGAAAATTCGCTTACACGAGATTTATTATTAATGTTTGATTATATGAAGGAACAATTCTATGTTAAAAAATTATATTTTTTTGAAAATAACAACGCCATTGTATTTTATGAGAATAAGAGACAACAAGAAAATATCATTATTCATAAAATAAAAATATTTATAAATATGTAGCTACAGTGTATAAAAACAAATAAAAAAAAAAAAAAAAATTTAATGTCCTAACTCTAACGATGACAACCTACACACATAAACACGTCTCATTATTATAAAAGTCCATTAAAAATTTATGAAATTGTCACGTACAATGGCGCTTTATAATAAAAACAAAAATCTCATTTCCTACGTTTCTCATCACTGCAACTATATTTTTTTTGTATATGTATATCTGTGTATGTAAACTTAATATGTTGAGATTATAATAAAAAGAATCCCAACATCCCAATACAACTGAGATTCTATCTCTTTCTTCCTTTCTTTTTTTTTTTTTAATAATATTATTCTTTATAACTATCTCACTGTGAAAATAATTCACTTCTTACGGACATTTATTTTTACGTGTTTTAATTTATAAAAGAAAAACGAAATGAAAATTATCTTTGTTCCGTTTTTTTAAATTCGCGATTTTGGTTTGTTGTACTTTTGTAATGTTTATTTAGAAAAAATTTCATAAACATAAAATATTTTTTTTTATACACAAACAAAAAAAAAAAGAGCCACAACCAGGGAAAAGATAATTAAATTAGATTTGTGTTTGAAATGTTAAACGAACATTAATCGAGGTAATGTGATACTGAATTAAAGATGTACAAAAAAATCAAATTAAAAACAAAATGTATACATAATATTTGTAATAAATTGAAATTATAATATTTTTTAATATTATGAAAAATTCTTTAATAAAAGGAATTTTAATAGGAATTTATCGTTTACAGATTGGTAATCCAGTGTTGTGACCTTATGACTATTCAGTTTTATACATCAGTCAGTAATATGTCTGGAAAGAAGCTTCCTACCTAATACTTTTTGTATTCTTCATCTTATACCGCTACAGCTCTGGGTGAGCTTTGGCCTTCATCACTATGGTCCTCCAAAAAGGTTGATCTTGTGCCGCTTGTCTCCAATCTAAACTAAAAATTCTTCAACTAAAAATATTATGTAAGGTTGACCAGTGGCTTTAATAATTTTTTGAATTTTTGTTCTGATCGGTAACAAAATGACAATCGGTAGCATAATTTCCAATACAAAACTTCAAAAGATGATATTTTAAATAAAATTTCTATGCAAAACTTTCAGAAGACAAATCCGTTGAATGGTCAGCGCAACTTCCAGTGTTAAGTCGACAAACTTTAATAAAAAATGTAATCAAAGATCGGCTCGGAATTACTTCTTATGCTGCTGCAATAATTCACACTACCAAATATGTATTTTTTATGTTTTAATTCCGCTATGAAAAGATTTTGGTGGATAATACAAACTTGTGGCGAATACGAGTGCATGGGGGCAAGTGGAATGATATTGATGATCAGTCTACACAATTCTGGATAATCTGTCATTGTTGCTTTAGATATTTTCAAAGCTCTAAATCGAGTATGGCACGCGGCTCTAATTGTTAAATGCCAAGCTATTGGTCTAGGTTCTGTATTTTCCAAATAGATTGAAGGCTTCCTTTCGAATCGTTCGATTCGCGCCTTAGTCGACGGTTTCACGTCACGTCAAAATTCACATAACTGCCGGTGTTCCGCAAGGATCAGTTCTTTCCCCCAAATTCCTGACTGGGGCAAAAAAAAACAGAGTTGAGTTCAACTCAACAAAAACTCAAAGCTCTCTAATCTCACGCAAACTTCTAAGATTTGAACCCAATCTTTCTTTCCAAGGTGCTACTTTGCAAAACTCAGATAGTCTAAACATCTTACGTATGCACGTAAGTCAAAAAATTACTTGGAATGACCATTTTTTTGATATTGTGAAAGGAGCTGCCAAGTGTTTAGGCTCTTTAAGTTGTTGTAAAACTCTCTTCTCACCTTTGGAACTCCTTAATATCTATAAAGCATTTATACGACCCAAGATGGAATACAATTCTCACATTTGGGCTGGCGCTCCCATTTCAGCCTTAGCCTAACTTGACCGCGTTCAAAATCGCCCCATTCGTCTCATAGGCGACCCAAATGTAACTTCATCCTTAACTTCTCTTGGACATCGTCGTACAGTAGGATCACTTTCTCTGTTTTTTAGATAACTCGTAGGTGTGGATACTTGCTCAGTAGAAATCAAATCACTACTTCCTCCTTTAAAACAGTTTCAACGCGAAATAAGAGGAGCGGAAAATGCCCATCCCTACAGAGTGGAAATCCCAAGATGGCAAAAAAATGTCCGAACGTCGCGAATTTGGAATAACATCCCTCCCGACGTGTTTCCACAATCAAATAATAACAGAACAGCTTGTTATAATCACCAGAGGTTCAAGTCAAACATTAACCGTTTTTTGCTTGCACTACCTGTTAACCTGTACCACACTTTCCTTCTTCATCTTCCTTCCCTATCCCAGCCAAGCGGTACGTAAGTATCAAAGCTTCTATCCTAGCGCGCGGCTGTTTATAAAAAAAAAAACTATAGAAAGATTTATTGGATTAATCATTTTAGCAGCTATTATCAAACTGCTTTCCAAAATTTTTCCAAAACCTTGCAGCAGTTTTATGTTCAACTATGAGCTTTCTTTTATAGGTTTATATAAATCAAGATATGAATCTATTAGGAATATTTATGGAATGATAAATTTGGCCAACCAATATTTCGTGCAGTAATGTCTGCTAAATTTTTCTTCAAGGTTAATCGGGTTAAATTAGCTTTGACGACAAACATGATCGAGCACAACGCCGAGCTAAGGACAAACTGGCTTCAATTAGAGATCTATGGGATAAATGGTTCAATAATGTTCCATATTTATATACTCCTTATAAAAATGTTACGGTTGATAAACAACTTGCTACATTCCGGAGTCGATGCCCATTTATTCAATATAATATGACATCCAAACCGGCAAAATACCGAATAAAGTATTGGGCATTATGTGATAGTTAAACAAATTTTGCATGGTATATGCATATACGTCGGTAAGGTAATTGGTGGAATCCGAAAGAAATCAAAAATTGAAATTAGAAATTTAAACTGTGGAAATATTACATGCGATAACTTTTTTAAAGCAATCGAGCTGATAAAAAGTAAAAACACTATAGTCAGAACAGTTCGAAGTAATTAAACTTTTTTGTCGCTTATTTCAAAAACGAAATATTAAAACGTTGAATATCTTATAAAGTGTTACGAGAAAAATAATTAACGGCAACTTCTGGAGCAGCATCTGATAAAATGGTAAAAAAACGAAAAATTTCATCGGGTGTTCGTTGTCAAATTTGCATAAAAAAGTGAAGATAGAAAATCAAATGGGGAGTGCAACGTGTGCAGAACATAAATATAATTTTTTTTATGTGCTGCAAGTCACAATAATCGTAAATAGAAGAGTCGAAATAACCAAACTGTGGTTGTGCATAAATAAAGTGCATAAATAAATGTTTTTTTCTTATAAAATATATTCTGTAATTTACAGGAATGATATTCTCGTATTGGGTAAAATATCACCCTAACCAAATTTGCCTACTGGGTAAAAATTAACCCGAAGAGGCTTTTTGTAACGTTTTTTGAGGATAATATGAGGGCTAATCAACAACAAAATAGTACCATATTATGCCAATACAGCAAATTATTTGGGAATAGCATTCGATGCTTAGCTAAGATGGAAGGAACTTATAAGAAAGAAAGAAAGAGAAAGTTCTACGATAATTGGTTTCTTTACGGAAATTATTATATCGATAATTTTATTTTGAGAAAAATTATTACATTTAAAAAGTCTTCCCACGCGAATACTATTACTCTGACTATTTCATCCACACAGTAATAAGATTCCTACACGGTAATTATTATATTGAGAGCAATCCTCTACGGAATTTATTACTATAATAACTTGGCAAACACCCGATCGAAACATTTACGATCAAGAAGTCATTGGTCGATCTAACGTAGATTGGCTATAACGGAAAAAGATGGGTTGGCTTTAGTGGGTTTAATTCCCACAATATCAAGAAACACACGTGCCTGGAGCTCAAGATGTCTTTCTGAAAAATTCATCCTATCTTACGAAAAAAAAGTAATTTCAAATATGTTTTACGATATTAAATAAGAAGAACGTAAGCCTAACATTATTATTTAAACACTATAAACTTACTTTAAAACATTATTAACATAAGCCGATATAACCATGTTTATACATTGATTAAACATATTTGTAAAGAATTGACAGTTCGATTAGAAGACAGCTTAACTGCGACTGGTTAGTAGTAAGTTTATGTAGAGTATACCGTGTACGGATGTCTTTAATCGCAAATTTACAAAATGAAAAATTTTAAAATTTATCAACGAATAGCTTAGAACAGAACAAAGCCGAAATACTTAAAACTTGAATTAAAAACTTTTGAATTTATAATGGTTTTGCTATACAGAAAAACAGTATATAAGCTGTTATTGTTTGTTATATAGATCTTTATAGCTCGAAATATTTTATTGACAGTTATTGGAAAAATTGAGATGTGATATAAATCTAAGTTTAAAACTGAATTTAAAAAAAAAATGTAAAAACAGTGGCCAAATTAACAAAAGATGAGAATCATTGAGACGATTCATAAGAAAATAATTTATTTCACTAAAACATCTTCCGGGCCAGCCAGTTAGAATTTTAAGAAATGGTAAAAGGAGTTTTTGTTTTTTATTTTTGTTGAAGTATGAAATTACAAATTTTGAGGTCGGGAACATCTTTGGTTTGTGAAATATTCCTAATGGGTTCTAAGAGTTGTTCTTTAGCCATTTTCTGGAACCTTGTGTTGATAAAATTGTTGTGTTGAAAAATCTCTGTAGTGTATACTGGGTTATTATACAATGCTAATATGTGAAAGTGGGGGTGGTTGTCTCTCTTGTTATTGATGATAAGTATAGATTTGTTTGTACATAAGACGATTAGCCTTTTTATTATACAATAATTACTACAATATTCAATTCAGTTTAATTTGGCTTACACTCATAGAGCTATAGTGAAAAAGACAAGATGAGGTATAAAACAGGACCTAGAACGCTGCCCTGTTGTATGCCTAACTTAATTTAATTAGGCTGAGTACAGTTATAAATAATAGTTTTGTGGAAGGAATTGCTTAAGTTTGTGCAGCAGTCTTTCATGCTTAGCAAATTCTAATATCCAAAAAATCACTGAAAAATATTTACTTTGTTCTAGGCTTCTATCTAGCCTGATACATCTGTTATTCTGTATATTTACTCAATAGTTGCTTGTTCATTTCTGAAGTCGAATTGATACTCTGGAACTATTTTCTGTTCTTCAAAATTGGCTTTAATTTTTCCAAGAATAGTATTTCAAATAGTTTACATCGACACGATAATAGGCTAATACATCTGTAAGATGTAATTTCTTCGCTCAGCTTACCTGATATTACCTACTTCACGTCTTTTTACAATAATATATAATTAGAAATTTTTCTTTCCACATTTTTGCTATGTACTACATATGTGTATACATACCCAACTTCCAAAATATGTCCCCACTTCTGCATAATATAAAATTTATATTTCATGTATGATTTGGGGCAAAAAATTATGAAAACAATTGCAAAAAAAATTTAGCCGTTGGATTCATATTGGGAAATGAGAAGTTTCAAACAGCAACACTAGAATCTGCCTCACTTAAAGAGGCTCTTAGTAAAATTAAATAAAAATTAAAACTGTAGGTATGCTTGGCTAATTTTATTAAATATCTTACTCGATTTCGCTTATTACACCGTTATTAAAGAATCAGTCTTCTGATGATGATTTAATAACAGAAATCGATTTTGGTTATTACACCACTGAATTTCGGTTATTACACGGTTCCGATTAATCGATTTAGCGGTTTATCGATTATCGATATTGAAATCACTAATTACACCGTGAATACACACAGAGAAATTTCAATGTAAATTTTTAAGAAACAAAGTAGTTTCTACAATTATTCAACTTGATTTTGCTTTGTTAACGTTTTTTTGTAAATTTATTACCGTACAATGTAAATTTATGCCAATCGATTAACAATGTACTTTTAACAAATTTTTATTTTTAAATCTACATTGATGCAGTTTTCATTCTACCAAAAAAATTGTTAAATATAACTAGGTTTCAATTGAATTTTACAAATTTTAATTTTTACAATTAACCGTGCTGAAATAACATTCTACATATTTAAATTATTATATTAACATCGGCCCACCATATTCATACTGTGAAAATTTGTTAATTTTATTTTAAGCCCGTGTCACAAAAGGTGTATATCCAGAATAAAAATTTTCAAATTCTTTTTCTGATTTACATTTTTTAGGAAAGCAATAAATTTAGATTATGAATCCAAATTAATTCTTTCACATAAAATGTATATAAAAGGAAAATTGTATAGTATAATTTAATTAAAAAATTCAAATTTTACTGAAAGAGAGTATTGTTCACGAAATCAATATAAATTATTCTTGAATGAAATTGCAATGGTTTTAATATAATTAAATAAAAAGAATAAATTATATGTTTGTTTAAAATATTATTTTTATTATATTTAATTAATATGTTTTAATATTAAATAACAAAATCTTAATTTTAAAACTAATTAAAGAAATAATTTCATTAAGTAAATTTGGGATGTCGTTTTTATAAAAAATAAATTATAAATGTTTTCTATATCTATATTTATAGTGTCATCCGTATAATTTAATACATGAGGATTTTGGCTACTTTCTGCCATTTTATTCTGCACTAAGTCTACCTTTAAGATTAAAAACAAAAAATTTAAAATCGGTTATGCAAATTTTAACTGTTTATGAATTTGTTTTTTTTATTATTGTTTTGTTTTTTTAAATTAAACTTTAATTTTATTTTATTTAAAATAAAACTTTATTTTTAAATTTTTTTTCGTTATTTTAAAATCAATTTTTATTTTGTCATTCAATTCACAAATTAACTATTGACGCGAACACAACGAAGTTTGTATTGATAAATGATACTGTAGGATACAACGAAATACAAATTTTATTGAGAACGATATAAAAGTTCATACGAACAATGTACTTTTTACAATGTATCAATGCATATACTACGAAATGTACAATACGTTGTTTAATTATATCGTATTAATGTAGAATGAACACTTTTCGATAATACTATAAAATTAACATTTAAAACATATTTAAACACATCTCAAAAGAGTTCATTGTATTTATCACATTCTAATACATGTTAAACTAAACAATTTTCAATATATTTTCAAAAGTTTTTGTATTTGATTTTACATTTCTGTAACTATTCCGCAAATACGATTTCAAAATATAGAAATGTACATCAATGACTAATCAATTAAATGTAAATTACAGTAGACCCAACAAAATATTTAAAACAATATTAAAATAAATAGAATAATAGTAAAATTAACGTGGGCATGGGTTATTTTTAAATTTTTTTTTTTTTTTTTTTTTGCGTGGATTGGTGGGAATCTTCATAGACACAATGAGCCCCGTAGTTCCATTGTGTGCCAGATTTTTACTGACTAAACCACACCCCTCCCATTAATACTAGTCCAACGGACTAACCATTAATTTATTGATATTTTGATTTTCTTAAAGAAAAAGTTTACGAAATTCTATCGTATTAAATCTAGTGACTTAGTTCTTTTAAGCCTTCTGACATCATTTTGATTATCTAGCAGTTGAGTGGCCTCAACGTTAACATGTCCCTCCAGACGAGCTATATGCTTTGTTGCATATCTTTTTATTTCATTTTCTATGCAAGGAATTTTTAGATCTCTGTGCAAATCACTGTTGCGAACATACCAGGGGGCATTTACCATGTTGTGCAAGACTTTATTTTGGAATTTTTGTATACAAAGCACATGTGTTTGTTTGGCACATCCCCATATTTGTATGCCGTACAACCATATCGGTTTGAGTATCTGAACAAAATCTTGTTATGTATAGGTAATTTAGAATTACGACCTAAGAGCCAGTACATTTCTCTATACTTATTTTCAAGCTCAAATTTTTTCTTTTTAACGTGCTCTTTCCATCTAAGTTTGACATCTAATGTCATTCCTAGGTATTTAGCGTTTTTTTCTTGCTGTATATTTACGCCATTCAAATTTACCAATGGTTGATTTTCTAATTTTTTATTTGTAAAATTTATATGTACTGATTTTAACTCATTGAGTTTAATTTTCCATTTCTTTGTCCAGAGGTATAGCTTGTCGCTTGCTCTTTGCAATTTAATTGTAGCCTCGTCAATATTTGATCCTACTGCCATCAACGCAGTATCGTCAGCGAATGTAGCTACAGTTATATTTTCCATTTCTGGTAAATCATTGGTGTAGAGCAAATACAGTATGGAACCCAGAATACTACCTTGAGGCACACCCGTTTTAATATCTCTAATAGTAGAATACTCTTCGTCTTGTTTTATTCTGAATAGTCTGTTTTCTAGATATGATGAGAGTATATCTACGTATTGTTTAGGAGGTAACATATTGTTTAGTTTATTTATTAAGCCTCGATGCCATACTTTATCAAAAGCTTGGGCTACATCTAGAAATATGGTAGAGCATACTTTCTTTTCCTCTAAAACTTTTTCTATTATGTCTGTTATTCTATGAATTTGATCGATTGTCGAGTGCTTAGATCTAAAGCCAAATTGATAATTTGGAATCAGATTACTATTTTCTATGATCGGTCTCATTCGAATCAATAATAGTTTTTCAAATAATTTTGATACTATTGGTAGTAATGATATTGGTCTGTAAGATTTGACCTCATTTATGGGCTTACCTGGCTTTGGTATCATAATTATCTCTGCTATTTTCCACATATTCGGCACATACCTTATTCTTATAGCAGCGTTTATAATGCGTGTTAGCATTGTTATAGCTTTTTTCGGAAGTTCTTTCAGGACTTCCGATGTAATTAGATCAAAACCTGGAGCTTTTTTATCTCTGAGTTTTTTAATTTGTTCAACTATTTCACTCTCTGAAAATGGTGATATAACATTTTCTTGCCAATTATTATTTTCTTCAGTGAGATCATCCGAATCTGTCTCGTCTGGACAAAAAATTTCTTCAAGATGATCTGCGAATGTTTCAGCTTTATTTTTATTATCTCTCGCCCATTCACCGCTTTTCATTCTGATTGGCGGGATTTGAGAGATCGAGGTTTTTGTACTCTTTGTTGCTTTCCACAACGAGTAGTTATTTTCTCTTTTAGCTGATAAATTTTTTATATATTTTTCAAAATTTTCATTTTTAAGATCTTTAATTTTTCTTTTTAAATGGAGATGTCAAATTAACATTGAATGTTAATATTTTAACTACGAAAAATGTAAAATAAGAGTTTCAAATGAAAATTTACATTTTCAATATTTTACATTGTTCAATGTTAAAATTACATTTGCGTTTTTCTCTCAGTGTACACAATCAGTCTTCTGATAATGGTGTAATAACCGAAATCGATTCAGATATTTAATATTAGTGAAAAATACCTAGAGTTTCAATCTTAATTTAATTTTACCTCACTATAATTTGCATTTTATCAAATACCTAGCTTGTATTTACACCATTTTTTACCAAAGCAAATTTGTCGACAAATTATTATCAAATTAAAAATTCTACTCAATATTTTCCTTTTTTCCTAATTTGCATTTAATTTTACATCTCAAGTCAATTTTCTTTATTATTATTCTATTTTAAGTGCTACCAAAAATATTATCTAGAAATTAAAACAAATTGGAATTAATTTTTTTTTTCTTTCTAAAATATTTTTCAGATTATAAAAATACGATTTATGTAGGAGTACATCCTAGTACCCATCTTATTAATATTTTTAATTCGACCTATATAAAATATAATATTTCAATTTATCTTGAAAAGAATAATAAATTTAAAAATAAATTTTCAACTGCCGCCTCTCTTCTTCTTCTTCTTCTAATAATAATAATAATAATAATAATCAGAATTTAGACATAAATTGGTTCAAATTTGAATTATCTAAAAAATTTGTTGTTATTTTTCCACTACTAGCTATAATAAAGTGATAATTATTTTTTATATTAAATATTTTTCTTCAAATATATTATATAAAAACAAAAAGCAACACCATTAGCACGATTAATATTTTAATTTTTTAATCTTTGTCATTGTGTCTTTAAGGAAGCCACCACAGGGACTCCAAAGCACTTTAATTTTACAAATAACCAACCATTCTCTGAAGCAAAAATATTCTTTAAATTAAAATAACGATTTTTTTTCATATTTTTTTAACTATAATAAATCAAAAAACAAAAAAAAAAAAAAACAAAGAAACAAAAATATATTCAGGTGCTGCCACATTTAACACATTTAGGTTAAAATTCGATTTGCTTTTCAGTTTTTATTTTTTTAATAAAAATTGTGAAAGAAGACCTGTCAAAATTTATAACCTGCTCCTTTAATTTCGTTTTATTTTATTTTATTTTTGTTTTTGTTTTCTTTTAAATTTGTTAACCTGAATCTAAATAGGTAGTCATCCTTATCTTTTTTAGAATTCTATTTTTTGGGCAATTTCTTTTGACATTATGTAACCGCCTTTATTTAAAATTCAAATCGAAAATTAAGTTCAGACCTGTGAATTCAATTTTTCATTTTCTTCATTCTATTTTCGTTCTATTTTATAAAAATAATAAGAAAATAAAAAACAACAAACAAAATAAAATGGTTTTTATCATCCCACAAAAGATCATTCAGAACTATACAAAAAAAAAAAAGAACAAAAAAAAAATTAAGAATATTTTTAAATCCCAATCTAAAAGATTACGGAGGATAAAAAAATGTTAACCAAATTCATAGTTACCCGTAAGGATATTATTGATATTGGAACATACAATAGAATAAAATATTCTTCACTATAAATTGTAAATCCTGAATTTTGATTGCAGATTAGAGGAATTTTAAGGTTACTGCAAGTTTTGAAATTCTATTTATAATGGTAAAAATGAATGTTGTGCATTTTGAAAATATGATGTTATATAATTTTAAAGTTTGTGGACGACATGGTAAGGCATATGTGATAGTAATTTACATACTAGTAATTTACAGTAAAATCGTCCAGTAAATATAAACGGTATTTTGCTTTTGAAATGTAAAGCATGGCAGGGTAGAAACGGTGTACCACAGTCTCATTCTTTTTTTAACATCTGCAGGCTCCAAAAAAAAAATTTCATGAGAGTCTAAGTCTTCTGAAATAGAAATTAATAAAAAAATTATTTATTTATTAATATTTAATTAAATTAAATAAAACACTTGTTATTGTTTCACTGATTAAGAAATTATTAAAAATTTTTTTATATATTTTATTTTATTTTAACATTTTCATAAAAATAAAATTCTAGCCGACATGTTTCGTCCTTCTAAGACATTATCAAGACAGAAATACAATAAAATTTAAATTTAAAAGATGAAAATTAAAATGTAACTAAGAAAAATTTAGCATTAATATAGTATTTTATAATAGTAGGTAAACAATCATCAATTTATATTTTTCATTTTTATAGAACAATTATATATAAAAAATAGTAACTGGTAAATTACTAGTAAAATTATACATTTATTAAAAACACACATAATATGATTTTTATATTATATATATTATTCTGCATTTATCTGGATGTTTGTACGACGGAACGCTCCAACACATATACAAATTGCATATGTATACAAATGCATATATATACAAATTGCTTTGTTGCTTTTTTTTAACCCCTATCTACCATGCTGAACCTTTGCAGGGAAAATTGATTGCATGAACTATATTTTTTTAATTTAATGTTAGTCTTCGACGCAAATAATAAGGTAAAATAAAAAATAATAATAATAATATAAATAAAACAAACAATTTTTTTGATTTATAATATTAACGACTAATAGAAATTTAATCAATAGTTTAATATGGTATAATAACCAAAAGGCAAATAGCATTTAACTAAAAAAAAACATTATTCACTCAAAGGTTATTCTAATTACTTAAAATTATACACAATAATATGCATGTGTATCAGCATATTTGTATTGTATAATATTATACAGTATACTACTTTATTGCTTCTACCTTTTATTTTTGGCATTATTGTGTGCGTAATTCACTTCACTCAAAAAAAATTATTTTTGTTTTTTTTTGTTTTTTTTTATTATTTGCTGTATCTGTATTCTGTATGTTCTGCATGCTCCATTCCAAAAATATTATTTTATTTTCAGTGTTAAGTGTTCGCTGTTCACTTCACTGTTCAGGTTCACTGTTCAATCAATAGAACTTGATAGAAGTAGAGTAGGATAATAAACTCTACTTCTACGACGGATAATTAAACATTGCTTTTTTTAAATTGAAAATTATTGATGAAAATGTTTTTGTATTTTTTGTAAATTTTACCAATTTAGATACAAAATTTTGAATATTTTTTTAAAAATAACACAATACCATAATAACAGTTTATTCATATAGCAAAATAAGATCCCTATACAGTATACAAAAGACAAAATTTATATAAAAATAAGATCCCATTTTTAAATTTGCTCTCCCGGAGGCCTCAATAACGCTAATACGGTATAATTTATACTAAATGGAACCCAACTAACGAATTATAACCAAATGGAAGTGAGTACGAGTATACCATGCAAAAATACAAACATTTTATACAAACTTGTTGGTATGGTACTTCTTTTTCTGTTATATAAAAAAAAAGGATTAGTGTAAGGCCAATATAGTTTTTTTAAATAGAAAATTAGTAAAATCTTTGTGTATGAATAAAATAAAAGGAATCAAAATCAATCTTAATAAAAATAACAATGTTTTTTCAATTTAAACTTACTTTTACTTAATTACCGTATTCTATTATTACACAGAAAACTATTGTTGTTAAATTATTTGAAAAAAAAAACAATAATTATTTATGTTTCTGAAATATTGAAAATGTAGCAGTAGTTTGTAATATATGAATATATGAAATTTTCAAAAAGTACTAACACTAGCAATCAAAATAATTTCCATTAAAAAGAGAGAAAATATATTGAAAGAATATATTCATCTATTAATAATATACGTATGTGTATCAGCATATTTGAATTGTATAATATTATACATTATACTACTTATACCTGCTTATACCTTTTATTTTTGTCATTATTGTGTGCGTAACTAACTTCACTCAAAAAAATTATTTTTTTAAGGAAGGGTGTGGTTTAGTAGGTAAGAATCCTACATACAGTGTCAAGCTATGGAGCTCATTGTATCTTTCTGAAGATTCCCACCAGCCTACGAAAAATAAAAAAAAAAAAATTGGCAAAGTTTTGACTACAAAAAAATTATTTCTTTTATGTGTTTTAGAAAATTAAAAAGTGATATAAACATAAGTACTGTAATTTCGGAATAAAGAATCTAATGAAAGAAAAAAAGAAACTAGGATTTATTTTTCTTCCGTCATTTATGACGGGTTACAAAGCTAGTTAACAAATATTGACATGTTATAAGCGACAAAATTTATAAAATACAGAATTTGATTTAAGATGTAAAAAAAATTACTATTAAGTAGCGGGCTCTGTTATTAGTTAAGTCTAACTGGTTATTTAATAAGCTGGCTTTTTTTAATTTCAATTTATTAATATGAAAATTTTTATATTTATTCAAAACTCTGATACCTGTTAATGCCTTTACCAATTCTAATTTGTCTATATCGGTAAAGTGGTCTGAAAATTCTAAGTGTTGAGCTAAGCCTGATGACGGATAAGGTGAAGATACCGATTTTCATTGTTCGATAAATCTAGTTCGGAGGGTTCGTTTTGTTTTGCCAACATATACTCCATCACATCCTCCACATTGAATTTTATAATCTCCATTTTTTGTTAAAATATTTTCTGGCTTCGGTTGTCTTATTTTATTATTAACAAAAATATTTTTTAAAATGTAGTATATTAGCCGCTCTAAGTGGTTTCCTTAAATATTCGGAAATGTTTTTGATATACGGTATTTTTCTATAATTAATAATTTCCTTATCATCGTCAATTTTTGGTAATATAAAATTAAAAATGTATTTTCCATATTTAAATTTTAAAATTTTGTAAACCAAGTCTTTTTTATATCCTTTTTTCTTGCAATGTCAATTATAATACTAAGCTCCTTTCTAAATATATCGTCAGTTAATGGTATGCTAATTAATCGGAATATTATATCTATATCTATATATAGTATATCTTCTGAAATACTTGAAAATCTGGTTATAAAAACTATACAACCATAAATAAAAATATATAATGGTAAACCCCGTTATATGTTGTCTCAGATAATATAGTAATATTCCTAAAGTCATGAGAGATAATAAGTTATTCAGCAAAAACTGGTTACCGAATGTTGATTCAGCTTTGCTAAAAAAATTTAAAACCTTTGTAAGTGATAATATTAGCTAATATTAGCATGGGCACGAGCTACAAATAATACCTAGAACAATGTAATTTAATATATAGAAAAATTAATAGGTGAATGACAATAGACTGCATGATAATCAACAGGATATTCTATATTCAGTTGATTCCAGTTAATCAAACAGTAAAAAGTTATGATAATTATTTTGGATCAATGATAGGAAACCAAGGCAACCGCAGACAAAAGTTTGAGACAAAGGCAAAAGTAAAAACGACCAAACTAACAAAATATGAAAATATAATGACCATTAGTAATATTTCAAAATTATAAGTGAGTTAGATAGTATTCCCAATAGCCATCATTTATGCTGCAAAAACGTGGACAATACCTTCAACCTATGGACATATAAAAAAATAATGATAGTTCAGTGGACACAATATTGTATGAACAATTCAATATTAAACGATTTGAATGTGAAATGTAAATGTCTGAAACAAATTCGCCAGTGTTGTATCTGGTCTACTTTTCCATTTGCTTTGGAAGAAAATTAGGCTCTTCTGAGGGAGATGTTGTATCGACGTAGGACCTAATGGTCATATCCCAAGGATATCTGAAATTGTAAGCTTTCCAAAAACGACATTAGTAACATGCTTGTTATTTTAGGGTTTTTGTATCTGTTGATCTAGTAGATGTATAGTAATCCTCGAAAATTATAACTGAAGATAGAAGAAATTTTAAAATAGCAAGAGGCCGATTTTCCATACGTTGGACAGACCAAAATGCATCCACAACCAAAAGGTGAACACATAAGACAGAAGATTGGTTAACATGTAAGCGACATGTAAAAAGTGTAACGTTATTGGAATTAAAGAACTGGCTGTCATTACGCCCTGAGTAGATGAAACAAAAGAGGAAAGGGAATACTAGCTAATAACAATTTTTTTTATGCTTTTGACAGTAACTTAGGTAGAATCACCTTTTCGTTTTTAATTAAGTACGGTACTGCAAGTTAATATTACAATATCCACAATATTTCGAGCATTTATTTATCAAATTACTGGTTCATTAAATGTGTAAAACTATTGCCTAAGAAATAAGCCTACTTAAATGGAATAGTTCCATTTTATTTACGTTGTTACAAGATTATGCTCTAAATTATTTTTTGTCATTTATTTTATCCCAATGACAAAGTGTACTGGACCAGGTCGAAAAACCTATAAAACATTTTTTTGCTTCATCGAGAATCGTACCTGGAAAAATTTCGGTTGAAAGGCAGAGGCGATCTACATACTGCGCCACGCAGCCCGGACTCAATAATTCTAAATAAAGAACCCCTTCGGCGGATTAGAGAAACTTATAATTTTTAACTTTTTTATAAATTGCGATAACATGTAGAAGAATACAACTGCCAATAGAAATGCAGAACTAGAAACTTAAAATCCTTTGAAGAGATTGTCCTCTATCCTAGTTGAAAATTACTCTTGTTTGGTAACAGCGAATAGTTTGTGGAAAGAACAATCACTTAACATATATCAGTTTAAAATAAAATAATTGCACAAAACATATAAAAGAGCACATTATAATTCTTAACAGAACCATTTACTCGCTATTCCACAGCCATCTTAGTTATGGGATAAAACTGAGCTGAAGGTGATTCAAAATAGAGCTATAAAAAAATTTAATTTTTTATAACTGGAGAGAAACTACTGAGCTTATCCATAGCGAAAAAGAGATACTACTCAAGATTTAAATAAAGACCTAATAAAACTAAAACTAGTTATCCACGAAGCTTCATCTCAAATAATACGGCAAGATATTCATAATGTAAATACTAGAAGTCAAACATTAATTCACCTAGATCGTAAAAAAACCACACAATTCGGCACATCTACAACTTTATATATTGGCATTAAATTATATAATAATATAAACACTCAGTTTAAATCATTAAGAACAGTAAAATTTAAAAAAAACTTACAGAATCATATTCGAATAATTATCCACGAAACATTTTATTGTTATAAAAACAAAATTAGTGCCATTAGACTCCTATATGACTCCCGATAAGCACTAAAGGTGTTATAATGATGTTTTTTTTTGGGAATAATGTGATTAATATTGCTATAAGAATGCTCTTATAGAAATTGCGGGAATTTTTTACAATGACATTTTCAGCAAGTGCTACAGCAATGGCTAATTCTATGTCATAAAAATTATGTCTAAAGGTGTCATATTTTAAATTATTATAATAAAATAAAAAATATAATACTTATCAAACTCTCGCATAACATAAAACTATTATTTCAAGTGAATTTCATTTTTAAAAAAAATAAATACAAGATATATTATGTATACTAATCTTATAACAATATTACAGCAATTGCTCCGGTGCCTTATAGGATTCTCCATTTTAGTGCTATAACGCATTTTTAACGTTTCGCAACAATTGCGGAGCACTCAAATTAACAATAATAATGCTATAATAGGGGTTTATAATAGTCTTATAAGAGTGTGCAATAGTTTTAAAGCAATAAAATTGTTAAGTGGGTATAGTCAATCTAATTTGCTTTAATTTTAAATCAATTTAAAACTAGTTCTTTATTTTTAGTTCTTTCTTATTTTTTTTGTTCTTCTTTTTTATGATTCTTGATTGTAACTTAGCTTTTTCTTACTTTTGGTTCACTTGCTACTTAACTTTAATTTTTTTTTGTAAACAATAAATTAAAAACATTCTAATTTGTATATTTACAAATTCTATATGTACATATATTACATAGCCTTCTTATAAGATTTATCTCTTCAGGCATAAATCGTTGAAATAAATAAATAAATAAATTTACAACTCAAATACCGTGACTTCCGTATTGTAAAAAAAACGTTTTTTCTAAAATGCATCATATTCCATATTGTACACAAAAAAACCTTACAATTTAGTCTATTCCATATTGTTTAATATAAGTTTCAAATGCGAAAAAAAAACAGAGCTCGCATCGAAAAATTTTTCAATGCTTTTTATAAACTTTTGGTAACAGTTTTTCATTTGACTGGATACTGGGATATGATCCTCGCAAACATTTTTTTTTGTTTCTTAACTTGTCTTTAGTACAATGGCTCTTAAGCACGATGCAAACAAGGGGTCCGGCGTCCGAAGTGTCGGGACAGAAGACCTTGTTTTTTTTGTCATTAGTGCAATGGCCCTTAAATGTGATGAAGGCAATAAGTCCGGGGTCCAAGGAATTGGGGCCGAAACTTTGTATCACCTGTATATATTGTACTTGCCTGAAAAAAGGTTATTAATAATTATTATTATTTAAAAAAAATTTCGGATTGGTCCGACGGTCCGAAAGTCGGGACCAAAGATCTTGAAAAAAAAATTTAAAGGTCTTCGATCCCGGCACTTGGGACGCCGGACTTCTTGTTTTTATAGACGGGTTGCTGCCACCAAACCCTCGATACTCATTTAACAACAGGTAAACGCAGACAGCAAGGTTTGCCGACAACAGGTAAACGCAAAAGGCAAGGTTTTACGATAAATTCTGGACTTTTTCTGTTAAACTTTGGTAATAACAGAAAATGACAACAAAATAAGCGTCAAAAGTTTTAAATTGTGTTCCATAATGTAAAAATATTACAGCAATTTTTTTTACTATGTAGAAAGTAAGTTTTAAAAATCAAATTTAAAAACACTTTAAAGGCGGTTTAAGAAATGTTTTTTTTACAATATGGAAGTCACGGATACACAACACAATGTCTGTCATCTATTTCTCATTGTATTGTCCAACATTCACATCTTCTGTTGCTTACGTTTTTAAAGCTCTTAGCTTCTTATCTTGATTTATTTTGTTTTTATATATTCGACTTCATTGGTAATTTCGATAATGAGTCATATCAAGGACTTAAGTGCAAAATATATCATCGAAAATAATATTTACAAATTCTTTAAATTTAATTTAACGTAATCAAATTAATATCCTTTGATTACGTTGCAATACAGTTTTTTAATATTAAAGACAAAACAATAAAATGTAAAATATTCTCTTTCAGTTGGACAGAATAACCACAGAGTTAATTTATAAAATTGGGTTGATATCACTATTCTAAGAAAGCAACAGTAAAATAGAAAATATCTGGAAAACAATGAAAGAGACTAACTACTTTGGTTGGTCAGTGGCCTTTTTATATATGCATACATGATAGCTGGGATTCCTGTTTTTTTTTTCTTTGTATTTATTGTTTTGTTGTTGTTATTTTATTATTTTTTATACCTTTGACTTCGTTTTATATTTTATCCGTAATTGATATTCACTTTAAATGGGTCAAAGGTAGAATTAAGTATATATTATTATTATTATCTGGATATGGGTATTGTATTTACAGAAAAATCTGAAACCTATATACTATATAAAAAAAAAGAAAAAAAAAAGATAAACAACAGTTTAAAAAATAAGGATTTTGTTTTACTTTTTTGTATTTAATATAAATGACTTCATTTTAGATTGAAGAGGGTACTCAAAACCTTTTTTCGATCACAATATACTTACAGATTTATTCATTTTTGTTTTTCAACTTGAATATTGTTTTAACGTTTTGAACCATCTTAAGAAAAATAGTTAGATAATTAAAAAGTACGTATTTATATTAGCATTGCTCTGAAGTGATTTATTATAAAATTTAGTACTCATGAAGAAAAAATCAATTTATTCTGAGAATTTGAAAAACAAAAAATTATGGCGATGGTCTTATGAAATCGAATGTATTTTTTTTTTCGATTTATATTATAGGACATCGTATTTTTTTGTAATAATACAGTTACAGAGAGCTAAAAGATGGGGTATCAGATATATTAAAGATCTTGATTATTCTGACTATATTTGGTTACTGTCATATTGGAGTTTGAACGGCATATAAAAAATAGAATAGAGAGTTAGGGAAACTGTACTCAACGCAGTACAATTATATTAAGCTTAAGAGTTTCGATTTAACTTGGAAAAATTTAAAAACGTAGCGATTGTTCGCACATAGTAACAGGCAAGAAGAATCGCTAGGAGAAAAGGGGTTGCTATTAATTGCTTATTATTGCAATTAATTTCATTTGAAATATTTATTAATAAATTTAACTTTATTTATTATTTAAATTATATATTTAATAAATAATATGAGGTTATATTTTATCATATCAGGTTAAGAATACAATATAAAATAACTTTATATATAAATAAATGTAATACGATTAGAACAGCTACAGATACATATCCTGGTATAAGCATTAACAGAATAATTCAGAACATACCTTCTCTTTGAAAACAATTTTAATATAAGATAAATGAAAATATTTGCTAGATGGCGCAGTAGAAAGGGTCTAAAAAATATGATGTTGGTTCCCCGATACCAAAACACAATACTTTATTATTTTTATATCGATCTGGCCTTCTAACCTTTGTCATTGGATATAAAATACATAATAACAAAAATTGGTCCACATTCCAAAAGAAAAAATATAATCTGGGTTGAACCTATGTCATTCGAAGAAAGTAAAATTATTATGCAGATATAAAATAAATAATAACAAAATTTTCCAAACAGCCTAAAGGAAAAAATATGATTTGGGCTGAACCTATGCCATTCGAAGCACAACAAAGCTCATGTAACATATTAACACTTCATCTATTATGGAACTCATACACGAGTCCGTTTATTAAATTAAATTTTTTTAATCTTAAGATGAGCAGTTTACAAAAATTAAATAAAGTATAAAGAGCAAATCTGACCCCAGAGTATTTCATTTATGGAGTAAGAATAGAATTTTTGCGGTTGAGAAAACTGAACAAAATGTTTGCTTACATCTTTTGAATATTAATCCTAAGCATTCCTATAGTTAGGAATATTTTATGAATTTTCAATTACACACATAGTTTTAAATTACTGATATTTATGGATTTTGAATTGGTAAAGGATGATTTATTTTACATCTTATTGGGTTTCATAGGTGATTAAAGAGTATTTTGCTGAATAAATTACATTTTTTCAGTTGATTGAGTAAGTAAAGTGTGGTAAGGATTTAAAAATAAAATTAATCCATTTCGTTATGGGTAGTGTAGGTGTATAAAATGTATATATTATAAAAAATAATTATATTTAAATTGTGTTGTTATTATGAAATAAATATATTACCTACTATGTATTATATTTTTAGGAGTGCTAGAAAATTAGTACGAAACTAGTAAATTTTTTAATAGTTTTCTTAATGATTTTCAATGATTTCTGATTATTGATTCCTATTTCATAGATCATCTATCATTTAAACCATCAATTTCTGTTCATGTAATTATCTTTAGGCTCAATATTTCTCGGTTAAATTCTAATAATATAATATTTTTCACAGATAATTTTTTAAACTGATTTATATTAATCGCTTCAGATGATTTAGTACTATTTCTGTTATTAAGTGGCATTTATATTTGTTAACTTATTTCCTTTGACTGCCGATAATGCCAGTGTTATATACATTTTCCTCCTTTCAGATACCCCAGTGATCCTACAGTGATAAGTCTAATTTTCGTTTACAGGTACTGTGATCACTCAGGCGACGACTTTTACACGTACGGTTTAATCCAGGGCAATTCACAATTAAGTCCATTTAGCGTTTACACGTTAAATAAAATCCATGAATTTTTTTTAAGTAAAAGCCATGAGTTTTTTTAAAAGTACATTGTGCATTAGGTTCTTAAAAAATCAAAGAAATGTTTCGCATAAAATAAAAAATAAAACCTACATACATTTTTAATTTCACGAAAAAATATTGTCCTCAAAATGTTTTTTTTCCGCTTCTTCCGTACTAATATTAAATTTAAATGCAATATCTTAGCTAGGCTTTGGTTCTTAAAAATGTATATAATGTAAAAATGTAACGTTGTTCCACAAAACTTTTTTTTTTTTATAGAAGCTGATAAATTTTATTAACTTCTTTCCATGTAAAATATTACAAATTTCAACTAAACAAAATCAAAATCAAATTCAATAAAAAAAACTATCAGTACTTTCAAATAACCGATTTGAAATAAAAAAAAACACTTTGTTATCAAAATCAACCTGTATACAAACAACAAAAATAAATCGTTGTCAAACAGTTGAAAACAGGATTGAAATAAAAATTTATGAATTCGCCATATTTAATTCATGAAGTGTCAAATTTGATTGGATGGAAATTGGATGGAAATTGGATGGAAATTGGATGGCCATCCAATTTGATTCATGAAATTCTTGCGATTAAATTCATACGATTTAATTCATAAGAGCTCTTACACGTACGATTTTTTGACAATTGGATCAAATGGATTTTTTGAATCCATTGGATTAAATCGTACGTGTAAGGGCCACCTAATGATATTTACAATGTTTGAAATTGTACCTGTTAGAAGAAACATGTCGGTATCTGACAACCAAAATCGGGATGTTCACTGGTGACACATTGACAGTTAACGTGTTAAAAGAAGTTAATTGGTTCGAATTCATTTTAGGTTAATTTCAGACGGTTGATGTAGCTCAGCTCTATGAAGGTATACGCTATGAACGATGAAAGCAATTAAAAAGAAATAAAATTATGATCACAATAATTAGTTGTGTAATGGTTGTGAAAAAAATATTTTACTATTATATTTCAATATACATATCTATCTACCTGTGAGTATGTATATATATAAATGAAATTCTTTATGCCTGTGTTTATTTCTGTTTTTATGTCTGTCTTTATATTATTTGTAGACTCGATAACTACTGAATCGATTTGAATGAAGTTTTCAGAGTATATTAGTAAAATCTAGGGAAAGGTTTTTTATATTCCAGCGGGTTCGGGTAGCTGCCATACAACTCGCAGCATCTATCTCAAATATTTTAAGAATTAAAAGTGTTACAGAGCTGAAAATTTGTACTCAGGTACTGCTTCACAAATAAAAATACGTCTTTTACCGTTTCTCAAAATTTTTAGTGGTTCGGGTAGCTGCCATACAACTCCCAGCATCTAACACAAATATATTAGAAACCAAAAGTTTTACAGAGTTGAAAATTTGTACTCAAGTACTACCTCAAAAATAGAAAAATATGTCTTTTACCGTTTCTCAGAATTTTAAATGGTTCGGATAGCTGCCATACAACTTCCAGCACCTATCACAAAGATAATGAACATACATATCTTTTACCGTATTATTATTTAAACTTCTTTTAAAAACATATGTTGTTTTTTCAAGAAATTATTATATATTTCCTACATATCAGCTACATTTGGTGAGACGGAAGTCGATTATTTTTATTATTCAAATATTGTTTTGTAGAATCCGTTTGCAAAGTTCGAACAGGTAGACGTATTTAAGTTAACTTAAAGACAATCGGCATGTGAGTTATATATTTATACCTAAATTGTAATATTAATGTAACAAAATATAAATGAATGTAACACCTTAATTAAACATCTGCCACCCAAATATTATTTTTTTCAATTATTATTTAAATTCTTATAATTGTTTCAAAGTTATATATAATAAAAAATAGCTAATATCAATTAATACTTAAAATAAAATAAAGAAAACATTTTTTTTTAGAAATATTTGCCTTCAATTTAACTGCACTAAAACTACAAAAATAAACTTTAGAACCGGAGCTTGATATAAGGTTTTTAAAGCAAGTGATGATTATTACGGAAAAAACAATTCAACCGAAATTCTATGAAGTCTTGGTATGATTTCATTAAGAGATTTGGTAAAAATTTCGGCTAATTTGATTTTTCCGTATAGGGATTTTGAGCCAGCAACGCGGACGGGGTACTGCTAGTATATATATAAAAATGAAATTTTTTATATCTGTTTTTATGTTATTCATAGACTCGAAAACTATTGAATCGATTTGCATGAAATTGTCGGAGTATATTACTGAAATAGAGAGAAAGGTTATAGGCCTATCCGCGTTTTAATATTCCGACCGGTACCAGCAGCTGACATAAAACTCCCAGCACCTATCACAAGCATTTTAAGAATCAAAAGTGTTACAGAGCTGAAAATTTGTACTCAGGTACTGCTTCAAAAATAAAAAATACGTCTGTTACCGTTTTTTAAAATTTTGAATTTAATAAATTAGCAAATAAATTGAAAAAATAATTAAAATAATTAACTAACAAAATATTATAAATAATTATTAGTAGCTATGTATTTAAATATTAAATTTTTTTAAAAAAAAATTAATTAAAAAAATTTTACACATTGTATTTAAATATTAGTTTAAATTTTTTCTAAAAATAAAGTGAAAGAATAAGATTAAATTTATGTCTTTAAAAAATTATTTTAAATTAGGTATTTCTATTATAGGGAATTTGGGCCAGCAACGCGGACCGGGTACAGCTAGTTATATTTTAAATTTGTACAAAACTACTAAATTTTTCAATAGTAAAAAACTGAAGAAAAATTATTAGTTTATTTCATTTACAGAGCACCGTTTATACATCAAATTCGTTTATTATGTAGGTACTTTATCTTCAAAGGAAATAAAATATTTAATTTTCACGCATTTATATAGAAAATTATTTAAGACATGATGTCAAGGTTAATATTTTTATGTCAGAACTCAATTTTCGTTCATTAACAGTGAAAGTCCATCTGTTGAGAACAATTTATTTTTATTAAAATCTTATCATAAAATAGAATCAAATTTTTGCTCTGCTATACTCTTCAACATTCTGTCTAACCGAAGATTTTTAGTATTGATCAAGATTATAAAAATTTATTATTGAGAATTTTGGAAATAACATATTGAACTGCCATCAATAAAAGGTGGAATAAAAATATTGTTTTGTTGCGCAAACAAAAACAGTATTTTAATATATATCAAAAAATATATAAAACAAACATATGGTTAACAATGGAATTTTTAATAATGAAAAGGAAATTAAAAAATATTGAAAGATAAAATTAGTTATGCCATGTGTTACACAGTTTCCTTTTGGATATTGTATATGTGATAGCAAAAAATATTTGAAAATATATTTTTGTAACACTTACTTATTTGTTTATTTATTTTGAAGATATTAGAAACTAATTCATCAATGCTAGATCGAGTGAATAAATTTTTTTGTTCGAAGTCTTCTAGTGTTTGAGAAATCTTAAATTTTATTTAAAAAATTTCTAATTTGAAATTTGAAAAGCTAAATATAGCTAAATATAGGGTATACACTGTCTTTTCGACTAATGTAAACTGTTTTTCCACTGTTTGGCGTTTATAGATTAGTTTTTGATGATCATCATCATCATCAGCATCTTGTAAAGGTACTACTGCGCTTAGTTAGCCTTAATGTAGTTCACGATTTGCCTCCAATCAACATTGGTTTTTTTTATATAATTCCAAGTCTATGGGATTAACACCCTAACTACTTTTATACAAAGATTTACACACAATTACATACCGTCAGGTCAGCTGAGTTTTGAAAGGCTTTTTATGCCATCAACTTGGTTTCGAGTAAACGCGATTTGAAGTTTAAGATTACTTAAATTAAAATCGTACAGTACAATTTTTGGTAACTTTCACAATAAGTTAATACTTTTTTGTTACTTTTACTACAAAATTTCAAGTGTCTACGCCTTTTAGTTTAAGTTATAGGTATTTTTGTTTTTCGAAATCGATTCCCAAACGACCCACATTAACTTTTTTGAACAAGTTGGTTTTAGTCCATGCACGTGCGTCAAATTTACCTGGATATGGGTCTTTTTATCAATAAACTTTACAAATAAATGTATGGCCCACTTACATATTAAGAAATACTTATGGTATTAAAAAATTTCAAAATTAAAAATCAGTTTATTTCATTGAGATCACGTTCTTTTTTAACAATATTATAATCTAAAACAAAAACAATAATTCAATTACAAAAAAAATAAAGAACTTATTATTATTTATTATATACCTTAACTAGGTATACCTTAACATATAACTACTGGTTCTATTATGGCGAGAATAACCATACGTTTTTGACATCAATGGTTATTCCCAACATAATAAAAGTGTTCGTTTTCAATCACAATTATTTTATTTTTAATAATGCTTTTAGATAGTTTTTATCAGTTGTTGGCAAGTACGCCAGCAAATTTTTGATATCATTTATCAGTCAGGCATATGGATATGGGGCATTTCAGAATTAAGTCAAACTCCATACAAAAATGACCCATATCCAAAAAATTTGTGTATGAGTCATTTTATAATGTACTACAAATGTGGATATAAGTCAATCCGGAACTAAACATCTCCGAAACGGTAAAAGATAGCGAAAAACGGTTCGGGCCAAAAGAAAGAGTGGGTCGCAAAACCTAAGAATCTGTTCCTAAGCGAAAAAAAAGTGAAAACTCCTTATGGAGCCTTTCAGATCTCAGCCAACGAATAGTTTTTCTTTAATTTTTTATGATATCTCTACTAATGTGAAAAACTTATATCTATTGTACAGTAATTTCTCATTCATAATAGCTTTGTTTTATTTTTATAGTAATCACCTAATTATACTGCAGGTCCAAAAACCCAAAACATTTTTTTTCCTTCTTTGGGAATCCAATCTGAGACCTATTCGTTGAATTGCAGCCGCTTTACTTATTGTGCCAACCAACGTGTAAAGCGTTTTACATGGAACACGATACACGTTTAGATATCTGTATACAGATGCGTATAGTATTCCATTCAGTCATAGGCATCTGTGTCGTGTTCCATACGGTCTTGTCTTAAATATGAATATCTCCAGTCTTTCTTATCGTATTCCAAAAATGTGTTCGGCCTATTTTATTCTTTGGCTTTTTATATGTCATTCAATATCTTCTACTTTTATAAGGTTCAGAAATTTATTATTACTTTGTAACTCAAATCTGACATCTCCAATCAGCTTTGGTGTATATATTCTACGTTAAATTGTTCTTTCAAAGATTTTTAGCTTGGTTATATTATTAGTGAAATGCAAAATAAATTTCTATGAAGTCGAAAAATTTACAATTTTTATTTTATATTTTTAAAAAAGTCATATCAATGTCAGTCAAAGCATCAAATGTCAAATTTAATTTGAAAAATATTATTCAACTGTGTTTAATTTACTTTTGCGTAGAAATAGAGAGCAATTATGGCACAATTCTAAAGCCCACGTCAAGTAAATATCTGTTGTGAGAGTATTATTTTGTGAAGGACCGTGTCGACTTTAAACGCTTAAACTAGTCGCTTAAACCACGCTTAAACTAGTCTTTTAGACTAACCATTAATACAGTTTTGCCTCTATTACTTCAGATATTTTTGATTAATCAAAATCCCATTAAGAATTATTGAGAGATAAAAGATTTTTTCCTAACACAGTTCGAACGGTTTCGTCCGTTTAAGATGTCTAACAAAGTTTTGAAGTCAACTAAGCGTAAAACTTCAGTATTAATATGTTGAGAAGGACGAATTTTGTGGCGTATTGCCATTTTTTTGATTTCGTCTTTTATGATGGGGATCTTAAGATGTTTATATGAATGTCAGCACTGCGAACATACCAGGGAGCATTGAGAATGTTTCGCAACACTTTGTTTTGGAACGTTTGGATAGTTTGAATATGAAGTTGTTTAGCACAACCTCATATTTGAATACCGTATGCCCACACTGGCTTTAATATTTGATTGTAAATCAAAACTTTATTATATGTTGAAAGCGATGATGTCCGCCAAATTAGCCAATACAGCTGGTTGTATTTCAGTTCTAACTCTTGTTTTTTTTTTCTTAACATGTTCTTTCCACCTGAGCTTTGTATCAAGTGTCATACCAAGATATTTTGCTGAATTTTGATATGGTATGACAACATTGTTTATTGTGACCGCTATATGCGCGATTCTATTATTTTGTTTGTAAAATTAACATGTGTGGATTTTGATTCGTTTAATTTAATTCTCCACCTTTTGCACCATAAGCAGATTTTATTGTTATTTGCTTGTAGCAATTTATATGTTGTTTATATTATTACCAACCGCTAATACTGCAGTATTATCTGCAAAAGTTGCCATAGTTGCATCTTTTAGTTCTGGTATATCACTGGTGTAGAGTAACTATAGAATGGAACCCAGAATGCTCCCTTGTGGTACTCCTGCATGTATATTGCTTAGCGTAGAGTAATCTTCCCATTGCTTAATATGAAATACTCTATTTGCTAAGTAAGATGCTATTAACTCGACATAGGCTTTGGGTAGAATACGGTGCAACTTGAAAATAAGTCCCTCATGTCATACTTTATCAAATGCTTTTGAAACATCAAAGAACACTGAAGAGCAGATAAATTTTTCTTCTAGTGTCTTTTAGATGACATCAGTTATTCGATGGACTTGTTTAATAGTTGAGTGTTGTTTTCTAAACTCAAATTGGTGATTTGGTATGAATGTTTCTACTTTCTATCAAATAATTTGGAGATTACTGGAAGCAGTGAAATGGGTATGTAAGCTTAGGCCTCATTTAGGGATTTTCCTGGCTTATGATTCATTATAATATCTGCCACTTTGCAAGCACTCGGGACATATTTTAGATTGTTCATTATTCTTGTTAGAACTGACAAAGCTTTTAGCGGCAGTTGTTTTAAGATATCAGCTATAATTAAGTCAAATCCTGGAGCCTTGTTGGATTTTAGACATTTGATTTTGAACACTGAACATTCATAGGACACAATTTACATTTAATTGTAGTCAGATTAAGAAATTTTCAATTGCGATATGCGACGAATAATTAATATGTTCCAATACCAAAACTAATTGTCGAAGTACAATATTAAAATTATCGTTAGTTTTACAGTATATTTTTATAAATATGTTATTAATATGAATATCACCTCAATTCCGAAAGACTGACAATAATGAATATCAAATACTGGCAAGGTAAATCTTTGACAGAAAATAAGTTTAGTAAGGTTTAAATTTCATTTCTAACAATTTACATTGGTTTGTTTAAGTGTGTAAAATCTAACCTGAATGGTACTTTGGGTTGACATTTAATTTTGACATTTAAATTCAAATTAAACTTTATGACTCTATATTACTAAAAATTGAAAGTTTAATTATACATCTTTATTTTTATTTTAAAATTAAAACAAAAATATTCTGTGGTTAAATTTAATGATCGCAAATCAAAATTTTAAAACAAAGAATCCTTTATAAATGAAAATAACTACCACTTAACCAGAAAATCCATAAAGTCCACCAAATCTAGTCTTATCCTTTTTAATTATTTTATGTCTGAATGCTATCTCTTATAAGTATTATTATTCAGAGGAATTCCGTTCTCAATATATACCTACATAGTTGTATATATAGATACTCTTTATTGTTAATCTCTGAGGTCAAAGTACAATTATTTGCTTGAAAATTTCATCCTCATTTTTTGTTATAGAAAGAAAATCATTTTACTTTTCATTCTTATGTTTTTCATCATGTTCTGTTTTTTTTTTTGTGTTTTCGTGAAAAGTTTTTCCTTCAAAGGATATTCTCAAAACTTTTCATTTCTAGTTACCGTAAGTGCCCTAATGAAAACATAAGAAACAACAACAGTCATTAGCATCATTGCTTTAATCTTTAGCGGTTATTAGCCTTAAGCCTTGTACAGATTTTCATTTTTTTTTGTCGTTTTTTTTTTAGTTTGAATAAAAGAAAGGGATGGAATATTTGTTAACTTTTAAAAAGTAAATTATTATTATTATTATTTTTTTTGTATCTCTTATAAAAAGCTCCAAAGTCAAGTATCTAGTTAAAGTTTTTATCATAGTTGCGAACTAGGTATGTTCAAAAAGTAAAATTAATTTTTATTTCACAAAATTTTAGGAAAATAAAATTTGAATTCGATTTTTTATATTATTGTAAAAAATTTCAGACCTTTTAAATAACATGTCTGTCCTGAATTAAATTTTTTAATACCGACTATAGATAAAAGTTAAATTGAAAGTCACAAAAAAAAATGCAACAAATTAAGAAAGTCAATTGAAGGCCGAAGATATATATGATACAAAATAGATGGTTTTGTAGCCTTCCGTGAACTCGTGTATTTCTTGATACATGTTTTTATATTCTAGGGAGATTAGAGGTCATCAGGATGATTTAAAGTTTCCACCGTAATCGATGAGGAAGTCTGTCGTACTTATTTTTTTATTTTATTATAATAATGAATTGCAGTTCATAACTATTATGTCTGATGTTCTAGTTAAATGCGATTGACAAAATCATTTACTTATTTTGGCTTTATCTAAACCGAATAGACTCAGTGTTATGATTCGTGATGTTATACTAATAATAAAAAATTTTAATAGGAGAAAATATGACAATAATTATTTTAGAGTAAGTACTTAGTTGTTTCAATCAACGAATCAAATAATTAGGATTGTTTATTAATGTCAAAATATATTTTTTATTCTTTTTGGGCACATAATCCAGGTCAACATTTTTTTTTATTAAAGTTTGTCACCATTTTGTATTGCAATTAATTTGATTTAAATAATTTTTCGTATATTAGATGCGGTAATATAACGTCGGCTGCATTCCTATGTATCCAACAGACCATTTTTTCCGAAATTGACTTTTCAATGTTCTACACCATTTTCAACTATGCTCTTTCCGAATTTGCAATCAAAATAAACATATCTCATTATAGTTTTCGAAATATTGTTTTCTGATTTATCCAAACAACCTATATTTTGCTGTTTTTTATGCCTTCAAGCTGTGATAATTTATCCAAACTACAGTTTATATGTACTGAGAAGTCATACAAATTTGTATTCCTAAGTATCTAACAGACCATTTTTATTCCCAAATGCCCAAACACATATGAAGCTTTACACTATACATACTAAAATTTTTTTGAATACATTATTTTGATATTTAAAAATAGAAAAATTATAAAACTTTGTAGTTAGATGTTAAAAAATTACTCAAATTTTGTTTGAATAGTTTTAAATTTTTCTAGTCAAAATTTCCGTCAAACTTAAAAAATCACTTTTCTCAACATTTTGCTTTTGGTCGATTTGGTTAGAAAATGGAAGATTATATATCTGCTTTATCTTCTTCTTTTATTGCCTATCCATAATTGATTGTTATTTATGATATTGGCAACGATGTCCTGATAAATGTTTCGATCAGTTGCTAAAGGGATTAAATCGCCAATGTTTCTGAGGCCAGTCCAGATTTTAATTGTGCGCAACCATATTAATTGTTTTCTTCCTATACCTATTTTCTCTTGAACTATTAACTGAAGTAGCTCGTACTTATTTCCATAACGTGCACAAAGTAGGATGTTTTTTGTTTGTTTAGCCTTAGAAGTAGTTATCTTTCTGTGTTTGTTCTATGTAGAACTTCTTCGTTTGTAATGTGATATTTTGATCAGTTTTCGATAGATCCACATTTTGAAAGGTTCAAATTTATTGACTTCTCTTACTTTTAAGGTTCATATTTTTGCACCATATAGGAGTATAGACCAAAAATAACATTTACCGAATCGTAAGCGAAAGCCTAAGTTCATTTCACGACAGTGAAAAGCTTTTTTGTGTTTAAAAAATGCATTTCTTATTGTTTCAATTCGGCATCTAATTTCCGCAGCTCAAATCCACGTGTAACTAGCATCCGAGATGTTTGTATGTAGAGATTCTTTCATTAACGGTTATTTATTTTAGTTGTTGCTACAGTGTAAGGTGTTCTTTTTCTACTTACGATCATTAATTTATGCAATTATTTAATTTCTGAATTTATTTTTAAAGTAAAAATAAAATATTTTTAATAAATATTACCTTTTGAATATGATTACCTCCATTGTTATTCTTTGATTTCAGAGAATTTAAGAAGACATTGCAAAAAATGTAAAATTTATATTCTCTTTTACATATTAGTTCCTAATGCCTGAAATACATGCGCAGAAGTATGCATGCATCACAGCAAAAATAAATTAGAATATATGGTTTTATATGGAACCAATTACGCGTAATTCTGCACGCAGTGCGTTTTGATCTATTTCTAATTTTTGCTGCACAACGGCTACCAACACGAAAGATTGTAAAAATTATTATTTTACTCATACTAATAAAAAAATAATGACAAACGTCATAAAATTTATTTAATATTTACATATTGATTATTGTTTTTTTGTGGTAAATAGGTTTTAACCAATTTGGTAAAAATTTATTTTAAATTAGTTAATGGAAGAAAAACTAATTGATTTGAAATGAATGGAAATTTCCGTAGTCCATAGTCTAGATTTTCTTTCTTTTTTGTTACAATATTCATCATAAATTTTTAAAATATTTAGATATATCTAGCATTAATTTATTCATATAATTATATTTTGTTACAATCAAAATATCTATGTGATTAAAATTTTTTTCAAAAATTATTAAATTAATACTTTTATTAAACACTCTTAATAACTTTTAATTTTAAAATTTTACAAAAATTATTTTATTTTGTATTTTATTACTATACAAACAAATTGTACGTGTATATCTAATTGGCGTCAATTATCTACATACATTATTTCAAAACAAAACAATTTTTGACACATAAAATATGCGCATGTATCTGGTACGCAGATATGCATGCATAACTGCATGTAACGATGCATGAGAATTCTGCACATGTATTTCGTACTTTAGGCGAATGTCATCACATGAAAGCTAGTAAAAGATTGTGCCCTGGTGTTTAAAAATCTGGTGTAATTAATTCTCAATAATACGGGACATTCTGGCATCGGAAGAAACGAAGTTACAAATTATCTTGCGAGAAAAACTTTTTATTAATAGCAGAAGTCAACATCTGGGAATAGCATTCACTGTGTATTGGCAGTTACTCAGAGCATACCAATGAGGAATTTTTTGAGTGTGATGATTAAACCAGCCCAGATACATAATTGCATTATTATTATGATCCTAGAAATTTCCAAAATCTTCCTCAATATAGTGTCAGGCTAAGTTCATTAAATATGCTCAGTTTTACGGTGTGTGGAACACTGCTGAATTTTTGCTTTACGTGTGACATTTTAAATAGTAATATTGACATTGATTACATTAAAAGGTAAAACATTTTTAACGGAGATGTGAGACTAACAAGCCACAGAACAGTTTTTTCAGAAGACACACATCTGATTTTTGTAAAAACGAACAAGAAAGATTTGTTCCACCACATTTAATAAATCTCACATAACATTATGAAACCCACTTTCAGAACAAAATAACGTGAAACAGTTAAACTGATTTTTATCCATTACCTATCACATTTCAATATTTATGTTCTTATGCCCTTAATAAATTGCTGACACACTAATATTTTTATTTTATTTAAATTCTTTTTTGTGTAAGCATTAGGCCAAAATCCCTCTTACTAGAGATTTGTTAATGTCCTACTCCCATGCTAAAAAGATCATTGCAATATACGTGGCCCACATCAGTCAATTAGCCTGAAATTCTTTCATTTGCTTTGCTAGATTACACAGCCCAAAGGCAAACATTCCCGGTCTTATAAAAACTAAACCCAGAGTCCTAGTGGTTAAACTTACAAGAGTGCACCTAGGGTATACTCTTGCCACTCATAAACATTTATTTGACAGATTCACACCTCCGAAATGTATTCACTGTTCAGAACTCCTCACTATCAAACACATCCTAACATAATGCCCCTCAAATAACACAATTACATCTCAGTTCACATTCACCCCATTACATGTAGGGCTTGTATTCCATTCCAAAACACACATAACTCTCATAAAAAATCTCCTACTACATCATAACATCTGGGACGAAATATAACTTGACATTACCAATTTTTCTAACAATCTACTAACATAATATTACTATTATAAATATTACTTGGTCATAGGAATAAGTCAACCATTTACATTCATTAATACTATTTTTTACTAACTATTTGCTGAAATAATAATTACTATTATTTTAAAGGGTAAGTTTATCTATATATACCTACTTCCATTTTATACTATTTAAGACTAAGCACTCAAATACACAAGTACACAATTTTTTGTAATATTATATTGTAAATTAATTTAAAAATGTATTTTTGGATTACAAGCCAACCAATGGGGCGCAAACCAGTAGGTGTAAATGCTACTTTTGCACTTCCTGGTGAGCGCCTCATTGGCTTGAATTAATCTCTATCTTGTTATAAAGTTAATTTATTAATTTGTTAAATTGTTAAACTGATGTTAAATTTTTATACTGAATTGTTTAATTTTTTCTGTTTTAGATTATTTGTTATTTTTCCTATGTGTTATATTTTGTAAATTTTTAAATATTATTTCGTTTATCTTTATATTATAAAGGCCCACATTCCGAAAGGGAAAAGGGCCTGTAGTTGGTCTGCAGGATTAATCTGTAGGTCCACTGTTAAATAAATAAAAGGTAGGTGTAATTTATTTTGTATTTTATATTTTTAAACACTATCGTCAGTATATTAATAAGTAAGCTTGTTGATTGTAATTATTCGGTAGAATTATAAATGTTTTACATAAATAGCTATATTATATTTGTATTTTATTCTATTGTATTTCATATTTTTAATATTGTATTATGTAAAATATCTTGTTTTGGCAAAATGAATAAATAAATAAATTACACGGGTTATCATAATAAGTCCTTTTGAGACTGTAATCATAGTGGTACCTCTACGCGTTGGATTTAAATCTAATATAGTCTCTATTATTACTTTACTCTACGGTGACATCGTAAATGTATTGACAACGTCGCCAACATATTGACGTATGATCTTAAATGTCAAAGAAAAATTGTTTATATTGTCTCATGATCGGTAATTAATTTGACTGTGTAGTCACGACTCATTTTCACGACACGGGTTGTTAAATTATGCATTTCAAAATTTGTTGATACACAGTATAGTTTGGTACTGTTGGATTCAGTTTTCTTATTAAGCAAGCAATAAATAAAAAAGATTGAGAAAAACGTTTTAAAATTAAAGAAAAATAACTACAAATTTTAATTCGCGTTTTAAAAATAAAAATTTAATGCTTAAAATACAATCACGACGAATGACGAGTGACGAATAACCAAATTTCGCGCTTAGAGACACAATCACACGAACTATTCGCTACTACATTTTTGACACACTTCAAAACTAATAAAACAAAAACAGAATAAATAAATTGTCGTTATTATTTAAATTGATATTACTTTAAAAAATATTATTAAACCAAATTATTTATTAAAATGGATATTTTTCATCTGAAGTTGTAGAAATATAAGTGACTTAAATTCAATAAATCAATTTGGAGCAATTCCTAGACCAAATCGATGTTCTAAGATGTAATCCAAAATGTTCAAAATACCAGTAGCCAATGAAAATCCTGTGCAAAAAATATAACTTACAATCCATTTTTCTCATTGAACAAATTTTTGTGTTTTTGAAATTTCAAAATTTGTTTATATGGAGGTATGATTTGGAGGAAAAATGGAGGAAAAAAAATGGAGGAAAAATTTTAAAAAACGTAATTAAGTAAATAAGTAAATTAAGTAAATTTTAAAAATGTTTTATTAAAACAATTTTGTAACCTAATTTATTTATATTTTGAGCTGACAACAACGAAAACAAACAAATGTAATCAAGTAAAACCAATTTATGTTGGTATCACTGAATGTCATTCGCATTCGTCGTTGAGTAAAATAGAAATAGATCTATTTTTTGAAAGCGAAATTTTGGTTATTTGTCATTCGTCACGATTTACATATTATAAGTTTTCAGCGTGAAAATGTTTTTTTTTTATTTTAATTTACTTTAATTTTAATAGGAAATGGACTCACGAAAGAAAGATGCTTGTATTAACCATAAGGCTAAAGCACGAGAAGATTTTCCTCAAAATAAAACAAAAAAAAAACATTTTACGAAATTGTTCATATTAAATTTTTCTTTCACAAATTTGAGTTTTTTGGATATATTTTCGATGTCACCGCTACTCTACTACTTAATTGTTTGTAATTCCCAACAAGAGTACTATTCCACAATTTTAACGAAGCAATGATTGTAAAAATATATTTCATTAAAATAAAATGCTCGACTCGAAACTCTAACCTATCCTTTGATCGGCTGTAGAATTTCGTAACTGTTAATACTATTATAAATCAGTTGAAAAAAATTATCTAATAAATGAAATGTCACTATTTAAAACCAATTACATTTCAATGAGACCCTGTACTTAGATGTTGCAAAAAAACTTTTTAATTATTATATAAGTAGCTATATAGCTAATATTGCAAGACATATTCTAAAAATATAAATATAATTTTTTTTTTTGATCTTTCAATGTAAAATTGATTACATCTATAGACAAAAAAAAAAAAAGAAAAAATAACACTGTTTAGATAAGATTTCCACATTTTCTTAGATCATCTGAAAATAAAAAAAAACTGCAAATAATAATTATATAATGTATAGCTAATATTTTTATAATAATATTTGGAAGAAAAATATTTTGCGGTTAAATTTTGGTTTTGTCTCTATTTTATTTTTATTTAAGAGGAAACTCCTTTCCTTAATTACATTATTAAATTCTTGTTTTATTTTTTTTTTTTGCTTTTTTGTAAGAAAAGGATAAAAAATTTAAAGCTGATTAAAGTTTTGTTGTTTTCTTTATAATTTATTTTTATTACAATTATTATTGCATGAATGAACTTTCTGGACTTGATTCGATATAAAAAGCCATAAACCAATTATGATGGTTTCTTTTTATACCAGAAAACTTTCCTAATTTAAATTTTATTAATTTAAAAAAAAAATAAAAAGCAAACTTGACTGCTTAAATTTAATTAGTTATAAGCTATCTATAGTAAAACTAATGAAAAATATAAAATAATTAACCTTTGATGATTTTTTAAAATTTTTTTATTAATTTTAATAATTTATAATTAAATTGTTTTGCCAAAATTAAAAATAAAATCTAGTTTTGTTGTTTTAAATTCAAGATGTTAGTTATAATATTGCAAATTATGGAAGAAGGTTAATTAGAAAAATTTAGTTTTAAAATTTCTATAATACAAGCTTTATGAATATTCTTATTTTTTTTTCAGCTTAAAATATTCATAAGATAGTGGGAAACGCAAATGGTTACTCCACGGAATTACCACGAAAATACCACTTAACAAAATAAACACTTAGCAAAAGAAAAATATTTCGCAATGTAAATGGATACTTGATAAATACAAAATGTACTTTTAACAATTATTTCAATATTGAATAAATATTATTATGAATGATGGTATTATCCACAGACTTCAGGTATTAATAATGTACGGTTCTTGACTACCCTTCCATTTACATTGAATTCTTGATACTGTTTTTACTTTTTTATGCTTGTATTAATATTTTAATTATATTTGAAGAAACAAGTCATAAGGACTTATGCTTGAAAGTCATGTTTCGTGTAAAATCAATTTTAAAACTTAAATACTAATTTAATTAAAGTTAGATAATGTAAAAAAACAAAAGTTATATAATCATATATTATAATGTAGTTAGTTGTCAACAATAAATTCACCTCAAAATTATACAATAAAAATTTTATTCACCAAAAATAAGGGAAAATAAAAAAAATAAACCACCACACCGTATACTTTTTACAAATATCAAGAGAGGTAGATAATGTAGGTAGGTAAATATAAATATAAAGTTTTCTTAAAATTTTCTTGGATCGTTGGAATAAATTTATTCTGTATACAGTACCATATCTCGATTTGCACAATGACAAACGGGTTCAAAATAACTTATAATTAGGAGTATGAATAAAAACAAATAAAACAGACTAGCACGGTAAATTCACATTGCATTAAAATATTCATTAGCAATATTTTCAATTGAAAAACAACTTATTGAAACTCAAATTTTGACATAGAGAACTGTTCAGTCCCTGTCATTCATTCATTTAATTTAACATGCGATTTTCTTATAAAAAACCTGTAGAGTACACAATTTTTATAATAAAGCTAATACTTAAACTTGAATTATAATTACTCAACAGGGGCCCCTAGTGTAAGGTATAATGTAATTTACAACGAATATAATATTGAATGTTAATAAAGTTTTTACCAAGTGGGAATTTGAATTGGTTTTTATAACTCACATCTGCAAATCTATATTTATTATGAGTTTTAAAAATTTTTATTCTTTGAATAGTAGTTGTATAAGTTGTCTAGCACTATTTACTTACTTCCAATAGTGTTAAAATATAATTGCTCATTTTGATTTAAAAAAATTAATTTTAAATAGGTTTTTTTAGAAAAAAAAATTAAGATAATCGGTTAATTAAAGTATGAAATAAAAAAAAAAATTCTTATGCCATCAAAAACCAAAATTGTTACAGAAACATAATGATTTTATAATAATCGTTCACGTAATTAATTGTAAGCAGTTTTTTTTTTTGTTTTTTTTTTTTTTTTTTTTTTTCTCCTATTACTCCGCGTGGTAGCATAGGGCTTCGATAGTGAACCTCCATTCCTCTCTGTTGAGTACTACTTCCTTAATATCGTCCCAGGTATAATTGTTGACTGTTAATTCTTGATCGATTGTGCGTCTCCATGTGTTGTATGGTCTGCCGGGTCTCCTTTGTCCTTGTGGATTCCACTCTAGAGCTCTTCTTGCTATATCACTTTCTGGTTTCCTTAGTGTATGACCTATCCATTTCCATTTTTTCCTATTTATCTGTCTGTTGATAGGTTCTTCTCCAGTTATCATCCATAAATCCTCGTTGCTAATTCTTGCCGGCCAGAATATTCTGCATATAATTCTCAAGCACTTGTTGATGAATACTTGTAGCTTCTGTTTGATTCTGACCGAAGTGAGCCATGTTTCACTGCCATATATTAATGTTGACTTAACACATGCTCTGAATATTGTTAGCTTTGTTGTTCGCGATATTTGGTTGCTCCGCCATATCTTCATTAGGCTCCCAAATGTTCTTCTTGCCTTATTTATACGGCTGTTGACATCTTCTGTTGCACCTCCTCTTGATGTTATAATGCTCCCCAGGTAGTTGAATTCTTCTACGTATTCTATCTGTTGTCCACTCACTGTTATTGGCTCACTATAACTATTGTTTGTCCTCATTGCTTTGGTTTTCTCGATATTTAATTCCAGTCCCGATTTCTTTGCTTCTTCCTGTAATCTATTGACTTTGTTCTGTAGGTCCCTTTGATTTTTTGATATGAGGCATACATCATCTGCGTAATCTAAGTCTTCTAAGTTTCCGAAGAGATCCCATTCTATTCCGTTTATTCCAGTGCAAACTTCTCTTAGAATGTCGTCTAGTATTGTGTTGAAGAGAAGTGGAGATAGTGGACATCCTTGTCTAACTCCTATATTGGTGTAGAATGGATCACTGATCTTACCTCTGTGTTGAACTGTTGTCTCTGCATCTTCATACATCGCTTTGATGATGTTGATGATTTTTTCAGGAACTCCCTTCTTTGTAAGAGTTCTCCATATTGCGCATCTCTTGACTGTGTCGAATGCTTTCTTAAAATCTATGAATAGTAGATATAGTGGGGCATTCCATTCCACTGATTGTTCAACTATGACCCGTAAAGTATTTGCCTGGTCTACACATCTTCGGTTTGGTCTGAAACCTGCCTGCTCTTTCCGTAGTATTGGTTCTAGTACTTCTTCTAATCTTTTCTTTATAATAATTGCTATTATCTTATGAATAGTATTTAGAACCGTGATTCCTCTCCAGTTGCTGCAATTTGCCAAGTCTCCTTTCTTAGGTATCTTAACAATCATTCCTTTCTTCCATGATGGTGGTATATTCTCCTCTATCCATGCTTTCCTGATGTGGGGTTCAATTGTTTTTGCGAATAAGTCAGGGTCCAGTTTGGCTATTTCTGCTGGAATTCCATCTTCACCTGTTGCTTTGTTGTGCTTCAGGATATTGATTGTAGCTTTGATTTCTTCTATATTTGGAGCTTGAGTAGATATTGGCAGTCCCTCAGTTGGGTAGATATTTGCATTGTCTCTGTTTCTTATGTCTGCTTCATTATTTGTACTTTCTTCGTTGCTCAGTTCTTGGAAATGTTCTCTCCATCTCTTTAATTGATCCTCTAAGTTTGTGATGAGCGCACCATTTTTATCTTTAATTGGTTTGTTTTGTTGTTCCGACTGGTTTGTTAAGTTCTTGATTATGCGATGCAATTCTCTCAGGTTATGTTGCTGTGCTGCTTTTTCTGCTTCTCCGACTAAATTTTGTAGAAATTTCCTTTTATCTCTTCTTGCTGCTCTTTTTACTGTTTTTGCTATTTCTTCTATTGTAAGCAGTTAATTTTAATAAATAAAATATTGTAAATATCGCTGAAGTAAAATAAGCCGTTTAAGAACTAAATAGGTACGTTTGAAAATATGAAAATGATGTTTCAAATTGTTAATTAAACACTTACAAATTTATAACTTTTGAAGATTATTTGAAGAAATATTTTATATATATTTTTGTTTTTGTCTGAAGCCCTTTATAACAACAACCATAATAATGAAAAAAAAGCCCATCAAGTATGAAAGAATAAGAATTGAGAGCATTAATATATTTTTTTTTGTGGTGTGCACAAAAATATTTTCAGGTCATATTAACAAATCTATAATGACCCTATCTGTCACCTAGGACTAGTTTGTTGAAAAACAGAGTATTAAAAGTTCAAAAACCTCAAATGTGTATTATCAGTTGTTTATTAATTACTACTTTAAACAATATATTATTACCAGTGAATCCCCTGTGCAATTGCACAGAAACAGTTCTTTCAGGCATGATTTTATATAAAAAGAAATATTTGTTTTGGTATATGTAGTTGTTTTCTGAATCGCTTGATTATTGAATGTATATAATTATAATGAAATTAAAGTATAATACCTAATACGTTATGACAAAATTAATACTAATTTCAATATATCTTAACACAATAAAATCCCAACTTCAACGTAGTAGATCGATGTATTTTAATTCGTTTATAGTCAAAAACATTTGTAGTCAAAATTAATTCTGTTATAGCAATAGTCAATAATTTTTTTGAAAGAAAGTAATTAACTTCATAAGTTCATACAATCAATAAAACAATAAAACAAAAAAATAAGTCAAAAGCGAATGATTTTATTAAATAAGTGATTTATATATTGTCTTTTTTTGTTCTTTATTACAAATATGTTTTTTTTTTTCGATTATATAACAAATTTTTGTTTTTCTGTTTTGTTTTAAATTTTTGTTTGTGTTTTTGTTTTTGTAGCTTTTTCTGTAACTTTGTGCGTTTATTTAAAATGACAGAATTTTTATGAAGCAATTTTAAGAATTTTCCGTGATTAAAATTTATTTTAGAGTATAGATGTCGTTTAACTTGGAAATAACCGTAATTTATTTAGTGTAACTATTTGAAATGTTTTAAGTATTCAGCACCTAGTATTAAGTAAATATTCATTTTTGTGGTGTAACTAATTTATTATTAAGTTATTCTTGAAAATACTTTACATACTTTAGCTGAAAGAAAAAAAAAATTGTTATTGTTATCCTCAGCTATGCGTTGACACAAAATATTGTTTGAGAGTCGAGAGATATAATGAATCCGCTTATAAACGGTTTTGTCTAGTTTTTGTTGAACTATTTTATTGAAATTTTAACCCTATACATTTTTTTATTATAATTTTTTTGTTACTATACAAAAATCACTAAAATTTTTTGCAAAAATTGATTACAGTAGTGTGTAACAAAAATATCGCTTGTATGTAAAGCCTTATAATACATTTGCTTTTGATGGATTCTTGAAGTTTTGTGTGGATAGCATGATCTAGTGAGGTTATTGTCCAAAAACGCAATTATACAACTTATATATTAAATTTAAATATTTAAACCCATTTGCGAATTAATTTATCGCAGGGAGCTAAGAACAATTATTAAGAAATATATAAATGTTCCGAATTCCATAATATTATTATTCTTTAATATGTCATCATTTAGGTAAGTAGGTATATTATTACTGAGAGTAGGTGTATTTACTTTGCGAAAGTACAGCATGCAATTATAGTATTATGATTGTTTAGTAATAGAATAATTATTAACAAGACACTTATTACCTTTTTTGGAATATTTTTTATAACATTTCCTAGTTATTTTTTAGATCTGTCAACTTCTAACAATTTTTAGTCAAAAAGAGAGAGAGAGAGAGAGAGAGTACTTGAAATGGTGTCCTTCATATAGTGGTGCTTAGCAGTAAATAGCTCAACAAACAATCGGATATGCTTACTGGAGGTAGTACTACGTGATTCAGTAAAGGTCCACGTAGTACCATATGAGCCACTCTGTGATTAGTACCACCATTCACTGCCTAAAAACTATGATAAAACTATATAGTAAAAATACTGATCTCAATTATTAGATATATAAGTAATGTAAATTGAATTCGGTACTTTATTTTATATATTTTATTCACTTGGTGTCTGTCGTGAATTAGCAAAGTTCATTTAACAAAATAAACACTTGGTAAACAAATGTTTCACAAGTAAAGGTAAACAAACGAAAACTTTAGAAATTCTTAAATGCATTTCTATCAATTTACTTTATCTATTAAGCCCGCTGTTTGATTAAAATAAATGGGAAATATCAGTTTTTTTTTTTCAAAAATCTTAACCATCCATTTTTATGCATTATGTCCGTCTGCTGATCTACACATTGGTATGTGTCGATTTTGTCAAATAAGTATTTTGCGAAATATTTTCACGCCAATAATGTGAATTTGTTAACCGAAATTTGGCAAATTTACTGTACCCGTTAAAGTGTATGTACATGCATTCCATACATATACACATACATGCATTCCATACATACACACATATTATAACAAAACGATATTAAAAATAAAAACACGAATAAACATAAAAAAGTAAATCTGTAACTGCATTGGTTGACAATATTTATACCTCAGATAGTCTGAACAAGTAGTTATTAACCCTTTCGGTCATGGCTTAGAATCACCTATGGGAAAATTATTTAGTGGTTACAAAAAAGTTTCTATAGTTTAAAATAAATATATTTAAAAATATCTTGTCATTATTTTTAGTATTTAGTGGGTTTTAGAGTTGTACATTATTTTGTACATAGGTTACCAACGCCTGAAAAATTACATAATATTAAAATAGAATTACATAATGATTTTGTATTTCAAATTTAATTTTTATTTAATTTAAAGAAAAATGAAACATAAAAAAATAATTGCACAATTACTGTAAAAATTAATTCATTATTCGTGAATAGATGGATTACTTTCTTATTAAAATTATAAAATTAAAAAAAAAAAATAAGTAATTAATTCAAATTACATAAATATTTTAAAAAATCAAAACAAATATTTAGCTTTAAATTTTTTTATGGAAATCAACAAAACAATTTCTCTCCCTTGTAATACATAAATGAACTGCGCCTTTATTACACATGAAATGAGTTCTACCAGAAATACATTGTTTGCATCGCATAGGAACGTTTTTTTTGTCATGATGAGGCATGTGATTTATACAATCAATTCGAACGTCTTGAAGTGCTCTTACTTCGCAACTGCGTTTCTTACTGGAATTATATATCTCTAGTTGTGGAGATATGTTGGTTGAAGGACGTCCCCGTTGTTTTGGCAATTCTATAGAGAGTAAACAATTTGCTATATTCATACGAAAATTGAGCAAATCAAGCATATCTTTTTCAGGGAAACAATTTTTTTTATACAAGTTTTTATACTCGATCAAGCTAGCTGCCAACGCAAAATCTAAAAAGTGTGTAAATATTCGTAAAGTCTATTTTCGTGATCTAATAAACACTCTGTAGTAGCTAACTAGCTGATCTAGTAAATCTACTCCTCCCATTCCATCGTTGTATAAGCGAACAATTTCTGGTCGTGTTATATTAACGAAAGTCTTGTTTATTTTATCCCATCTGTTAGCTATATCTACGCACCCGATGCCCACGAAATTTGATGCCAAATATACAGACTTGTTATCATACCATTTTACCACAACTATCTTACCATGTCTACTAGTAACAGCGTCAGAAAAACCACGACCTTTTTCTTTTAGTTCTTTGTCGGTTAAAAGTGGAGGATCTTTAAAACGATTTATTCTTACAGTTCCACTTGCATTGATACCTTTTTCATGAAGGATTTCGAGTAACTGGTATGATGTGAAAAAATTGTCGCAAAATAAAGTATGCCCACGCTTTTTCAATCGTTTAGTAAGGTGAAGCACAGCTGATGCACCAAATCCTAATTCTTTTTGATTCGTTGGGGATATTTCCGTTGAATTTCCTTGGTATAGGAAAAAGTCATACGGCTGACCACTTTTCCGCAGAGTACGTAATTTTTAATACCCCAGGGGTTGGGTTTACCCTTAACGTATTGCTTTACCGACAAATACCCTTTAAAAGGTATAATTTGTTCATCTACGCAAAAACTTTCTTCTACATGTAGCTGAAGGCATCGATTTCGAATTGTATCAACTAAAAGGCGTGTTTTGATAAATTTATCTTGATTGTTCTTTGGAATTTCCAAGTTATTGATAAAATGTAAATTATTTCGTAATTGTGTGAATCTATTAAACGTTATTGAATTTCGAAATAGATTTATACCCAATAGAGGATTCCAGTACATTGTAAGACGTGAAAATTTCATACAACCAATGAGAATGTGAAGTCCTATCAATTTTCTTACTTCAGATACATCCGTGTGCCTAAAATTCGGTACTTCATTTTGTGTAGCATATAGATTTGTAAAAAATGTGGTTTTTTCAAGAAGTTCATCTGTAAAAAATCGACAAAAAATGTGTAAAGGTGTTTCCATTCCGGGTTCGTCAATTTCTTCTCCGCAATTCTCGAAATTTTCCCTTTCCGCTTGAAATGCTCGTCGTCTCCATTCTATATTAGATTTCCTACTGTAAGGAATTGCAGGTAAAAGGGAAGGCCCTGGAATGACCTCATTTACAATTTCAATTACAACATTTTCGTCAATTATAACATTTTGTGCATTTCCTGTAGCTAGAACTTGAAATTTTGTTCGATCGGCTTCATCGTTCTGAATTTCATCATCATCATTATCATTTCAGCTTCTTTAGTGCAATCATAGTTTTTAAAGTTTTTCAAATTTGGTACCTCGATAACATCATCATCATAGGTACAAAATTTTGTTCATTGTTTTAAAATACCGTAGTACAAAATTTTACACATCAACTTTTCTTCTCAATTATTACGAAACGTCATTGTTAAAAATATTCTTTTTATAATTTAGAATTAAAATTCATATATATATATATTAATATATATAATAAGAATAACTTACCTTAATGTTATTAAATCACAAATTATTTAAGTTCTAAAATATAAGCAACGCGACACACTTTACTAAACATGCTACGCGCACGACTTTTCGAATTATTGTGAATGATTTTGAAATTGTTTCTTCTGAAATTTTATGAAATGCAAAAGACGGGTATTTCCCGAATTAAATGTAAAAGTAAAAACGAAACAAAAGTTTTCAAATTCCATGTAAATTTTAAAATAAGCGTAAGAACACTATTTTGTACAATTCTGTTAGTACCCAATGTACAAAATTTTGTTCACTCAATTTTATTAATAAATTGAGCAAAAGTTAAAGAAGATGAGTGTATTTTTATGATTTTATATTGAAAAATATGAAAATAAGGTTAAAAAAACGTTCATCATGGATACTGTCTGACTAACCCTTTAAAAAATACTTTGGTTTAAATAACAGTCACACTTTTTCACCATATATCCTAGGTTTGTTACGTGTCAACATAATTTCTATATAACTATTAAAATATTATAAAATATGCATTGTAGATCATGACAAAAGAAGCTTACACATATTTACATGACTAAAATAAATAAAACTATAATATAGTGCAATGTTAAGTTCATCTAAAGTTGCTGTACAAAATATTGTACAAAATGATCGAAAGGGTTAAATGATAATTTTTCAAAAGTTATTAATAATATATAAATATTTTGAACTGTGAAATTTTAATACTTAATAATATATTATTTTAACATTATTTTTTATTTGTGTTACAAGTTTGTCAAAACTTTAATTTTTGTTACAAGTTTGTCAAAAATTTATTTTTGTTACAAATTTGTCAGTGTTTTTAATATGAAAAAATGTTTCCTCAACCTTTGAATTATTACAGACTATTTCTTAAGCACCCTATATGTACATTGTGTCATCATTCTTATATTCTATATTTTTTAATTTACAATTAAACTTTTAAAATTTTTGCTTTTCTTTATGCTGACAGATTACCAAAATAAAAAGCCAACGAAAAGTATTAAAACTCAATGAAAAATTTATGTTCAATATTTATGTTGTATTTTTTTTTTTTTGTATTGTTCACCAGAAAATAAATTCCATATAATCCTGTAAACACAAATTATTTGCTTTATCACAGTCTAATGGAATTAAATAAGATACATTTCATAACAAAAACGTCGGCGTGGTGTATTCTACTTAAAATCTATAAAGAAATAATTCTTTATATTTACTTGCTTTTGATTAAGTTTGGATTTTATTTGAACAGAATCTTGTGTAAAATTAAAAAGGCTCAAAATATTATAAATGAAATGGTATTGAAAATTAAAGTCAAATAAAAGACGATGATTACAAAATAATTTGTTACAGAATGTCAGTTTAAAAAAAAAAAACAAAAAAATAACAATAAAACAAAAATAAATCTAAATTGATGGACTGTTTAAAAATTAATCCAATCTTAATGATTTCCGATGAAGTTTTATTTTATTTTTGTTTTATGTCCAACTTGGCTGCACAGAAAACATATTTGGATGGTGATTCTGAATTGATTTTAAGTTGACTTTAAACTGAAAATTAAGCTTTATTAAATCGATTGGTTTAAAACTCTTTTCGTTGATGGAATTTTGCTTATTATTTAAATGAAGATTTGAATTAATAAAATTTTTTGAAATTTTTCAAAGGTACCAGTCGTGGTTACTCACTTCTATAAAAAAAAGTGATGATGTTTAAAAACGTAATAACCAACTATAGATTCAGTTTCATAAAATTGAATGTATATTTTCATTTATTAATTTATTCATTTATTTACTCAAATGAGCTCGATTGCTCGTACTTAGTTTTTAATTTTTAGTTTTTTACAATTTTACTTATAATTATAATTAATTGAGTTTTAATTCAGTGCAATCTATATTTAAATTTGATTTTTTTTTTATATATAATATTAAGTATTATTACTATTATTTAATTGATGAAAATAATCACTAATTTTAATTTTGAATTTAAATATTTGAGCAGTTTCTTTGATCGCAACTGGTAATTCACTATACGTTTTGTATGCTGTATTGTATATTGTGTAATGTTTGTTAAATCTTTTTGTTGAAAATGTTACCCTCATTTGAGCTGCAATTCTAGTTGAGTATGTATGAACTTCATTATTCATCATCGGCTTAATATTTGTATTAATATTCTTAGTAAGTATGAAATGTATTTATGTGACCTGTTTGCATTTTATAACATGATTCAATTGTAATATTTTGGGCTTTCTATGAATTTCCTGTGTTGAAGTTTGCCTTTTATATCCAAACAAGTTCTTTATCGCTTTATTCTGCAGTTTCTGTAATGTGTTTAAATTTTTATTCACAGTGTTTCCCCATATTTGAATTCCGTACATAATTTACACGCTGGGTGGCGCAGTATGTAGAGCGTCTGCCTTTCAACCGAAAGGTCCCGGGTTCGATTCCGGATGAAGAAAAAAAAAAATGCTTCATTGGTTTTTCGAGCTGGTCTAGTACACTTTGTCATTGGGATATAATAAATGACAAAAAATAATTGAGAGTATATATAATCTGGTAACAAATTAAATAAAATTAAACTATTCTATTTAAGAAGGCTTAGTTCCTGACAATAGTAGTAGTTTTTCCACATTTAATGAGTAGATAAGCCAGTAATTTGTTAAAAATAAATACTCGAATTATTGTAGATATTGTAGTGTAAAATTGCAGTACCGTACTTAATTAAGCACCAAAAGGTGATTCTACCTAAGTTACTGACAAGATCATAAAAAAAAGAAAAAGAAAATTGCGCTATGAAATAAGCTGTAATTAATTGATCTCTTATTTTTTAGTGATACTATTTTATTTATTAGTTTGAATAGTCCTGCAATTTTTCTTCATTTTTTTATTAGTTCTTTTATATGCCGTCCCCACGTTAAGTTCTCATCTAATAATATTCCCAAGTATTTGTAACTGTTCACGGGATCCAACTGAGCATTTGTTATAGTAAATATTATTTAAGGCATCACCTGTCTTTCTTTTAAATAACATATATTTTGTTTTAGCTGTATTTATTGTCAGCTTATGTCGCTCCATCTTAACTTCACTCATGTCCATGTTGATTAATTCTTCCAATTCTTTGTTTGTTTTTTCTTCATAGATTATGGCCAGGTCATCAGCGAACATAAATGGCTTACCATTCAGTTTTTTGCATAATAAACCATTTCTGTAACAAGAAAATAGTGTACCTCATATATGATATGAGGTAGTAAATTGGAGCGAACTCCTTTGAATCATTTTATTGCGTATCGCGTCTTGGATTGTTCATATTTTTCAATTTGAATTAATACCAAAAAAAATATATAGATATATTGGCAAACTAATGAAGAAATTAATATTGCTGGATATGCACATTTTTTAAATGGTTTCATTAAAATGACTCTAAGATAATGTTCCGATGAAAATCGACGAAATTTATGTTTGGTGTGGAATTTTTTCAAATAAATGTGCTGCATTTTGGAATATTCTGGAAATACATATTAAAAATTTTACGGCGTTTTATTAGTTTCGTTGAAGCGGTTGCTTGTGTCTTAACTTAAGCTGTATTTGGTTTTGTTTATTGGACATTCCATATTATATTTTAAATTACAAATTCACAGCGTTAACTAAATAATAGTCCTAAAAGTAAATTTGATAGATTGAAATGTTCATAATATTTTACCACTAATAAAAATTATTTTTTACTTCACGTTTTATCTCAGTTTACAGTGAATATGTGATTGAATCGGGTCGAAACGATTTAGCCGTACTGTTAGTTTTTTAATGGACTGATCGAAAAATAATTGGTAAACTGAGCTGGTAGATTATTATTATACTTAACAAATCTGCTTGGTGAACATTTTCATAACCATGTTAACATTTTTAATAAACCGTTGGGGTTGGGATTTAGAAAGTTTATTTTATTATTTTGGTTAAGTAAAAATAAAAAAATTATATTTGAATGACCTGTAATTAGATATAAAAGACATTATAAAAATAAAATCGAAATAAGAAAAATATTGAATAATAAATTTCGTTATCATTGTACACACAAACACAGACATCGTAGTTAGATGTAGAATACAATAATGCCTTCGACAGACATGTAATATCAATATTATAATATAAATATTGTAATATTCGATATATTACCTGGTGACAGACATAAACGTAGTATTAACGTAGTATTCATTATGGCATGTAAAATGTAACACTTTTTTTAAATTGTATTTAAAATTTGCCTTTTCCTTAAATTAAATTTCACATTTGCCTCCATTTTTAATTATTTTTGTTCATTTTGCATTTTGACTTGACAATGAAAAATTTTGTTTAGTTTTGAAAATGTGTCAAATAAATTCTTTTTTAGTAAATACTAATTTAATTATTTTTTTGACGATATATTACGCTGATGTACATCATTGGCGATTCGTAATATTATGCCTTTGTTTGGTAATATCAATACTATACGATTATATTGCAATAATATCATGATATTAGGTGACATATATATAGGAATATCTCGATATCAGTAAGATTACAATATCGATATTACATGTATGTCAGTAGCATTTTCTTACTTTTTTCTTCATCAATGAAGGCTATGTATAGTTATACAGATTTTAAATATTTTTATTGAATATATACAGATTTTAAATATTTTTATTGAATTAATCATTTTAAATACAAAAAGGTTCTAAACTAATATTTATTTACCATAAACATGACCTAGATGGTACACTTGCACCTTTTTTGGAATTATCAAAACTATTTGCTAAATCTAAAGAATAAATAATAATTTATGAAAAATTAATGTGCAAACTGAACTTAAAATATTTTTAAAATATTGTTACCGCTTAAATTAAAATTTGAATCCACTCTGCTATTGGTTTCAGGTTGCAAATTTGTATTTATCTCTTGTATTGGTCTCTGTATTTATTATCCGCTGTAAAAAGTAATAGTAATTACATATTGTAATGAAAAAAAAATATTTTACTAGCATATGTATACATAATACAAGAAAAATCTGGATCACAAGAGCAATATCTCTCTGTATTTCCGACTCTTTTTGAGCGTGAATTATCTTCCTCCCCACTGCCATACATTTCATCTTGCATACTTCTTCTTCTTCTTTTATTACCCATCCATAATTGGATGTTAGCGGTTATATGATATTGGCAACGATGTCCTGATAGATGTTTCGATCCGTTGCTGAATGGATTAAATCGCCAATGTTTATGATGCCTGTTCAGTTTCTAAATGTTGCGCAACAATTTTAATTGTTTTATTTCTATACCTCTTTTTCCTTAAATTTTTTCTTCAACTATTAACTGAAGTAGCTCATATTTATTTAGCCTTAGAAGTAGTTCTCTTTCTGTCTTTACTGTACGTAGAGTAAAATACATGGATATTGACCAAATAAGTATACAAATTTTAATATTTCGTTTCGTATATCCATATAAAATTACTACTATCCAAACAAAATGTATGAAAATGGACGAAATTTTTAAAATATTTTTATTTTTATTTTTGGACATAGCCCTAATCATTATCAATACTATATAAAATTTCACAATCTAAATGGATCAATTAAAAAATTCGGAAAATCTAACAATTATTAGTCCATAGCATCGGATCACTAAGATGTCTTATTTAAAGAATTACAATAAAATAATCTAAAACTTCATACAAAGTTTCGGACATCAACAAAAAAATTGGATATGTCCGAATTCAATATCCAAAAACGTTTCAAAATTTGACATGTTTGCGCCTCTTCATATCTACAAAACTAAAATAGATAATTAAGAACGGGTAAAAAAAAATGAAAGACCATCCCAAAAACACCTAACGACCAAGTCCTAAGTCAAAAAACACAAAAGTGGCGTTTGTTCGAAAATAGAAATTTACCGACGAAATATTATATAAAAGATTATATAGAATATTATAAAATAAAAGAAATGTCCTATCGACTAGTTTAGTCAGTATCTTATTTCAGATTCCAAAACTCATTTTAATCGGAATTTCGATGTATACGGCAAGTAATTATGCGGACAAGGAAATTTACATATAAAAGAAAAATTACTTATTGTATTCTACACCTACCTCCTCTTAATTACATATAGAAAAAAAACAAAAACAAAAGAACAGCGAACTAAAAATATTAACTGTATTGTTCTTTTTGGGAGCAGTGCAAAAATAACAGGTCATCGGCTGAGGTCTTAAAGTCTCCATATGCCATCAACTCGGTTTCGAGTAAACGTGATTTGAAGTTTAAGGCTACTTTCACAATAAGGTAATTAGGTTATTTTGTTATTTTAATTACAAAATTTCAAGTTATAGGCATTTTTGTTTTTCGAAATCGATTCCCAAATTACCCATATTCACTTTTTGAACAAATTGATTTTAGTCCATGCACGTGGGTTAAATTTACCTGAATATGGGTCGTTTTATCACTAAACTTTACAAATAAATGTTTTCTAATGTCCATTACATATTAAAAACTATTTATGGTATTAAAAAATTTCAAAAATCGGTTTATTTCATTCAGATTCCATTCTCTTATAACAATATTATAATCTAGAACAAAAACAATATAACATAAAACAATAATTCAATTACTAAAAAAATAAAGAACTTAAAATTATTTATTATATACCTATACTATTACCTTACGGTTCCATTATTGCGAGAATAACCATACGTTTTTGACATCAATAGTTATTCCCAACATAATAAAAGTGTTCGTTTTCAATCACAATTATTTTATTTAATAACGCTTTTAGATAGTTTCGATCATTTGTTTGCAAGTTTACATAATTTATCAGTCAGGCATATGGATATGGGGCATTTCAGAAATAAGTCAAACTTGACGTCAAACTTCATACAAAAATGATCCATATCTAAAAAATTGGCACATGGGTCATTTTATAATTAACAAAGTATTACAAAGGTGGACATGGGTCAATCCGGAACTAAATACTTCCTAAACGGTAAAAGATAGTGAAAAACGGTTCGAGCCAAAAAAAAGAGCGTGTCGCAAATCCTAAGAATCTGTTCTTAAGTCAAAAAAAGTGAAAATGGCTTATGGAGCCTTTCAGAACTCAGGCGACGAGGTACTGTTCTTTTTAGTAGCAGCAATTTTAAAGTACTAGTAATTATTTTTAAGAGCTGTGATTTTAAAATAAAAGGTTCTTTCTTTTATGAACAATGATTTTCAATTATTTGTTTTTTTTTTAATGTATTGAAGTATTCCAAATTTTGAGAAAAACTGCAAAATTTTGGAAAAACTTTAAATTTACCCTTGTATAATCTTAATAATGGCAAATATGATGACCCAAACGTTTTAAGTGAAAAGAAATGTTTTATTAAAATCGGTTTTATACGGCAAGCTTTCTGCCTTGTGCATGAACTTAAGTTAGTTTTTTACAGGATAATTTGCAGTGATCTTTGCATATCTTTTATTAAAATATTGAGTACGGAAATGTAGCAGCTACCATTTTAGGAACAGTGATTTTTCATTTTTATTTAAACAGTTTTTGAATCTCTATCTGGTACCTAAATAATTTTATAATCACAACATATTACAAAGTATATAATGAAGGAAAGGCTAAATGTCATTGTTTTGCTTCTACGTCTCCCTTTTCGATGTATTGGCGGCACTTAATTTATTTTCTAATTAGTATAATTCATTATTTGTATATCATTTATGTCAACAGTTGTAATAATATATTGAAGCCAGAAATATTTATATTCTCTCAAAGAGACAAAATGTTATTTTTTTCTCTACTTAGTGAAAAAAAAATTCATTAGGTAGTTCTATATTAATCAAATAGCTAAAGTGAACATTTTTTTATTTATATTACAAGTTTTTCTCTTATAACAAAATAATGCTTTTCAATTTTTCACAATAATATATTGTTAATATTATGTTGACAGTATTTCGCTTGGGATATTATTTCAGATTTTTCATAAAGGTATCGAAAATTCAAAATAGATAAAATACTATCAAAAAAAAAAAAAAAAAAATAAAAACAAAAGAAAAATACAAAACACTTAAATTCAAAGGATTAAACATGAGCAAAATACCAGTGGAACTGTAAATTCAAAAAATTTATTCTTTTGTGATAAAAATTTCACCAAAAATTATTCTGAAAATCTGCTATGGGATTAATTTTGTTTTATTTATTTTTGTTTTGTATTAAAAAACTCATTAATTGGTCAACCATGCACGACCAGTGCATGATGAACTTGATTTTTCGTATACAGAATGCTTATAAAAATGTATATGGTGGTATATTTTATTCCTTATATTGCTGTATTTTTAATTACTACTTTTATGTTTGCTTCTACATGTTACTATTGTCGACTTAAAGTTATAGCAATTGACGGACCGATGTTAAATTATATATAATTCCTTTTTTTTTTATAGATTATTGATCTTTTATACCGATTTGTATGAGTGAAATGGAAGGAGAACAATAATTACGAACGAAGGCATTAATGTTCGTCTTGAATTTTTGTAAGTCATAAATATAGAATTGATCATGTTTGGGTTCCATATTCGGGGTATTCTGGATCTAAACGAATTTATATAACTTGGCTTCTGTCATATAATAATTTCTATGATGTAGAGATGAGCACATGTTCCTGTGCATTCGAGGGAAGCACGTAGCTGGAGGTACAACATATTCAATTTCCATTGAACATGTACCTGTTGTGTCTACGACACATTTACAAAAAAAAAGAGAGCTCCAATAAAATATAAATTAAATATTAAATATTTTCTTGGATTAATTTTTGGTGAAAGCATTATGCAGAAACTATAGGTGTTCATTAGCAATTTTTTTATAGTATGTAAAATGGTTCCAACAGCATGTGAAACGAAACTCCATGTTAGAGGGTATACCATGTCGATTCATATACATACAAACGAAAAATTAATAATGAATAATTGTTCTAGAATAGAGTAGAAAAATTTTTGAAGGCTGGCTTGTCAAGAAATTCAGGTAACAAACATCCCGTCACAACACCCTATAATGTCGTTACTTAGTCAGTGCACAAACATCAGTTGTCAATAGTGTAAGATAGAGATTAAGATTATACCATTATCCAGCAGAAACAAAGATTTCAGGTTAGACCATAAGCTACTTTACGTGCAAAAACAAATTTAAAAAAAGATTTGTCTTTTTTGCTTGAAGTATGGAAAGTCAGCACTTCAAATTTTATTTGTTAAGATATAAAAAAAAATAATAATATCCCATTGAAGATCCCATTAAATTTAAAAAAATTTTTTTTTAAGAAATACTCCCCGAATCCATCCGCTTGGATGGGGAAGTGCTTCCCATCACGTGTGCCTCTTGGTAGTTTGAAATTCACTAAAATCCAACTATCTTTTTTTCGTTATAATTAATCGAAGTTAGTTCGAATAACGGCATTTTTTCTCACATTTTTTCGGTCACATGTTGAGGCAATACAATAAGACAGGACTGTAATAATGTACGCAATTAAATTGAAAAAAAATTAATTTACATCCTAGCTATAATATAAATTAATTCATCAACATTTTAGACAAAATATTTAGAATAATGTACCGCAAATTGTCTGCCGTGCAATATGAAAATCGTGTAACTCTTTTTACACCGTTTTCACTATTTTTCGTTTTTCAAATTCTGCACACATAATTCTATAAAATGAAAAGACCCGTTTCTAAATATCTTTACTCATTTCCCGGCAATTGAAACCTCTGACTCATTTAACTTTTAAAAAACGAAGAGATTCCAAAGTGAAAACCATGGATATAATAAACAAAATGTTTTACCTTATTTTTATTTCATGTTCGTTGATATTTTTTCAAATTTGCTACAATAGTAGCAAGTGAAAACCATGCAAAAACTATCTTATTGTGACCGTTATTTTTCCGTTCGTCTTTCATATATTTAAATATTGAGTATAACGTTTTGTTTGACGTAACGTTTTGATTTCTCTCTTATTATAATTTGGTTGTATTTGACGATTTGATCCAACCATGTCGTCCCGTGGCAAACGTATGGTTTATTTAGTTTTAAAAACGTAAATAAACAAACTGAAAATAGTGTTGTTAATGAAAATTTGTTAAACATGATTATGAAGTTTCTCAAAATTCAAAGTAAAAACTATGTAATTAGAGTTAAATAATTTTCTAGTAATTTTTCAATAGCAGCTTCAAATAAAAGACAACTTAACATTACTGATTATAGGCCAGAAGAAACTGAAAATGAAGAACGTGCTGAACAGTTATCAGTCAAACAAGTAAAAAATATAACCTTTTGCCACTCTGTAGTTGTTGCACAAAACAATGTTTCGAAAAAATTTCATTTACATCAAAAAAGTAAATTTTTTAATGAATTCGTTAGCATGTTTCAATGCTAAATACAAAATTTTAGTTGATTTTCTAAAGTTGAAATATAAAATTGTTCAAACTTAAAATGATGTAAATCAGTTAACATGGTTTTTATATTGACGGTTCAAAAAAAAATATATAAAGAAATTAGTTTAGTGCAATATGAAAAAAATTTATTGATTTTTTCGTTCGAAATTACATAAAAATTTAAAAATAAAATAATTCATATTAAATTCTGAGATTTTGTCAAGCTTATTCAATATTTACGGTTAAATTTTTCTTATAATATTTAGCAGGCCAAGTACAAATGAATAGGCTTCATTTTCTCAAAACAACAAAAAATGAGTTACACGATTTTCACTTTGCACGGGAGTTGTTAATAAATGGGCTAATTTTAAGAAAATGATTAAAAAATGTTTTGGTTAGAAAACAGTTCAACTATGTTGTGATCATGAGTTAGAAATTACGAGTCAGTTTTACGGAAACGATTCACACTGCTAGGTTAATACTGATAAAAAAATTATTAATACTGATAACTACTATAATATCAAATTTCGAAAAAGCTCGTTATTGAACTGATGATTGATGCATACCACACCAAATTGAAAATAACAGTTTGTAGTTCACGAATATATTCTCACTAAAATATATACCCCTATTTCCATATAAGTACCTAAAATGATCACTGTTTCATACGGACAAGTTGTTCTTTTACTGGTAATACGGTATAAAAAAATTATTCATGTTTCATTTCATATTTTCGAATATCTATCAAAACTTTTTAAATTTTATTGAGTCATGAGAGTTGCATTGCTTAACTGTAATTTTCTTATTTTTATTTTATATGTAAAAAAAAAAAATTAAAATCAAAAAAAAAAATTGTAATCCAGGATGTGAGTGATTGGTTTTTAAATTCTATTGTTTTGTTTGCTGATATTATGTGATTTTAAAGTCCAACTATTCTACTTTGTTTGTCCTGAAGGATTAAATTTACTTTTTCACTCATATGTTTATAAATACATATTATGTACATAATGTAGGTACATATGTATATAATATTGTGATATTATATAAAATGCATCATGTCTGCAATGTTAGTTAACGCTTGATAACATTCACATTTTTATTGGCTTTCTCTTCCCATATTTTCTCTTTTTTTTCATTTCTGGTTATCTGTTATATCAACAAATGTTGGTACACACTTTTACCAAGCCACATAAATATAACGATACCAATATTGGGACTTTAAAATGTAATTACAAGAGGGTGTGTATACTCTGTATGTATATTGAAAATCTATAAAATCCTTACTTTGTTTTTTTTTTTGTTTTTTGTTTTTGCCTTCAAGATAAAAACAAAATTCGAAAAAAAATACACCACATTGAATTTTATTTAATCCTGAATTCAACAATAGGATCAATGATGTCCAGACAATATGTAAATTGACTTAAATTTAGAAAAAAAAGACTGGGATACAGAGTACTACGCTTCATTGGTAAATTAAGCGCGATGAAAAAATATTGAACAGAAGAAAAAACTGTATGTAAGGACTTATGCAAGAGTTGTAAATATTTTTTTTTTCTTTTTATTTTCATTTAATTATACTTTGTATAAGGATATAACGAATGAAAAACATAACGACTGGTTCCCATCAATGTTATTCTTTAATTTTTGAAAATGAAGAAAAATATTTTCATATTATTTTTTTATGTTTTTTTTTTGTAGTTAAAAATTTTTGTTGTTGAAAAGAAAATATTATATAGTTTTTTTTTCTACTCTCTTGGTTTTATCCTTTTTGCAAGGATTCATTCGATAATATTTTCTTTAAAATTTTATTATTTAAATTCGGTATTATTAATTGAATTTGGTATAAATCATAAGCTGTAAACTAAACAATATGTATTTTAATTTATAACTCAATTGTGGTAGATTTTTCATTCGTTATAAAGAGATAGTTTAGTGTCGAAGGGACTATGTTGTTTGTACATATTAGAAAGACGTTATTGTTAGCCCTCAATGAAGTGCGCGATTAAACTTATTTTTAGTATAGTTTTCGTTTAAGGCTGGTGTTACACAATTCGTGAATCGTATATCTATAATTATAATTGACAAGCATTTAAGGACCTGCGCAGTAGACACCTTTTCATTTTATTTCGCTTCTCTTTAATGAACTCCTAATATATAAATAAGTTGTATATAAAACAATAATGCGCACACAGTTGAAAAATTTTAACTCATATGGTTTTATCATTCAGCAAATACATTATGCATATGTGAGTTTTTATTAAAATAAAAAACTAAAACAAACAAATCAGTTATTACAATTACTTGCAGTGAATATAAAGTACATTAAACATATGTCAAATAAAAACAAAAACAAAATCAGTTGAATTGTTCATATGACTGGCCAATTCATTTTTATATAGTAAAGTACCTATCTATAGTTATAATCCCGGTAAACAATTTTGACGAAAGTGTTCCTAAAAAGTCGCGAATGTGTTCCGTGCCCATGGAACACATTCACGACACAAGTAGGGATAAAAATGGTGCAAACGGTCGCAAATGTCCAGGCACATGTGTCTCTCATTGTAGTACAGTGTCGCGTGTATGTCGACACTTTTCGGACACATGTGTTTCAGGATATTTAAAGCAGAAGTGTCAAGAAAGTGTCGACACTCTTCGCACACATGTGCACCTAATATTTACAGTAAATTAATATAGTCGACAAAGTGTCGACACATTTCATACACATCTCCTCCTAATATCTACAGCACATGTGTCGAGGAAGGGTCGACAGATTTCACACACATGTGCTCATATTTACGGCAAATTTAGTCGATAAAATGTCGACACATTTCGTATTCTCTTATAATATTTTCCAAAAACTAAACAAATTTCAATTCTTGTAGCTAGAATACAGGATAAAAAGATGGAAAAAGTAGAAATAATAACTTTTAATGTATTAATTGTTTTAATTATTTAATTTAAATAATTTATATAATAATTTAATTTTTTGACTATACAATAATATTTTTTGCCTGTTTTGTTTTTGTCTTTCATGCCTCTGGTTCCGAAGATTTGATAGCTGAACTCAGTTCTGCAGATATTGTAGTAATTTCCGATTTTGATATTTTATTGTACCACTATTTCATAATTTGGGTGCTGAAAGTTTTAAACTATTTTGTTTTTTTACATTGATTCTTACTAATTTATAAATATTGCTTCAAATTTTAATTTTAACAAACCTTGAATTTTTCTACAAAACTTGATTCAAACTCTGATTTTCTAAGAATCAAAATACGGGCACAGTAGAAACACTTCACGGACACTGCAAAGAAAAGTCGATAAAATAAGTAAAGTTGTAAGAGTAAAAATACGGACACAGCAGAAACACTTTAGGGACAATGCAAAAAAAACTTGGTACAACTTATTCTTTTACTCCACATTTTTGCTAACAGTATTATTTCAATTTGTTTTTATTCTCTACTTGGAAACACAATAAAAACAGGTTCAACTTAGAGCTAAAATTATTTAAAAAGTTATATTAATCTTGGCAATATACCTGGTATTTTAAACTTTTATTGCAATCCAATTTATAACTTTTATTTATTTATTTTAAAAATTATAAGAATAATTTTATTTTTTATTAATTTGTTTTTTATTTACACACTTAGCTTAGTACTTAAAAAGAAACAATAACAAACTAACGCAATAAAAAATTAGTTTGTCAACCGAATACTATTATGCAAACTTTATGGCATTCGGTCGTCATAGTTACCAAGCTATTTGTTATCGCTAGGATTTAAAAATTATGTTCTACGTAGATAATTATTATAGAAATGAAAAATCAAGTAAAAGAAAAACAAAAAAAAATAGTTTTATTATTTTTCTCTTCTGCTAGGTACACAATTAGGAACACATTGTGTTCCTTCAACTTTCTACGACACATTTTGTTTATCGGGAATTGACAAGCATTTTAGGACCTGCGCAATGAACACCTTTTTATTTTATCTCGGTTCTCCTTAATGAACTCTGAATATATACATAAGTTGTATATACAACAGAAATGCGCATACGGGTTAAAAAAATTTCTATTTTGTTTTATAATATTCAAAATTTTAAATAAAATATAGCCACTTTGTGTCATTCAACATCTTATTATTTGTCATACATAATTAGAGAAAATTTATTCTATTAATTTTTTTAAGTAACTGTCTGAAATTATTGTATTCTATATTTTGGGCATTTGTAGTAATCATATAGTTGTGGTTAAAAATATGTATATGTAGGTATATACCTCTTTAATTACAAAAATATTTTATTTTTAGTAATTTTAATTTATCCATTAAATTCCGCTTAGTATAGGAATATGTCGAAATGAATCAGTATATGAGGGAGGTGCATTAATATATCCGACATAAAACTTACTAATCACTTTTTGTTAAACACGAGATGGTTTCTGCTATATCGTTAGTAGTCTATGTCAGTACATAAATTACTGTTTTTTTAAAAACTTTAAATTTGGCTTCAACTTGAATTATAATTACTCAACAGGGGCCCCTAGTTTTTTTTTTAATTAGTACATTTTTTTTAATCGCTGAAAATGGAACGCACATATAAAAATTAAAAACGCAATAATTAAAATTCAGTATAAAAACTTCGGGATTCTGAGGGAGATGTTGTATCGGTGTAGGACCTAATGAACATATCCGAAGGATAGCTGAAATTGCTAGCTTTCCAAAAATATATTTCTTTACTTTTTAGTGGCGAATCTGATCATTTAAGGACGAAAAGGACATTTGGAAGGATGTTTGTTATTTTGATGATTTTGTATAAAACTATTAACTATTATATCTGTTGATTCATTAAAAATATATACATATTCAGTTATATATTCTGGAAAGATAATGATCTGGAGCATATTCAGACATTTATTTGATGATGATTGGTACTGTCGTTATAGAGATATTGTAGTTGAAAAACCAAATAGCTCAAGATTTGAGCATTAAACCCCTCAATATTTGTATACTCTTGAAAAGGTTTATTTTTTTCTATAAGTCATACATAAATACTTTATGTCTACGTTGAGCAGTTGAGCAGCAGAAGATATCTATAAGTATTTATATAAAAAAAAAAATAGTTTTTTTTATCCTTTTTCTATATAAAACTAGCAATGTAACTTTTACGTCCAGCTATCCTTTGGATATGATCATTTAGTCCTACGCCGATACAACGTCTTCCTCAGAAGAGCCAAAAACTTTGCACAGTTAAAAATTTCAATCTACTGTAAAATATCATTTTGTACAGTAAAATATTAATCGCAATACAAAATATTCACCCTCATGGTTAATAATTTATGATGATGCTCAGAAAATAAATGCTCAGCAAATAAATTAAATGCACAGTAAACTAAAAAAGTTCACAGTAAATAAATTAAATTTCCAGTACAGAATAAAAACACAAAATTTACTTTCTGAAAAGGATCAATTTAAAAAGGATAGAAAATAAATTTGCAACACAATACATTGAGACGAAATTTACATGGTTAACCGTAGTTATAGTCTTAATATTAGTCATTTATGTATATTGTTTGTGCAATGACTTCAATAGGCCAATAAATTACTTTGGAAAGTTTAGGGAGCTGCTTCCCCTAATAATTAAAAGCTACTTAAATCAACATAGAGAGTATCCCCTTTTTCCAGAAGGTTAACCTAAATTTGGAATTGTAAAAAATCACTTTCGGGGAAGGTAGAATATATCCTCTTTCGCCAGAAGGTGTGACAAAAAATTTTAACAGTTTTGTAAAGATTCTGGCAAAGGAGTATATCCCCTGTTTTAGGAGTATTAGCACAAATTTGGCTGGGGTTTCTAAAATTTCTTATTTCCAGAAAGTTTAATTAAAATTTTGTACTGTTTTTGGTTTTGTGTTTTTGGATCGCGAATTGGATTTGGATTTTACTCTAATTAAATGAGAAACGATATTTTCCCTTTTCCAAAATATGAAATTCGGTTAATTAGTAATATTTACTGTTTGTTTATTTTTTTTTAATAATGCAAAAAGTAATTTTTTACTGTTCACATTTAACTGAGTAGAAATTTTAATTTATTGTGCAAAAAAAAAATTTTTTTGCTGTGCAATTAGTAATTTTCTCATGCACGTTCAATAAATTTTACTGAAAATATTTTACTTAGCATTTAATTTTTTACTGAGCATTTCTATTTTTTAACCTAGTATTTTGCACGTTTTTATTAACTCGTTAAATCAGGGCCTTTTTTAATTATACAAATATTATTATACTTGACATTGATAATAGCACCTTTCGGCAAAAACGACTTAAACTGTATTTATTAATGGTTTGAAACTCAGCTTCAGAACTTGCCAAAAAAACGTTTTTTTGATTACTTGCCAGTTGCATATTCGATTTTCTGTCGATCCGAAAAACAATCAGTTGGTCTTATTAAGATCGAATATGCTAAAAACAAATTATTTTTTTACGGTTTCAGGACTGATACTAAAAGTATTTTCACCACCTAAAAAATGTTTTTTCCTGAACCCTATAACAGGCAGAAGTAATGAATCAGATGTAAAGTATTTAGTTAGTTCAAACAACTCAACTGTAGAAGAACCTCTACTAATAGCGGAGGAATTAAATAACTACTTTATTAGTGTTGGTAATTCAATATTTATAGCTCTATAATAACAACACCACAAGATAACATAAACATATCGGAACACTAAATGGTGAATATGTGTGAAGAAGGAGTACTAAATGTGATTTTAAATCTTAAAGATAAGAAGCCGGTTGGACATGACAATATTCCAACGAAAATAGTATAAAATTCTGCTTCTAGTTTTGCGAAGCTTTGCGTTCTTGTTTAACAAAGTAATTACTAATGGTACTTTTCCTTCAGCTCTAAAGATTCAACATGGAAAAATGGAGATAAGTCTGAAGTATCTAATTATAGGCCTATTATAATACCCTCTGTATTTTCTAAAATAATAGAAAAATTGTTATATAAAAGAATTTGGAATCTGTGTCGCTACCAATATGGATTTCAGAAAGATATTGGCACTCATAATACTTTAACAGATTATTGATACCATATGTGAGAAATTAGATGATTTTAAAATGGTGGCAGTGTTCTTGGATCTAAAGAAAACCTTTAATTCAATTGATCACTCGATTATTCTTAAAAAATTTAATTTATTAGGGTTTTCAGAGCAATGTTTGAGAGTTATGGAGACATACTTGGAAAACAGAGTGCAATATATATATTATAAAAATAAAAGTAGTACAAGAAAAAATATTAATATGGGAGTTCCGCAAGGGTCATCACTAGGCCCTTTGCTATTCTTAATTTATATTAATGATGAGCATAAATTGCCTCTTCATGGTAAATTATTTATTTTCGCGAATGGATGGATTTTATCCGGGAAATATAGTAAAGTGACATTGAAAACATGATATAACATGATTTAACCATTATTGAAAAGTTTCTTCGACTCAATAAAATTGCTCTTAACTCCACAAAAACTAAAATAATTAATTTTAAGTCTTCAAAAAGAAAAGTTGAAAAAATTAAAATTAAAATCGGTAACAATTATATAGAAGAAATTAATTAAATAAAGTTCTTAGGAATTGTATTAGACAAAGGTTTGAGTTGGCAAGCCCATGTCAACAACTTAGAAAGTATGGTAAACCTCGTTAAATGGAATTTTATTTAAATTTAAAAATAAGATACCTCGAGAAGTAAAATTAAAAAAGTATTTCTATTCTTTATTATCATAATGGTACAAGCATATGGGATATTAAAAATATAGTTCGCAACCAATTTTTATGAATAATGTTTCAACAATGCCAATCAGGCGATGAAACAGCTTATGTATTATATCTATAAATAAAGTGAAAAAAAAGTCATTCACAAACTTTTGGCTCTGTTGTAAGGATATGTTGTGAGAAAGGAGCAAAGTAACATGAAATAATAGTTTTCCTATCTAATCGAAGTTACGAACGAAGCCAAATTGAAATACCAAGTGAAATGAAGAATTCGAAAGCCAATATGACACTTTTGAACTATAATACAGCGCTTTAAAGAACTACTGCTGGACTACGTTGTCTAAGATAGAGACCGATGGAAAATATTTTTTCGCCTACTTAAAACTAATTGAATCGGTCATTTCAAAAAGGCCATATTTTTGTCATAATGACTTTTTTGCACCAAAAGAAGGTTCATAAAGGAACGCATCTTTCCTATGAAAATGGCATATCTAAATAATTTAGGTGTGCTAAAAATTGAAGTAATTTTTTTTTTTCCAGTTCATTCGAAAAAGACATATTTCCGGAAATATGGCCTTTCCCAAAGTATTGAGCAATAACTTCTGTTAAAAATTGCATGTTTATAGCATTATTGTATATAAATGTATTGGGTATTGCAATAGACTACATGCAGAACCTTGCTCTATATTACATGCAGAACCAATATTCGAGTTCAGGAAATTTATGATGGAGACAACTATGGATTTTTGAATTCTGTATTTGCAATCTGAAAAATAGAAAAGCTTAATTTTTTTCAGATCACAAAGGAGAGGCTTTTAAAGGACCAAATGAGGTAAGTTCTTTTCTCTGTCAATATTTCAACACTAGAATACCGGAAAATGTTGATGATGTACATATTTTCTTTGATGGGTGTCCAGGACAAAACAAAAATAATACTGTAATAAGATCTTTATTGGCCATATAGCCTCCAGTGGAAAATTAAAAAAATTCTTCATTATTTTCCAATTCGAGAACATTCGTTTCTTCCCCGCGATCGGGCTTTTGGTAAAGCAAAACGGCTTATCCGAAAAAATGATTGAATTTATACGCCAGAAGAATGCAATAACCTTATATTAAAAGCTAGTCCGAATTTAGAATTCATAAAAGTAAGGACGAGAGATGAGATGATCAGGCCCGTGCCTGAGTATATGGCCGCCTGAGTGCCAATGTATTTTGGCCCCTTCCAAGATAAAAAATAGATAAATAAGTATTTTTAATTAGAAAATAAAATGTGTGCATCAAGTAGGCATTTTTAATTTTTATTTATATTAATATTATGTACATTATAATTTATATTAAATTATAAATTAAATCTACGCCATTTTTGCGTAGCATAGTCTTCAATCGCTTCATGTATATTCAACAAAGAACCAGCAATTTCATTTTCAATTTCGATAACTGAAAGATTGCTGAAGCGTTCTTGCGTCATTGATGTTCTCAATTAGTTTTTTATTGTCTTAATTTTTGAAAAACTTCGCTATCCAGATGCAACAGATACAGGTACTGTTAGCAAAAGTTTTAAACTTGTAGCAACATTTGGGAAAGAATTTGTCCAGTTGTGCTTATATAAATATTTTAATAAATCTTAGGGTTGCTTTCTATCTTTTATGATAATTTTCAAAGAAAGCAATTCTTCATACAATTTTTCACCACTAATCATCATATGATTCATCACCATCTTTAAATTTATTATGGAGATCGAAACAACTTTTTTTATATCCTCATGTTCCATATTAATAAATTTAATTAGAAATCCAAATGTATGTTCAAAATACGATAGAGATTGAAATCGAGTGGTAAGCGATAAAATAGTTGTATCTGGTAGGATGTAGAAAAAATTGATTTTGAAATTTTCTTTTGAACTAAATTAAATATTTTCATCCTCTTCATAGTCAAATTGTTGACGATAACGTCGGCGACGTACACTAACATCACCAGGAAATTCTGGTTCAGTTACAACTTTTTCTCACAGTTCATCAGAAAGCTTCAAATAGTTTTCGAAACTTTCATCATTTCTGATATTTTTTTAAAAAAATTCAAAACCTCACTAATTGATTCAGCACATGAACTGCCAAGAAACTTTCTGCATCATTTTATTAATAATATCTACTTTCCCCAATATTTCATGCCATATTATTGTTGCACAAATAAATTTATAAGATTTAGTTTTCATTGACAAACATTCAGCTTCATGTCGAGATATTGCTGTTGAACTATTTTCAGCTATTTTTATTAGGCTGTCATAAATTTCACCTAACTCATTTCGCAGAGCTTTTATTCTTGTTTCCCATCGAGTTTCACTAACTTGCTTCACTGTTAAAGATTTTACATTTTTTTTTTTTCAAATTTTCCATCTAAATGGAGAACTAGAAAGAAAATTGTATATTGCTGATACATTACTAAAAAAATCAACTGTTGCAAATGAAACTTTAGCAGCGTCATTAATGACCAAATGTAATGTATGCGCGTTGCATGGCATCAACAAAACTCGTGGGTAATTGTCCAAAATTCTTTTTTGCACACCATTATATTTTCTGGACATATTGGAGCCATTATCGTATCACTGGCCAAGCATATAGTTAATATTTAGTACAAGATTTTTTAATTTTTACATTAAGAAGTCATAAAAAAATTCTACAGTCCTTCTTTCAGAAAAGCCAATGAAATTTTCTCTTACTTGAACTTCATGATTTTGAATATGTACATACATGAAAATCATTGTGATTTGCTGAACATGTCCAGCATCCGGCGTACAGTCCAAAATGACTGAAAAATATTTTGCCTCTTGTATTGATGTTAAAATATATTTACTAAATTGGTTTGCAAGGATAGTAATTATTTCTTTATTTAATTTTGGAAGCGGTTTCCCATATAATGTGGCATGTGGTTCTTTAAAGAGATTTATTTTTGTACACGATTAATGTGGTCTGCCATTATATCATCAAATTTCCCTATCATTTCAATTGATTTTAAAAAATTTACATTATTTTTTTCATACAATTTGCATCAACCGCCTCTAAAAGCTAAGCCCTGTCCTGCGAAAAATTTTACCACAGATATATATACGTTCGACAATTTGATATCATCGTTTTTTCTCGGCGTTATAGTATCGTTGCATTTTCTTATAAATTGTACATTTTTTTTAAAATTTCATTACAAATTTTTCCATTTGGTGCAATTTTCAATATGCAGCGATCTGTTTTCGTGGCGATATAAGTTTGCAAAAGTATAATGCCAATCATTAAAGTCTTCATTAACTAATTTTATTTCTTGTTTTCCAAATATTTTACAACAGAAGCAAAATATGTGACTCACGATTAAATTTTTCACCATTAGATATTTTTTTGTCGAAATAAATCTTTGAAAATGATCTTCCCATTTCATTATTCGGATATATTATTTGCACATTTTGAAATTGGGTTACAAAGCTAGTTTTTATATAAAATTTTAACTAACTAATTTTTTTTTACAAATTCATTAAACAATTTTTTAAAATAATTTCCTTGTCGATTTAGCTGCCTTTTAATTGGGCCGCAGTGAACGCTAGCCACGCACAGCCCTGGACATGATATCATTGATTTAAAGAAATGGTGGCCAATACATTAGAAAAAAGAATATTTTATCCATGCTAAGATTCCAAGGAATCAAATAATATCATTTCATGTATCTGAATATATGCATTTTCAATACAACAAAAGTACTCCTGAAGTTTTAAAAGTACACAAATTTATTAATGGGTTACAAAGTGCGAAATTTTCATCTGAAAAGTTTGCAGGATCGATTTACAACTTCAGAAAGCACTTTCTTAATAATAATATTCCTCTAAATTTTAAAAAAGTTGAGGACAAAAAAATTTAATACAATACATACCCACAAGAGAAAACAAATTTTTATGATAGCCTATTTTATTCAGATAATTCCAAATATTAACCGAATTCCGTTGCAAAAGGGCATATTTTCATTTTACATTTACCAATAAAATAAAATCGGATTTAGCTACCTACCTACAATCTGTAAAGGCCAAAAAGTTTTAAAATATAATGTTTAAACATAAATAATAACTGCAATTCTATGATTTAAGTATAATTTTCATAAAATAGTTCTTTCTTCCCCCTGAACAATTTAGTTTTTCGTAAATGACCGATTCAATTAATCTCGTTCTGTTATCTAAATTTAAATAAATAAATATTTTCGATTAAAATACTTTTCTATATGTGGATCAGTACTTTTTATTCTTTATCAGCACTTCTGCTTTCAAATTTGGCTCTTAAATAACACTATTGTCAATCATCGTAAGTGTAGTTTACGATGAAAATCTATTTTACTAAATCACTATAAATGTTTGCAACCTACTACACAATTTGTTAATTATACCTTGCATAATATTATAAAAATATTTCCAATAATTAAAAATTCTATGACGAATTCAGCTACATGTGTAATCAAAAAAATATTTTTATATAAAGCTTGAATCATACAACTTAATTTTTTTTCTATATTTCACCATTAAAAAAATGTTATTCTATTTAACTAAGCTATAATCTTTATTACCATTGTTGTTTTTTTTTTTATTTTCTAAAGACCAAGAATATTATTATTTAAACATAGGTACCCATAACTCTTTTTGGACAAAATGAATAACTAATATACAAATAATAATGAATAACTAATAACAAATATATATATAAATATATATATACATAATATATATATTTTAATAATATTCTTTTAAATGCTGTCATCAATGCAAATTTCAATAAAAACAAAAATCCATTATGAGGTTTTTTTTCTGGTTGCAAATATATCAGTCCTGTAGAAGTAAATGAGAAGAGAGTAACAAGAATAAAACCAATTTAAGTATATTATATAGATATGAATGTATGAATATATGGAGGATGACTTCCCTGACCAAAGGTCTATGTCTTTCATAACACAACATAGGAAAGAAATTAATAAAAAACATAAAAATTAAATGAAAGAATTGTAGAAATCTCTTAAATTGTAAGAGTGAAGACAACCAGATTATTGTACAATCTGGCACTTGGTTTGATAAAAAGAAAAAGAATTAAAGCAAAAAAAAAAACAACACCGTCACAGAGAATTAAAGGGGAAAAAAATTGTTCTTCTTTGACATTTTTGCGAACTTTTTTTGTAATGAAAAGAAAAAGCAAAGAATTCCAGACTAAAATCTATTTTTTCGTTTCGTTGTTGTTGTTGTTGTTGATTTTTGTTCTTTTTTTCTTTTGTGAACTGAATATGATCTCTGGTTTCTGACCGTAAGCCTTTCCATAATATATGCATAAATGTATGTTCTATAGCCCAAATTTAAAATAAAAAAAAAAAAAAAACGATAAATAAATCATAAAAAATGTCGAAAATATTCTTTTGTGTATTGAAAATGTAAAAAAGGGCAATCTTAAACTAAATCTTATGATTTCAAACTCTTCGGGATACTTTTTCTATTCAAGTAAAACAAATTTTAACTCACTGTCTCTTTTTTACGTTAATTGCTTAACAGTAAGCATTAAAAACAAGACAAAATATACAAGGATCTTATCAGATAGTTAGTAGTATTCTATTGCAGAAAATTGGTCTTATATATAGGTTGTATTCAAATCCGTTACAGTAGTGGGATATTTTTGTTTTTTACAATCTATCCTAATTAGGACAATAAACGAATAGATTTGATGAAAACCCAGTATGCTGGTGCGGTGCATCAAATGATGATCCAAACAAAAAATTAAAAAAAATTCTGGCATAGAAGAAGCATAATGTCTAACAATGTCCATCCTATGCCCCACGGACTTACGTGGTTACAGAGCAATGATCTCTAACATTAAAAGACATTAAAAAAATCTTCAACAAAAGCCTTCTTGAATCTTTTCTGAATCTGATGTGTATCCAGAATTTTTTTACAAGATGCTTTTGCAGTCTTTCTTTGAATGTAATATGACAAAACTCAATATTCCCATTTTACTGTAAGCATCCTAAAATCTTGATGAAAAATATTTATTATTGGTAACATACTAAGTAATTTAAGCACTACCATTCAAGTAATATGCACTAAAGCTTGCGCGATATATATTTGATTGATATTAGACACTGAGGCTGAGCCCCAAAACTTTATTTCATATATCCGTAGGTATTTGATAATGGGCTTATAAAAAAAGAAACTTGCGAAATTCGATTTCGGTCTCATAAGCATATCGATCTCAATTTAGTGACAAATCATTTTTTATGTTTATGTCTATGTGTTCTCGCCAGGTGTTCGTCCAAGTGTATTCCGAAATAATTTGCTTCATCGATTTGTTGAATTTGCATTACATCAATCAAACCAAAGGGGGACAAATTTCCTTTCGGAGAGTGAAGGTCAATTGTTTATCTTTGTTTTTTTTAAATATTAAGTTAGCTTGTATATTGATTGCTTCTACTGCTTTACCAAGAAACAATCAAAAATTTAAATATTAGATAGTCGAAGTAGACCAGACTGCAAAATAGCTAAATAAATATAGCCTATGTGGAATATGAAGTGCTCCATTTAGCTGACTGTCGTTCAAGAAGCGCAACTTCATTATCATAGCGGTAATTAAGAATAACTGTTTTATTAGAAAACATGTCATAAGACTTTGGACTCCTCTCAAGTGACTTTTACCGAACTTGTAAATATGAGGATGGTGATTTAAAGTGTCCAACAACTTCTTTGAGTCTGCACTAATCTTTTTAATAAAAGGAAAACTTATCTAAACGTCTTTTTTTGTGGAATTATTTGAAAGCATAAACATCCAAAATGTCCACCGCTTTGTAAAGAGCTGAAAATGGTTTATCGACAAGGTTTATACGAGAAATTTTTGGAGTACCACAAATAGACTTTAGTGGTCTAAATTTGTCGGTATCCGGAAGCCACTGCTATCTACTTACCTACTTAAGTTAGTCGAAAGGTTGAAGAGGTTCTTTCAAATACCAAAATAATTTATTTCATCTATTATTATGTTATTTTACCAACACATACCCACCCAAAAATATTTTATGATACATACTAGATGTTCAATAGGTAACTTGGAATGTTTAGTTGACATGCGTTTGTATGGTAAAGTGACCTTAAAAATAGTCAGGATCATTATCTTAACTTTTTCGAAGATTATTATGAAAATCCAAGTTTCTACAACGTAATTTTAATTAAAATCAATTATATGCAAAGTTCTTTTATAAGCCACATATTATGCGCTACATTTATGACAACCGTTATACCGGGTGTTCCAAAGCATGCGTATCAGCTTTTTAAGAGGGGACGGAGCCGTTTTTTTAAAATTTAAAAAAATTTATTAACTAAATCGAGGGTGCTCTATCGATTGATGGTATTTTAAACTTCCGCAAAGGACCGCTAATCGGTTTTTTAAGACCGAAAATCGACGAAATTGACCAAAATCGAGATTTTTAAATGGCAAGTAATACTTTTTTATGCAAATCGGCATTCTACGTCAAAAAATAAAAAAACTTTTGTAAAGTACATTTTTTTTTTTTTTAAAGTTCGTAGAAACCTAAAACTGAGATAAAAAATATGATAACATGAAAAACAAATTTACTTATAAAAATGATTATCATTAATTTTAGTTTACCAAAGGAAAATATTGAGCATTTTTGTTTTATTGTTATTAGTTTTAAAGAAAAATACTAAGAAAACAAAAAAAAATCATTTAACATAATTTTCTTATTTTTTGTCGTTGAATCCGAATTTGCATTAAAAAGTAACCCTTCCCGTTTGAAAATATCGATTTCGGCCAGTTTCGGCGATTTTTGGTCTTAAAAAAATATTTTCCGATCCTTCCCGGAGGTTGAAAATATCACCAATCGATAGAGCATCCTCGATTTAGTTAACAAACTTTTTTCAAAATTTTAAAATAACGGCTTTTTCCCCTCTTAAAAAGCTGATACGCATGCTTTGGCACACCCGATATATTCAGTTGATACTAGAAACTGCATTGACATTTTTAACTTGAACAGCTTCGGATTGAGGTAAATTACTTTTTAACATTACAATTAAGTTAAGGCTATGCGCAGGATTAGAAATGCAATGTGAAGAACCGATAGAAAAATTATAACGGAAAATGTGTTGAAATACTACAAGTCAGGTGAAATTAAATAAAAATGATCGCTTTGTTATGTGTAGGTGAAAATAATGATCATACCAAAGTTTATTTAGAGATATAAAGCAAAGTATTTATACATATATCTACATTATTTCCTAATATAAGTTAATTTGAATGTTAACTTACGTGATTGCCCGAAAAATCATATTATAAAATAAAATTACATAAGGGTTTCAGTGTTTTAGTTTTTTCTTTTTTTTTTTTTTTTTGGTACATATAACAACCCAAAAAATTGAATAAAAGTCGGCAATTCATTGAAAGTCCTTTTGATAATAAAATCCATGGAAAGAAGGAATGAAATATATAGGATTTATTTAATACTCGTACCAATTTGAAAGAAGAAAAAAATTTCTTCTATGATATTGTTTAACTTCTTGAAGTTTTTTTTTTCCACATTTTTGTTCTTTTTGTTGTTTGTAAAGACTTTTGACATGAACTTAATATGAAAAGGAAATCATACAAAAAAAAAAAAAATTATAAAAAAAAAATTTCAGTGCTTATCATAGTTGCAATACACTATAGATATAGATTGTGCAATTAAATTAGATTTGCATTGATAGGTTGGCCTTATGTAAGTCAATTTTTATTTTTCAGCTATAAGTCTTGAATATATTATTATTGTGAATCTATTAATGGACTTAGTTCTGTGTGCATTTTGATGATTGATGTAGAACTAATTTATGTGACAGTTCCATTACAATTTCATAATGAAAAAAAATTGTTTGAATAACTAAAACTACCATATTTTCTTAAGAAAAATTTCTTTTGTTGAGAGTTAATCTGAATATTTCCATAAATTAAACAGAAAATTTTAGATAAGTTGAAAAACTATATTAGAAAAATTTATTTAATACAAGAAAAAATATTTTCAGCGTGAAATTTTAATTATATATACGTTAGGTTCGTTTCAGCTTTAGAAAAAGTACATTCAAGCATGGAATAAATATTTTTTCGTTATGTAGGGGCTGAATACAGTTTAGCATGTTAGTATTACAAAGGGAAAATTATAACCGTTCCAAAACCAGGCGGCCGTTTTATTCTTCATAAGGAAAATAAAATCATGTAGACCAAAGTAGAATCAAAGTAGAAATCCTAATTGTAATGGTACTGTTATCAAATGGAGTCCAAGAACTTATTATCCTAGATAATATTACTGTTTGTGTCATTAATTTGTTTTCCTTTTTCATTTACAGTTTCTACAATTTTGCTTTTGTTAAACTAAAAAAAAAAATGTTATAATCTGTAATAAAGGCAAAGTAAACATATTATTATTAAAATCGATTATAGTTTAACAAAACTAAAATTAAATATCCGGTATATGTGATTTATTTCGATTTTTCAACAGCTATGGATTTGAAAATTGAAATATATATCATTACACAGTATAAAAGCATTTCATAGTACCTCAATACAGTGTTTAAGGTAAGTTTAAAAGAGCTAGTTTTCAGCAATTTCTATTCTTTACTTAGTTAGGTGGCCAACAGACCATGTATATACTGGTGGTGACTCATCAACATGTTCCATTTTTTTCGGTCACGGGTGGATTCTCTTCAATTTTATTTATTTATTATAAAACACTATTATTATTACTATATATTACAAATATTCAGTTTTTGATGTATCCCTAAAACTAATTGCTAAATTACTACCTCTTATACATTAACATATAACTGATCTACTTGATATTAAAATATATTAAACTATAATCTTCAATTCACTAAATAAAATGGATAAACAAATGAAGCTTCGCTCGATATCATCAGTTAAATCAAGCTCTCCATCATTTGCTAAAAATGCAAGCACTGACCATCTCACTGAATTAATAACTAGTTTGACTAAACGCTTCGATTCCTTTGAAGGTTCCATCAAGGAAATGTTGAATGACAAAATTCTTGATATGGAGCATCGCCTGGAATTAAAAATTCAAGACTCAATCGCCAACTTTAATAAAACTCTGAAGCTTTAGGAAATAAAATGGATAAATTAGAAATTGAAGTACATAATAAAATCGTCACTGAGTCCAAAGCCAATTATGAGAAAATTTTGGGTGAAGTGTCTGAACGGATGCATTCATATGATACAAGCGCTATTATCGAAGAAGTCAATTTGCGCATCTTTGAGCTGGAGAGAGCATTGCACTCCAATGACTTGATCGTTAATGGTATTGCTGGAACTCAGCATGAAAATTTTGGTGAAATCTTTAACAGGATAGCTAAAGTTATTGGTTTCACTGGAAACTTTGATTGTGTTGGGTCTATGTTTCGCATCAAGAGTAATACATTGATTATAAAATTCTTATCTAATTCTTCAAAAGTGTCATTTTTTATTAAGTATCTGCGTTTTAAACACCTGAGAGCCTCTCATATTGGTTTTGGTGGAGCTACTCGTATCTACATTAATGAAAGCGTTCCATCACATACTCTATTTCTTCTTCGCATTGCGAACAAAATGAGAAGTGATGGTTGGATAGTGAAAACTTTTACGAAGAAAGGCCTCTTATATATTGTCAAGACCGAAGGTGGAGAAGCGGTTAAAATCACGTCAAAAGACCAATTGCTCAAAAGCAGTGATCATAATGTATCTAAATTTGTTGATGTTTAACTTTTTCTTATTAGGGAATCGTCAAATACTCTTTTCTGAATTTTACAAATTTTAACTTTAATTTATACATACTTTAAATTTTTATTTTCTCCTTCTTGCTGTCTTTTGGTTGTTTTGGATGTTTAGTTTTAAGTAACAAGCATGGTTCTATATATGTTAAATCGCTGTTTAATGGCACTTTTATTCTTTTATACCCGTTTTCTTTTGGCTCTATTGTTAACTTTTATAAAAATTTCATTCTAATTTATTTTAATATTTAATGATTGTGGCTAACAATGAAAATAACTCACTTTCTGATACTACTTCTGCATTTATTCCCAATATTATACTAAAAGCTGCCCTGAATAACCTTCAGCTCCTTAATATCATTCACATCAATATTATGAGTCTAGCACCTAAAATTGATATATTAAGATCCTGTATTTCCAATACCAATGTTCAAATTCTTATGGTTACTGAAACTTGGTTAAATCACAACATAACCTTTGATATGGTTAGAATTCCAGGTTTTAAGCTTTTTCGATGTGATCGGAATAAACTGGATAGTTCTGGTATTAGAACTCGGGGAGGTGGAGTAGCAATCTATGTTAAATGTGGTCTATCTGTTAAAGTTTTAACTCACTCTGTGGAAAATGATGATATTGAATTCATTTTCGTTGAATTAAAATGTAAAAACAATGCTATTCTGTTAGGAACCGTATATTTTCCTCATCCCTCAGCATATAAATTTGAACCTTTTAAAAAAGCTTTAGATAATTTTGCTAGCAACTATGAATCTATCATCGTTGGGGGGGATTTTAATGTTAATATACTTGACAATAATCATGTGTTAAGAAATGTTTTCTTTCGAACTATTGAGAACTATTCATTGAACATAATTAATAATTCGGTACCAACTCGATTCGGTGAATCTTGTTCCTCTCTATTGGATTTATTTTTGACATCTACTGAAAACCATGAGCTAGTAGAAAAGTTTGGACAGGTTTCTCTCCCGGGGGTGTCTGATCATGATATGATATACCTGTCATATAAAATTCCTATTGAGATACCGAAAGTGAAAATTACCTATCGTGATTACAAGAATTGCAATATATCCTTACTATTCCATTCTGCAACTAGATTACCGTGGCGTTCCATCTACACAATTAATAACATAAACGATAAAATTGCGTTCTTTAATAATCTAGTTCTCAAGCTTTTTGACCAGCATGTTCCCCTTCGTTCTTTTACTCCACGTGCTGATTTTGTTCCGTATTTCTGTCCAGATATTGTAAAAATGGCGAATGATAGAGACATGGCTTATGAAATTTGGAAGAGAACAAGAAATTCGAATGACAGAAATTCATTTAAGAGGCTTAGGAACGTGGTAAACTTGAAGATTAGACAAGCTAAAAAACATTACTATTCTAAGATACTCGATCATCGGCTGCCTTCAAAATCTTTCTGGTCTAATATCGCTAAGCTCGGAATCAGTAAAGAAAACAAAATGGATAATATGGATAGCTTTGATGTAAACGAATTAAACAATAAATTTATAACTCCATCTTTTAACTTTACTTCATTACTATCCAATATTGAAAATGTTGATTCGTCTTGTACTTTCTCTTTTAGAAATGTCTCAAATGATGAAGTCTATGATGCTATTTTTAAGGTTAAATCCAATGCTGTAGGACCAGATTTAATTCCTTTGAAATTTATTAAACTGATTATCCCTTCTGTGCTACCTTATATTACTCACATATTTAATTTCATCTTGACTACTGGTCAATACCCTCTAATTTGGAAATGTGCCAAAGTTGTTCCCGTTCCTAAAAAAAATAATCCAACGATTGATGACCTTAGACCCATTAGCGTACTGTCCGGTATTTCGAAATATTTTGAACGGTTATTGCATGCACAAATGAGTCAGTACGTTAGTGATAATAATCTCTTATACGAATTCCAATCAAGTTTCAGAAAGCAGCACAGCACTACCTCAGCACTCCTAGAATTAACAGATAACATTTACTGTGAAATCGATAAGAAACATGCTGTATTATTGCTTCTTCTTGATTTCACTAAAGCTTTTGATTGTGTTAATCATAACTTATTATGTTTAAAACTTAGCGCAGCTTTTAATTTTGAATCTTCTGCTACTACTCTCATTCAAAGTTACTTAGATAATAGAAGTCAATTTGTGTTTCTAAATGGTATTAAGTCTAATTATCTACCTGTTGAATGTGGGGTACCCCAAGGATCCATATGGGGTCCCTTACTCTTTAGTCTATTTATTAATGACTTACCCCGTTGTTTGACTGAATCTCATTGCCGGTTGTATGCAGACGATGCTCAACTCTACATCAGTGGTCCTATAGCTGATATTAACCGCTCTATTGCTAAATTGAATGATGATCTTGATGCTGTTGCTTTCTGGTCTCTAAACAATGGTCTTCGATTAAATCCGTCAAAATCCCAGGTTATGTTAATTTATGTTCGTAATATTGATACAACTAATCTCCCTAATATCAAATTAAATAATTCTGTGGTAAAATTTGTAAGTAAAGCTAAAAACTTGGGTGTTGTATTCAATAAGACTCTAACCTGGAATGATCACATTAACTTTATTTCTAGAAATGTTTTTTGTAAGTTACGAAAACTCTGGAAGTTCTCTTTCAATATTAACGAGTGGGTAAAAAAGAAATTAGTTATATCTTTAATCTTTCCACATTTCACTTATTGTGAAGTAGTTTATGCTGGGATGAGTTTGGGCGAGTTTTCCAGGCTCAAGGTTATTTTCAATGCTTGCACTCGATTTGTAACTAACCGTCGTAGATTCGATAGCATCAGTGATGTTTCTAAAGTTTTGCTTGACTGTACTTTCGAAAACTATCTAAATTATAAGTACATCTGTTTTATGAAAAAAATCCTATCTAAAAATACGCCGGTATATGTTCTTAAGAAAATAACCCCTGGACGATCATTAAGAAGTGCAAATTTAACTATTCCTAGACACTCTGGTAGATTAAGACATCTATCCTTTTTTGTAAGGACTGTCGGATTGTGAAATTCTTTGCCGAGCGTAGTCAGGTGTGAGTTCTCTATTTCTAAATTCCTTGAGCTTTGTTGGATATATTTTAAGGAAAAAGTGTAGTCATTAATTAAGAAGAATAAAAATTTTGTAGAATAATGCTTGTTAGGTGTGAGACGTCTGAAAGATAGTTTTGTTTGGAGGAGAGATTTTCTTTCTTTCTTTTTTTAAATTTTCTTTTTAAATTTTCTTTTATTAATTTCTTTTCTTTATAAATTATTTTCATTATTGTTAATTTCTTTAGGTTAAGGTTTAATTTAATTTAATTTAATTTAAGTTAATTTAAGAATTATGAATTTGCTACACATTATACTTTATATACTCCTATAGAGACTTACCGTCTCATGTATATGTACGAAATAAAATGAATAAAATGAATAAAAATAAAAATATATATCACTAACATTGTACGTGTGACTATCTGATATGTATGCTAAATTTCTCCTCAGATATTTCGGATATATTTCATATTTTGTTTTAAACATGAAAATTAATTTATTGAGCTTCAACCTTTGTTTTACACTCATCCAATTTAACTGCTCTAACATTTCTTGTATATGTGTTCTCCTATCACATTTTAATATCATTCTCATTACTATATTCTGCATATTTTTCAGTCTTTGTATCCTACCAGCATCACCAGGAAAAAGCACAGACAAGCAAGATTACTGTGTTGTATATGCTAACTGCACAATTATACGATATCTTGTCTCTAATACGTGGCAAAAATCAAATTTTCTTCGAAATCTTTTTACATACAAAATTCACATGCAAATTAAAATTCAATTTATTATCAATGTACACACCTAAGTATTTAATTTCTGTTACACATTCAATCTCTTGATTATTCAAGCTCAATATTACAGTTTGTCTTCCTCCATTAATAACCATACTTTTTGTTTTATTCACATTCACTTTAACAGATTTTCTAGATCCACACTCATTTTTTTTTTACATTTTTTTCACAATTGCAGGTACTTTGCCGATGCAGATACTTCGTATCTGCTCTAGGAGTCCGAGTCACTGTAGTTACTTGACTTGAATGCTCTTGAGAACGTTAACCTCTTTAGACAGGTTATAGAGTTCGGCATTATATTTTCTCCTCCAGACCCAATCGTAGTGTTTGGGACCATATAACAATTTACGTTATATAACAAAAATATTTGTAACGCTACCAAATTCATTTAAGTTGAGTAGCAAAGTCAGCTAAGCGTAAGGCTTTCGTAGTTTTTGTAGACGTAAAACTTCTAAATTGAAATATTGTTAGAAATTACTTTTGTGTTGTACATGCAATTTTGTCTTTACTTCGACTTTTATGAAATCGATCTTGAGATTCTATTAACCCTAATATTATCCTCGGGTAAAATTTCGACCATTTTCAATTTTATGCACTTTTATATTCCATAATTTCAAAGCTTTTTCTTATTCCTTTTATTTATTTGTAAAAAATGGTTAGTTCTTTATAAATTACAACATTTTTTGAAAAATTTAAAAAAAATATAGGACCTATGCAACTTACTACGTGTGCGATCCTCCGGTGAAAATTCACATAATATGTAAATTTGCTTCGGATGAAATTTTACCCATTTAAATTTTTATACGTTTATGCGTTTTTTAAAATGGGTTTTTAGGAGGCCTTGATAAATTGATCAAAATTTAATTACAATTTCAAAAGACAAATCCGTTGAATGGTCAGCATACATAACCTCCAGTGTTATGTAGACAAACTTTAATAAAAAATGTAATTAAAGATCGGCTCGGAATTATTTCTAATGCTGCTGCAAGTAATCGCAGTATCAAAAATGCATTTGAGTTGTGTTTTAATTCCGCTATGATAAAGATTATGGTGGATAATACAAACTTGGAAGGAAAAAAAACGAGTGTATGGGGAAAACTGGAATGATATTGATGATGTAACTATTAACCTTGCAGCTGTTGAACTATGAACTTTTATTTTATAGGTGTACCTATATAAATCAAGAAATGAGTCTATTATTATGGAATGATAAATTTGGTCAACCAATATGTCGCGCATTAATGTCGGCTACATTTTTCTTAAAGATTAACACATTCAATACCAACTACGAGATAGCTCGTAGCAGAAGTATTCTATTCTTTTGAACCTGATTTCGGTGTGCCTTATTAAATTAACTTTATTATTTCATTTTGGCACAGAGATGAAGTGCTTTTTTAAAAAAATCAACGGGTGTTTTTACGCTTTATTATTGTAATACTTTTCATATAAAATAAATATTTTGAGTTGGCACATGAAGTTAGATTTACGAAAATTGCCTTGGCAGTGAATGCCTTTTAATCGGGTGATTCGATTTGATTACAAACATGATCGTGCACAACGCCGAGTTAAGAACAAACTTGCTTCAATTAAAAAGCTATGGGATAAATAGGTAAAAAATTCTCCATACTTATGTACACCTTATGAAAATGTTACGGTTAATGAACAGCTTGTTGCTTTCCGGGGTCGAATAAACAACAACTTCTGGAGAAACATCTGTTGAAAAAGTAAAATAACGAAAAATTTAATCGGGTGTTAATTGTCAAATTTGCATAAAAAAGGATAGAAAAGCAAGTGTGCAAAAAAAAATTGTGTGCAGAACATAAATATTAATTTTTTGTTTGTCCTCCGTGTCACAATAATCGTAAACAGGAGCTTTAAAACAACCAATTACTATCCAATCCATTTATGTGTTTTTTTTTTACCAATGAAATAAAGTGAAGAAAGAATTGTTTTTTTCTTATAAAAAATATTCTTTAATTTACAGGAATGATATTTTCATATTGGGTAAAATATCACCCAAAGAAAAATTACATACTGGATAAAAATTCATCCTAGGAGTGTTTTTGTAACTTTTTTTGAGGATAATATAAAGGTTAATATCAGCATTGTGGCCATACCATTGATCATTAACAATGTTTTGCCACACTTTACTTTGAAAGGTTTAGATAATTTGAATATGCAGGTGTTTAGCACAACCACATATTTGAATACCGTATGTCTGTTGCATTGATTGCAGATCTAGACTTTGTTATAATATGTTGAATGCCTAGATATCCACTAAAAATCATTGATAACACAACCCCATATAAATTGACCAAACTCAAGCTTATGTATAATATTTTATTACATAAATTATAAGGACGATTAGCCAGAAACTAATAATTTACCACTTAATTATGTTCCATCGATATTATGATTCAAGTGGCCTATTGGTTGTACATATTATATATTTTTTTTTAATTGGTAAGAAGTTAATATTTTCTGTTTCTATTTTGGGAGTATAATATTTTTCTTTGTGCATTGTGTGGCTTGTTTATCACTACTAATTAAAGCTTGCTCTAAGTTTTCTATATGTAATAGATAACTTAAGGATAGCTTAGATTCACATAATTCCAAAAATTATCACATAATATGCTCTGAAATAACATTCTGAATAAAAAAGAAATAGAGCAAACATGTCAAATAGATTGTCACAATTCGATGGTAATTATTTGAAACTGCAAACTTATGATTATTTGTTCTATAAAAATTATAACCACTGTTAATATCCAATAAAGTGGAAAAATATGGTTCCATAATTCCAATATTCCCATATTAAATGAAATCAATAGTTAAAGAAAAATTTATTGATATTTCACTAGTAAATAATTGATTCCAATTGCAATGGACAACTTATTTTATACTACAAATTCCTAACACCTAGTACTTGTAAATCACTATTATGTATATAATTTAAATTACATTCACACTAATTCATTCATAGCAATATACAATATACAAAAATACAAAAAATATGTAAAATACAGCAAACCGTGAATAGACGATGAATGTATACAACTAATTAAGATAAAAAATTATTGGCATAGCAAACATTTATTAGATATAAACAACATGCATTTAAAAGAAAAATACCATTACTGGCTAAATAAACTAACTACTACAAAAAACGAGAAAACAAAGAATATACGACACCAATAAATTTGACAAATGTCTAAATAACCAACAAAAAATATGGAACTACGTCAAAGGAATAGCAAAAGATGGACTAAGCAACTATAGAAATAATGAGTTCTTTAATGAACGTCAATCACTAAATGAAAAACGCACTAAAATCAATGAATTCAACGAGTTTTACAGTAATGTTGGAAGAAATATGGCGAAAAATTTCGACTCATTTTATATGCCAGTACCCAGAACAACTAGTACATTTAAGTTTAGCTTTACCAATGTAGTGGAAATACAGCGTATCATAGACAGTCTTGCCAGCACTAATAGTTCAGGAGTCGATTATATTAAAACATCAATAATAACATCACATCTATTAACACTAACATCATTAATAAATGCATCTCTACTACAAAGTCATGTACCAAATTTACTAAAAATTAACAAAGTAATACCAATTTATAAAAAATCTGGCGATAAGAATGATTTTAACAACTTTAGACCGATCTCAATATCTACTGTGTTCAGTAAAATAATGGAAACTTTTGTTAATAATCAAATAACACAATATCTACTAGAAAATAATTTGGTCAGCAATGTGCAATATGGATTTACAAAAAACTCTAACACCAACGCTGCTTTATTTGATGTTATATCATATATACAGAATTCAGTAAGTAAATCTAAAAAAGTATGTCTCGTATTCTTTGATCTGGCCAAAGCTTTTGACTCATTGGATCGCAAGATTATGCTTAGAATCTTATTTGAATGCGGGATAAAAGGCAAAGAATATCAATGGTTTGAAAGCTATTTCCATGAAAGACAACAGTATACAGAATGTGAAGGAGTGACAAGTCAGTATATAAATATGTTGACAATGGTGTTATACAAGGGAGCTCCTTAGGTCCAGCACTATTTTCATGCTATATAAGCAGATTTTCAAATCTGAATCTGTTGGGAAAACCGTTCTTGTTTGCTGACGATTTAGTTGTTGTGTACACTGAAAATAATGTTAATGAAATGGAAGAAAGAATAAATCAAGACATGCAAATAATACACAAATGGATGTCTTTACACAAGCTCACGGTAAATGTTAATAAAACAAAATATCTGATAGTTAAATCTAAGAAAGAAGACATGTCCATATATTATAACAATATTATCATAAATAGAGTGTATGAATATAAATATCTAGGTATTTGGGTTGATGCAGATTTAAACTGGAATAAACAGGTTAATGAATTAATTCTGAAGACCAGACGAATAGCTGGACTATTTAGGAAAATTGGGAAACGGCTTCCAGAAAGAATAAAAATTTCTACCCACTATAGTCTATTCCATAGCACTATTACGTATGGAATAGCAATTTGGGGTAACACATTTATGAAAAAATATCTACAGCCTTCAAAAAATTCAAAATAAGGCAATAAAAAACCTATTTCAACTGCGCCACAGAACCTCAACTGATTATATTCATAAAAAATATGAAATACTAAAATTAATACACTATAAAGAAGTACTACAAATGAATCAAATACATAATATGAGGAATAACTTAATAAAAACAAACACCAATCTGGTGTTAAATAATGACGTACATGAACACTACACCAGAAGCAATAATAATTTACGCAACAATGCAGGTGCTAATTTGAATGGTATAGAACCTATAATGAATACAGCAATAATGTTATATAATAATTTGCCATTGAGTGTAAAAAATATGTCCAGTAAGAAATTCAGAAAAACTAATGTATTTGTCCAATTATTAAAATTAGAATTTTTATTGAATTATATTTGAATTGTTAAAAAAAAAAAAATCTTTTATATTTTCTTATTATATTAAATTGTTAAATTATAATTATGTTGCACCATAATATTGCAATTCGGAAACACTAACACTAAACCACCTATTATCTGAATGTCAACATCTAAATCATAATCGCTTCCTCACATTCCAAAACCTAAATCCCCTTCAACTTCTCTCAACACCCACAGGATCAAACATAAATATGATTTACGATTATCTAACTAAACTTAAAATTTCAAACCTAATATAAAAACTTATTTTCATAATCTCTCAATAGCAAATTAAATGATCAAATAATTTGCAATAGTCTGTAAATTATAAAAAAAAAAAAAAATTTTGGTTAAATAGCGAACACCTGCTAAAGTGTTCTGTTAATAATAATAAAAAAAAAAAAATCAATTTCTATATCATCTTTATTCAACAAAAATGTATATATATGTATGTAAATAATGTAAATCTTTTATTTATTTAATCTAAAGTAAAAATTGTTATAAAACTGAATAAAGTACTATAATTTACATTATAAATCAAAAATAGCAGAATAAGTAAGAAATAATAATTTAATACTGTACTACTAATATTAAGTTCTCATGTAAAAAAAAAAAAAATATATACCTAATACAAATAAAAGAATTAAAATTTATGAAACACAAAGCGGAAAGCCTCTGCAGCTAGCGCTTACAAAATTGGCCATAATTTAAATTATGGTCAATTCAATAATAATAATAATAATAATAATTATGTTGCACTGAATACTTTTGAATACTTTTATTTTTGATATGTTAAATCACATACATACGTATATATACTCCATACGAGCTACACAGCTCTTTTTGAGAAATGAAATAAATAAATAAATAAATAAATAAAATTAAAAATAAATAAATCTAATTAATTTTAGCATCGAGTATACAAATTCAGGTTTAATTTACAAATAATCCTGCCACTTCCATTGCATTATATCGAATTATATCATTGTACGGTGACATTAATCTTTAGTTGTAGGAATATTTTTGTTCACCATTCTAAATAAAAAAAAAGCAATAAAAAAGAATTAACGACAATGCATAACTAAAAAAAAAAAAAAAAAAACTAAAAAAATAAAAAATGCATAATCAACAAAAATTAAAATGGCGAATCGTCAGCTGTCAATGCATGTGAACGACATTAAAAACAAAACAAAAAAATTATTTTCAATATAATATAGAATATACATATTTTATTGAAAGGAATAAAAAACAATAATAAAACAATTAAAAAAAACAAAAACAACAATCCTTTTATTTGAGAGGAGGTGTTTAATACTTTCTTTTTGTATAATGCACATAATATATTTTTGTACAACACTGCTGAATGCATAAAAGCATTTTTTTTATTGTTTACATGTGGTAGTAAAATAATGCAAATTTATAAAAACAAAAAAAAAAATGCAACAAAAAAGAAAAAAAACAAAACAACTTAATTCCAATGGATTTACTTTATTTACTTTGAAGGCTTCCCCTTCTCTTGTTCTAATTGCAACTGGCCATCCCAAGAAATTGAAGATTTTTTTTTTGCTGTTTTAATTTCACATAACAAGGACGCTCTTTTACTATATTATAATATTGTGTACTTAGTATGTGTATTATATTTTGTAGTAGTGCAAGTAAATAAAAATAAAAAAAAAATAATTTCTAAATATCTTTTGTTTCAAACATCAGGTTTCCATTGTCTTATATGCTCTTATCACATACATATGCACAATAATGCAAGAATTATATGAGAAAAAAAGTCATTTTCATATTTGCTTTCGTTCATTGCTAAACTTACTGCACAAAAGAAAACGGTATTTCGTTTTTTCATTATTGTTTTTCAAATATCATGTGCACATTTTTTTTTATGTCAATTACAACGAAGGCGGGTTCAAAGGTTTTTTTTTTAAACATGGACATGAGAATTATTTATTTTTTTTTTATATCTCGTTTCTTCAAATTATTAAAAGAATGTTTTAAATGGTTATTCGATCTAATAGAAGACTACATTCATAATTGGTACACTTATCAATTGAGGTTTCTACATTTGTAAATTAATATGAAGCCGAAGTTATCAGCAACCGGTGCCTCTGATTGATTAGACATTAAATTAAATAATAAAAATCAAAACTTTACACATATTAATATTGCGTATGTTTGTAGAATTTTTATGTTGTTTCATCCATTCGTCGTTTGGGGGTCTAATAGGGTGGTGATGTGTTTTATGTGTATTATGTTGTTATGGGTTCCAGCTTACGCCACTTAACCTCACTCACCTTAATTCCCTACTCTCACCTTCTTGTGGTGGCCCCCTCTGTTAACCCTATTAATACTTACGAACGATCGGATCCCAATCCCGATGTAGTAGGATGGTAAGAGAGCAGAAGAGAGGCGAAGCATAGAGTGTATCGAACAATGGCAGAGGTAGCAACAAAAGGCGGAAATTCTGTATTCGGAACCGGGCCTATTTAACATTAGAATTTATGTCTTTACCGTAATCATGTATTCAGCATTTGCGTATCAATGTTGGAGCGGCTGCAAAAAGCGTCTGTAGCCACAATGAACGGCCTGCAAAAATATGAATCTAACCATCCTACGGGTGGGCGTGCCTGTCAGGCTTGAGCTTATGGTCTATCGTATAATATAATTAAAAAAATATTTTTCAGTTTTTTTTTGTTAAGTTAATTCTTTAATTATATAATATATTATGTTATCTTATCACCCATATTTCAAAAAATGCCAAAGGATCAACCAGTTGATAACATTTCATGAAACATTACAACAAACAGTAGGTAATCACTATAAAATCACGGTGGATCCTCCTACAGTCTCGGTTGTAGTAAGCTGTACATCGAATTTTGTAGTGCGGCATATGTCGTGTAATAGTGTCGAGCTGAACACCGAGATAACAGAATATATAACTAGCTGTTATGTAATTAACCAACCATATAACTAGCTATTATATATTCATCTATTTATAAACTATATTTTTGTCTATTTCCTTTAATGTCATATTCAGGTTTTACACTTTTCTATTTCTTTAATTTCTTTTATTCAGTTTCTTGATTTGCTAATATCAGTTTCTAAATAGAACTACAATTCGAAATAATTTTTATTACATATTTTAAAGCACCTTTGAGTTGTTCTAATTATAAGCGCATTTCATCCAGTTCATTCAGTATATATTTCAGTTGGAAACCATATTCCTACGATTTTCAGAAAAAAACTGAATCTATATTTTTATTGCTGTAACAAGCAAAAGAGACATCATGGTCAGTTTCCACAGCTATGATTTGGTCGCAATAGCTAATTGTGGCTTAAAAAGTCAAGTTTAATGCTTCACAAACTTCAGAGCTGTACTATCACCAGAAAAGTTTTAATTTTTGATCCTGATGTTTCAATTCACCGGTTTGAAAGCTTAAGAATATTAGGTATGCATGCACTTATATAGAAAAATTATCTGAAATTATCATTATTTTTGTTTTTTTGTTTTCTCCCCCATTCTTTTGAACCTCCATTCCTCTCTGTTATGTACTGCTTCCTTAATATCGTCCCAGGTATAATTGTTGATTGTTAATTCAGTTTAAGTTAAGATCAATTGTGCGTCTCCATGTGTTGTATGGTATGCCGGGTCTCCTTTGACCTTGTGGATTCTACTCTAGAGCTCTTCTTGCTATATCACTTTCTGATTTCCTTAGTGTATGACCTATCCATTTCCATTTTTTCCTATTTATCTGTCTGTTGATCGGTTCTTCTCCAGTTATCATCCATAAATCCTCGTTGCTAATTCTTGCCGGCCAGAGTATTCTGCATATAATTCTCAAGTACTTGTTGATGAATACTTGTAGCTTCTGTTTGATTCTGATCGAAGTGAGCCATGTTTCACTGCCATATATTAATGTTGACTTAACACATGCTCTGAATATTGTTAGTTTTGTTGTTCTCGATATTTGGTTGCTCCGCCATATCTTCATTAGGCTCCCAAATGTTCTTCTTGCCTTATTTATACGGCTGTTGACATCTTCTGTTGTACCTCCTCTTGATGTTATAATGCTCCCCAGGTAGTTGAATTCTTCTATGTATTCTATCTGTTGTCCACTCACTGTTATTGGCTCACTATCACTGTTGTTTGTCCTCATTGCCTTGGTTTTCTCGATATTTAATTCCAGTCCCGATTTCTTTGCTTCTTCCTGTAATCTGTAGACTTTGTTCTGTAATGATCATTATTAGATGTTATAAATTAGATGAATAAAAATGCTGCTAAATGTTTAAGTTTTCTTATTCGTTTTAAGACTTACTTCTCCAGCTGTGAACTTTTCTATCTATAAAGTTTTCATACTTCCCAAAATAGAGTACAATTCTGACGTATTCTAATAATGCGCTTAAACACTTGGATAAAGCTCAAAAACAAACTATTCGTTTTATCATAACTCTCGCCACTGCTCATCTTGGCTGTTCTTGCACATCGTCGTATAATCAGATCTCTTTCCCTTTTTATATAGATATCTCGTAAGTATGGTAAAGCGCTACCGTCACGTAACACGAAGGGCAGCATGTGCTCATACGCATTTATACACCGTAAAAATTCCTAAATGACATAAGACAAGTTATGGAAATTCGTTTATAACCTTAACATCCCGAATGTGGATCTTACGTGTTCCCCAAACATGATCAATTCTATATTTCTAAATTAATGATGAACATTAGCAATTTTGTTCGTAATTTGCTTCCTCCCTTTTACGCTAATTCTCTTCTACCTTTCTTTTCCCACCATAGTCACCCTAGTCAACCCCACCCTGGTCCCATGTTTCCCACCCATTATCGCTTTTCTATAGAAGAATTTTAAGACCAGTTATTTACAAATGGTAGAAGTATTTAAGGATATAAACATTGATAGTAAATGCAGTTTACAATTCATCAAAAATCTTTATTGACCGCAAGCTGCAGAAGTTCAGATCGATGACATCGAACGAAAGGTGTCGAGGACATCGTCCCGAAGGTGTCCGTCAAGAATACACATTTTCACCATTGTTTTTATGCTTACACTTGTACACTCTTGGTGAAATTTTATAAACATTTTTTAAAAAATATTTTCACCACTGCTGTTCAACTTGCACTGAGAAATTAGGCTATAAAGTATTGTGAATAAAAGAATTAAAATCAAGAATGAACATTCTATGCCAAATAACACTCTTAGATGACATTTTCAATTATCTGTATAATATCTGGTTGACTTAACCGTTACAGCAAACTTTTGATTTAATCATTAACATAAAAAAAAGAAAACTGAAATAAGTGAGTAGAAATAACAATTTTTGTAACATTAACACCGTTAAGTTAGATAGCATTCCAATCCAACGGTATCTAGTTTTAAATAGTTGGGTTGTTTGGATTTAAAAAAATGTTAATATTAATTTTTTTCCATTGAAATTATTTATAGCTGGTTGCAGGCCATTAACAGAGGGTGGGACATGAGGGCCATTTGGCTCAGACCCCGAGTTGTGAAAGGGCCTCCATTGATTTCCGAATTTGGTCACAGTAGGTGCGGAAAAATTAAGTCAAAATATTATTTTGAGTTCAACAATAAATTTATTTTAATCAATGATTTATAAAATGTAAATGGAAGATTTTTTGAAAATTGAACAATCTAAAATACCTGAAAACATCCCAAATTATGCCGAAAACAATAAATTTCCATATCGTCTTACGAAGAAGGTTTTAGCGAATGGAGAAATTTTCAACAGAGATTGGTTATGTTGGAACAATTGAAAAAAGTCATTGTTTTGTTTTCTTTGCTTCCTTCAGGGTACAAAATTTGATGCATCAGTTCTTGGTCAGGATGTGATATTTTAAGAGGATGGAGGAAATTGAGAGTTCAATTATTCAAAAATATTCAGAAATTTCAAATGAATATTTTCAAATGATATTTTTAAAAAATATTTTTGAAGTAAACTTTGATATAGAATCATCTTCATCTCCAGCGAAGTTACTGCTAAACATTTTAGAAAAAAACCTAATTGGATTATTTTCCAAAATGTCAACAGTTTTAAGAATATTTTTAAGTCTATCCGCCTCCGTTGCTTCAGCGGAACACAATTTCAGTGTGTTTAAAGGGTTAAGAATTTTAACAGATTTGTAATGAGCTAAGAACGGTTAAATGGGCTATTAATCTTACATATAAATTCAGACATTGCCCGAAATATTGATTTTTCAATTATTTTAAAATATTTTGCTAATACTAAAGCTCGAAAAGCTTATTTGTAATTATTAATTTCATTTTGTTTAAATAAATTAAAAATAATAAAAGAACTATGTAAATTTGTCTTTTTACACAAACAGGCCTCATATTTTTATTGGCCTGGGCCCCTCTCAGCTCTGCAAGGCTGGTTGTGCAATTTCAATACCTCTAATATTATTCACCCATTCCATTTTGCATTATATTTAGTTGCTGGCAAATTATTTTGCAGATTTTAAATTTAATCACTGTCGGGGCGGGACACATTTTATATCTTTTATCTATTTCATAAATTAGCATTTAAAATGTTAAAGATGAATGTTAAGGATGAGATTTTAATTTTTATTTTAAAATTTTACTAGCCCCAATACAAACTTGATATCCAAAAATTTTCTAAACGTATCATTCTTCAATATCTGTCAGTAGGTAGGTACCCTATAATTAATATGTACAACTGTAATTTTTCATAATTTCTTTTATTTAATGTTATGTGTCACATATCTACTTAAAAATGAAAACTAAAAGTCATTAAAAAATCCCTTGTCCTTAGTTGACATTGCAATGCAAAAAAAAATAATATGCATTCTTAATGCTCTTAAATGGAAGTGAAAAGTGTTATTATAATCCGAAGAGGAGAAGGAAAAAAAAAATTGGGTTGTTGTTATTTTTTCTTGTTTGTTTTTTCCCCCTTTTTTTTAAATATGACCACCACCATGGTTTATTGAGAAGACAATAAAGTGCATCAGGAGAAATGTCAGCCAAGTATTAAAAATATAAAAAAAAATAATAATAACAAAAAAAACGTAAGTAAATCCCAGAAATGGTTTTTTGCATGATGCAATTATTTTTTTTTCCTTAATAATGTCCCTTATAACACCGGAAATGGGAGGAACTTTTGTTTAGCATTTTTTTTTTTCAATACATCAAGAATTATTGCTAATGGCTGAGTTACATAATATATTTTAATCACATATACAACGAATAAATTTCTTTACAATAATTCAAAATTTTAATAGAAATGTTTTAATATTATAAAAATATAAAATAATAATGTCAAAATAGTTTTTTGAATAGATTCTGTAGATAGTATTGTTATCAATACCAATTAAAATATTTTTGTTTACAGTTAGAAAGATATAAAAAAAATAAATCAATGAAAAAATTGTTGAACTTGTAAAATCACGTAGAACGTGTAGGCTTGCCTTTTTAATACCACGGCTTGAATCATTCAGCTATGTTTGTTGTCTGTTTTAGAAATCTCGGTATTTGATGTAATATTGGACTTCTGATGATGGAGTAATAACCGAAATAGATTAAATTTTGAAGAAAAATGGTGAAGCATACCTAGAGTTCTAATATCTATTTAATTTCAATAATGTTAAACCTAGAACCTACGGCATATAAATTGTGTCGTTCAAATGCAAACACCGATAAATACATGTTAAGTCATTCTGAAAAAAAGGTGAAAAACCTATGAAATATTTTTTAAACATAGTCTTCAGATTTTTTTTTTTTTAATTTATAATGGCTAGCATATCTAACAATAATAAAGAAAAAAAATAGCATAGCATAATTGGATTTAAGCATAATATTAATTTAAAATTTGTAAATATCGGGTCTTGAAATTGACACATGTTTGTATAGGGATTTGCATTTTATATATTGTAATTTATTGGGGTATGATCTTAACAACTCACATTGAAAAACCGTTTTTTTATATCGGTGACATCGTAAATGTCTTAAAAAAAACTTCAACTTGATATAATGTAAAAAACTAAGTTGTTAATGTTATCTGTAAAATAAGTCCGCAACATTGTAAAATTAGAGCTTTTTGAGACATTGTGTTTTAATTCATTTGTGATCAAGCAAAATGAACTGATAGTTTTTATGAACACAGTACAATATTGGCTTTTTAAAAAATTTTGTAAAACAAAATACCTGTCAAACCGGTCGCGGAGACATCGTCAACAACAATTGTGATCATGGAGACAATGTCTCAAGCTTTTGTGAGCTTTTGTAGACATTTAAAAACATATGAACGTTGTATTAAACTTTGTGTTGAAACATTTACGATGCCAAGGAAACTGATCTTGTTCTTATGTGAAAAGTAAAATGCCTTGACAAATCTCCATTAACAAATTTTCAAAAATATTATTTGGCAAATTTTGGCGCCAAAGTATTTATTTTAATCATTTCGGCTTTTGCAAAAAACCAGTTAAAATATACTTTAATATATCGGTTTTTGCTATGGAACCATTTCAACATGTAAATATCGAGTTTTGGATATAATTTTTTTTTGCAAATATCGACTTTTGCATTAAACCTCAATTTAAAAAAAAAAAATGGCTTTAAAATATCGGGATTTGATTCAGGTTCTATAAATAAGGTTATAGATCTACAAATTACGCGTTTTTTGATATGCATATGTCAACATTTTTGTCAAATGTAGTTATCGGTGTTTGCATTTGAACGACACAATTATAGTAATATTTAAAATTAATTGATAGTTAGACTACAATGTTCACATCCCGTAATAAATTTAGTCATCCCTATATTGTTTAGGAAAATTATAGAGTTAGGAGGTAATAAAACTATACCTAGACCTTGTCTTTGTAAAATATTCCAAAATGCTTAAAATACGTAGTTGAAACGTTAAATAAAGGGAGAGTGTGAAGGTAAAAAATTTAGACTACATTTTATTATATAATACATGTCATGAATAAAGTTTATTTTCCAGAATTAATTTAATTATAGGTTAGGATATATTTTCAGCGAAAAAATAACTTTATTGCCAAATTTTAGCAAAATATATTAATAAAATATTATTTTCCGCCCAAAAATTTGTGCTGACCTATGAAGATCTGACAATATTAATTTTCATGTAAAATCGAAAACTAAACAAAAAGTCAGACTAAAACTAAAATTATAGTTAAACGTCAAAATGTATCTGTATATATTGTGACAATGTCTAACTATGTTAAAATGGTATTCCAAAATGTAGTAAAAATTTTATTATATTTTTTCCATTGAAATGGTTATAAAAGCTTTAATATAGTGTTCTATACTACCGTTATAGATATAGAGAGACTTAGTATATGATAATATGAATCTTGTCTAGATTGAAAATTAATATGGAAAGAGTGCATTATTACAAAAAAAAAAAACAACTAAACTTGAAACTCAAAAAAATTATCTGACTGAAAGGACTCAGGAATAACTTGAGAAAATGAAATTCTATAGGATTAATCTCTGAGTTGCGATTTTATATATTGGAATTATACAAAGATTTCAAAACAGTACAAACTAGGTGACTGGTTAATGCATATTCTTTAATCATCCGGATGTTTAACAAAATATCAACCATCTATGAAAAACTAGGATTAAACAATAATTCCCATGTTTTATCCGATCCACTGATTGTACTAGATATCTGTACAGATGTGCTGATATCAATAGGAAACACAAAAAGCATGAGTCTAGTCTGGTTCTAGCTAAAACCTAAAGTATATGTTAAATCAATAATATTCATAATCAACAGCATCCTATCTTTGCAGCTTTAGCTGATGAATTGTGTTAAGTAGGTTGATTATCCGTTTTAGAAGGCAAAAGACGTTTTGGTAATTATTTCACATCTTTAAACCTGTTTTATAATAAAAATATATTTTTATAAATATATTTAATTATTTTTCTGGATTATTAATATTGAAAGTAGGAATTTTCACAATAAAGTGAAGAGAAAAATAACATAAATAAAATTCAATCAATATTTTACCGTTTAGTAGAGTAAAAACAAATTAAAAGCAAATGTTAGTAAGTTTTAGTTACGCTGGGCTGGGTACAGGGTAGGTTTGACCAGAGTTTAAACCGAATAGTTCTAGGTTCAATTACCAATGACGCCAAAATTGTCTTATGAGTTTTTTTCCGCCTAGGTCAGTACCCTTGTTATTGGGATAAAATAATAATAACAAAAAAACTTGCGAATACAATTTACAATAACGATTTAAATAAAATGGAATTACGTTATTTAAGAAGATTTTTTGTTTTTGAATCCATTCAAGACATGCAAAATAGATATTTGGATATAAAAACGTGCCTCCCCAATCCTTCACATTAATTTTCCATCGTGTTAGAGCATAGCGTACTATTTTATTAAAGATAGTGAATTTTCTGGTAGTATACAAAATGTAGCTAGTAGAGTTTACAAGTTGTTTTTAAAAAAAAATTTCATGTACATAAGAAATTCAAAATTTAATTAAAAAAATAATTGTGAAAAAAAAAATACCAAAGTAATAAAGAAATGTTTTAGCGATTAAAGTGTTGGTAAAAAATTAGACCATTAATTTGCTTAGTGTTTTCACTATCGTTTAAGATTAGCTACTAATATAATATGTGATTATTAACATAAGTGTTTAGATTATTGTTATAATGGGCTAATAATGTCTCTAGTACTTAAATTAGATATATTAAAATAGCCTTAGTGATAACCATATTCGTCCTTTTTGTTTGAAGTATTCCAATAATAAAAAGATGTTTGAATATCTACTATCTCTAGTAGACAATGAGTAGACAATAGTAATTTGTTAAATAAATAATCGTAATATTGTAATGTAAAATTGCAGTATATCGTACTTAATTAGATTTTATTAGATTTAAAATTTAAATAAAAATCAATTAAAAACCTGAAAAATTTAATTTAATTTAAAAGTATTAATTTATTTATTTATATCTATTAAAATATAGATAAGAAGTCTCTACTCTTTTTACTAGACATAAATATGAACCAATTACAACTCAAAAAACGGGATAAAAGTGGCCTCGGTAGCCGAGTGGTAAAGCACTCGAGTGTAGTAATGTAACGACCGAAGGAGCACGGGTTCAAACCCCGTGAGAACCGAAAAATTTTTCAAATGGTGAAAATTACTGAAAAATGTAATTTTCTATACAACCACATCGGTTCAAATATAATTTAATAATTAATAAAGATATAATATAACTAATAAAAAAAAAAAAAAAATAATATAAATATATAATATACAAAATATATACCAAATAATTAATATAGTTTAATTAAAAAGGCCCACATTTCGAAAGGGAAAAGGACCTATAAAGTTGACCTACAGATTTATTTGTAGGATCAACTGTTAAAATAAATAAATAAATAAATAAATAAACGGGATAAAAACATAAAAAATTTGAAAACTTGTATTAGTTAAATAAATTTTAATTTATTTTGATTTTAATTTTAGTTCTGCTCGATGAAAAAGAAATGGAAAAGTATAAACCCGAAATTCTAAAGTGTTTACAATTAAATAGCAAAAATTTTTATTTGAAAAAGCCTATGCTTCTGATGCAGACTGGTACAGAATTTTAAATACAAAATAATATCGTTATACAAAAAAGGAGAGATTTCTGGATCTGTCACGATACTTTGACATATTTTAAATAAGAAAATTAATATTTTAAATCAAGTTTGCGTTTGGTAATTTAATTAATATTAATAATAGCTAAGAATCACCTGAAATAGGTCAGACAATTTCTAATCTTCTACAATTTAAAATAATCATTCCCATCTATTATAGTATGACTAATTTTTGCCAATAAGTAACCTAGTGATATCAACATTAGTCTGAGGAAATTAGAGAAGAATATCTTGAGTAGAAAGGGAAATATTTTCGGCCAGTCCTAAGCTTAGAGGCCTATCAATACCTACTCCATCTCAGAAAACAAAAATTGATTAAAATTCATTTGATAAAATAAAAAATATGAAATCTAGAATTAAAGGAAAAGTTCTGATTAAATAACTTACATTTCATAGGAAAATTGTTATTTTTTTTATTGTCTGTTGGCGTTCACACTATTAATGCGTTATTATCAATTTCTTAATCAGGCGATATTTATACATGTGAAGGTAGATTCCTATTCTCTAGAATCCATTTCGACTTACCCAATTTGATTAGATGTTTGATAAATGGATCATGTCCAAATTTAAACCATTTCAGTGTTCTATCATTGGATCTACTTTCTCTGATTACTTGATTTATTCTGTTAATATTTGATTTACAAAAATTACACTTCTTATAGTAAGCTCCAAATCAGATGGTCTGTGCAGAAATTATACCATAGTTTCAAGGCAATTTTAATAACCAAAATAGAGAAGCATAAAAAAATATTACCTTAGTTATTGGCCTTAGACTATGAATTAATGGATTCAATCTCTTAAAACTATAGCTGGTAAACCATTTTAGTTAATTGAACTACAAATAAAATTAGTAAAATATTAAACTATTTTTGCGAATTTATTCTATGCAATTAATTTATTTCACATTTAGTATAAAGCATAATATTTTTCAAATAAAGGCTAATAACAATTAGAAGCCTATGCCCCTCAAACATTTTTTTTTAAATAATTTTTAATTACGTTTTTTAACAAACGAATCCCAAATAATTATGAAATTATAAATAACAAAAACTAGGCATTATAAATGTATTGTCGCGAACGCTTTGATCTCATTGCCTAAAACAAAAAAAAAAAATAATTCTAATTTTTTACAAAAGAAATTAAAACAAAAGAAAATTAAGATATCACGAACATAGTTCATTGTTTTAGTTTTTTGTATATATCAAAAGAAATATTTCCGGTTGACATTAATTAATTTTATATTCAAAACTCTCACATTCATAACCCGCCAACCAACAAAAAACATTTTTTTTTTATTATCAATTGCAATAAAAATCTATGAAATAAAAATTTTTGTAAAACAAATAAACTTAAATTTAAATATAAAAAAAAAAACAAAACAAACAAACAAACAATTGATATTATATTATGTTTGTTTCCCTTTTTTAAATAAAATTAAAATTATTATTATATTATTAATAGAATAATATTCTGGAATATAGAAAACTATTAAATTTTTATTACCTTTAAAAAACTTGTGTTGAATTATAAAAAAAAAAATTATCAATATTAGAAAATGTATCGTACCTAGAATTGTCCCAAATGGATTATCATTCCGAACTGGATTGGAAATGAAAAAGTGAACGAAAATTTGTTATACTTACGTTAACACCTATAGTCAGTACCGATATTTGGTTGTATTTTTCACTTAGTTTACTCCCATAGATTACACGAACAAAAAAGCTAACAGGGCATTTTGTGCATATCAAAATGTGTTCGGCAAAGCATGGTGATTACCTCCACAGATGACTGTATGGATCAACAAGTCTATAATGATGATGTTAGGTGACTGTAAGAAAATTTCTTAAGATTTGCACTACGTCACCTTCCATGGTGTGACCCCTTAATTTTGCCACCATATGAACATAGACTAAACTTAATTCACCTTGCTACTCTAAAGAAAAGACGCGAAACTGCCGATGTTATCTTCATCACTGAAATAGTAAAAGGAAATATTAACTTTCCTTATATTTGAAACCTGGCCCAGATTAATACTACTAATCGCTTCCGCTCTGCTAATCTATTTATACTCACATTTCATCGAACCAACTATGGAATGAACAAACTTATCCATAAAATGATGATTATGGGTAACAAATACAAGAAGCGTACTGATTTCTCTTTTAAGCTTTTATATTCTTCTTAGTTAGTTCTGATCTCATCTCTCTATTTTTAATATTCTTATACTTGCTAATTTTTTCTTTAAGTACTAAGTTTAACCCATAACTACTTACTAATTCACAAATAATATAAGAATATTTTATTGATTATATTTTGCAGATTGTTAGATTTTTTTTTATTAATATTTTTTGGTAACCGTTGGTTTACATTTTAATTATTTCACAATTTTACAATTAGTTTTTTAGTTTTAATTTTTTGATATTTATATTGTTATTATTAAAATGTGTTTGAATCCACATAAATTTAATGCATGTAACTCGCTTGAATTAAGCCTGCAAATAAATAAATAAATAATAAAAACTATAATATATTATGCGACATTTGAATGGTGGCCAACAATATAATAGACCAAAGCATGTGCCAAACTTACTAAAATACAAAGAAATTTATAACATGTCTTGGGGCTACTCGAGCATTCAAAACGTGTTCTACTGTAACCCTAGAAAAAATTCATGAGCTCCCCCAATTATATTTTTTACTGATGAAGTCGACAGGAATGACAGCAACAAGGTTGCATCTAACAAATAACTTGAAACACGAAAGACCAGGACACAGCATGATCCTCTGTAGAAAATTAAACTACGAATCAATGCAATGTCTGCAATGTCAGACTATATAATAAAATCAATTGATTGCCGCAGGAACTTCACTTTACTAATACCTAAAAGAGGATAAGTCGAAGGTTTAATAAGAGCCTTACCTCCAGGAGCTTCAGTATGGTATACTGATGACTTAAGAATCACAAAGAAAACCGGTGCCGTTTATTTGGACCCAGGTTCAATTTTAGCGCGGTACATATCTCACTGTTTTCCAATCTGAAATAAATACCATCGAGGTACTGGAATTACAATGCAGTAAAAAAAAGGGCACAAAGGTGCCTACATATACATAATTTCAGATAGCTAAGCAGCCCTATAAGCTCTGCCTTCCCCAATTTTCAAATTAAAGCTTATCTATAGCTGCTAAAAAAACATTAATAAAGCCAGCGGAAAGAAGCAGAGTAACGCTTATGTGGACTCCTGGAGGGATTTGAAGGAAGGGTGGACGAATCAATTATTCAGGACCAGAGCCAAGTATTTTTATTCAAACGCCATCCTATAAAGAATTGTTTCCAAGTTGGAAATTACAGAAACCCAAAACATATGGAATAGTTGCCAAGGACTTACGCAGTATAAAGCTTTTTTCGACTCAATAAATTAAATCAGGTAATTAGGAAGATAAGATCCAATGTCCAAACACTGACATGTTCTATCACAGGTCATGGCCCGTTTAGTCTGTTCAAGATTAGTAGATCACAAGACATATGGACTTACGCAGTATAAAGCCTTTTTCAAACTCAATAAATTAAATCAGGTAATTAGGAATACTAAATTTAATATCAGAATGCTGACATGGGTTATCACAGTTCATGCCAGATCAAACACAAACAGGTGCAGATCCTAATTATTACAAGTGGAATGCTCCTCTTATATTATATTTGTTTGCAATACCATAGCTCGCAAAAGACATACATTTTTGTAGGAATACACAATGATTGATTCTGAAATTTAACATTAAAGCAATATAATACCGTTCATAATGGACATAGACTTACAATTCTAAAATAATAAACGGGGACGTATAATGGATCCTAAGAGGTCGCTTTTACATAGAATAATCCCTATTAAAAAAAAAAGTCTGATATTCCTGGACATTTCTGAATCGTTAGTCATATGCTGCAGCTTATACCCTGCGAAACATTAAATTTATTCAAAAATTTTAATTGAGTCTTTACATTTTATCCGAACATTAATTTCTTATAGTATGCTTTAGTATTAGACCCCATACACCACCGAAAGAGGTCACACACGACAGAGATGATGCTTTTGCTTCATCTAAATTATTTCTATATAATTATTTATCAAATAAATAATAGATAAACAGACAGACTTGTCAAAATTTTTAATCAAAAAAATAATATGCATTTGATATCTCCTACCCTCTTCCTCCAATGTGTGGCATATAATACATAGAAATTAAAAACAATTTATTAAAAATATTATAAAAATTTAGAAAGAAAACAATTGTGCGAACATCAACACATTCCTAATAATATTTGTTTTATTTGACTTTTATTGCATTTTACTACACTAAACTCATATACAGAAGTTCCGAATCATATTCTGTTGTTCAAAAGTTATTTCTATAGACCAATAAAATTTAATAAATTATCGTAATAAAAAACTAACACCCATCCGTAATTATTTACAAAGCAGAGATATAAATTGAGAAGAGGAAAATAAAAACCGAAGAAGGGATAATAAAATAGCAAAAAACAAAACCCCTCTCACCTCTGCCACTAACCTTCATTTCCTTGTATTCTGGTTTTTTATTGTTTTTTTTTTTTTAATTTTATTTTTTTATTTTGTTTTGTTTAAGTATGTTGCTTTTGATGACCAAACCTTAGTGCCCTTTTCTTTTATTTTTAAATATTTTATTTTTTAATTCTTATCACAACCTGGTCACCATATGTCCAGATGTCAAATAGAAATATAAAATTCTATTCTAAAAAGGTAATTAAAAAGATTCTATAATAAAATATCCTTTTTTATATTATACCTGCATACATAAAAAATATTTAGCTAGATATCAACCAAATAGCACTAGTACAATTTCCTCAGATGTTGGAATAATAATGTGTTCTTCAAGTTTGGCCTATCTATTTAAAACTGTTATATTTAATTCATTTTGTTTTTTTACTCCTATAAAAAAATGAAGAATTAATTTATTTTTTTAATTGGACACAACACAAGACAATGTCCCTTTTTATTTAACTTGCTTTTCTTTTGTATTTTCATCAAAATCTATAGTCCCTTTTTTTACCTTTATACATATTGTAATAATAAATATAGCTACTTTACTGCACCTTTTTACTAACCTGTTTATTCTCTTAATTTTTTTTTTAATTTTATACACTTAAAGAATAAAAGCAGTAAAGAATAGAAATGTGGATTTATCAAAATAAAGAGAGACAACAAAAAAAAGGACATGACAATTTTAACCACCACAATAATAAGAGTGTTAAAATTGTAAAGAATAAATTAAATTATAAAAAGGACAATTATATTCTTTATAGTTGCTTTTGTTAATTGCAGGAATATATATTTAATAAGTAAATAAAGAAAAAAAAATATATATATATATTTTTTTTACCGTTTTTTAACTATAAATGATAAAAAAGTATTGTTGTTGTAATTTAAAATAAAAAGATTAAAAATTTTTTGATAAAATTTAGGAGTATTATAGTGCATTGTTACAATTTCATCATATTGCGTCACACAAGCGATGAGTCGGTAAAGCTAATTATATGTATTTAGGCTATAGATTTTTTATACTTAAGATTTGCTAATTAGATTTCTAAATTTGATCCTGGACTGATCTGTGTACAGTGAGCTTTTCATATAATATTAATTGTACATTTTCGATGGTGTTTAATATAATATAAAAACTATTCTTTTACTTCTTTATAATTTATGATGTCACAGGTCGGGAACTTATATATTATCAGACCTAATAAATAACATAAAAATAATTATAGACCGATATCTAAACTATGTAGTTGTCCAAAAGTATTTGAAGCATTGATTAATGACAGATTGAAATTTTTAATTAAAAACAAAATTCCGAAAAATCAACAGTTTGCAAAAGACCTACACAAATTACCACCACAAATCTTGCTTCATTTGTATACCGTTCGTTAAGTCACTTGGAATTAAGTAATGATATTGTTGTGGTGTATACTGATTTCGTAAAAGCATTTACCATTCATTTACGATTTCAAAACTGGAGAGTTTAAGTTTTCACACAAATCTTCTTCTTGGTTTGAATCAGAAACGAGTGCAAATTGTAAAGATAATAAATTTTTCTCACTCAATTTTCCTGTTGAATCGGAAATGCCTCAGAGATCTCATTTAAAACCAACACTATTCATTTTTTTTATCTGTGATATATTATTAAAATTTGTTCATATCTCATGCAGATAATGATAAAATTTTCTCAAAAATATCATATTAACATGATTGTACAGCAATGCAAGACGACTGGAATACTGAATGACCGGTATCTAAATAGTTAACGTAATGTAACGCAAAGTCTTAATCTAGACAATTGTCACCTATAACATTTGACTATTCAATAAATTGCTAGATTGATCTAATTAAAGATTTTAAATAGATCAAATAATATAAAAGATGTTGACGTTTATTTTGATTAGTCATATAATATATGTGTCATATATCTATCTCATTTTGGATAACTCATATTTAAATACCATATAAATAAATAATTTTTTTTTAATTTCGTCAATTTACTGTTTTGCACGATATATTTTTATCTCAAGACACTCAAGAATATAATGGAGTTGTAGTAATACTTGTCTACGGTTCCCATAATTATTATTAGTATAAGTATATTAATACTGTAAACAGTTGATTGTATGGAATTGTAATACACATGGAGAATGACATCAGTCAGTTAATAAAGAACTCTCAATGAGATATGACATAAAATAATAAATATTACAAGAGTAATTTTATTATGTTGGATTAACACGTAAAAAGATTACAATAATCGCAAAGGCTAATAAAACGTAGGGTTTTATTACAATATCCACGTAGTAAGAATTGAAAATATTAAAAAAAAACTTTATTCGTTTCGCCCTAAGAAAATTTAAACTCACAACAGGAAGACCTCATATATGATGCTCGCTCTGTGTTATGTTTGCTAGCGATATGTTGACATTGTATATTGATTCAGCCAATCTATTACAGAGTTTCGGCTTAGGTATACCTCCGACACTACTAAGATCGCAAGCCTTGTTACATACTCAATATCATAGAACTAATTATAGTGGAAATGAATCGATTTCAAGATATTGCGCTATGGTAAATGCTTCCATAGCTGTAAATATTAATATTTATGTTTTTTTTTTATTAAACATAACTCAATTTAAAGATCTAGCGTTAGTGTTAATTATATTTTTGAATAATTTTAAGTAACCTTTTTTTTTGGTTTTTCTTTGTTGTTACATAAATAGTTTTTTTTTTGTTGCTTATCTGTAAGATCTGTTTGATAGATGAATAAATAAACAAATAAATAAATAATAATATTCTAGAAATACTGAATCACTGATGTTATCAATATTATGTCTATTTTTAGTAATTTCACTTCAATTCTTTTAACTTTTTTTTTTTTTTAATATTATAGCCAAAACTTAGGTTTTGAACCTTTTAGCACTTGCGTACCGTTGACCATTTGAAAAAGTAAAGGATAGTTATAGGAAAGGAAAGAAAAAGGAAGAAGAAAAGTTTTGTGGGAAAGAGCGAACAATGTTGTTAATATTCGTCTTACATCTCTGTAAATCATAAATAAAAAATCCTTCTCTCATTGTGAATGCTTCGATTGGGACGCGATTCCACAATCGAGATGTTCTTATTATAAAAGAATTTCCATAGCCGGACTTAAACCATCTCGGAATTTCCAAAAAATTTAAAGCAGCTTTGTCCAAAAAATTTAAAGCAGTTTTTGGTGCACCTGCCCATAAATGTGAGTTATACTCGAGCTTGGGTCGTATATATGCTTTATAGATTTTTAAGAGGTCTCGAGATGAAAAATAAGCTTTGCAGCGACTTAAAAAGCCCAAACATTTTGGGGGCGCTTTTCGCAATATCGAAAATATGCTCATTCCAGTGCATATTTTCATTCACTCGCATCCCGAGAATGTTCAAGTCTTTGAGTCGTTGAATAACTTCATTTTGAAGCCGGAGAATTGGTTTGAATGTTGTTAGCTTTTTACTAACAAGACAGCTTTGAGTTTTTGAAGTGTTAAACTAAGTCGACAATTTTGGCTAGGTCGTGATTAAGTGCACCAGCCATCATTGTTCTTTTGGAGTTGACTGCTGAAACTGTAGCATTATTTGTTTTAAGAAAATCATATGATGCTACTAGAGTGCTGTCATCAGCAAAACTATGGATTGGATTGAAAGTTAATTTGAGAAGGTCATTAATGAAAATGAGAAATAGGGTGGGTGAAAGGACGGAGCCTTGTGGAACACCAGCATTGATTTGAAGTTGGTCGGAAAAACTACCGTCAACTGAAACTATGATAGATCGATTTAAGAGAAAGTTTTCAATCCATTTAGAAAAGGTTGGACCGAGGCCTACAGCATTGCATTTTGCTATAAGAGCAGAATGCCAGACTCGATCAAAAGCCTTAGATATATTCAGAGCTACAACAGCAGCTTCACCAGATTGATGAAGACTGGTGTTAAGCTTTTCGCAGAGGCATGTCATGAGATCACCGGTGGAACGCTGAGCTCGAAAGCCGTATTGACTATCATGAATTATACCTCTACTATCAAGATATTTCTTCAACTTTTGATTGATTAAGATTTCCATCGTTTTGGAAATAATGGAAGTAATAGCTATGGGCCTATAGTTCGAAGGATTGCTTTTGTCACCTTTTTTAGGAATAGGATAAACTTGGGCAACTTTCCAATAGGATGGGCAAGTTCCTGAAGAAAAGGACAAATAGTATAAGTTGCGCAGAGGTTTAGAAATGGCGAAGGCAATGTGTCGCAGCACAATCGCAGGTATACCATCGGGACCGGTAGATTTTTTTATATCAAGATTCTTCAAGAATGACTGTTATAAGTATTATAATATTTAATTATTTAGTTTCTATTTCCCTGATGTATCAAATAACATTAATTTAGAGTTTCAAACTACTTAATTATATAATAATTAGAAACTTTAGTCTATGAGTAGACTAAAAATAGATATAACACAAGTTACAATATAGGAGCTGAAATTACTGAAAATAGATATAATATTGATAACAGTGAGTTATAAAATATGGAATGAATTTACAAGGTGATATGCAAACAAAAAGCTTTACTTAAAAAAAAAAAAACAAAATATCGAACTTCGTTTTACGAAAATTAGTTTTATTAAGTTCTATGCTTAAATGTCGAAATAGCTACTCATATCCATTTCTTATTAGGTGTATATTAGAAAAGCTACCAAATTTTTTTTCAAGTGAAAGACAATGATTACTAGTGTTTCAACGTAAATATGTTGAAATTAGCATTACCTATCAAAATTTAACATTGTTCTATACAACATTAGATAATATATATGTATATACCGGGTGGTCCAGACCATGCGTATCAGCTTTTTAAGAGGGGAAGGAGCCTTTATTTTAAAACTTAGACAAAAGTTTGTTAACTAAATCGAGGGTCTCTATCGATTGGTGGTATTTTCAACTTTCGGAAAGGATCGCAAACCGAATTTTTAAGATCAAATGGGAGGGGGTATTTTTTAATGCAAATTCAGATTCTGCGACAAAAAATAAGAAAATTATGTTAAATGATTTTTTTTTTGTTTTCTTAGTATTTTTCTTCAAAATTAATAACAATAAAAACAAAAATGCTCAATATTTTCCTTTGGTAAACTAAAATTAATGATAATCATTTTTATAAATAAATTTGTTTTTCTTGTTATCATATTTTTTTCTCAGTTTTGGGTTCCTACAAAGTTTAAACAAAAAAAAAATTGACTTTCAAAAGTTTCTTATTTTTGGATTGTCCACATACCTGGTAACCGACATCCAAAATGATTATGACAACGTACTCATACAAGAAAACTAAAGTTTTTCTTGGTTTCAACTTATTTTGAAATAGATGCCTGTATCATAGTAGAAATAATAACTCATCGTAGTAGTAGAAACAACTTCTGTATGATAATGAAGTACAGAAAATAAATGCAAATAAAACAACTTCTGTAAAATATGTGAAGTGCAGAAGAACCTAAAGAACTGCCGTACAACAATCTAATAAATTGTATTATCAGCTCAAAACATAAATAAATAAATTAATTCTTTGTAGATGCTACGATATTATTCGTAGAAGACTTTATTATTTGAGAACAACATTCCCGAACGACGAGAACAGCACAACATACTATTAAAGAATGTCCTGATGGGTGTAATCATTAAATCAAGCATTCCGGGGTGTTCACAATAAACCCATTTGCGGCTGCGGTGATGCGGACAAACAAATTATATAAACTGATATAACTAATAAGAGAATAATTTAAAAGGTAAATATTATGAAACACCACAAACGCCAATTATAATATTTTTTGAAGACTTATTAATTTTCAGTTTGGCTTATTACTATAGACTGTTAATATGCAGTTTTTTCTATGTAGACTGTTAATATGCAGTTGGATTCCTGTAACATGCTGATGAATTTTTAATCATGACTTACAACATTATGATACTGTATTCGTCTCGAAAATTGTAATTATTATTGAAAACAGTTCGAATGATTTTCTAATTTAACTGACAAAGTTAATCTAAAAAACAATTAAAAAATTTGTCTAATATAGAAGACTAACCCTATTGAACAAAATTGTATTGAAAAAAGTTCGAAATTCGTAAAATTTATTGAATTATTATCAATTTTCAAGCTTATACAATCGCATTATTATTAATAGTTGGCATTCTATAATTTAATTAAATTATTGAGAAAATATATATATGTAGGGCGTAGGGCATAAAAGATCATATTAGTGATTGACTATCATTGCAACTTCTAATATTATGTTAATCTAACATTAAAAAATTACTCAATTAACGACTCGTGAGTGTCTTGAGATTAAAAAATATCGTGTAAAACAGTAAATTAAAAGAAAATATTATTTATTTATATCGTATTTAAATAATAGTCATCCAAAATGACATTTATGACACATAATATGTGACAGATTTTATTTTTGTATAATATCTAACTATCATTTAAGGAACACGAAGAGATAATTTAATCCCAACAGTTTCTAAATAGCCTTTTGTAAAATTGTTTTAGATATTATAGAAATGCAATATAAAATCAAAAATATAATTAAAAATATTTTTTTGACAAAATGAATCTCGAAGGATATAAATTTTATAATTTTAAGAAGTTTTTTTTAAAGTAGATTTGATAAAAGAAAAAAAATATTCAAATTATGTTATTAGAATATCTGAATTGTAAGATGTAAAATATGTCACAATATAATATTCATTAACTAAAAATTTAAAGTTAAAATTTCTTTAAATGTGAATCCCTTTAAATGAGTTCCTTTCAATTTTTACATTGTAAATTTGTCCAAAAAAATTATAATAGAAATTTTATATTGTGTAAAGTCGTTTTTGTTTTCAATAGAAATTTGAACAAAATATAATTTTAGTAATAGTGCAGTTAAGTGAAAATATAATTCACAAACTGGATTGCGTTTTTTGAGTGTAAATTGAAATTTAACTGTCGGTTGGAAATTGAATTACCCCGAATTAGCCCAGATTATTTGTTTTTTTAATTCTGAGGTTATATTTAGTAAAAACTGTTAGTCCTGAGTAAAATAACATATTTTTGTGTTGCTTTTGGTTTATGGAACCGCCTTGACATTAGTTTTAGTTTTTTTTTTTATTTATTAATGGCTGCTGTTCAGGAGGCATGTTACCATATGGCAACGCTGGGCTATGCATAGGAGAAAATTTTTTGATGAAATACACATTTTAGATTTTGGAATAAAATATGTTAGTGAAATTATAATAATGAGCAATAGATGAAAAATTGATAAAAAAATATTTAAATAATGGAACACAATATTATTGCTTCTGATAAGATTCAAAACTACACACTCTTTTATCACATTTGATACATTTGATACTTCTGCCAACTGATTTACAATAATCGCCAGCACATCTTCGTTTTTTCTCCAGAAGAATTTACAAAGTGTCCAGTATTATCATAACATAAAGCTTTTGAGAGGGATCTTTTACGTTTTATATTTTTAGTAGATAGTGGTGATTGGGTCCAATAATGACCACAATAATATATAGCAATTTGTCAACGAATTTTGGGGTTTTGAAGTTTATTAATATGGCAAGCATTGCATACTGATACATCAAGAGGTCATGTAAATATGCAGTTCCATCATTTCTTTCCTTGAACCCCAACCCGATATAAACTGAAGTTCTCATCCATTCTATCGATGCCACTATGTACTTATTATATTCCGTTGAATATATGGTTGAGATTAGGTAGAAGAACCACTTAAATCTCCAATATCATTTGGTGGTTCAATAAATATAGACTTAGGTACGTCCGAGAAAATCTCTTCTAAATAATCTAATGCTTTTTTTTTACTGTTAATACAAACATACAATAATATATTCTGAATAAATGTTTTCTTTAATAGATTAGCCCGGCCTGGCCATATGGCAATAGACAAATACTAATGAAAAAGATTTGTATTAGATACTTTTTGAACTGAGAAACTTCCACTATAAAGATAATTAGATTTAGTTAAAATAATTATCCAAAAATAAAATTTAATAATTACGGTTTAATATTTAGAAAAATAATGCAATTTATTTTTTCATGTCATCCATTTTTCACAATTTTTTTCACTAAATTAAAACTATGTACACGCTGCACTATTTTTATTTATGCGATTTTAATTTCAAAGCCTAATATGAGTAAATACATAATATAAATAGAAAAAAAAAAGTGTAATGCTACTTTTATAAAAATAACGGTATTTATTTAAATAATCCAAAAATACCTATATGTTAGCTGTTGCCATATGGCAACGCAAGGCTAATTCGGGTTAATAATAAATATTATGAAAATTACTTCATTATTAGAATAAATCTAATGCTACGAGTTGATAGTTCAATAATGTCCAACAGAAAAACTACCACAAACATGCTATGAATGCTGGACTTTGGACATAAGAATGAAAACATTCAAATGAAATGAAAATATGAAAATAAGCTTAGCTATTACTGATTGTTTGTTTTTGGTACAAAGATATTGCTTTAATATCAAAATCAAGGTTACCAATTTGTGATACCACACGGTATCAAGGTTAGTTTGAGTAGAAGGCTGTATTATTGCCAAAACTTGCATTTCTTATTTTTACTTACAATTACAATCACATACAAACTTAAAACTACAATACATTTGTGGTATGCGATAAAGTAGTACAACTACATGTCATTACACAGACTAAATTTTTTTAAAAAAAAAGAAGAAAAACTGACAAAATTCTCCAAATTTGTTAAATTTTGTATAAAATTAAAATCTGTTGGCTACAATTTCAGGTGATGCTTAACCTCGTCTACAACTTTTCGCCATTTAGGTCTATCCTGCGCAACTTTTGTCTAACCGTTGCTTCTAATATTTTCAAAGTTGTTCTTAATTTCGTTCACGTCATCTTTACCTTGGTTTATATCTTGCTCTGATATTGTACGGTTACCTATGTTCTATATACTTGAGCATTCATAATCTCCTAATATCTTACCCATCTTAGTTTTTGTTTCAATTAATGCTTCTAGCTTCACGTTTGATTTTATTTTATATTCAGCATCGCCATTTATTTTGGGACTGAATATTTTTGCAAATATTCTTTTTTCGAATATTTTTTAATTTTGTTTTTTCACTAATACTTTATTGTCATTTTCTAGGCTACGCAGCTTTAAGACCAGTTGTATTACTGTGTTATTATTTTTAGCTTAATTGTCCTGTTTAAAATTTTTGATTTACAAAGGACTTTGTCTGGAATATTTTTGTGGTGCTTTATTATTATAATTGCCAAATGTAAGTATGTTATTTTTATTATTTATTAAAGCCCCAAGATATATAAAACTGCCACCTATTTCAAAATTGTAGTCATTTATGGTTTTACTATTTTGTACGGATCCTATCTTGTTTGTGAAAACGCGCACATTTCATATAATTATGGTCTTATTCTCTAATTAACATTTTATTTTACAAAAGCAGCTTCCTTTCCTAGATGTATGGCTATTAATTTTAATTACGTTAGCACACGCATTTATTATGGATGATTTTATAAATATGATGTGTCATCTGTCTAAATCTTTTATTGCGTGGTGAACTATAAGACTGAAAATCGTTGTTGTCAGATCATTGCTATCTTGTTTGACTCCTGTTTTCATTTTATTTTATTTTGAACAGCTATATAGAATTTGCAGTCATAGGAGTTCATATTACATCTCTTCTTATTGATTTCAAATCCGAATGAAAGTCAAACGTTGAAATGTAATTAAAATATTGAAGCGAGTTTGGCATGTGCTAAACAAACCCATATTCAAATACTCCAAACGTTCCAAAATAAATTACTACTACTAGGTTACATATTCAATGCTCTATTGTACTTTTGCAATGCCGAGTTCGTGTCATGGCAATTAGTGATACCTCGTAATTGTATAAAACAAAATTTTACAGGGAGCGAAAAAAACAATCTAACTGACATGAATTTAATTTTTTTTTTTTAAAGTAAAATTATGGTAGTTTTTTATTAGCATTGGATTTAAAAAATGTATTTTCAAAAAAATAATATTTTATATATTTTGAGTTATTGCGCTTACGTGTTTTCACAACTAAATTTATAGGCAAATTTTGTCATTTATGAGGTACATAAGTTTACATTAAGAATGATTAATGTAAACTTATGATGAAGCAAACAAATTTTTATTTTAGTTTAAGCTTAAATTCAAATTTCCTAATACTTAATTTGGTTATTAATTATTATTAAATGGTATAATAGGTATAATTAAAAAATTAAATAATTTAAGTTTTTAATTAATTTGATTTTTATTTTAGTTCTGTTATTAAATAACATTATATTGCTTTAAAATGTATTTCCAGCATTTTTCTAAATTTTAAAAAATTATATTTTATATTTTATAAATAATTTAATTCAATAATTGGAACAAAAAATAGTAAAGTTCTTTAAAATCACATTTCGTGTGGAATATTATCATAAAAACAATGATAGTCTTGTGTAATTACTTTTTTCAACTCCTGAAGCATGTCACTTCTGTTTTTTAATTTTAAGTCATTCATTGTGTAAACTTTCAAAAATGTTTAAACAGAATCGATTTCCATTTCTGTGTGTCCCTTTTCAAGAAATTTTTAATAAATAGTTGTCTTTATTTCAAAGCTATGCCAAAACAGCATTAGATAAAGTTGAGTTTTTATTCTGGTAAATGCAGTTATCGCTCCAAATAGTAATTTCTTTAGCTTAAAAACATTTTCCTGATAAATATTCAACAGCACAAGAAGCAAATGTATTTGCAGTTAAATCGGCTTGAGTATCATCGAACCAATAACATTTGACGTTTTTGGTATTTAATTTAAATATAGCGGAATTATGAACACAAAGTTTGGTTTTGTAGAAAATGGCGAATGCATTTACCATTGGGCAAATTTTTACAGATTGTAGAGTTGGACTGTGCATTTCCCTTTCCCTCCCCGAATTTTGTCATTTTATTTTTCTGTTCTATCTTATTTTTTCTCAAAATATGCATCATCATTTAAATTTTTTGTATTATGACCTATACAGATATCACACATGCCTTTTTTAAGCATTGAAGATCCTAAATTCATATCTTTAAAATTGATCTTTTATTATTTACTACTTTTAAATATCAATATTATTACTAGTAAAAGGTAAAACTTGGTAAAACACTATTGCACTTATGTATAAACACTTCACAAAATTTTAAACATAACTTAGTCAAAATAGTTATGTTGTACCTAATATGAAAAATTTTTTGCGACAACTCGCAACTGTTATTTCGGGAATACCTTTTTTTATTAAATATGTAAAATTAGAGAAACCTCGCATATGGTTATACTAGTTGTCAAAATCAATTTTAATTACTCTATCTGACACGAGGTTTCACTTTTCAATATTAGCGAAAATATTATAAATTCACTTTTCAAATTTAGCGAAAATATTTAAAGTGTTCGAGTTCTGTAAAAACAGAAATGTGGCTTATAACAGTGAAATTGATTTATAAAAAAAATTGCATTTACGAGCTATCATTTATCACTAGAACGGTATCTAGTCTGATCCAAAATATATTATGAGTTTCTAGCCGAACTGACAATATATTTTTTGTTAAATGACTAAAACAAATAAGATCTTGTGAGTTAGATTAAAATTTTTAATTGATCAAAATATAGGATTTAGTAAATCTATATGGGACTTTGATAGACTAAATATATCTAAGTTTCTTAGAGTTAATAAAAGATTAATATTGTTATAGCCTGTAAGATTATTTTTAATGTTGTATTAAGGATAGGAGTTTATACTGGGATGTAAAGTTTCACAATCCTTCAAACGGTTCTCCAAACAGTCGTTGAAGCCGTTTTTGATGATCTTGGTGACAGTTAATAGTCAAGTCATAATATATATCTAAAATTTAAAGCCTTTTTTACTAATCTTGAGACTCTTTGTTACCATATGGTAAAACTAGACGATCAGTTAAATTAAGTAGGTACAATTTTTTGGTTGAATTTTTTTTTAGCTATTTGAAAGATGATGCAAAAATCTCGGATTGCATCAAAATGTTTCTTTTTCATTAAAAATATTTCTGTTTTAATAAAGATATCAAAAAAAAAATTTTTTTCTCTAATTTTTATTTAAAATATTTCAATTCCTTTTATTCATTGTAAAAATAGAAAGAAAAACCTGCATAACAATAGGAAAATTTTTCTATGAATTTTCTTCTTCTTCTCTTCTTCTCTTCTCTTTTAAATTATAGTAGTTGTGAATGATTATCAAAATGGAATGGAATGATTATCATAAAGGACAAAAAATGATAATGATGTTGATTGTGATAATTGTTCTGTGCTGTACATTTCTCTGATTATTCAATTCAATTTTGGTTTTGTAGTGAGGCTTGTAATAAAATTGGAAAGACCTTGGAGAATATTATATAAAAAAAAATTTTTAAATGATGAGAATAAAGTTAGGAAAATAATTTTTTTTTTCTATTTTTTACATCTATTTTTTTTTTTTTAAATTTTTTTAACTGAACAAATTTTCAGAATTTAAAATTTTAATTCTGTGTCGTTTCCTTTGTGTTCTAGTTTTTATCTAAAATAGGTTCAAAAAACAAAAATTAGGAAATGCTTTTTGCATCTATATTACTATTTCTTTAATACTAGACTTAATAAATTTTAAATTAGAATTCCCGAGAAATTTAAACAAAAAAATAGCTTTTCCTTGATGTTCAGTAGTGTGGAGTATGTCTCAAAGATATCTGCTTGAGAGTTTTATAAATTTATTGCGTTCATTGATTAGTGTTCATGTTTTTGTAATTCAGTTTTAATATTGAAGCTTGATATTTGAACAATCATTATTATTATTGATTCTTTATTTAGTATAATTTTACTATTCTTAGCAACTAATTTATAAAATTTTTTATTGTTTTTTTTTTAAATTATTTTTAACATAATTAATAACAGTTTTTTTTTAAAATATTCAAATTGTTTTCAAATTTTAATTCATTTGGTAAATTATTATACAAATTTAATCCTTTATATAGTAACATTTTTCATTTCTAAAGTAATTAAGTCTAAAATTAAATATATTTCTTAAATTATAATGATGAATGTCCCCATTATACACCAATCTATTGCACAGGTATTCAGGATATAAGTTATTCTTCAATCTTCATTTTGAAAACAATAACTAGTACATTCATACAAATTCTTTGGTACACCGACATCCAAACCAGGGTTTCATGCATAAAACTTATTGCAATATATCTGTTTAGCTTTAAAATTATTCTCATTGCACGATTCTGTAGTTTCTGTAATCTGCTTATATCTTCTTGCGATGACATAAATATAATAGTTGAACAATATTCAAAATGTGGCTTTATTATGACGTTAAAAATTTTTATAGCATTCATATACGACATTCTACATCTGATTTTAGAAAAGAAGTATATCTTCTTGGCAATTTTTTTTTCTAAATACTTTTTGTGGCTCTTAAAATTGATTTTATTATCCAAGATTATTCCTAAATACTTCATTTCAGTTACTTCTTCAATCATTATAATATCCATTTTGATTTCAACACTTTCATTGCAATTTTCATAAATTTAGTTTTTTTTTGATATTTAATTTAAGTTTGTTTTGCTTTGACCAACAACAAAGTTTATCCAGTTGATCATTTATTACATTGCTGCATTCATTTATAGTATTACCAGGTACATATAACAGAGCATCATCCGCTAACTTGGACCTTTGAAAAATTTTAGACATATCATTTACAAAAATTAAGAGCAATAGTACACCCAAAATACTGCCTTGCGGCACCCCTAACTTTACTTCAATTGAGGCCGATATAGCATTATCAACTTTTGTTCGTTGTCTTCTATTGCTTAAATACGAATGAAACCATTTATGTCCAATGTCTCTGACACCATAGCATTTTAGTTTTTCTAGCAGAATATGGCGATCAACTGTCTCAAAAGCTCTCTGAAGATCTATAAAAACTGCTAATATAATTTTTCTATCATGCACATCCATTTTCCAATTACTAACTACCAAATTTAATAGAAATTCACAACTATGATTCTTTCTAAAACCAGATTGATTTTCTGTGATTAAGTTGAATTTCTTTAAATAATCTTCTAATTGAACATTAACAACTTTTTCCATAATTTCTGATTCAGTACTTATGTTATTTATTGGTCTAAAGTCTTCACATTTACAAGAACCTCTAACTTTTTCTGCTGGAATTATTATGCTTTCTTACCAAATCTCTGGAAAGATTCCACTTTCGAAAGATTTTTTAATTATAGACAAAAAATTAGAGCCAATAAGATCAAATGAGTCAATAAATATTTTTGTGTTCACCATAATATTATTGTCTCTTTTATAATTCATACTTCTTAAGACATTTTTTAATTCATCAAGTGTAACTATTTTGAATTTAAAAGTATTATTAACTGGTTGAATTATAGTGTTATATTCAATTTTTGGAATCTCATTATTAATTTTATTAATACTATCTATAAAATCTATAATTATAATAGACAAGCATTTAAGGTCCTGCGCAGTAGACACCTTTTTATTTTATTTCGATTCTCCTACTCCTTAATGAACTTCTAATATATGTAATATATAAGATTGTATATAAAACAATAATGCGCACACAGTTGAAATTTTTTTACTCATATGGGTTTATTATTCTCCAAATACATTATTCGTGAGTTCTTATTAAATTAAAAAACAAAAACAAACAAAAATATTAAAAAGCAAAAACAAAAAAAAATCAGTTGAATTCTTCATATGATGGGCAATTTCATCTTTATATAATAGAGTCAAAGTAGCTATCTATAACTATAATTGCCAAGCATTTAAGGACCTGCGCAGTAGACACCTTTTAATTTTAACTCTCTTCTCCATATTGAACTCTTAATATATAATAAGTAAGTTGTAAATAAAACAATAATGCGCACACAGTTGAAATTTTTTTAATCATATGGTTTTATTATTCGCCAAATACATTAAGAATCAGGTAGAAACGAAACAGAAAATGAGAAATGAGATATTTATGTTTTTTAACGAAAATATACTAATTCCAAAGCTATTCATTAAAACATAAGTGTTTTCTGCTTTGTAATGAGAAGTCTATGTCAGTACGTAAATTACTGTTTTTTTAAAAACTTTAAATTTGTACTTCAACTTGCAATATAATTACTCAACAGGGGCCCCTAGTAAGTATTTAATTTTTAATAAACAATCCTTGAACTCTGATCCCCAAGGTTTCAAATGCTTGGATAGAAGATCCAAAAAAATCGATATTTATTATAATGTGTATCTTTATAGATCAGATTATGTAATTTTGGGAAGGATCTGGCTTCTATATCAACGCAGCCACAAATAGGCTTATTGTGATTACTCGTGTTATTTAAAGCTATTAATCTCCTGAGACCTTAATGATATTATTTAATGATATACCTATAAGCTACGATCTGATCTGAAAGAATAAGACATCTGCAAATATTTAGACTAGTATTGGAAAGAAAAGGTTAAAATAATTTTAGATTGTGGTGAAGTCCTCACAAGATGTGATATTTGGTTCGAATCAGAGTGAAATATCTCATTTACAAGCTTTTAGATTGGAAGTTTGATTGCTTAGAAGAATTGGTATCCTACTACTTCATAACATGGATTATATCACCCATATCCATCGCTTACGAGAAGAAAAAATTGATCTCGTCTCGTCTCGCTGAATATGCATTTCTGTTAGACACTGTTAAGCGGCCCGATAGAACATTTTATTTGTTGGTAGTACTGATCATAGTTTACTGCCAAACAAAATGATTGGTATATAAACAAAATTTGGTTTATAAAATTTTTGGAAAGTATTAGTGGGGTTTAGTTTTAAAATATTTTTTAAATAATAAATAAATATAAATATATTTGTTGTAAATATTTTTTAGTTTAGTACATAAACAGGATGTTTTGTTTCAGATGGATTTTTTTTTTCAAAACAAAAACACAACTTTAATAATAATGCAAAATTGCTTATTAATCTTTACTTAACTATTTTGTCTACTCAATTTATTTATTTAATTCAATTTTGTGATAAAAAAACAGAAAATACTTGGGTAAGATACTCCATCGTTTACAATTTTTGACGAGATAAAAAATGACTATCACGTCTCGTCAAATGTCTAACAAAAATTACTCAAGAGACTGTTTTGACATTTGCCGTCGCGGCAATTTGCTATCGCATCTGTCGTGGCTAACAGAATACAAAACTATCAGAGTTATTTTCACGCGATCTCGCGAAATGGGTCTAACAGAATATGGGTATATATCTAAGCAAATTTCATATTTCATAGGTTCTCAAGATCTTCAAAAGATTCAAAAAATGTTTGTGTCTTAAAGTGGTGAAATGTGTAATTCCTGCAAAAATACAGTTTCGATGAAGTTTAAAAATTTTCAAATTTTTCAGAATTTGATATCAGATATTTTAGGTATCATCATCAAAGTTCTGGGTTAGCTTTGGCCTTCATCAATATGCTCCTCCAAAAAGGTGGATCTTGTAAAGCTTGTCTACAATTTGGGATTTGTGTAGGATTTCAGCATCATTTTTCACGTTGTCTACAAATCTGCTTCTTAATCTTTCTCTACCATGATTTTCTATCCACGGCTTTCTATTCAGCACCACTGCTTGTTTTGGACTTTTGTGCATTCGACCTTCGGGACCAACCCATCTTAGTCTTTGGGACCAAGTATTTTTCAGAGAATTTTTCTTTCAAATATGAGCAGGCCATTGTCTTCGGCTAGGTTCACAGTCCACACCTCGTTAATATTAATAAAAAAAAAAACAATCAGTGGTGAAGAGAAAATAAATTTAATTAATTTTTCATTCTTTTTGCAGATTTGTTAAATTTTCTAAAGAAACTTATTGAAAAGAATTGAACTAAAGTGAAAATATTATTCTCAGATATTAAATTTATTCAAAATTATTATATTAATTGAAGGGACTTCTAAATATAAGCCTACATCGGTAAAACATTATTTAAATTAATTTTTAAAGGATTATATAAAATAATTTTAAATTAAAGGCTTCGTGTTAAGTAAAATACAGCGAGGAACTGAACAAGCTGAGGAATAACCGTGATTATCAAATACTAAGATTAGCTAGTCGTATACGAAAATAAGGGCACCAGATACTAACTTAGAATATTTTCTCATTAAACCTCATAAGCAGTATTGGCATTTTATTGGCAAGTTAACGTTTTTTATGATTATTTACATATTTGACGTAAAGAAGTCTGAAATACAAGTAAACAACTGTACATCACTGTAAACAACTGTAAACAACTGTAAACAATTGTAAACAACGATTAACAACTATATATTATAATCATTTTCTGCCACCTCTGGTGTACCACAAGGCAGCCATCTAGGTCCCTTACTATTCATTATCTCAATTAATGATGTCAACAATCTCATTAACAATAGTAACGTGATCATATATGCTGATGATATGAAAATTTATAAAAAAATATCTTCATATAATGATTGTACTGTACTACAGAACGATCTTGAATCGTTTTTTAAGTGGTGCGGCTATAATAATCTTCTCCTTAATATTGATAAATGCGCTGTTATTTCCTTTACTCGTAGATTGATTCCAATAATAACTGATTATACTTTTAATTCTGAACTAATCAACCGAGTTTCTCATTTTAAAGACCTTGGCGTACTTTTTGACGATAAACTCACATTTAAACTTCACTTTAATAGCATAATTAACAAGGCAAATTCTATGTTAGGTTTTATTAAAAGATGGTCTAAGGAATTTGATGATCCATACATTACTAAATCTTTATTCACTATTCTTGTTCACCCCCACCTTGACTACGCAAGCCCTGTCTGGTCACCTCACTATTCCACTCATATTAATAGAATTGAATCTATTCAAAAAAATTTTTTGCGATATGCTCTATACGTAATCTTCCCTGGTCTAACCCAATAATCCTACCTCCATACATAAATCGTCTGAAGCTTCTTCAGATGAACACATTGCAATCAAGAAGGGTTGTTGCAGATATCTTATTCATATCCCAAGTATACAATGGTGAAATTGATTCCAAAATTATAAAAGATCAGATTAACTCGTACATTAACACCAGTACGCGTTTTCGTATAGAACATCTTTTTAATCTTCCTTTCCATAGAACTAATTATGGTAAATTTGAGCCAATTAATAGAATGTTAATGGCAGTTAATCAATACAAAAACAGTGTTGACTTTTCTTTGAACAAAACCAGTTTAAAGAAAACCTTGTTTCACTTGCTCCCTTACTCCTCCTAATTAATTTTGTTTTTACGCTACTAATATTAACTAATTTGTAGTGTTATAATTTTAACTTTTAATACTTTTAATAACTTTTCATCTTCTTTTTTTTTCTGATGAAATTTATTTTATCTAATTTTGTTTTTTGTTTTTTATAAAAACTATGTTGTATTAAATTTCAAAGTAAATTAAACTTTAAATCATAAATCTTATTTGATACATTGTGTTAATTCAAAATTTTAATAATTAAATTGTATTATATTTTGTAACTAAATAGTAAATAAATAAATAAATAAATAAATTACTGTAAAATTATTTGTTTTTGACAGTTTGACAAAAATTTTGTAAGAGTTTCGTTGTGATCTATTATAAAAAATTCTAATCTAGTTCTAATCTAGTTCTAATGGATTATAAAAAGAAAAGGGAGCTCAACGGTGGAGCTGGTGGAGACCCATGAACAATAATTATCAAGGACATGAATTCAAATTATTATTTCAGAAAACGAAACATATGTACTTACATATATATATAATTTATTGAGATTATTTTCAGTTATTCATACCACCTATGTATTTAGAAATGTCTGCAATATAATTGTTTTGGCTGAAAATGCAATGCCCAGTTCTACAAGTAAGGAAATTACGAGTAATGAGATTGATAGTCATAAAAAGAAACATTTTCAGTCCACGATCCATTCCCTTTCTTCATCAGCACTAGATCAATTTAATATGTAGGATTCAAATGTAGATATTGATTTTATTGATAAAATGGACACAAAGACTGTAAGTCCAAACTCCTGGTCAACACATTTACTAAATTTGGCTAGCCAATCGAGGCCAGATTCAGGAATTTCTAGTTATTTTTCATCGCGACATCAACAAGTACGTTAACAATAGATTCTAATTCAGTTGATGATGGTCATTATAATCTATTTCCAAATATTCATTAACATAACGAACAAATTATAAATGAATAAAGGTTAATATTAATATATGAAAAAATTTTTGTGGTCTCAATGATCATAACCATTGCCTGAAAATTAAAATTAATATTTCGTTAATACACTGATTTTTTTTTTCATAATATTTACGTATACCATTTTTTTTAAGTGGCTTTGTTCCCGTTCTTTTTTAACTTGTTCAGGTTCTGTGTCATCTACATAAGCTTTACTTTCTTTAATTATGTTTTTTATAGTATTCCAACATTAAATCAAAATAAACCGATGTATGTAAAAACATCAAGTTTAATTTCTAACATTTCCAAATATTTTAGTAGACCTTCTTCGAATTTAACGTTTTCTTTAGCTGGATTTAATTTTCATTTATATGCTTGTTAATAATTTTGATTTAAAAGGGCAACTGATTTAAAGCATTAACAATTAAAATTAACAAAACGTCAACTTCAAAAAAATATGTACATACTGATTTCAAGTTTCGTAAAACATAATACATATGTTCATTTTTGGCTGAAAATTACAATAATGATTCATAACATAATGTGTTAGAGAGAAAGAGAAGGCTATACCAAGCTGCCAATCTATAGTATTATATCTATTGCGCCATACCAAAAATGCTATAAAAGTTTTGACAAAGATTGATGTATTTAAAATATTATATATTGTAAGGTTAGATATCTTAATAAATTGTAAGGTCGGTTCTTAGCAAATTATGACTTTAATTATTTTTTGAACATAATCACTTCATATTCGTAAGTTATTATGTATTAATATACAAATGTTGTAGCTAAATTATCTATTTGGAGTTGTTTACCTTATTTGTATTGTTTACACACTTACATTAAAAGACGTAATTTATTTTGCCAACACTGCTCCTAAGCAAAAGAAGTAAAAACCAGGCCGATAAATGGATAAAAAAAATAATATTGAATAAAACGCAACAATTCTAAAAATATTAAATTGAAAGTGGACTGTAAGAAAAGAGAACCAGGTGGGATTTATATGGTGAAGAATGATAATAGCCAAACTAGGTATTAATATTAAATGTTATCAAAATGATGATGATCATATCATAGAAGTGATAAAGTTACATGAATCAAGTCATGTCAACTATTAACATCCTACGTAACAATTTATTGCTATACGACTCTTGCGCACTCTTATAACAATATTATACACAATCTTATAGAAGTATTAGTGTTAATAGTAAGTGCGCCGCAGTTGTTGCAAAACGTTATTATAAATACGTTATATAGCACTAATTGAAAATGGAGATACCAATGATATAATAAATTAAATACCAGATACCTGGTGAATAATTACTTTGGTGAAAAACTTTAAAATGAATAAAAAAAAAAATATTGAAAATGCAGACAATTAAAATAAAAAAAATGATTTTATTAGGAAAAAAAAATTAAAATAATCGAATAATTGATGCAAAATATATCAAAAATAAAAAAATATCAAAAATAGCTAATAATAATATTAACCAATATGTAATTTTTTTAACGTACCTGGTAGGGTTTCCAGTACCGAAGAGTTTCTTTAAAACCGGTATTTTGGTACTGATGTCAATACCGAAACCGGGAATACCGGTATTTTCGGTAGTCAAAAAACCTTATTTTATTCAAGTCAGCGAAAAGAAAAACATAAAAAAAAAAAAAAACATTCTTTATTTCATTTTTCGAAAAATTAACTGAAATCATAATAAAATTAAGAATAATAAAAATCATTTAAATATTATTTTTGTTTTAAGAAATAGGCTTTTAAAAAGCATAAATTATTTATACTGTCATCCGAAAGCACCGACCGAAATTTGGTTAATATAATTCTACGTGTCTCGTAGGCGATTTTAAGATCATTATTGAACGAATTTAGCTGCTTAGAAAGTTCATCAAATATAAACTCCAATGCAATGTTGGCTTTATACAAATCAACATCTGAACAGCATAAACTTTCTACAGCTAGTTTAATAGGAGTTAACGCTGTTATTATACGAAAAATTAAGTCAAACTCTTCTTTTGAAACCGCGATGTCCATTTATAAATCAATTAAAGTCTTTTGAAAAGAGCTTTTCAATTTATAGAACCGTTCAAGCATAAATAAAAGACTACTCCACCTGGTTCTACAATCTAAAATTAACTTCAATTCTTTTCCATATTCTTCTTTGACATGTTTTTGTAAATACAAGTCATTTTTTGTTGGAGATTGCCGAAATATGTTTACAACTCTTCTTTCTTTGACAATTAAGGGTTCAATAACAATTAGGGCTCGTCTAAAGTTAAGTCAACTTGTTCTTCACAAAAATCGTCTCTTGACAATGCTTTTGATCTAAAAAAATAGGTTGTTGCAATTCAAATTAAAAATATTTTGAATTTTGGTGCACAAAAAAAGTAGAAAATTAAACTTTTTCTTAATATTTTTAAACAAAATTTATTAGACAATACTAAAATACCGGTTTTCTTGGTTCGGTAGTATCGGTATTTCGGTTTTAATATTCGTCGGTAACACCGGAATCCCGGTTTCGATAATACCGGTAATGGAAACCCTAGTACCTGGTAATCTTCAATAAAATTTATTTCAATTTTTTCTTTGACACCGTTTTTTCGTAATAAGTCCAGCTAGGTACTCACTAAAGAAATTTTTTATTCACTAATTAACAAATAAAAATAATTTTATTTTAATTTTCGAAAATTCTGCATCTATTTTTAAAAACTGCACAATTGCTTTTTTTTATAATGTTATGATTTGGAAATGACATTTTCTGTCAAATGATTATCGTTTTTTTTTAATTTCGATTAGCTGACAAAAGCAGCCGTCTGCAATAAAAGTTAAATGATTTTATCTTGTTGCGTTTTAGGTTACACTGCTAAGTTTAACCTAATTGATGCGCAGCTTTCATTTCCGATTACAGCTTTATGTATGGATTAGTGTATATGTTTTTATTTTGAAACGAAATGCATTAGAAATAATTTATGTTGTGCGAGAGTGAGATAGGTATTATATTTTCATCATTATACCACCTTTAGTGTTTATCGGGAGTTATGTAGGAGTCTTTTAGCACTAATTTTGTTTTTATTTATTTATTTATTCAATTCAACTTAAAATGCATAAAGAATCTCAAGATAAGGCTATATTAACAAAAATATAAACAGTTTATAAAATATAGAAAAAATAACAAATGATGTAGAATTAATAAGTGCAGCAAGAAAAAAAAGTAAATAGAAATTACATAAATGCAATATTTCAAATTAAAAATCTAGTAAACAAAAACAATTATAATAACAGATCATAAAGTAATAGAAAAAATAATTTAAAAAAAATTCATTACAACAAAAAAAATAAAATTTTTTAGAAATTACACTTCACTAGGTATAGAATATATAATAATATTCATTTTAATATTACTTAAAATTATATTTATTAAAAACAAAAACAAAAGAAAGAAAAATAAAAAAAAAACAAAAATTATGAAATAACTGCAGGTAGTAGTTTTGGTTTATTACTATATTTGCTGATGTATAGTTTACGTAATTTCATTTTCAACTTTGACTTAGTAAGCAGTTTGAGATTATAATCAATGTTTATATAAAGTTTAGTTGCTATATACAATGTTGTCGATGTGCCAAATTTAGATGTTCTTTTTGTCTAGATGAATTGATTGTTTATTTCTTGTATTTATTTCATTAAGATCTCTTATAGTAGCCAAGTTTATCGTCGAACTGAATATCACAGTTCAATAAATCATAACTTCACATTAATGAGCTTAAAATTAATTAAATCCTTTATAAGCAGTATATTATTTTGCCAATGGATATATTCTGTATGTTCAAGCCTATTATATTTCTTCAAAATTTTTATCGCTTTGTTTTGGATGAACTGTAGTTGATCAACTGTAGTTTGTTTCGTTGACACAACCAATAACTTAATACTATAACACAAATGACTATGGAAGAGTGCGTAAAATATTGATGTATGAGCTTCAACAGGTATAAATTTTGAAATTTTTTTAAATACTCCCGCAACTGATGATAGTTTACTAGATAGTGATGATATGTGCGTTTTCCAACTTAAATTAGAATCAATTCATAATCCAAGGTATTTAAAATTTGTTACTTGATCAAGCCTTGCGTTCGCAATTCTTATATTAAGAGTTGGGGCAGAGGGACAAATGATCATATATTTTGTTTTGCCCGCTAGCTTCTCTAATTCTATATTAATTTTGTTTTGTAAATCTGTATAATTATGATCATCAAATACTAGACAAATATCATCAGCGAAAAGAAATATTTCAGCACTAAGTCCAATCTCTTTTATGCCTTCAATATACAGAGAGAAAAGCAATGGTCCGAGAATACTACCCTGTGGTACTCCAAATTTTATTTTATCTTTCAGACTTAAAACTTTTCCTATTTGAGTAAATTGAGAACGGTTACTTAAGTAAGAATTAAACCACTTATGGGTAACTCCTCTTACGCCGAAACTATGCATTTTTTTAAGTAAAATTTCATAATATACAGTGTCAAAAGCTTTAATTAAATCCATGTACATGATTGCCACTAGTTTTTTTTATCTTTAAAATTTTGAACTGTTGTTAGCATATTAAGTAGTGCTTATAATAATAAAATGTTACATGGGATAACATGAAAATGTGAAATATTGTTAATCTTAATATTAAAATATTTTTTATAATAAACGGCAATAATTTTTTGGCACAGATTTATTCATAACAAGATATCGCTAAATGCGATTATAAATTCTAGTAAAGCTGCTAATATTGACTTGTTTGTAAGTTTTTAATTTAAATTCAATTTAAATTAGTTCTAATATTCTTTATCAGATAGTACATTAAGGTAAATCTTGAATAATTTATTGTAAATCTTAAAGTATTTGGCAATCTCGTTGTTCATTCCTTTATTTTTTAATCCACTTGATTTTTTTTTCATTTAATTCATCACTTTTAAGTGTTTTTTACATCATTGCTTCTCTTAATTGATCTTCTATTCTTTTATTCTCACATTTGCAAATTTTATTACACATTTATTATTATTATTCTCATTCGATAACATTCTTGCAATGTACTTAGTTGCAAAAACATTATATTTATTATGTAGATATATTATAACCATTAAATCATTATTCTAAGTTCAACGCTGCCATTAATACTATTTTGAGTATTTTTCATCATACTGTCACTGCCATTGCCTCATATTATCATTAAATTCAGGTGCAGATGAAATTATCACTTCAAACGAATATTCATATACACATGCAAATTATAACTATAATATAAGTTTTACATTTTTATTATGCATGTGTGAATGTACATCTGAAATGGTGTAAATTCTTACAAAAAAGAAAAAAAAATGTTTCTTTAATATTTACAAAAATACCATTACGAAATAAGTTTAAATATGTTATGTTGTAACTGTAAAAATCTCTTTAATGTTACTTTAATGTGTTTATATTACCATTGTTTCTTTTATTTGTTATATTTTTAACGAAATAAAAGACTTCTATAAAATATTATTTATTTATATATCCATTAATATACAAATAATATTGAGTGAGTGTATGTGAATATGTGTAACTTCGTTTTTTTTTTTTATTAATCTATATTCACTCAAACGTACTTTATTTTTTGTACGAAATAATGAGATCCTTGAACGCGTTTCATGTTATAAGCTTAACACGTATGTGCATAACATATATACACATTCATACACATCATAAAGTGTTATATCATGTAGGTAAAGAAGGTGTTTGATAATACAAAAGTAGAATAGGTACCCAGTATACATAGAATATGATTCGAATTTGGGATTAAGAAAATATAAATTTAGAGTTACCAATATTTGTTTTTTCAATAAATTTCATTACTGATGAAATGATCTACTATTTAATTATTCAGATACTTGATTGTAAATCGTTGTGTTGTTCTTTACCAATTTTATTTGTTATGGAGTTATTGTATTGTATCATATTTTCAGTATCAATTGAATTTGCTATATCAGCTCCCAATTATCTTCATAAGTGCATTATGAGGAATCTATGTGTGAGGATCATTTCCAACATTTGTTTCATTTGGGTCATCACCGACATCTTCATCAATGTCCTGTAACCCTCAGTGGGACATAGGGCGGAAATAAAATCTTTCCATCGGTTATCCTATCTGCGGCTAACCTCTTCAATTGTAGCCACGTTCTTTGCTGGGTACTTGCTTCGGCTAAGACAATTGTTCTCCATGTTTTTCTCGGCCTTCCGACTCAACGTGTACCCTGAGGATTCCATTCGAAACATTGTTTTGTGATATTCTTGTCAGGTTTCCTCAGAGTATGCCCAATCCAACGATATTTCCTCTTTCGGATTCCCACGTCTATTAGTTTTTGCTTCGTTTTTTGCCACAGCGTCCTGTTGGGAATGGTTTGCGGCCAACGAATGTTTAGGATGCATCGGATACATCTATTGATGTACGTTTGGAATTTCCTGGTGATGTTTACTGAAATTTTGTATGTTTCGCAAGATATAATAAATCAGATTTTACACATGCATTGAATATTCTTATTTTTGTGCGCAGGGTTATGTTGCTTGGATGCCATATTTTTTTACTGATATGGGATTCAATATCGAAATCGGCATCTGCATTTAATGACACGATGCTGCCCAGGTAATTGCACGTACTTATCTGTTCGATTGACGTTTCTTCATTTAGGATCGGATGTTGTGATGTATGAGTTGTGCGCATGATTTTTGACTAATATCTTGAACACAAAACATATCTTGAAACAAAATTTAACAAGTATAACGCCATTGCTAATCTAGTAAAGTTTGGATGGGGTGTAAACAAGTCATGAACATTACAACTCAAAACACCAACAACAATGTAAAATAAATATGTATCATCTCTCATCATAATACATTAATATTATTTTATCACTACATTTACGCCTACTTCCATAAAACATTTTTAAACAACTAATTTGTACTCAGAGAACTGCTCATTCTTTTATTCATAATTAACTGTTGTTTCATTATTATTGTTGTTGTTATAAAAGGCTTCAGACAAAAACAAAATTAATATATAAGATATACATTTCACATTGGCATAGTACGAAAATCGGTAATCCTACATATTCTAGTTTAAAATCTTGTACTCTTCCAGTTTTTTTAAACACCGAAACTCTGGTTTCGCACAGTTAAGCTCCTATTAACAAACTTTTGATTCAAATTCATTCGGATTATTTAAGAGTGCTAACACCATGGTTAACATCTGTTTCATACTCCTTTGCCAACGAACTAATTTTGTAGAGGATGTTTTTGTAGACAAAAAAGTTGAAACGTATTGTTAACCATGACGTTACTACCATTCGTAGAGTATTTTGGATAACAAATTAAACCTAATTTTTTCATTTAATCAATTAGGCGAGTTTTAAATTTTTATTTTACTATATTTAGTATTTTTAGTTATATAAATTTTTAAGTTATGTCTTAAATATCTAATGTAAATTAGCTTTTGGTTTTGATGAAATAAAGTCTTTCATTATTATTATTATTATTTGTGTTATTATTATTATTATTATTATTATTATTATTATTATTATTATTATTATTATTATTATTATTATTATTATTATTATTGTTATTATTATTATTATTATTATTATTATTATTATTATTATTATTATTATTATTATTATTATTATTATTATTATTATTATTGTTATTATTATTATAATTACTATTATTATTATTATTATTATAATTACTATTATTATTATTATTATTATGGATATGCCTGAAAATATACAGCTAGTAGGTTATGCTGATGATATAGCAGCTATTATAACGGCACGGGATATAGCAGAATCACAGATTAGGCTGAATCAAGTTATGAGAAGAGTGTTTAGTTGGATGAGGGAACATAGATTAGAATTAGCAACGAAAAAAACAGAAATCGTTATGTTAACTAAGAAAAGAATACCAACTATAACTCCAATGCAAGTAGGTCCAGAAACAATAATGACCAAAGAATCAGCCAATTATTTAGGAGTTACTATTGATACAAGGCTAACATTTTGGCAACAAATCTAAAAAGTAGCAGATAAAGCAGCAGAAGCTACAATCAAGCTAAGCAAACTTATGGCAAACATTGGAGGACCCAAACCAGAAAAAAGACGAATCATTATGAAAACCGCAGAAGCAATCCTTCTAAACGGAGCTGAAATCTGGGCGCATGCGATGGACAAGAGGTATTGTAAAAAACGCATAGCAGCGGTGCAACGAAGAGGGGCTCTCCGAGTCGCGTGCTCCTATCGAACAGTTTCGCATTCGGCGGTCATGGTAATCGCGAGCGTGATTCCGATTGATTTGCTAGCGCAAGAACGAAGAAATATATATATAAGGGATCAAGCAACGAGCCAAGATGTCATTGCAGCAGAGGAAAGAAGGTACACGATGACAAGATGGCAAGAACACTGGAGTAATGATGAGCATGGGCGATGGACGGCTAGATTAATCCCACAAGTAGAAGTCTGGTTTAACCGACACCATGGAGAAGTAAATTTTTACATCACTCATCAGGCCACGGATATTTTCAATCCTACCTCTACAAGATGGGCAAAGTAAACAATCCAGGATGCAGTCACTGCAGCGCAACACATGACACAGGCCATCACACTTTTTTCGAATGTTTAGCAGAAACAGAAAGAGAATCTTTAATAGTAGCAGTAGGAGAATTAACATCAGAAAATATAATTTCTGTAATGCTTGAAAATGGAATGCAATAGCTAAATACATAGAATTAATACTACGCAGGAAGAAACAGCTCAGATATTTAGAGGACCTAGAAGAAGAATCATAATATAAAATTAAAAAATGGAACAAGCACTGCCCAACTTGAAGTATTGCGAAAGCGGTTCCGGGTTGGATTCACCGTGGGAAAAGGAGGTGGTGTATTTGGTGAGTAAACCGAACAAGATCATGGGAGTCTCACATACCCTTGAAGTGCGGACCCTTCAAGATACCTATAAAAGGTTTTCACCATCGACCTAAAAAAAAAAAAAAAAAAAATTATTATTATTATTATTATATAGCACGATGTCTTGCAAATAAACAAGATTTCGGCAGTAATTTGTATTGCAAATCTAAAGATGGCAACTCTATTACATATGAGTACATTATTACATTACCATTTAAGATAGAAATTTCAACTTAATATTGATTGTAATAAAGGTATTTATAGCTGAAATATACATACATGCACACATCTACATTAAAAGAACAAAACAAAAAAAACCATTCTTAAATATAAGAGCTTTTTATTCATCCACGCGTAAGGATATATTCTCCCAAACTTACTTATTTTTATATTATTTTTATTTGCATATTATTTTATTTTTGGTATAATTTTATGTATTAAAAAAAAAAGAAAATAAAAATATATAAAAAAAAATATATTGAGTATTTTGAATACAAACATAATATATACATATATTTTTTAACATTGTTATTTTAATTTTAAATTTCTGGATCGTTGTACAACAATAATAAGAAAAAAAATAAAATAAAAACAACAAAAATATACGTATACAATAAATGGCATTGTGTCGCGAATTATGAACTCACAAAATAGGATTTGCATATGAAAAGATTTTATTTTATTATTTTTGTATTATGGAGAAAATTTACGAGAATTCAAATTGGAAGTGGAAGTCAATTGAAATAATATCAAATAATATCATTATGATGACATATATATATGAATGGTATATATATAAACTGTACCAGTAGGTAACACAATTATTATTATATTTATTGATAAAAATATAATGTCAATTTTTAATCATGGAAATAAGTATGTATTTGTTTCGGGAAATTTTTGGAACAATTAATGCATTTAAATATGATAAATATTAAATAAAACAATTCAAATAAATGTAGTACAAAAATAAATATTGTTTTTGGAAGATGGGTATTTATAAACTCTGTATTTGGATATTTTTAAGTTTGTTGTACATATTTTATGTGCTCCTACAAGCAATAAATCAGAAACTTGCAATAGATTTTGGATATCTTAAAGCAGCTATAATAAGGCATGTTCTGAGTTTTTCCATAATTGAATCAACAATGATATAATTATAATATATTATTATCAAAATAATAGTTCTAATACATTATTGAAATATGTCATAATACATTAGAGTTTTAAAATTAAGCTAACTTAAATTTCCTTACATGGGCAGCTAGTGCTCAAAATTAAAAATAAAAATAAAAATAAAAATAATTTTTTTACATCCAATACTTTTTTTGTTCAATAATGTTTTTAAATACATACTTGTTCACATAGACAATTTTTGGTTTTAATAGTCATTTTAAATTTTAGTTGCGTTTAAATCTTCAATCTTAAATCTAGAAAAGTCTTTTAAATACAAATAAACGTCTATCAAGGATCAACTTTAATTTTACAACATTTTTCAGCTATCTCTTGACATTCAAGAGTTAATGCCATTGTACAAATAGATACATGCACGACATTGCATTTGTTTTATAACTGCCAGAATGGCTGAAATAAAAAACCAACATTTAGAAAAATAAATTATAAACTAGTACGGGCTGTGTAATTAATTTAAAGAAAATTGAATACAAAATGTTAAAATTGTAAAAATATAAACACTGTAAAAATGCAAAAATACTATTATTATTTCAAATACACTACAAGTAAGCATTTCGTATAAAAAGGCTTAGAAAGTCAACCTGTCCCGATGGCATTCTTGTTATGATTCCAAGACAAATAGTCTACTCCATTTAAAAACTATTGCTCAACTTATTCCATTTATCCTACTCTACAAGAGTATACCCTCTAATTACAGGTAATGAAGATCTTAATAAACAATAAGCTGACCAAATATTTAGACAGCCAAGGTATTGTCCACGATAGACAATACAGATTTAGATACCACCTATCCACCGGCCATTTAATGACAAACCTTAACGAGTAAAAGCTAAATTTATATTTCCTCAATTCGGGAGGATCAATTAATATTATTGCTCTGGATATTTCTAAAGCCTTCGATCAAGTATGGCAGTGAGTGCATTTGCACCATTATGTCAAGCCATAGGTCTGGGCTCCTCTTCTTTCAAATGGATTGAAAGTTTCATTTCGAATCGTACACTTCAAGTCTTAGTTGATGAACTTAAGTTCGCTCAATTTCAAACAAAAGCTTATGCTCCCCAGTTTTCTTATCTACTCTATTACTTATATCTATTAAATAGACTTGCCGCAAACCACTTTCAATCAGCAAATTAAATTTTTAAAAACCAAAAATATGTTAAAAATAATACGAAAAATTTAGAAAGCAACAGTGAAACCTGCATTACTGTATTGCGGACAATGTTAAACTTACAACAAAAACTAGAAAATAAGACTTCGAGTTATTGGAAAATCACCAAAAATGGAGAATATATTTTTTTGAAAAAAAGTTGAAATTATGTGGAGTTTTCATTATTAGTTAAGGTTTTAATTGTGTTTAGTTTGATGTAACATCGTTTTCAATTATGCAGCAGGTGTTAAACCACTCGATTAAAGCTAAAACTTAATAGAAGAAAAGTATAAAATCGCATGAAAGTGTGTTCTGAAATTGTTTAAGAACAGCTTATCAAATCGTTTCAATTCGCGTAATAATCTGTTAGTCGCTGTATTCCTACTAGTGTTCGGTAGTTTAGAATTTATATTTATTTACGGTATTAATTAAGAATCAAATTAGTAACTATTAATAGAAGGAAAACAGCTACTAGGCTTCTAAGCCAGTTAGTTATATGTGTATATAAAATGTATTTATAATATGACAATCACTAGAGAGGCTGAAATAAAAATTTACTCTTTGGTAAAATAAGTTAGAAAATAACAGCTGTAGAAATAGTTGAACAAAGAAATAAAGCCAATAACTATTTCATTTATTTTGCATAGTTTATAATTTAAGTCTCAAGAGCCAAAGTGCTCCAATTTATCTAAAATTTTGTTGATTTTTTCTTTCAAATTTGTATTTGTATTTTTTGAAGTAGCAATAGTTGGTGTAGAAGATTCATTTGAATTAGTATTGAGTGTAGAACGACGATTCTTACGTTGTTTTTTGCAGATTTCACAAAACCAATACATTTCGTCATTCTCCAAATATTTCTTGTGATCTTCAATACTAAGTCCTGCACAAGTGATATGGTACCAGTTTTTGCATATTCCATCACACATTATTCTCTTTATTTGTCCTTTGAACATTTTTTCGCAAGAGCCACAATTTTTATTGTTTGCTAGACATTTTGTATTTTAAATTAAAATTACAATGTGTTGAAATAAGTTTGATCTAAGTTTTTTAAAATTTGCTCAAATAAGCTTGATGAAAATTTATTTATCTTTATTATTATGAAAATTTTTTTATCTTTATCAATTAGTAACATTGAGAGCCATTGTTTTACTACATGAGCAACAATGTTTTAATTATTGAGCAACACTGCTTAATTATTGTTTTCATTGTGTTGGTTTTGACATTGACAGTTGAAGTTGTTTATAATAAGTAGTTATTAGTTTTAAAGTTTAATTTACACTAGTTTGAAAATTGTTTATAATAATTTAAAAGTTTAACGTGCGTTTTTTTTTTTTTTTATTTAAATTAAAAAATTACTTATTTAGTTTTAGTCATATATTTTTTCTTTTTAAGAAAATTATTGTAATTAGTTTAAATAGTATAATTTTAATTATAAAAAAAGCAAAAATATCAAGGTGAAATAAATATTGAATTAATGCAGAAAAAAAAGAAAATATTTGATTTGAAACACTTGAAATTGTTTATATTCTAAAGTCAATTTATATTAAAAACTTATTTATTTAGTTCTGTTTATATATATATATTTTTTTTTTTAAAGAGAATTATTATAAAATAGCAAATTTTGGTTCATTATAAAGAAATATTAATTATACTTGTATTTACTAATTCACTTCTATTATTCACTAGCATTTTTCAATAATCAACCATGTATGCACTAAACACTGTTGTATTGTATTGTAATACAGTAAGCTTTCAATACCAAATAAAAATATCAAAGTGAAAGTTAATTCATTCAATTTTATTTAATTTAATTTTTACATTTACATTTGAGTTCTATTACATTTTTTATACAGAGTTCAGATGTAATTACATCTACACAACTGAAATATTACATTATGGTTTTTTTTTTACATTTTGCTTAATTCACTAATATTTACGAGTTCATAAGGGAAACTTTAAAAAACCTTATATTTGATTTTATTTTTTATTAAAACTTATACCTAATTAGTAACTAACCTAGTCTAACTATTAACTAACCTACTTATCTAAACTACTTAAACCTTAAATGCATGATTTTTCCTTTCCCATTGAAAAAAAAATATTTTTGAGTAGATTTCGACACCCTGAAACCCAAATCGTATTTAAAATATCATATTAGACCTTTGGAAGAGCTCTGAAGCTAAAAAAAGGGGTAAAAAATTTTGTTTAAGCATTAATAGTTTATTTATGCCATAATCATTTCACTAACAATCAAAGTAAATAATGATTAATTGAAATTCCTTTGAATGATATCTATTAATTGCATAATGGTTCATTATATAGAACTTCTTCAATTTTTACGATTTTTTAAAAACTTTTAAGATCTATCCAACTACTAGGGTATACTGGCGAGATTGATTTCATCACCAGATCACAATGAGCGGTCTAGACTTTTACCCGGATTGAAGAGAAAGCGAAACATTTCAAAGTAAATGACGAAAAACCAAAATATATGTTGTCAAACAAAAAGGGCTATCAACATCATATTGGTCAAAATACCACTGTCGGCACATATAATTCCCAGGCAGCTTAGTAGTTTATCTATCTTGAAAGTTAATCCCACAAACAATGTACGGCGAATAATCACCATTGCAAATCATTGTTTCTACATTGTTGCACACCATCTCGGGTCAAAGTTCCTATCCCGATGCACCAAATTTCAAATTTACAAAACGCCCATACTCTCGGCTCTACTTTACGAATCAGAATCATGGCACAGTCCAATGAAAGTGAGTATGCACTTGGTGTCTTCAAGAAGAAAATTATCCACCGTTATTTGATCAAAGCGTTTTACAGAACCCGATGGATTACAGGTAATTATAAGACATTTCCAGCTTTATTATCCTTCTATGTTAGCGCACAAATATCTACGGTATCAACATTTGGAAAAACTTCAACACTGTTACCTCTTTTATATACTTTCAGTTGATTATCTTTTGGTTATTTACAATTTGGAAATTTACTCCCCTGTATGGTGCCTAAAGAAAACATTTTGTTTTAGCCAATTCTACCACTAGAGAAACTTTACTATGGTATCTGTCAAAAATATTGTATGCCCCAGTTGTATCATTACGACTCAAATAAGCCTATCATTCGATCAAGGATGCTGCAAAAAACAAAGTAAACCCGTCAGAATGAATTTTGGAAGTTTTACCACGTAATTACAGAGAAAAAACGAACATGATGCAGATCTGCTACAGTATGCGCTTAAGGGTTAACCTAAATCTGCCATATTAGCAAAACTATATAATTCAAACGAACTTATTGGTATAAGCTCCTTATAATTGAATTTTCTGAAAATGAGCATTTTGTAACAAAAGAATCTGTTTTCTGTGATATTAATAGCGATATCAAGCTCATATTTGCTTTATAATGGAGTTTTTTAGTTGAATAAAAAAAAGGGAGGTTGAACATTAATTTCAAAATTTTATTTTGAGTCACTTGAAGAGTGTTAATGTGAGTTTTAGCAATATCATGGAAGACTGGACATGCATAGATTATGATCGGTAGAAATATAACTTTCATTATTATTAATTTATTTTCAATTGATAGGTAAGATTTTCTATTGATAAACGGATATAGGATCCTTGTGGTTTTATTTAACTTTTCTATTGTCTTAGTGATATGAGTTTTAAATGTTAAACGTTTATCTAATTGTACGCCTAGGTACTTTACGCTATCTACTCAATGAATATCTAAATTTTGCAGTTGTAAGTTTGTTGTTGGTATTAGTTCCAATTTTCTTTTTTTTGTGAAGTATATGGCATTTGTTTTTTGAATATTAATTGAAATTTTCCATTTATAAAAATAGTTAACCAGTGAGTTTAATGCATTTTGCAGGTTGTTTATTATGTCGGCACTATAAAAGCCTGATGTGTATAACGAGGTATCGTCGGCAAAAATTGATAAATGAACATTTGCCGTTCTGAGAAAGTCATATGTATAGATGTTATACAAGATTGGGCCTAGGACAGAACCTTGAGGTACTCCGGCTGATATTAAATAAGTAATTGAATCAGTTTTACCTATAAACACTTTGAATTTTCTTTCTTGCAAAAAGCTGTGAACGATTTTAATTAAGTAGTTATCTAAATTCATTCTCCTTAGTTTATAAATTATACCTCTATGCCAAACTGTGTCAAATGCTGAGTTTATATCAAGGACTACCATACCAACGGATTTTTTTTCATTTAGTGTAGTTTTTATAAAATTTTTTAAGCGTACTAACGGGTGAATAGTTGAATGTTCAGATCTGAAACCAAACTGTTCTACAGGTAATATATTATTTTGTGCTAAGAAGGGTGAAAGTTAAAAAACGAAAAAATATTCAGAATTAATTTAGAATTATCTTAATAGAAGTTTATAAATTAAATTTAAATTAATAGGCCTAAAACACTAACAATCCAGCACATATCAACATCAACAAAGTTCGAATCAGATATTTTTTACTACCTGTTATCAATAACCATACAACATGAAATTAGTTTGGAAATCAAAAACATAATTTTATTTTTAGGTTAATATTAAAATAATCAATAAGAATAAAATAGCAAAAATCTTTAAATAAACAACTTAGGCACGACATTCTATTCAATTTAACCGTCATTTAATTTAGAATTAATAATAATTATTAAGAATTAATTTATTACTTTCAGTCAGGTAGGTATAACAATATGGATTTTATATACATATTTGACAACAAATTCATTTTAAAGAATTTGTAGCTGAAATTGAGACGATTTATTAAAAACAGGATTGTATCAAAACATTCATTCACACCTTTATCATAATAGATTAAGAAAATTACGGTTGTGGTATGTGGCGATGTGAAACATTTTGGTATCATTTGGTATTAGACTTTTTTGGAATAATTCAGCCTAGACAAAAATCTAGTTCGAAAATTTTGATATTGCATGAGAACAGAATCGCATTTTCAATCGTGCTCAATTGGTAGGCGATAGAAGTTTTTAAGTAATTTTGTGCTAGTTTTACAAAATAAAAGTGTTATTAAAAGTAAATTGTTGTTAAGTTTTGTAAATAAATATTAAAATGTTAAAATTCTTGTTTTTTGTTGTAGATACCTAAATATAAAAATAAAAGTTTAAAAATAATAAAACTTGAACTTTTATAAATAAATAAAAGCAATTATGGTAGTAGGTATTGTGATATTTTTATCCTATTTCATTTTTTTAGCTTATTTCACTTTTTAATGTTTTAATTTTATTAACATCGGTTTGAAAAGTTCAAAAATTCCAATCCAGAATGTAAACCAATACCGAAGAGAGAAAGTGACATTTAAAAATTTGTACTAAATTGTATCAATAAATAAGTATAAAATAAATTTATGTGATTATAAATTTTTTAAATGTGAAATATTAAAATTCCCATGTCATTTTACTTTTAATAAAAAGAACAAGTTCGATTTATTAATTAATATTGATACATATACATTTTATGTCACCATTGTATCTATAAATATTATTATTATTATTTGCCCAACAAACCATAGGAAGAACGTGTTCTTCAAGAAGAAACATATACAAATCTCCTGGATGAACTTTATGCGAATGTTCGCCTGGAAGAATTAAAAGCGAATTAATTACGTTTCATTAAAAGAATGTTTATTTTTATTTTCTCCATTTTGAATATATTTTTCATATGTATAATGTATATGAAAATATTTTCAGTTATTTTTTAAAGCGCACGTGTTAAGTACAAACTTCAAAATTTTTTAATGTATTGAATTATAAAATTTTAAATAATAATTAAATTAAAAAATAAAATAACCTTTAAATATTTATAATAAATAAGTATTAATTAAATTTTGATCAATTTTATTGCAAATTATTTTAAGTCCCTGAAACATATATTATCTTCTTCTAAAAATTCTATTTTTATTCTACTAATCATTCGCATTTCTTTCATATATGAACTCATATTATCTTAACATTCGCTTTTTATTCTTGTAAACATTCGTATTTTCTTCTTCCCGGGGAAGGTAATCCGATTCAATTTACGATTGTCGCGGCAATGTCAACCTTTTCATAAAACTAATAAATCGCAGAAGAATAAAATATGAATTCGCAGCTAACAAATACATAGGGGATACTTCCTCGATAATTATGCGATTCTCATGGTTTGTTGGGTGCGTTAACAAACAAAATATTTTTAGGAAATTGTTTCGTTCATCATAACACTATTAGAACTCATCAGTAGATAATTATAGTGTTAGACTACCTTTACAACTCCCATTTCATTTCGATTGATTTTATAACTTATTAGAAGATGTCAATAATACATCTGTGAGTTATAAAAATCGACCAAAATTTCATTGTAAAATGCTATTTTTATAAAATAAATTTATGTGATTGTAAATTTTTTAAATGTGAATTATAAAAAATTTCCATGTCATTTTACCTTTAATAAAATAAATAAGTGCTCAATTTATTCATCGTATCTTAAGTCTATGATACCAATTTCATACTTTGCAATTGTTTTATGTATTTACTTGTAACAGCCAACTTATTTCTATCTTAAATCATAAATAAAACAAAAAATTAACAAAAAACAAATGATTCACGTTATAACTTATAAACTAACTTATTGAACCCATTACGATTACTCTAAGTTATTACATTTCACCTAAAATTATCTTAGTATTTTTTACATACGTTTTACCTGACCATCATTTTCTTGAATTACAATTTTATTATTTATTTTAACAAAGAGTCGGAAAAGACTAGAAAAAACCGACTTTAATTTTACACATTTTTAATAAAACCTTAAAAACTATTTAAAAACTAACTTACAACTAATTAACCTACTTTTACTAAACCAGAACTGCAATGTTTAGTTGAATTAAAATTTAGTATACAAGTTAAAAAAAAAGAAATGTTTTACGTCTCTTGGGGAGAGGCTCATGTTGTAATTCCAAATTGCTAGTGGGGTATTGGGATTAATATTTGGTTCAAAAGTGATCCGTTTTTGGGTGCTACGTCTAAAAGCGTGATAAATAATAGGGATATTGCTATAACTGGATTGAATATTGCGATTCAGGAAGAGAAATGGTTCTGGGGGAATGAAATCTGAGCTTAATGAGTCTTCAATGTATTTATTTTCTGGATATGCAGAATGTGAAACTAAACTATATTAGTTGTGAGTTTCACATAAATGTTTTCTAATTAAATGCAAAACAAAAGCATTAATTCTAGAAATATTTGCCCGGTTATACAGCGTTCTATTGGAAAAAAAATGTTTATATTCAGTATCTGGCTTACGGTTAATACTTGTACACCCTCTCAGAAATTTCCTTTCTAACTTTCTATATAATTCCATAAGTGAGACACTAATATTATACCAAATTTGGTAACCGTAAATCAAAATTGGTCTAATAAGCGCTTGATACGCTTTTATTTTAATCCTGGCAGACAAGAATTTTTATTTAAACAATTTTTGGGTTATAGCGAATGCCTTTCTCGCAGAATTAATTTTATTTTTAATGTGCTCAGTAAAATTAAGATTGTATATGGAAAATATTACACATTTTTTTTGTTTATTAATTTAATATTTCCAATTACAATTTTGTCGAACGTCCTTATTACAATGATGTTCGGAATAAAATGACTTCACATTTCCCAAAACTAACTCTCATTTTCCAAGAGTTAGCATAGGAAAGAGCTTGATTAAAAATTGACTGTAGTTTAAATTGAATATCCGAAGTTTTTTTTCCACGTAAACTATGAGGTCATCAGCAAATGCTAAGTTAAACTTAATGTCATTATTATTATTAAGGCTCTGTAATAAGTCGCTCAAAATGATATTAAACAAAATTGGAGAGTTTACCGTTCCCTGTTGCAAGCCATTTTTAATGTGAAATAGTTTTTAGCAACAAACGTCTTATCAGTTATCGGGTAATTGTAATTTATAAGTTTAAATATTAAGCGTTCAGTCCATACTGAATTAAAAGCAGATTCAAAATCTATTAAGCAAGCCCCACGTAGTTTTTATCATTAAGATACCAACATACGTCTGATGTAAGATTATTTATAGCATGTATGGCGGAATGTATTGTTCTGAAACCAAATTAATTATTACGTATGACACCTTTATCTGCTGTAACTTTAGTCAAATATTTGTTAGCTATATTTGTTAGATAACATACTAATTGGTTTGTAGCTTTTAGGGTCTGTAAAAACTTTTCCAGGTTTTTTTTGGTTACAATAACGGTAGCTTTTTTCCCAAATTTTGGGAAATAGGAATTATTCAACATATTATTAAATAAGGTACAACATTGGGAAATTATAATATGGATGGGATAAATTTTTTAAATCTATGTTAGGAATATTGTCCAGACCCACATCATCTGATTATTTAGTTTTTGAAAAGCGTCATACATCCTCCAGAGTGGCGAAAAAGTTATTATGATTGGTAAGTAAAAAGTTGGCTTTCATATTGTCACTAAAATTAATTAAAGTTGTACTAATTTCATACTCAAGTGACACGATTGTACTTATATGAATCTTATTGACTAGTCTATTATGATAGGGGTGATAATATGCAGTAAAAATTTTGCGCGATTCAAGAACACTTTTATATCATTGAGGATTTTGTAAAAATTACCACCAATTTCAAAATACCATGATCTAGATATTATTTTCGAATTTTTCTCCATTCAAACAAAACTACTTCCTTCTGTTATTATCGTCCATGCTCCTCTTTTAAGAGCATAAGATTATTTTTTAAATCTATATAATAATTCTATGTTTAGCAAATTACAATTCTTCTGTCGTTATTACTTACATACTTGAACTAAGACTCATTGAAACTAGGTAAACTATTTGAAAGACTAATTAAAACTAGGCTCGAGGAATTTATTAAAATTGCTAACGTTCTACCAAATGAGCAATTCGGTTTCAGGAGCCAACATTCAACCTCTCATCAAGTTTGTAGATTTAAAAAAGAGATCAAACAAAACTTACACGATAAACATTCAGTAGGTATGCTAACGCTCGATATTGAAAAAGCTTTCGACTCAGTCTGGCATAATGGCCTTATCCACAAATTTTTGATGTTTAATATTCCCATCTACTTAACAAAAGTAATAGAAAGCTTCCTAAGAAATAGATATTTTTTTGTCAAAATCGGTCCTGAAGCATCAATCAGTAAAGAAATTAAAGCAGGAGTTCCACAGGGTTCATCACTTTCTCCTTTGTTATATAATATTCTTATCTCAGACTTACCAAAGCCACCAAACTGTGAATTAGCACTTTATGCAGATGATACTGCTCTATGGTTTAATTCAATATGTCCAAACTGTATAATAAATTAATAACTAATCTTGAAACTGGTTTTTCTCATATTCAAGACTTTTATTACAAGTGGAAAATCAAAATCAACGGTGAGAAAACAAAAGCGATTTTCTTCACCACGAGAAGAAAACCATGTTGCCTAACAGAAATCTAAATATAAACAACTCTGAAATAGTTTGGGAAAATGAATTTATTACCTATCTCGGCATTCACTTAGATAAAAATTGCTATTCAAGACACATATCATGAAAACAATTCACAAGATAGACTTTTACATTAGGCTGTTATATCCATTAATAAACCGTAAATCTAATCTTCATGTAGAAAATAAATTTCTTCTTTTTAAAGCAACTTTTCGCGGCGCGCTCACATACCGCTGGGCACAGGCAGTCAAAACAAATTTAGCAATACTGCAATCTTAAAAATGATACTTTCTAAACCTTTTAATTTTTCTACAAGAAAACTACACAAATTAGCAAATGCAAATATTCTATGCGAACATATTGATATAATGCTACCCGCTTTTTTAGAAAGTTGTCAATATTCAGAAAATCCGCTCATTGCAGCGATTATAGATTAAATTAATTTTAGTTAGGTATAGGTTAAATTTAAGTAAGTTTTATATAAAAATAAATTTAAGAAGGTTTTTATTCTAGCCATTTTTTCGTTAAAACTAAATATTAAAAACAAAAAATAAAAGTATCGCAATTATGCTAAATAAAAAGAATCATAGGTGTAAATACATAGTATAAGCTCTAACTAAAATTAAACTCTGTAGAACAAAAAAAAACACATAACGCAACTAAATAAATAAAATTACGTACTTAGTGTCTGACGCTATACTTATCATCTAGTGAAATAGAGGAATCCTACCTCTTACAGGATTTGGTCTCGAACTTGTCACATAATTGAATTTGCTTTATTTTTGCTTTTTGCGGTACTACTGTTATGACCTATATAGGCTATACTAATTTAATATTATATAGAAAATAACGCAGGTTGATTAACATAGTCTTTTGTATTTACACTCACATTAAATATAAAGCGTTACCATCCCTTTAAGTTATTTTCAAAATTTAATAAACAGAGATACCTACTCTGTGAAAATTGGTTACTATGTACATGCACTCAAATTGTATAATTAATTGTGTTTAAGTTGAAAAGAATAAATTTACCTTGAAAAATGACTTCATAATTCAAAGATATTTATGATTGCAAACCATTACTGTGGTCAATTGAAAATTTACTTTAATTTTAAAGTTAAATTAAACCGCATATGTTTTTATATAAAAATATTTCTGTTATTTTAACCAAAAAGGAAAGCATAATTTTTTTTATTCCCTCAAAACCTAGACTCGTAAATTGTATTTTATATTGCTGTAATATAAAAGAAAATCCTATTTTATTCATTCTCAGCATTTAACATTTCTAATGAATAACAATGACTACTATATATACAATACAATACAATACAAATGAACCTTTTATCTTAAAACGACCCGAATAAAGCCGCTTATATCCCTATAATCCTTAATTTTTTTAAACCCACACAAACACACATACATAATATGTTCTCTTATACACCACATATACACACTTACATGTTATATTTAACATTTAATGACAGAAATTTAATGAAGTCAATAAAAAGTTTTATATTTGCGATTGTGACATTAAATGTTGAAGAAATAAAAAAAAAAAAAAAACAAAAAAAAAAATTATAACAAAAATTTATTTGGAAATTTAATTTTACGAAAAATTAAAACAAAAACAAAAATTTAATATGACTCCCGCGAAATGAAAATAATTTCTTTACTCACATACCAAGTAATATATATATATAAAAAAAAAAAAAAATAAATAAATGATAAGGGCCGGAGACATTGAAATATCTGAACAAAAAATGTGGTGTCCTTTTTCAGTAATTTTTTTTTTTTGATTTTTATTTTGTTTTTTTTTTTTTGATTTTTTAAGTAAATAATGTAATTGCGTAATAAATTTTCACTGTTTGTATTTTGGGTTTTTTTTCGTTTTGTTTGTTTTTTTTTTTTTTTGTAAAATGAATGTAAACATGTGTGCTGTGGTAATGTAAGTAATGGTATAAAAATCCTTTTGAAATCCTATTTTATTAGCAAATTTCATGTTTTCACAATTTCTTACTCAGCCGTCATCGTATTTAAGTTAAATCGTAAATTTTTTTTTCTTTTTTGTTTCAATTGTAAATTATTTCAAAATAAACAATTCACAAAATATATGCTAGAATTTTGTTACAATAGCAAAATATCATACATTTTATGTCAACCTAGTAAATCGTGTATGAAATTTTTGAAAAATTTTTTTTTGCTTTTGCGGTGAAGATTCAAAGGGTGATTTGATTAGCTCGATCGAGATTGCCAATGAATTATAAAATTATAAATAACTGAGCCCTAGGCCCGCAAGACATTGTACGGTTTGCAAAGGCCCAAAGACTAAGGTGGGCTGGCCACGTAAGTCGAATGAGCGAAAGCCGAAAGCAAGCAGTGGTACTGAATAGAAAGCCCGATAGCAGCCGTGGTAGAGGAAGACCAAGAAGCAGATGGGCAGACAACGTGAAAAACGATGCTCAAATCCTACAAATCCCAAATTGGAGACAAGCGGCACAAGATCGACCTTTTTGGAGGAGCATAGTGATGAAGGCCAAAGCTCACCCAGAGCTGTAGCGCTATAAGATGATGATGATGATGATGATATTTTCTTAGGACTTTATGATTTTTTTTTTGTTTTCTTATCCATTTTAGAAATATTTTTGTTTTTATACTGCCGAAATATTAAGCACTTCAAAACAAATATAAATTAAAAACATTTAGAACTCTCATCTGAACGTCAGAACTGAATAAAAAATTTTGTTTTCATCAAAACATGAATCTTCTACGTATTACATCTGTTGTTCAGTTCCTACAGCTTATCAAAGCCATAAAAACTTCAAAACTGTAAGTTCTATTTATGATTTGTCTAACATTATTGGATAAAATAATGCCAAATAATTGCAAGGGTAAGTACAACTACTTTTAAGAGACATAATAAATGTATACAGTAATATTTTGTCTAATCGGTTTGACACAACTTTTCTGAACATTGTCTTAGAAATATTTCAAATGTTTGTGAAACTTCTCTTTGAATAGATTTATTTATTTATTTATTTACTTTTATTTATGTTATACAATGAGACGATTAGTCTCTACAATATGTATCATCAAGTTAGGTGAATAGAATATAATTGAAATATTATAACTAAAAAGAAACTAAATACAATAGAAAATAGGAAATAGAAACTTAAGCTAAAATATATAAAATTAAATAAAACTAAGATGAACCAAATAATAAGAAAATCTGAGAATAAAATTACAATATGTCAAAAACTAAATTACTGGTTACAAACTCTTTAAATACTCGAAACAGAGTCGACTAAATGAATGGTGCGTTGGATCACGCCTTACAGCAATCGGAAGTGAATTCCACAAAGATACTATCTTAATAAAAAAAGATAAGTGTCACAGTCTACAATGATGACGAGTGGTATTTATTGAGATAGATCTCAATGATCTACCGAAGTCAAGTTTATTATAAATATAAGAAGAAAACCCGGAAGATATAACATTGAATAGAAAGCAGACATATTTAAAATTTAAGTAATTATTAAATGTGCAGTCTAGAATGCAGTTAGAGACATCAGAGATGCTGACATATCTGCGACGGTTAGTGACATACCATGCATTGAAGATAACATTTGAACTATTATTAGTACTCTTTGATGAGTACACAACATCACAATACAAAAAGTGTGGCAAGATGAGAGATTAACAAGTTTACGGTTGAAAACTTCTAACGTTTACAAAGAATCGGATACACTCTGTTATATACAACAATACAAGTAATATGCTCCGACCAACTTACAGTTTTGTTAAATTTAACACCCAAATTTTTGGCATAATTCTGGGACAACACTATTGTTAAGTTTCAGATGATGAATAATTGTACTCCATAGAGATAAAAATTAATAATATTGTACTCCATGTTGGTTAATGTATATTGATTTTTTTTATTGCCCTTGAGAACAGTATGACTGACTTCCACATTTCATCTGCATCATATTCTATTTTTAGGTACTATTTTCACTTCAGCTTAGTTAAAGTGACGTTTAACTAACCAAATTCTTGGTGTATCGTCTCCTGGTAAAGTTTGGTATTGTTTTTGTATGTATGTCTTGTACATCACCTTCTTCTAATTTACTACGATATCGGCTTCCGACCAAAACATCTGGAAGTCTTCCTTCCATTGGTAATTATCTTTCGAAGTTAGTTATCGTGCCGAGACACAATACAACATAACACATAAGAAAATTATTTTAGACCAACTTTTTAGTGAAATAATGCATTTACAAATTGACGATTTGTAATGTTAATCAAGTTTTACTACCATTTATCGGAATTAATTTTTCACAAGGCCGGAATATGAAATTTGTCTTTCTGGATGTTTTTCTGTATTAAATTTATTTACCAAATCATCATCAGCTTCCATTTTACTTGTTATTAAGCTATTCGTCGACCTAATTTACCTATCCATTGAAAAATAATTTAATTAAAAATTATATACAAAATTTGAAATTGAATTTATACTTTTGTACAGTTCACAACATATTCTGAAATACAACATGAATGATGAAGAAAATCACAAAATTTTCTAAATAAAATTTGTTAACAATCAAACCTTTTTACAATTACATTCAAACAAAAAATCTAATCTCAAGAGAACACTTTTAGTCATGTTCGATATTAAATTCAATTTCAATAACTGGCATATAATTTCGAATTTCGAATTATTATAATAATTGCAAAAATTCATTTTAAAATTAAATTTCTTCATTTTCAGAAATAAAGTCAACTAAATTCATTTTTGTGTCAATTTTTGTTTTAGTCTCAAAAGAAAATAATAATAAGAAAACAAAAAAAGACAAATTATGAAATCACTTTATTTTATGTTTTTCTTTTTAAAGAATCCCTTTCATTTAATTTTCACCAAAAACAATATATTCTATTATCCTTTTTACCAATTTTTACAATTTCATAAATACATAATAAAACTTTTTTGATCTTTCATTTTGACTTAAGTCCATTAGACAAACAAAATACATTGATCCATGCAAAATATGTATATATATATATATATATAATATATTAAGATTGTTGTATAGGGTGTTTCGTAATAGTAGTGTTATTTTGCACAATAATGTAGATGCAAATGAAATATTTATAATGGAACTAAGACCTAGATTTAATAAAATTTGCAAATATAAAACTAATTCCCTTTTGCTAATAAATTAATTTTTATTCTGAGATAATCGAAATTGCGGAAGTAATTTGCTTCATTTATCAGTGTACTAACGACTACATAAATACGAACATAATAATTATAACTTTTATTTTATTTCTTATAATTTAAAACTATATGAAATTCTTGTTCTAAAATCTTATTTTCTAAGTAAATAATGCTTAAACTAGTTTCTATAGAATATATTTCTGAGTCTATGATTCCAGTTATTTTACATTTATTATCATTTAATGGGATGTCTGAATATAACGCATTTGATTTTAAAATGGATATATCAGCTCCCGTGTGTATTAAAATTTTTTTATTTCCATTTGTTCTATTAGTGTTTATTGTTATATAATTTGTTAAATTTTCGTTTAAGTTATATATCTTTGTGGCATTTAATTCTTTGTGCCTATATTTAAGTCCCTCGAATGTTGGGCGTCGGGGACTGCCTTTTCGTTTAAACAATTTACTCTGTTATGCCTTTGCGAATTGTTTCTATTATCTATAATTATAATTGACAAGCATTTAAGGTCCTGCGCAGTAGACACCTTTTCATTTTATTTCGATTCTCCTACTCCTTAATGAACTTCTAATATATATATAATATATAAGATTATATATAAAACAAAAATGCGCACGCAGTTGAACATTTTGTACTCATATGATTTTATTATTGAGCAAATACATTATGCATAAGTGAGATATTATGAAAATAATAAACAAAAGTAAACAAATCAGTTATTATATTTTATATTATGTACTTGCAAATGAATTTATGTACATATGCCAAAAAAAAAACAAAGAAACAAATTCATCTCAAATATAAAATATAAAAAAGCAAAAACAAAACAAATCAGTTGAATTGTTCATATGACGAGCAAATTTATTTTTATATAGTAGAGTTGGAGTATATATAATTATCCTTATTGAACTTCTAATATAATAGTTGTATATAAAACAATAATGCTCACACAGTTGAAAATTTTTTAATCATATGGTTTTATTATTCACCAAATACATTATTCGTGAGTTCTTATTAAAATAAAAAACAAAAACAAACAAAAATATAAAAAAAACAAAAACAAAAAAAATACAAAAACAAAAAAAATTCATATGACGGGCAATTTCATCTTTACATAATAGAGTCAAAGTAGCTATCTATAATTATAATTGTCAAGCATTTAAGGTCCTGCGCAGTAGACACCTTTTCATCTTTAATGACAACATTTTTTATTTTTAGTAATTTTATCACTAAATGCTTCTTACTATAGGGAATATATCGGAAACGAAGCAGTATATGAGGGACGTGTATTTATGTGTCCTAAATAAAACTTACTAACCACAAATCTTTTTATTAAACACGAGTGGTTCCTGCTATATCGTGCGAAGTCTATGTCAGTACGTAAATTTTTGTTTTTTTAAAAACTTTAAATTTGACTTCAACTTGAAATATAATTACTCAACAGGGGCCACTAGTTGTTATTATAATTATTATTGTTATTGTTGTGTTGTGACTATTGTTACGGAAATTATTACTGTTCCTATTTTGATTATTATTGTTCGGATTATTATTATTTCTAAACCTATTGTTATTGTTATTGTTATAGCTATTGTTATATCTATTATTATTATTTCTGTAAGTATTGTTGTTTCTGTTTTGCCAAATTCTATTGTTATAACCCCGAATATAGTTTTGTCTTGAACCGTTATTGAATCTTTGGTTCCTCGTGTTGTAATGATTTATTTGAGCATTTTGTGGTTGCTCAACTTCTGCTGCCAAGTGTGTTGCTTCATTTAGCATTTTTGGTCTGGCTGCAGACCGTCTTTGTTGGCTTATTAATCCATTCTTAAAAACGTTTAGAGCTATTTGGTCATTTAAATTTGATATTACCTCTCTATTGCTTTCTCTTTTATTACTACGTATACATGATAGCTTGAGTACTTGACTTGAATTCTTCTTGAAATTTGAAGCTGTGTTTTCGATTAACCAACTTGAGTTACTGTTAGCTTGAAAATAGCATGAGTTTGGCATATGTATTTTTCATAAAATTAGTATTTTGTAAAATTTGGTTTGATTTGGACTAATTGATTTGGATAAATAGATAATGAAATTTTAGTAGTGACAAATATTTTAGAAGGCTACTCTAAAAATATAAATTTTCTGCAAAATATTTTTTTAAATATAATAAAACAAAACAATTTAAAGAAAATAAGGAAAAGATTACCACTATTATATCAAAAAATTGAGAAAATAAATCGCTTGAATGCTGACTTATGCGTTATGCGTTTTAAATAAGAAGCCCAAAAAAATATGGATGAAAAAAAGAAGTCAACATTGGTGGAAAAGAATATTTAATGGAAACGATTATAATGAAATATTATAAATTTTTCGAATGGACAAGCAAACTCTTTTGTATATATGTGCAAAATTAGATAACGAATTAAAGCCACATCCTTTGCATATCCGCTTATTTAATTTTTTTTTTTCGTTGTTATGAAGTCGTATTTTATATTTTTCCACCGTACTTCGATTCGTTTCGACGACTTATCTGTATTTACTTACTCTTTTAAATCTTAATTCTATTTTTTAAATTAACAAAACAAACAAAACTTATATTTTTAATAAACAAAACAATAAATAAACAAAACAAAGAGAGAAGTGTAGGACTGAAGTTATTCCAAATTTTGTCATTAACAAGTCTAACGTAGAATTTTCTGAAAAGGAGTTGAAGTATTTGAACAAAGAGTTAAACTGCGCAATAAAAACTAGGGTGGCTAGAGAAGACATTATTGTTGACATAGAGTCAAGTATTGCTACGTGCAATGAAGAAGCCAAACACGAAATAAGAGGAGATGTCAAAAAAATAATAAAAAACACCAAAGAAGATACAGGCATAAAAAATAAAGAGGAATATCGCATAATCAAAGCCTTAAAGGAGAAACCAGTGTACTACTTGAAAGCGGACAAAGGGAATAATGTCGTAATCCAAAGTAAAAATGAGTATGACAATCTAATAAAAGAGAAACTGAAATCAGGAAATTATTTTAAACTTAGAAATAACCCATTACCGGAGTCCATAAAGAGAGTGGAAAAAGCCTTGAAGGAATGTAAAGGAAGTATAGAGAAAATTACTTCACTTAGAATGTCAAATCCATCTTTACCTCGAATTCGATGTCAACCAAAAATCTATAAAGAAGATAATGAAATGAGAGAAATTATTGCGGACTCTAATTCTCCAACGTATAACATAGCAAAATGGTTGACAAAAGAATTCAAAGGCCTAGATAAGGAAATTAGCAAGAGATCAATTAAAAATACGGCTGATCTTATCAACAAAATAAAAAAAGTAAGGATAGGGGACAATGAAGCCTTGGTCTCTTTCGATGTTAAAGCATTATTTCCAAGCATACCAGTGAAAGAGGCCATATCTAAACTAGACAACTGGTTAAATGAAATAAGCAACGCGAATGATTGGAGGAAAAAAGTAAAAAGTTACAGCACTCTAGCTTCAATATGGAACTGCTATGGGCAATCCTCTTTCGCCAGTTTTAAGTGAAATATTCATGAGTCATATTGAAGACAGAATAGAGGAAGAGGGACTTATGCCGAGAATTTGGATGCGGTACGTAGATGATATCATCGCAGTAGTCTCAAAGGATAAAATTGAAACTATATTAAATCATCTCAACAAAATACATGGAAATATAAAATTCACTATGGAAAGGGAAAAAAACAACGAAATACCATTTCTAGACATAAAAATAATACATAATGCTGGAACCATAGAATTTGATATGTACAGAAAAAACACTACTACCCAACGAACCATCCCCACTGAGTCAAATCACCCACATGGACAAAAAATGGCAGCATACCATACGATGGTCAACAGATTGGTAAATATATCATTATCAAAGACTAACTTTGAAAAGGAAAGGCACTACATAAAAGACACGGCTAAGAAAAATGGATATAATAAAGACATCATAGACCTAATGATAAGGAAGAAACTGCACCGCATCGAACGCAATAACATGATGAGTTTGTTTCAACAAAATAAGGATACCGAAAAACGTAGAAGGATTTGCGTAACGCACTCAACATTCACCGATAAGTTTAAGAAAATGTTCAAGAAACACAATCTGGAACTAGTAACAACTAGCAGAAGTATGCAAAAAATGAGCAGTATACTTGGATCAGCAAAGGATAAAAAGGAGATGGAAGAAGTCAACGGCATCTATAAAATATCATGCCACAACTGTTCAAAAGTATATATAGGGCAATCAAAACGGTTAATTACGGTGAGATTCCAAGAACATTTAAGGGAAGCTGAATTAGCAAGAATAAGAGATACTACGAATTTTAGGTCGGCAATTGCTAAACACATAATAGAGGAACACCATAAAATTGATAAAACCAATTTATCATCAATAAAGGAGGTACACAAAACAAGCAAACTAGACACATATGAGAGTTTAGCAATTTCGAGGGTTCTGGTAGATGATAAATTGAATAATGATTTAGGGAATGGATATTCACCGCTATTTAAATTAATAAAATAATTGGAAAAAGTACAGGTAAAATAGATAGCTAGTATGGAGGGAATAGGATATAAGAAGGGAAAAAATAATGAATTAATGTATACAGTTAGTCACAAGCACTGATGAAGGAAGTATGTTGCTTCCGAAATATCGATATTTGCAATCAAATATTAAAAACTATTAGTGAACGGAAACCTGACAACAATTTAATTATTTAATTTAAATTATCACTAAAAATAAAAAGCCGCTTAAAAAATATAAAAATAAACAAAACTTATATTTATAATAAAACAGCAACAAATATTTGACATTAAATGTCAACTCAAGCTCTCAAGGTCTCAAGCTGCGTATTCGGTTAAAATTTTCAAGTAAATTTTTGTGATTGACTTGAGTGAAGCTGATTTCAAGAAACTAGCGCACACATGATGTTGAAGCTTTCTTGAAGCCTACTTGAAGCTATCATGTATACGGGGTATATGGCACGCAGGATCGCCATATAATTATTTTGTTGTGTTTATTTTGGGAAAAGAAATGTATGCATGCATGATTGCAATTTTGTTTCTTTAAAATATGAGTGGTCTTTTACCAAATACGTGTGCAATCGTACATTCATTACAGTTTTACTGTATTGCATTTGGTGTACAACCATAAGTCTTTTATGTTAACTGGTCTCTATAAATTTTATAATTTTTAGATTGATTAAACTCTATGGCTAAAATATAAAACGTTTAAATGATAAGAAAAGATAAGAAAAAAATTTGTTATAAGCGTCATTGTGTTTCCAATTATCAAATTGCTTATCTGACATAGTCTTATAGCATTTCTGCAGTTGGAATGCGATATATCGTAAAAAGTAGAATGCTTAAGTTGATTAAGATATGTTTTTTTTTATTTTAATTAACTAAAATAGCTTAAGTAAATTTAAGCAATTATTTAATTAAAAAATTACTGAAAAACTACCTCATATTGATCAAATATATTTGTTATATATTTTTTAATAGTTTATTTTAAATCGACATAACTGTTTACACTCATAACCTTTTATGGCCACACTAGATGAGCGGGGTAGAACATGTTGTACATGCTAGTGCAAGCTAGAATGTTCCTATATAATATATGTTTATTGTAGTAGTCTTTGTTATTATACACACACACCATATGTTCTTTTATAGTCACCTACTGTCCCCGGTGTGGTGTAACCTAATGTCAACGTAAGGCAGGAGTTGTCAAATTAATAGGTCTTCAGGCCGCTCTTAGAGGATGTTTTATTGCAGTAGACTTGGTCACAAGGCCTGGAATAGTGCAACAGATATGGTAAATAGGACTTGGCCACAAGGCTTGATCTTATTCAATGTTTATAATATCACAAGAATTGGCTACAAGGCCTGGTCAATTATAATATGATTACAATAAATAAAAGATATATTGTTTATGATATGGTGATCTTCACTCACCCAAATTAACTGTATTTATTTATTAAATTTTCACTCTACTTATACAAATATTTTTCCGAGAGACTCATGGACTGAATTTTCTATACAAAAAAAAACGTTTGAATTCAAATTTACTTCTAATGGAACGCATTTAAACTCTATATAAAAAAAAATGTAAAATCAATTTAAAAAATGCATTCCTAATACTCAAAAATTCTTAAAACTTCTTCACATAAATTATTGTTATTTATTAGGGTTAGTGACATTCATATAACCAAACCTAAACAAATAATTTACTTAAAAACAAATCATAATATTGCAACAACAAATTATACTGGCTTAGGTATAGTAATTTGATGCTCAGTATTAAACAATAAATAAATTTAGTCTTTCTTTTCAATAAAAATTTTTTATTATGATAAAAAAATGTGTTATGTTTAATAATAGAATGTAATAGAATGTTGCAATGTTATATATACATGTTTGTTTTGCTTTGCGGTAGATCTTGTTATAAGTGTACTACAGCGGTTATATAATTTCCAGTTTCCAGCAATTTGTCTATACCAAAATACATAATATATAAGATTACACATATCAAAAATACAATGAAACTAAGCTCCAGTGTAATATAGTTGTTTCGGAAAGTAATAAAAACTATAATAATACCAAACCCTTCAATAAAAGCTCCAGTAATAATATCCTATTATAACATAACATGATGCGAAATCGGTACAGAAAACAAAAGTAGGTGTTGGCACTATTTTTTGATGAAAAAAATATTCCTTCTCCTCTCATCCGGTTCAGTTGAGGAATAAGAAAGGCTTCAAGTGCTCACTTCTACACAATGAAAATTTCTAAGGGTCCAAAAGTGGCTAAAGAAATTTGTTTTTAGCCAGAAATATAATTTTCGAAGATGTAAAGAAAAATATTAAAAGCTTCGTTCAAAATATGCCTACTGACTGAATGGATATTGTCTTTACTTCGATCCTCCGATAGTCCAAGATATGCATTTATAATAAAGGGTTTTATTATTTGGCAATATAGTTATAAAAAAAACTGGTTATAGGATTATACCTGCGAGAGAAATACCATAAGGTGGTGTGCCACATTTTTAAAAGAATTTGCAATCACAAATGACACAGAAAAGAGGTTCGTATTCAAATTTAATTAACTATCAACAGTTAGACGATTATATGTTCTAAAATATATTTGAATTAAAATTTAACAGGCCATAAAACATCCCCATCTGTATGAATTCCCACATTCTGCCGTTTTTTAGGAAAAAAACGCTAGCATAAAGTGTTACACGGAAAAGTCATATGGGAGGAATATCACAACCAAACTGTTTGCACATTTGTAAATATAATTTATTAATTTTTATAATTTATATTGGAGTACATAATGTTTTATAAGTTTTTGTTAAAACAATAAAATTTAACAGTATTGTCATACAAAATTTTATAGGGTATACACAAAGGTAGAACGTTTTATGACAGCTTGGATTAATATCATTCATATATTTATTTGCATTATAATTCACATTTTACTGTTTTAATTTACTTTAACTAGGAATGTTTCTATAACCGAAAAGCGTTACACAACACAATGTGAAACACAAGCAATGGTGCCAAAATATTCCAATCACAAAAAAATTCGTTTTAAAATAAAATACGACTAGAGACCGGCGTTACCTTCGCGTTTTCTACATCGTTGATGCCAACAACGCACCTGCTGTAGCAAGGCTACTCAGACCTATTTAATTTTTTCACAAAAATTTTCATAAATGATTTTTTGTAAGAATTCAAGCAAAATATGTACCACTTTCCAATTAAAAAAATTATTGTTTATTATTATTTACAAAAATTTAAAGTTCTTATAAATAATAATAACAAACTTTCAACACAAACACATTTATGACTTTAATATTTTTTTTTAATTTAACAAAAATGTACATACATTATAAATAACCATATGTATGTATGTATTAATCAGGTTCTTTTGTTTTTGTAGGGGCTGTCACTCCCAAGCCATTTCGTGTTTTGTTGAAATAATTGAGAAGAGAATAATAATTAAAAATTACTTTTTTTTATTAAAAAAATATTTTTTCTTGTTTTTAAAATTAATATTATAAATTTTATAATATAATAACAAAAAAAAAATATTTTTTTAATAAAGAATAAAAAATTCGACCCAACAAAGAATTGAATTCAAACAAAATTTGCGACCATCACGCTCCAATTGAGCTAATAGCCGATTAAAATTATTTCATCAAAATGCAAACATAAAATAATATTTTGATCCACACAAAATTCAATAAAATAAGATAAGTATCTATACCCAAATGGGATATGTACAATACAAACAGACACAATCAAAGTATGCATTCGTAAAAATGAAATTATATATATAAGATGAATACTCAGAGAATTCGTAATCTAATTAATTTTCTGTACTTTCTGTAAAACTGATTCGAGCTTTTTACAAAGCATTGGGAGCATATCATTTTAATACGTCCAATATCACTTAGTAAATCAATGCGGTGCAGGTCTCGAAAACGTCAGTCATACACGTTTTCGATACCTGCACCTTTTTGATGAAGTTGTAAAACATAATATAATCAAAACGCCGACATACCCTGTATATTAATATAAAATTAGGAAAAAATACTTTTAGTTTTTACCATGTTTCTTCGGACTTCTTTATTTTTATTTTTTTTTTGTCATTGTTTTTCCATCCTTTATTCTTATTATTTACATTTCTATTTTTTTTTTTTTTTTTGAAGATTTTTTGGACCTTTACAAATCCCCATTTGTATTATGACTTAATCTTCATAGCATACACATGCATAGCATATACATATTTGATAAGAGATATCTTAAAATAAACTTTCCAAGAGTAAAAAAGAGAAAATATGAGACTCACGTCTATCAACAATGTTAAGTAAAAAATTAAAGAAAGAGATAGAAAGAATATAGAAATGAAATGAAATCAAAGAAAAACCGTAATAAGTAATAAGATCAAAATAAAGGACATAGTTATACAAAATGTAAACATATATGTAATAGGATAAAATAAAAAGGATTTGTTTTACTTTCCTTCTATTTTTTTTTTTTTGTTATTTTATTTGTTGTCATTAAATTAATAAACGACAAATTTTTTATTTCCGCTTCATTTCTATAGAAAAAAAAATATGTATTTATGTATTATATAGAAATGAGAAAGTCAAATAGAAATAATAATTGAGGATTATGCATTACGGACATTAGTATTATTCTTAAAAACTTGAATGGACAAATTGAATGTGGTACATAAAACTCGTATATGTGTTTTCATTTGAATTTTGTATCTGACCACAAAATAAAAATGTGAAACAAAAAATTACAGTGAAGACAAAAATTGAAAAAAGTTATCGAATAGGTTGTGGTATTAAAACAAATTTAGGACGTACACTTCAAGTTTTATTTGGAGAAGTAAAAAATTAAAGATGGTGTTAAAACCGGTTTTGGAGCTAAACAGCCTTTAGGGAGATCAAGTAAAGAGGGTATCAAGTAAATAAGAGGAGTAAATAAATCCGAAGATTAATAATTTTTTTGTATGCGAAATGGTTATGTTAAAGTTACATATTATTTAATTTGAATCATGATGGAAAATGATACAAGGGTAAACACAGAAACATAATATTAAGCTGCCAGAATATCATGATAGTTGCAATTTAAAGATTTAATTAAGTAGGTAGATGGCTACGTAATTAAATCTTTAATTACGAGATTGCTGACTAAGTCGCCTCACTTAGACCAAAGAGGTTAATTATTGTGATATCACAAAATTCGTTTTTTTTTCCACAGATCTAATTTAGGCTTTTTACTAATTTTTTTTTTATTTTTTTTTTTATCTTCTTGCTGTTACTCATCATCATTAGTAACTGTAAGGTTGTTCAGTGTGATCCATGAGTTTGCAAAACTAATTTGAGCTAATTATTTTTAGGAATTGTTTCGTTTACTAGATCTCATCAGTAGGTATTTTAAGTGTTAGACCCCTATACAACACTTGATTTTTATTTTTATTAATTTTATAACTTATTATAACCCTTTAAGTCCCAAAATATTTTCCATCATCCGATTGTGAAGAAATTTTAGACATTGTTTGAATATGTGCAAAAAAACTTTAATCTAAAATTGTACGGACCTGCGGCTAGCCGTTCAGCAGTAAATGGACTCACATAGTACTACCAAGTAATATGTAGTACTACCTCTCCCAAACCCAAATCTTTTTCTAACAGAGACGTTGATGTTCCCTGGTATATTTCAAAGTTGAGAACCATACCATCAGGACACGGTTTGTTTTTCACATATTGTCTCAAGGATGTTAGAAGATGATAGAAGTAAATAAAATCATCTGTTCATCCAGGGAATAATGTGTGTGATGTCGAGGTAAGGCAAGCCAGCGATTTCTTACATCGTCTATTATTGGTTTTCCCATAATTTGTTGTCTGTCTTCCAATGGTGGATTATTAACATCAACATAGTGTATGTACTTTCTCAAATCGAATAGACGATTTATGGAAATATCTAAAGCTACCATATCTTGTCTAAACCGATGTTGCCGGTAAAGTCTCATTTTAGGAAGAGGAATTCAAACCAAATACAAATAAGCACCATAAAATTTTCATTCATCAAATGGAAAAGGGTTTCCATATCTTTCGAATCAGACACATTAAATATTTCAGTTAAAAATATAGAAACGAAGTCAATATAATTGCACATTTTAATATCTGTTTAAAAGTATATGAAAAATCCCAATTAACACAATCGTGTGACTACATAATAAGCAAAAAATATGTATTTATATTGAAGTAAATCCCAACCCACACAATCGTGTTACTTACTTTTTTCTGCCATAGTTCTGCTTATTTGTACAAATTTGGAGTTTGCAATATAGCAAAAAATTAAATTTAAACTATTTTCTACTTAAAGTTACACAAAATTTATAAAAATATATTATTATTTAAATAAAATATATAAACATATACTTTATTACTTTTAATGACTCATATCCTACTGCAAAGTACCTCCAAGATCACTCAGTGAGTCTAGAAATTAATATTAAATTTAAGTGAATAAATACGATGCAGATGTAAAAAACGTGTGGGACTGTTTTATCTTCTTCTCCATCTTTTAATATTCTGCAGAAATCAAAATATTAAATCCGCAAGCTTCTAAATGAATTTTAGCTAAGCTCATGTACACATCTTTCATTGAACATATTAAATATTTTGTAATATTTCGTTCATAGAAAGAAACATATTCGTTTCACAAAATTTATTGAAAAGTGTTTATTTTGCTAATGGTTGAAGTACACTAGTACCTACCTACCATATATTTTGAAAAATGTAAATTTATTTTAAATCCACACAAATAATAACATTTTGTATAAAATGTTTAGGTAAGTAAATTATATTCATTATTTTAGTCTTCATATTTGAAACTTGGGAACGTTAGTAAAAAATTAATGTAAACAAGAGTTAACCATTCTGTTACAGAGCAAATAATTTGACATAAGTTTTTAACAGACTGAGGTTTCCTTCCGGATCATTAATAAATATCTATTTTCTATTTTCGAAATACGTATAAGGTCAAGCACTCTGACAGCTTATTAATATTTTAGGTTAATTAAATACCAGATACTTGCTGTTTCTTACAATTGAAAATGAAAAGCCTAACCATTGGAGTCGTAACAGAGAAGTAAAAGTAAAACATCACTATCTGGTTTAAAAAATTGTTGTGAATATTTTCACTCAGATTTAATTCAAAACAAGCTCATTATACCCATTAATATTAAAGTTGAGTAACATTAAAGCTAAGAAATTTCTAATATTAGTTCGTATTAATAATAATTATCCTTCTTAATATTCTCATTTAAAATTTTTCCTTTTTGTCATCTTAATAAAATCTGAAAAAAAAAAAAAAAAATGTTAAAGAAAAATCTACAAAATTAAAAAAAAAAAATTCTTAATTTGTAGAAAAAAAAAGAAATAATATAGGCAAACAAAATAAAACAAAACATTCATATATCCTTAAATATCCTTTTTATCATCGCATAAGTTTTTATATATATATAGCTATTTATATGCATGCAATTTGTTTGCATTTGGATTATGTTACTGATTCCTGGAATTTAAAATGTATACATTTGGATTATTGTTTGGGGTATAAAAGACAAACGAACGCAAATGTTCAAATTTATTATACTGAGTAAATGGGGAGAATATATTATTATTTTGTGAGCAGATCTATGCAGTATGTATGTTTATGCAATGTTGTAAAATAATATAAAAAAGACTTATGTAAAAACATTTTTCTACAAAATTGAAATTGTTAATCAAAAACCTAAAGACTTAAGTGATTAAAATAAAACAAATGATTTTGAAGACAGAAAGTTAAATTTAAATAGAAAGAAAGATAGTTTTAATGTTTTTAAGATTTTTAAATAATTGTTGAGTGCCTAATCTTACAAGAAAAATATAAATTTAATTAGAGAATTTATTTTGTTTGGTAATTTAAATAAATTAATCAAGTAAAATTTTGTATTTAAGAAAATTTATTTTTAAAAGAATTTATTATATAAAAATAATTTTATATGTATATTGTCATAGATTTAAATTTTTCAATTGGAAATCTATTTATTTGTCAAACACTGTGTAACATAAAATAAAAATGATTTTACACATCAAGTTATTTGTAAAATATATTTGGAACTGCTTAAAAACATGAATGAAAATAAGAACTAAAAATTTACTGGATTATAATACGCAAGCGGTCTCCCTTTCGCGACGACTGGCACACATTCGTATCAGCAAAATTCAAAAAAGACTAGAAACATGAAATTGTACTAAAATTGGTTAAAGTATGCACCAATTCGCCTTTTAATATAATATACATACGTTTGCAAATAAGCACAACTATTTTTGAAAAAAGGGGATTTCCCATGTAACAGAATTTGCTTGGTAAGCCCGATTAGTTTCGATCATTTGTAGTAGGAGTGTGAATAAAACAAGTTTTGTGATAAAAAGTTAGTGAATCCAAAATTATTTCAATATTTGTTAGCAAACTAGAATAGCCATTTTATAATATTTTTAGGCAAATCTGTTACAGTAAGTATGAAAATTATTACATATAAAGATCTGGGAAGATTTACATATATTTTTAGGTAGAGGTACATATATGTACCATTAGTCTTTTATATTGGTACAAATATATACCAACAGCATTTTATACAGTATTTATTTTATTTTTAGCGCTAGAAAAAAAATATCAAAAAAATGAACCCAGAGGAGATAGAAAACTTCCTAAGAGAAGGCTATTCAAGTGACGATAGACAATCAAGTGCTAATTATTTTTCTTCTGGAAGCGATGAATTTTATTATCCGAATTTAGATGAAGAAAGTAAAAAATCTTCTGAATCTGAAGATTCTGAAATTGATAATGATATTTTATGTGGCGAACAGCAGGTTTATTCAACAAAAGAGATATTGCAGTTAACGCATTTGATGATGTTTTATGGTCAAAGAATGATGACACATTCATGCCTAAAAGAATTGTCAGTGCTGACCGTTATTGTTCAATCGCAGAAAACATAAATCTGTTTTGGATATTTCTGCTTTGGAAATTTTCCACAAATTGATGCCGCGTTAGCTGATTATGTATATAGCGCAATGCACAAACCAACGAATAAATATGAATGAACAAAATAATCTAAAACGACGTAAATGTGTACAAACTAATGTTGGAGAAATTCAAGTGGTTATAGGATGTATCTTTATAATGTCCTACAACAAACTTCCATCCATTGTTGCGATCTTAGCCGAAAGAAACCATCGTTCAAATAATTTTTTGTGGAATTAACAGAAGAATTAATTCAGGAAGGTTTGAAGACAACAGCAGTTCGGAGATTGTCAAAACCGGGTCGCATACCAAATAAAACATCTAAATTGAAACATTTGCCAATAGAAGGTCAAACTAGACGAAGATGTACTAGTTGCGCTTACAAAAATAAGCAAACTTGTACCAAGACATTATGTCAGGAATGCAATGTATCGCTATGCAAGTTTTGTTTTGCACTATATCATTCATAAGTTAATTTTTTTTTGTTTCTGTTATTTTTATATGAAAAACTTTGATTTATTTTTATTAAAATAATAAATGAATTACTTTAAGTTAATTTTTTTTTATTATCATAAAAGATTGCTGGTACACATGGTGTACCACATATAAAGACGAATGGTACATATGTTGTACCAGGGTCCCCAGCCCAAGCCCTTGGTAATAACTGAGATCAAATGTTACATTTCACGTTTAGTGCACAGCTTTTAACTAAATTAGTTCAAAATTTTACTTCAACATGCTTATTCGAAAGCCGTCGTGAAAGGGTTAGCCTAAAGTTGCGAGACCTAAAACATTACAACAATTAGTGATGAAAATAGATTAAAATACGAATATTGAAAAAAAATGTATGGTGCAAAACGACGAGCTGGAAGCAGTAATTGAAAGATTTCAAATTTTTTAAGGCACAAACTAATTTGACAATTAATAATAGCAAAATCCAAATAGCAAACAACTACTTCTATGCAAGCCTTTTTAAATCCAGTATATTTTAAACAGGGCAATTAAATTAAGAATATTCAAGACTATAATACAACCGTTATTAAACTACATCTGCGAAGCCCGCAAAATGACAATTTGTGACGAAAACACTGAGAAGAATACTTTGTAATAAAATAAATGACGATGGTCTGTACCATATAAAACCAAATGATTGTGTCCGTCAATTAGTACTAGGAGTACTAATTGATGGACACAATATTGTAGAATTTATTTAGGCATAAAGATTAAGATGGGCTGACGATGAATGATCAAAAGAGGTCAAAAACAATATCAGACGGCACTATAAAGAACACACTAAAGAAATAAGAAGCCAAGATAAATATGAATTAATGAAATCGAGCTCAGCAATTGAGATAGAGAACAGTTGCACAAGATATAACAAAGTGGAATATGGTTATAAACAAAATAAAGTCTCACTTTGAGCTGCAGAACCAAAATTATGATGATGGTGATGATACCTATACCATATATCGAATTATTTTCGTGTTCTTACTTTATTAAATCTAATTATTTTCTGTCGTGGATAATATTCTTTTTTTTTTATAGATCGTATATTTCTACTTAATAATATTTCCTTTAAAATTCTTCTCTTAGAACAATTATTTCAAAATCACAACAAAATAATTTCATGTAAAACTACAGCTAAAATCATTTCAATAGGCTTAAGTGGACCATATTTTATATAATATTTCAAATGACAATAAAAATAAAATGTTTCGGTACTTCACTGACTGATACTGACGGTACACGATAATTTCCGAACGAAGCAAAATGCAAAAAAAAAAAACGGCAACAATGAAAGGAAAGTTTAAAAGCAATTTTTAAACATGCAATTTTTTTTCAAATAGAAGACAACCACTCAAACAGCCTTCATTTATTGTTCTATTTTCCGGGGGCGAACTAAGTGAAGGAATGTGTTACTTTAACGCAGTAATAGGAGTATTTACTGTTAAATTAAAAAAAGACTAACCATCATACAATTTGGCTCTATATTGCTTCAAATATTTTTGATCAAACAAAATACCATTAGGAATTATTGAGCGTTAAAAGATTTTATCTTTTAAAAAAAATTTTGACTGCTAAACGTAAAACGTCAGTATTAACATGTTGAGAAAGGTGAATTTTGTGGCGTTTTTTTTACTTCGTCTTTTATGATAGAGATCTTGAGGTTTATATAAATATCAGCATTGCGAACATATTAGGAAGCATTGACAATGTTTGGTTAACACTTTGTTTTGGAACGTTTGCGTAGTAAGGCCTCTTACAGACGGCTTTAAAATTTGATTGTAGATAAAACTTTGTTATACGTCGATAGTCCACCCAAATAACCAATACACCTGATTGTATTTCAGTTCTAACTCATGTTTTTTTTTTTTGTGATTTCCCAACTCTATTTTTTATTTATAAAATTAACCGGTGTGGATTTGACTATAGTTTAGTTTAATTTTCTACCTTTTGCATTCATTTGTCCTGTGTAACTGATATGAATACAATTTTGACTAAAATTAAGATAAAAATATACTATTATGAAAGTAAAGTTACCCTAAAATGGATGTAGTTTCACAGTTTTGTACTATTACAAAACTTTAAAACTATTGTGTGATAATTTTCAATAGACTTTGACAAATGACTTTGTGCAGGCAGTCTGATTGAGTGCTTATCCTATTTTCTTGGCGGTATTTGTTTTAAGGTTTATTATTTAGTATCAGAAGAGAGTCGCATTTCCTGACAACTTAATTTTTGAGTTGAATTAGATAAATTTAAGCTTCCATATAGTTGTGTAATAGATCTAATAGATGGTGTCTTTCAAAGATATATTTCAGCCGGTTACTATTTTCGGTTAATAAGCACGCACGGATGAAAGACACCGTTGTTAGATTAAAACTCAGTCTCAGATGGAACACTGAAGAGAATAGAATAAAATCTGTAGTTGTATAAGTAAAATCTTAAAACAGTTATAAAATACAAAGAATAATAAAATTAATAATAAAAAAAAACAATTAAAACATTTAAAATCAATTCAAAAATCAAATTTGAATAAAATAAATAATAAGAGTTTTAATCATTATAATAACTATAAAAGAAAGAAAAAATATTGCGAAGAAGAAATGTTAAGTGGCGCAATCGCAGAAGATAAAACAACCAATGAACCTATCTTAGAGCAAAAATAGGTATTAACTATAATATTTTTTTTTTCATTTTTTAAATTTATGTGAATAAATTGAAGGTAGTTTAAGTTATTTTATCACGTTATCAAGAACAGATTTATTCTATTTGAAAAAAAAAACTTCTATTTCGATTTTCAAACTAATACAAACAAAAGTTTTAAGAGCTTTATACAACAATAGACCTTTATACAACATAAGATATAGCATTCGAAGTTTTCATTGAGATTTTGAATAGATTTTTTTTTTCTACAATCCAAATTTTAGCTTTAAATAAAGTGTTTGTAATCATTGATTTATTTCAACTTCTGGCGTAGCTGATGGTCATGCTTACAATTTTATAGTTCAATTTAACAGGATTGTGTAATTTTTTTTATTTTATATTTAATTATCATTAAATTATTAAATTTTTATTATACACCTATTATTTGTAATTTTATATTTACAATAAGTTAAAATATTTAAATTTGAATTCTTTAGACTTTTCCATTCACATTCGGTATTTTAAAATTCATCGTCCTAAGTTATTGACATTGATTGTGTTATATATTAAAATTTAATTTTAAATTACTATACATATTGTAGTAAATTTTTTTATATACTAAAACTACACTTAACCATCAAATTAAAAATATTTTCTAATCTGCAAACTTTTAACAATTCGTCTATTGCAATAAAACAATTGATGAGAGTAAACTTTAAACTAGATTAAAAAAAAAATATTTTTATATTAAAAAAGAAAAACAATTTTCTTGACCAGAATAAAGCCATGTACATAATATTATATGCTGTATAAAAAGGATTAACTATATACCTACTACAGAATCCTCTTCTTTTTTGATAATTCGAAGAATTTTGGCATTCTAAATAGTCCGATTATTCTCTTAGAAAGCTAAAAATATTTTTTTATTAAAAAGTTTTGTTAATTTTAAAAAACTTTCGTGTAAACCGAAAAGAGAGCAAAAACAAAATCAAAAAAAATTTAAACTAGAATGAACTAGAACGTCTAAGGATATAACTATAAGGATTCTTTGCTTACTTGAAATACACAATACCAAAGTTTTTTTTTTTTTTAGATAATACAATAAAGTTTTTTTTATGTTTTTTGCTAAATTTTCATTTAACTTTTAATGACCAAAATGCATAAATTTAAGTAACTTTATCTAAACCTTTTAATAAAATTTTATAGCTCATATTATACTATAATACCATCTATATATAAATATTTTTTCATCAAGAATAAAACTTAAAAATATTAGTGTAGTAAATTGCATAAAGATTTTTAATCACTTTTAGTTATTTCAATTAGAAGCCACAAGATTTAACTAAAAATCAGAAATAAATTTCCACAAAAATATTTTAGTAATTTTAAAAATTTTTAATTGAAATAATATTTATTATATTTAGATAAAAGTACTGATGTGTACATAGATGAGTTTTGAAATTCTCTTCGGAATTATTACAGTAATTTAAAGTATATTTTATTTAAATTCAAAATAATTTTGAAGAATTCAAAAAAGGATTTAGAATGAACACTGATTTTCTATATAAAAAAAACAAACTCTCAGATATGTTATCACTATCAGAAAGTTTATTTAATTTTTTTTTGTTTGGCACCTATCTTATTATTTAAAATCAAAATTTAAAATTTAAATTTACCCAAATATAATATTATTTGAAGTAAAAATATTAGTAAAAAACTTACATTCTATATATTTCAACTATATTGAATAAGTCTGCAGTAATTCTGTGGTAGCAAGTTATAACCGCTTATGTCTGAAATTGACATTTCGAGTAAAATAAATTTTAAAGTTTATATAAGAGTTTAAAAATATAATAACGAGCACGGGAAATCTAATATATTAATATGCTAATAATGTCCGAAATTGAATACAAAAACCACTAAAACGATAAAACCAAATAATATAATGAAATAATAGCCAACCAGATAGCTATCAAAAAATATAAATTTAAAACTTTAAGTTAGAAGTATTTTTTAAAGTCATCAAATAATTCATTAAAATTACCGGTTAAAACACTTTAAATTTAAAAAATATTTTTATACGTTCACAGCCAACGATAATGTTGAGATTTAATTTCATTTACAAGTAAAACTAAAATAGCCATGCAAATTACATTTTTATTTATAAAAAAAAAAATAAAAAGTACTTTTATATGCGCCGGCAGTTGATGGAAAATTTTGCAAATTTAATATTAAAAAATTTCAAAAAGTAAAATTCCAAACAATAGCTAAGTTTTTAGGCAGCGTTTATAAATCAGATTTTGTTTAATCAAAGGTTTAATGTTTACACTAATTTTATTGCAAATACATCAAATTTTGTTTCAAAAGTTTTAATTACATAATGTCAAAGTTGTAAGTAATTAGGTAAAAAAAATATTAACATTGCCTCAAAATATGCGCACCCAAGCAAATGAACAGGAGTTCGCAAAATGGCTACTGTATATTGATAATAAAATGACCGGCAACACGGTAACATTTGCACAACTATACGATGACATAAATTTAGGTACAATAGGTCCGGAAAGTATTAAGGACAGGGCAATATTAACAGTAATCAATGATATGATGACTCATTGGAAATAAATAATAAAGTATTGCAACATTTAGATGGCACATATTATATAGCTCTTAAAAACGTCAATACAGTGGTCAGTGATGATTTGAATGATCAACTAGCATATCTGAAATAATTTTTGAATAGCCTCACTCTAATTGGAATGCCTCCACATATATTGAAATTAAAAATAGGAGCTGTCATTATGCTTCTCCTAGAGCTGTCATTATGCTTCTCAGAAATCACTACAAGTATTAAAAATCACTATGTCGAAGCCAAGATTGTAAAAAGTAATAAATCAAATGCAGTTTTTATTTTACATATTCCTTTAATTCCGTCCGACACAAATATTTCCTTTATTTTCAAATGGAAACAATTTCCAATTCGACTAGCATATTCAATGACAATTAATAAGTCACAAGGCCAAAATTTATTATATCATTTTTGAAGAGTATGATCTGATCTGATTTTTGTGTTTCTGTTTTGTTTTCAATTTTTATTTGTGTTTTTGTTTTTGTACTTTTTTCTATAAGTTTGTGTGTCTATTTAAAATGACCGAATTTTTATGAAACGTTTTTAAAAATTGTCCGTAATTGAAATTTATTTTAGAGAATAGATGTCGCTCAACTTGGAAATAACAGTCACTATTTGGTGTAACTATTTGAAATGTTTTAAGTATTCTGCACCACTCTTTTCCTAAGTCAATGTTTACTCATGGACAATCATATGTTGCTTTGTCTAGAGTAAGATCTTTTGACAGTCTCAAAAAAAAAAGAGAGATAGAAAACTGTGTTTTCAGGAAAGTATTTTAATTAAAACTATTTCTTTAATGCTAGACCGACAAATGTTACGCCGGGAATAGCAAGTTATTATTTTATTTATTTATTTATGTACCGAATTACCTGCAATAAGTAGTCAAACTTTCATATAAAGTTACTACTTTTTGGTTTATATTTGCTATCCCAAGTACAGGACCAGGTTGAAAAAACTATAAAGCATTTTTTTTCATCGAAAAACGGAACTGTTTGCTTTCAGTTGAAAAGAAGCTTAATCTACTACGTTTATCGATATTTTTTTCGGAAACACTTTCAATTAATTTATTCACTAAATTAATGACTTTAATGCTGTAAATAGAATCAAAATATTTTCATCTGGAATCGGCATCGGGATACCATTTCAAGGCATCTTTTTTTTAAAAATAAATCAATAAAAAGACGAGCATGTCATTCCCATATTCCAATTAGGTGTTCTAAGGCATTGACATCGTAATTGATTTTTTTTTAAATTTGTTTTAAAATGATGCTACACCTTTGATGCTTTGATTTTGTTAACTCTCATACATGGTGGAATGAAAAAATTTTACATTAAGTCTGTTTCCTTGAGAACGAATATTTAATTATGCTTGGAACAATACCGCTATTCTTTTGAAATAATTTAAATTAAAAATCGTCATTAGGAATTTGAAGAATTATTCAAAATCTTATATATAATACACAAGATGGACGACGAGGTGAGTAAAAAAGTAAGAATAATTGAATAGTAAATTACACCACTAAAATATTAAAATTTTAGCAAGTTTTTTTTGCTGGATACTTATAAAACATTTCAAATCGTTACACCAAATAAAGTACGGTTATTTCCAAGTTGAGCGACAACTATACTCTAAAATAAATTTCAATTACAGACAATTTTTAAAAAAGCTTCATAAAAATTCTGTCATTTTAAATAGACACACAAACTTATAGAAAAAAATACAAAAACAAGAACACAAACAAATAATTGAAAACAAAACAGAAACACAAAAATCAGATCAGATCATACTCTTCAAAAATTATATAATAAAAGTTAGTTCATTTGCTTCTGTCTATCATTAAAAAAAACATATATACAGTAAAACACGGTTATAGCCACTCGCTAAATTTCAGTAATATTTCTGATTATAACCGTTTTGTGACTAGGTGCAGTCAGAAAAAAATTGCATCTTTATAAACAAAATTAAATTCAATAAAATATCGTTCGTATAACAATTTGAAACTTTATTTTATTCATAAATAGCAACTCTCTTATATAATCACAAAATATACATATTTGTAATGAAGAACAGAAAAAAGTATATAATATAAATCAGTGTTTTCATAAAATAATTCACTGTTGACTTATTTTTTTGTTTTATTGAAAAAATTGGCATTATATTTTAATGTGACTTGTAAAACGACATCGATTGTATGAATTTATGAAGTTTATTACTTTCTTTCAAACAAATTGTTGACCATTGCTATAACCGAATTGTTACTACAAACGTTTTTGGCTATATAAACGAATTAAAATACATCGATCCACTACGTTGAGAGTAATGGGATTTTAATGTGTTAAGTTATATTGAAATTAGTATAAATTTCATCATAAAGTATATAATATTCAATAATCAAGCGATTTAGAAAACAACTACAATTATACCAAAACAAATATTTCTTTTTATATAAAATCGTACCTGAAAGAACTGCTTCTGTACAATTGCACAGGGGATTCACTAGTAGTTCTTAAATAGTAAATTAAAAGAGAGAACTAAATTTCATATTATTTTATAATACGCAACTTATAAATCGGTGAATTAACTGAAGTATGTTGTACGTTATACTTAGTAAACGATTTAACTTGAAATTTCTTTAAAATGTGTATTTTAGTTTCGTTGGTGTATTTTAGGAAAAACAAATTCTAGACGGAATTATTATTTTTAAATGTTGGTCCGATCTGCAAGTGATTAAAAAAAATATCCGCTACAGTTCCGAAGTTACTATACAAGATATTTTTCAACATTTTCTTTTTAGATTAACAAATCTAACTAACGGAAATCTTCAAAAAAAAACAAATTAAAAAAAAAAATAATATTGTAGAAAACGTTGGCTATATCGGAAAAATTAGCTTAGCCAGTATTATTATAATACAATGAACTGTCTTCTAAAACTTCGAAAAACGAAGCCTTCACGTCAGACTTGCCGTTTGTTATGCAAAATCATACAAAATAAAATTCTTACAATATTCAATCCTCAGCTTTTATTTAGCATTTTTAAAAATTTTGAAGTATATTTGAAATTATAGATATTCTTATTTTGGATTGTGTATTTTTTCGTATTTGATTGTAGAATATTAAAAATACGTTCAAAAGATATTGTTAAGAATGTTTCTTATCGAAAGTTCATCAGTTCCATAAGCTACATTATTATTGACAAACAAAATTACCATAAGATATACATAAAGATTTTCACCATTTCTACAAAGTACATAATTATCGTTGATATCAGTTAAATATTTCATCTTTATAATTACATCGTCTTTTACCAATTTATACTACTTTTTCTTACAAATGCCATCATATTATATCTTTTATAGGCTGTCATTGTAAAAAATAGTGTTTTAAATAATTTAATATAAGCCTGTTGTAACCAAAAATATATTCAATAACACTTGATACTAAACCAGCCGAATCCAATAACAATAGTAACATTTGACATAACACAACAATTATTATGGTCTCATTTTAAAAAATATCACTTGCCAAAAAATACACTTTTACAGTCTCATAAATTTTATTTTTAAATTTTCTAAACCCATATCAATAAAATATTACAATATTATTTGTAAATAGTATAATAACCAGACATTAACAGAAGTTTTGTAGTGCGTGCCAAAATCTAAATTATTTACAATAATTATTGTTTGATGACACTTTTAGATTGTAATGGAATTATAAAAGAGTGCAGATTTAATAATTTTCAAAAGACATATGAATTTTTGATTTACTATCAAAACGATTGTGTTTTCTTTCTATTATTAGCTTTCGATTAATTTATGTGTCGGTCTTATTCCAGCAATGCAATAAATATTAATTTTTACTATTTATACGAGCAATCGTATAGCAATTTATTTTATTTTAAATTATTTTGCGGATATTCTCTACAGCACACAAGACTTTTTTTCTATGATATTAGAACCACTAAAGACTAAACATACATTAAAAGAGGCCCAACCTACATATAAAGGATATTTAGATGTTATTTATTACATTTTCCAAATTTGTTGGATTCAGAACAAACATAATGTTTACTCCTTCTTTTTTTATAAATTGTTTCTTTAGTACTTAAGAGTATACAGAGAAGATATAATATAGATGTGGTGTATTGGTGTACATACATTTTATAGATCGGTATCTCAATTAGTATGGTTTTTGGTAAACTCCTTAATGTCTCTATTTTTTTTTCTTTTTTTGGAAAGCTAAAATTATTATTCTAGGTGTTGGTATAAAATATCTTGAATAAAATAAGAAGTGTAACCATTATAAAAGACATATAAAATGGTTTTGAATGTTTTTATTTTTTATTATTCTGCATGAAAACTTAAAGAATTCATTTTCATTTTTTGTTTTTGTTTAAAACACAGTGTAAGTTTAAAATAAATGAACAGATTTACAGATGAACAGATTTTTTGGTAAAATCTATATGAACCACTTGTTTTACTAGTAATATTATTTCCATAATTTTATGATTTATAGCTCATCGATCCGAAACTTAATGATTTTGCTATGTTTTAATTCACTTGAAAAAAAACATTCTCAACAATAATAAGCCACTAAGATTAAAGTTCCGATTCTGTTATCCTGGTGGTCCGATCGACATCACCAAATAGAAATATGCCGCGACCCCAAATCAGACGCGATGTTACTACTACCGAGGCTGTATGTGGATTCTCCGTGATTTTATTGTGGTTAGCTATTGGGGACCTACTGTTTCTTCCCATGTTTCATGAAATTTTATCAATTGAACGTTCGCTTTTAACTCCTGTTACAACAGGCATGTAGCTTGGCAAGGATAATAACAGGCCACTGCCCAACAAAGAAAAACCTCTATAAAATGGATCTAGCTGAAAAAAACCTATGCAGAATATTTGAAATAGAGGAAGAATTTATTGAACATCTGCTCTGTCAATGCAAAGGGCTTACCTGTAGCACAATTCGCCACTTGGAAACAGCGTTCTCCGAACAATGGAACCTATCCAGCATACCATTGAAGAATATCCTGAGTGTAATTACAAAATCAAGTATCCTTAAGAACTCAGAGACTTAATAAAAATAAAAAAACGGATTATCACAATAAGCCCATTTGTATCTGCGGTGATGTAGGGACTAGATCCCTCTCGGAATAAATTAAATCTAATCTAATCTATCAATTGGTTGATCCATTGCATTAACCGAGATATAGGTTATAAGACCATAAGTTCAAACCTAACAGCCATGCGTGATGAATGGTCAAATTCATCTTTTCACAGGTTACTCATTGTGAGCCCAGATGCATTTTGCAGTCGCTCCACAGATGCAGAAGTTGAAAACATGTTCTCTCCCTGTCTTCTGTTCGCTACCCATGCTATACTACACCGAGATTGGGACCCGTTCGTTCGTAAAGGCTGCTAAGGTTACCACGTATAGGTGTAAGTAGGAAAATAAGGTGGGAGAGGAGGATGTTAGGATATTTCTTCAAATCGTCACTAGAGTGCAAGTAAACGATATATAAAGCAATTATCAAGTCAATCTGATATTACGGAATTAGGGTATAGGTCGATGTTGAAATAATTTTAGAATTCTAGTTTCAAGTCTTCTACAAAGTGACTTTAGATGCATCTAAATTAATTTGTGCTTTAAAATTTAAGAAATAAAGTAGATCAAAGCGTTTCAGATCACTGGATTTAAAGTATACTTTATAAATCGACTTGAAGAATTATTTTAATATTAGGCATCTACAACATTATCTATATATGCCTACCATATAACACCATGTACTTGATGGCCTAGGAATTGTATGAAAATTGGATTAGAAAAATAATCTCTAACAAAATATCCACTACAGCTTGGAAGAGAGCTAATATTCAAGATAGAGAAATATGTTCCTTAGAACTTTTTTCTACATATTATCATTATCAAAACTACAATTTCCACAACTTCAGTTGCAATAACTTCAGTGATTTTAACTAATAATATAATTTTTTTACAATCTTAACCCTCAGTTTGTTTTTATTTTTCTTTTCAAACAGAGATAGCTACTCAAATATTACTGAAAGTTAGATATAACTTTACCTGAAAAACCGCCAATGTGACATGAAAGGTGTTAACCACGAAGTTGTAGTTTAATGCATCAAAACAATACCTGCTTTTCATACTAAAATTTTAAGGTAGGCGTTGTTCGAAGTCCTAACCGTTAGTTAGGTAAATCTATTTAAAATAAGAACCTTCATATTTGTTCATTTTGCATATCTTTGGAGCTGTAGTAGATTTTTTAGGAATTATTTTTCTAATCCAATTTTTTTTAATCCCCTTGACCAACATTGAATTTAAAAATGTACCCCATTCCTAGTGTAGAATAATTGTTTTTTTTTTTTCAAATACTTCAAGCAATCGCTAGTTAAAAGATTTTCAGGTCAAATCGGATCAGTCTATAAAATAGATAATAGTATAATATTGTAAATCACTTTTAAACTACCGTTTTTAATAATAGGTTTCAAGTGCAGTAATAATTTGATGTGCAATGAATGACATTTAAAATAAACTAGTTTTGAATTTTTTAAAAACGAAAATTCGATTCGCTCAGTGTGGCCGAATAACTACTTTTATTTTACTTAAATTTTTGCTTTATATCTTTTGTTACGTCATATAATAAAAACAAATCGTTAAATAAGAATTTTTTTTTAGAACATAGTATTTTACTTGCGTTTGGTAATGCCAACAAATTTGAATAATTTCCGTGACTTCCAAACACCAGTGAAACTGTAAAATTTACAATGCATCTTCCAAAATGTATATAAAAAATTCTTGACCTTGTACACTATTCCAAAATGCTTGATATATGTAGTGGAAACGTAAAATAGGAGAAAAGTATGTACCGGAAAAAATTATACTACATTTTGTACACATGTCAGATATCAAATTATCAGAATTAATTAGCATTATAGCTATTTTCGGCCGAAAAATAAATTTATTACCAAATTGTAGTAAAAAATGTTAGTAAAATAATATATTTTTCTGCCGAAACATGTAACGAAAAATAAACAAAAATCAGTTAATTATCGATTTGTATTACAAAAACAATGTTATAATTTAATCGTCAAAATACATGTGTGTAAATATGTTGTCAAAATGGTATTCCAAAATGTAGCAAAAGTTTTTTTTACATATTTTATAACGAAGTTGTTATAAAAGTTTTAAGCGGTAGTATATTATATACTATAATATTTAACTGTATTAAAACTTTTGTATAATGCATTTATAATGTGCATTAACAATAATGGAATTTGAAAGTCACCCATAATAATTAATAGAAGAAGTGTTGTGTACACTTTGCAATTTGATATTTTGATTCATTAATTTTGATCCTTTAGCCACTTTTTTGAACATTTTAAAAGGTTCTTAAAGTTTGAATAGCACTAATATATTTTCATTTTATAATATAACCTAATTTTTATAACCGTCCTATACCTACTCTCAAAACTTTTGATTAATTTTATTTTTTTTTTTAATGTTTAAAATTTTTTGATACTCCATGTACATATGCATGTACTTAGTAAAGACATTGTAAGACATTGTAAATAAGAACTTTTAAATATCTGAAAAAAATATTATTTTCCAAGGTTGCTCTAAGAATATTATAAAAGACGAAATATTTTATTTAATTTCTTTTTTTTTAGATTATTTTTAAAAATAATGTTGTGTTTTAAAAATAAACTTAAAAAAATTTAAGCTTAAAAGAGTAACATTTTTAAATATTTATTATTATTATAGAAATGACCCAAATGATTTTTATTTAATTACAAATTTATTAAATACCTACAACCATAATCAAAATTACTCCAATACGAAGTTGAAGCATGAAAAACAATGATGCTTTGTTGACCCTTGGCGATATTATAGAAAGCTTTTAATATAGAACTTGATGTATATTGCACCAGTACTGACTGCTAAATGATTTATAATATGAAACTGGTTTTGATAGGATTAATTTAGGCAGAATAAAATTACTTTACCATAGCAATACGTAAATTTTATGAACTTATAAATCGTTTTTTTTGTTTATCTATTATTCATTTTTGAAGCAATTTGTCCCCCAATATCTTTTATATATAACTCTGAACAACGTTCAGTTTCTATTCTAATTATAATTCTTTTAAATTTAATTCTATTTATTACATTATTACGTATAAGAGTAGTAGAACACTGTTTAACGCTGAAGACCGGAATATGAAGTATAAAAAAGCAATTCAAACAAACAATACAATCATCTTACTTTTTTAATCGCTCACTCTTCCAACTCAATTTAAGCTTATTTCTTCAGTAATTTATATTTAAGACAGGCATAGAGCCCTGTGGATTCAAATGTTCACACTGGGCATTAAATGATCACGGGCAGAATCATATACGGCTATAGAGATCACAATTATAATATCTACACACCTTGATTGACTTAGACCCCATTGATGGCGTCAATATAATCAATTTTTTGTTTTACAGTCATTTTAATTTTTCAGTTTTACTTTGAAATTAGTAAGTTATGTAAACAATTTGATTAGTACCAGCAAAGCGTTAGGAAAATAGCTTTAGCAGTTACGTACCGCTAGGCCGGGATATGATAGGATAACTTAGTAAGAAAAAGATAGATTAGTATTAGGAAGTTGAGGAATAAATGTATTAATATTTTCTTTAATTCTTTGCAAACTATAAGTTGAACTTGGAAACATATCAGAGGGAATTCCACATTCTGGCAGTGCGAACTATGAACGCATTTCCATAACTGGGCCATCTTGGAATTTTCACAGTGTAGGGGTAAGCAATTGCGGCTCTTCTTGTTTTGAGCAACTTTTTTTTAAGAGAAGGAAGCCTTCCTAATCTGAACATATGCTTTTATGTAGATGAAGTTGTTCTGCAGTAAATGTGGTTTGCCAGATTTAAATTAGTTGAAATACAAAAAAAAAATACATGCAAAAGAAACTTGTACAAATAAAGGTCAGAATAGATGAAATCAAAAAAAAGAGACTAAGATCTAAATGAATTTGAGAAAATTTTTAATTACACAGAAAAGTACAGCTAAGTAAGGCAGATCAAGAATCGATGAAATCAAATTTCGTTCCAAGTTGTAACAACAACAACAATTGAACCAAATAAATCACGTACAAATTGCAATTCACTTTAAGGTAAAGATTATTAATAAATATATTTTAAGCCGTCTCAAGTCTTGATTGATATTGAAAGATGATAGGAGATTTCTATAATATGATGGACAGTTTGGATAAATCAAATAAGTATTTGAAAGACACACTATATAAGGATAAAAGATTTATTTAGGTAAATACAATATGCATGTGCTTTTTTAGTTTTATAGTGACCTAAAAAATACTTTGAGCTGAGAAAATTGCAGAGCTATATTAAAAATTATTAAAAAGACAGCATACAGAAAACAGGATGAAAAAAACTATTATAAAATTTCTATATTTTATATTTAATAGCAACTGCACTGACACACTAATTTTCAAAATGAATTTTTGTAGTCTTATAATAAGACTTACATACATACAAACAGGACAATTTTCACAATGTTTTTATACCAAAGTAAATCAACAGCAATAATACAAAAAGAACATGCAAGGATTTTATAAATAACAAAATGTCCTTTACACAGTACACATAATACAATGGAAGCAGGTCTATCACGATAAGTGTTGTAAAAAGAAAAAAAAAGTATAATAATTCTGAATATACGAAAAATCTTGTAAAGCTAAAATCTTGAAATTTTTATAATTTTTTTAAAATTTTGAGAAAAATTAATTTAATCCTAAGGACTTTTACCTAAATCAACGTGGTTGTTACGTCGACGTATCTCGAATTCAATACGCGCGTATTATTTTGAATTTGCCAAATACTCTACTTACATTTTGAACAGTGTTTTCAAATAAAGATGAGTGTTTTTAATTATTTGAATTTGATTTTTTTTCAAATTGGTAAAACAATGGGTATTGATGATGTTGAAGTGTTAGAGGATTTAATAATTTTAAGAGTGATAAAAAACCATATAACGCCTGTAATAGTGATCTCTTCAAATCGAAAGAAAACTTTTGATTTAATAGTACTGGATACCCTAACCTATAGACTCGATATAACAACTAAAAAGCCAGCACTCTTTTGTAAATCAATTCGTATGACTTATGATCATTTAAATGATTGTTGGAATTAGTCCGATTTGCATTGACAAAACATTCCCAGAGAAAACCTATATCAATGCTGAAAAAAGATTATTCATAACATTATAGTATGCAGTTTTAAATATTTTCAGGCATTATATATGTGTTATTTAGTTTTCTTGGACATGGATGTAGCATTAACACATTATCTATGAAATTTTGTGTGGGCTTGGAATTTCAAAATCATATGTCCTAGAAACATGGGAGGTGAATAAGCGTGAACTACATGAATTTTATTCAAGCCTTTTTACCACATAAACTGGTTACAAATAGAGTCAAAATTGGTATTATCCATGGCAATTGGTGGTATTCATAGCAACTGGTATACCCAATTGTGTAGATAGACTAGATGTCAATCATATTAGTAATTATTTTATATCTATTTACTTCTAATGAATTACAATACAAATCACAATTTTAACTATAACAACAATCGAAAATATACCCTTAAATGCAAATTTCAGCCAGTTGTTACTGTTGTTTCTAGAATTAGCAATGATAATCAAAATTCAATGATAATACTTAAATGAACATGTCTGCCAATTGTTGCTATTGTTTTTAGAACTAGCTCTGAGCTAAAAAAAATATTATATAAAAATTAGTGGTATAGTCAGTATTGACTGGTTTTAATATTGTCGAATGAAAAGGTTAAAAAAAATCACATTTTTAGGAAGTTAGAGTTCGTCACCATTAAACACGTTTATATAAGGATTTTTGTCTCTCGATGATCATAGCCGAGTCTGTACTTTATAATATTCGATCGGTCTATCAAAATTTAATTGGTTGTTGGCCAATGTGCGTCTTAGTCTACCTATTGTGAGTTTTACACCAGTAGATTTTGTTATACTAATGGGTCATAGGTTGGTTGTTGGATTTTCACTGTATATGTGGTTCATTTTTAATGAAAATAATAATTCGGATCAAATCAAATCAAATCTGAAGTGTTTTGAGGATTTTCAAGATTTTGTCTTTTTAAGTTAAATAATCTCAAAATAATAGCCTGAAATTTACTGAAAGTTCAAACGAATAGGACATTATCATATATATATATATATATGTGAATATATATACAAAATATATATGTAATTATAATATAATACACAGATCGGCTACTTATATTATCATCTTATAAAATAACCTAAACTTATAAAGAGACTGGTCTAAAATTACAAGTATTTTGTAACTGATGTTGTTAATGATAATTGCTTTGTTGGCAATTCAAGTAAACTTTTTTTATACTAAACAACAAGAAGAAAACTTTTCCAAGTCATAAATAAATTCTAAAACACATCCTTATATAGCTATACATTTATCTATACATACATAAGATAGACACAAACAAAATAAACATTGAACATTAAAATTATTTTATGTGTGTAGCAATATTCAATTCTGACAACATTTTAAGTTGGAATTTCTGGACTGAAGTCTTATTGTTTTTTTTTTTGTTTTTGTAAGAAATTTTTCAGATATAAGATAATGGTAACAGTTCTATAAATAGACCCATTTTTAATGGTTGGAATAAAGTTTTTTTTTTATTTTCATTTTTAATGAGATCAATTTTGTTTCTTTGGTTACATCTGGGTTCATTTTAGTCAACATTTTTTATTACTGAATCTAAACATAATTTTAAATATTATTTAATCTGTAAATATCGACAATGTAAATGTAATGTCCTTCAGATAGAACAACCATATTATGAAAAAAATATATTTGATATGTCTGTGTAAATTAATTTGATGGTGGTGCAATTATTTGACGTTGTAAATAAACTTGGTCTCACACTTTGAAAAGGTTGCTCTATGACTTAGTTTGTTACTAGGTTGATAATATTTGTAGCTTTTAGGCTTTCACTTGTACACTCTTGGTGAAATTTTATAAACATTTTTAAAAAATAAAAAACTCTTGTTAATTTCACAAATTTATTTTATTCCGATACGTGTTTCGACCTTTGGGTCATAATCATGGATCATAAATGGATAATATTTGTGTTACGTCTTTGTGTCTTATCTAATATTTGTGTCTTATCAAAAGAATTGTAAAGGCTTAGATTTTCTTGATATGAAATTTGATATAATTATACTGGTGGAGCCGAAATTAGACAACAATCAATCAAACAATCAAACAGACAAATGATAATCAAAAATTGTATAATATTTTGGAAAATGTTAATTAGTCAGATATGCTCAGAGATATTCTTGGATTTCGGGTAGAACCAAATACATGGTACCAAATACTATAGATAGCAATTGATATCAATCAACTTACACCGACACACTCAGACCATAGTACAATTAATTTTTGGTACAAAAACGGTTATAATTTAACCGTTAATAGAATATTGGTTAAAAAAGACGTTGCAAGTTTTCTATAATACTACATAATTCTATAATATGTTATATAACTTCATGTAATGCTATGTTTGCTAATAGGTTGTACCTATATATTTCCAGTTAGAAGTTATTTTTTTTAACAATCTGAACATATCTGGTAATTGAATATGGTTTGTATATTCCATATAAATCAGTAATTTATCGCACATTCAAATTTATACCATCGGTTTCATTGAACCAGACATCATATTAAAATTTTATATTTAATCAAAATTAGACCTTCATTATTGCTATCATATTATTTCCGCTATTTTTATTTCTTATTACATAAATTCACAGTTATTTACAATTTATTTACCAAATTAGCTGTAAATATATTATTTTTTGTTTCATAAAACATGCGGGAATATTAAAAAATATTTATTGGTGGATCTTAACCTACTAAGCCCTAGTAATACCCATTAGTTTGAACAATGAGTAACAGAAATCAGTTTTAGTATAAGACATTAAAAATATGTTTTTCGTTGTAGAAACAATATTTTAAAAATCAAAGTGCATTCAAAACTATTAATATTTATTAAATTTAGTTCCATGCAAACGATTGGTATTTAAAATTAAGAAGAGATCTCCTTTGTTGATTTATTAATAATTATCAAAGATATGAATTGGATCCACTATCACCCGACCCAACAGTAAACTAAAATAGGACAAGACATACTGACTCCCAGTGTTGTGCCACGTAAACTACATTATGTAGATTACGTTATTTTCTACACGTTGACAATACCTTGTAGACAATATAATTATGTCTACTTCATTGCGTAGACAATGTTTACAATTAAATAATAATGAATTATAATTAAGTTAAACGAAAATACTGATTTTTTATACAAAAATTGTATTGTTATATAATATATAGTTTCCTGCAAATATCTGTCGATTCGACGGAACGCTCCAATACATATACAAATTGCTTTGATTTATTTTTCTAACATAAAATAAATAAATTTCGCTATCCAAAGTGCATTAAATATTAAAAATAAATAAAAGTAAACAAAGAAGATCAAATAAATATTGTGGGACCAGTAGGACCCACAATCATATAAATTTGAAATGAAAACTCTAAAGAAGTAAAGAAAAAGCTAGAATTTATTTTGCTTCCATCATTTATGGCGGATTACAAGTCTAGTTTTATATATTTATTATAAAATGTGTAACATAAATTTAATCCGAGTCATGCAGATCCTCAGTTTCTTGAAACACTCCTACGATTGACAAATATTAATAAATTCATATAATTGGTACAAAAAGCTTTATATTTTCTTTGATATTATGTTCTACGAATTTATCATAAGCTTTTCTATGTATTTATTTGACCATTCCAGGATCACATGGTTTAATCCCAATTCAAACTTACTCCACCAACAAAATTTTCTAAATCAACTTTTTTAAATTCTTTTAAACTAGATGTCACTGATCCATTATTTTTTTATTTAGAACATCTTTTGCAAATAGGCGTCGCCTGTTACAGTTACTATACCACTACCATGAAGTGCTGAGACAATTTTCCCATCTGTTTATGCTACTGTCGAATACCATAGCATAAAAAACAGTATGAATTCATATCCTTTTCAGTATCAACAGACTCCACAACAATTTGAGACAATTTCTCAGCTGTTTCGCATGTGCTGTTAAGCATGTAAAAAAAAGCTTGATCGCTGATAGCATGTATATGCGACATTGAAACAATCGTTTTTATTTAATCGAACAATTTTTCCACTCATCAATAAATAAAATTAATTCTAAACTCATAATAACCTTAGCTGACATAATATCAAGTCAATGCTTTATCAAGCCAAGTTGATGACAGTGTTTTTCTACTTTAGGAACTTAATTTAAATACGATGGCCGATTTTTTTTTAATAAAGTTCTTGAAATTAAGCGAATCTACTGGAAAAATAATTATTGTTTACATCATAGTTGAAATAGTCTTTATTCTATACAGTATAGTTTACATTGTCCCAACAGTAAATTGCTTGTTTTACACTAAAGTCTACTTCAAAGTGTAGACAAATAAAAATTACGTGTAAAGGAACAACACTGCTGACTCCCTAAAAATTTTAAAATTTATATTTTAATAATTAACCAAAAATATTTAATTACATTATTAAATTTTTCGTTTTTCTGTACTAAAATGGAGCAATGTGTGAACACAATTAATTATCGTACTTTTTAAGTGTTGTAATGTTATTTCCTTTTTCCTATTATACTTATATAATATAATGAGTAGGCTGGGTAAGCTATACATATTCTTCTACATACAATAAAATGAAAGGAAGGGTCAAAAATATTATCAAAGATAGCAAAAAAAAAAAAAAGAAAAAAAAAAAATAAATAAAATTAAATAGCTTTTATTGCAATATGTCCTGTTTCTTTTGTTGTTCGGTGTCAGTTTAAAAGTGCCATAGAAATCCTTTATTACAGAATTATTATTTTTGTTACGAAAATATTTTCTATATGTGTCTATGTACATTATATAAATAAATTATAAAGCTATATATATATATATATATAATATAATGTAGAGGACTTCAAAAGAAGAAACTACAATTACAAAAGTGTTTTCCCATTATCATATTTGATATTATAGGATACAATATTATTTTTAATTTTTGTTGTTCTTGTTGTTGTTTTTATTTTTAATTATGTATGTAGTAGAAAATATTTGACATGCTTTAATATAATGAAATGATTTTGTTCTACAATGGAAGAATTACTTCAATATTCAATTCAATGGAAAGCTTAAAGTTGTTTTTGTTTTTTTTTTTTTGTTTTTATTTATTTTAATTAAATTTTTTTTATATAATAAAAAATAAATTTATGTGTTATTTTTAATCATTAAAAAAGAAAATAATTAGGATGTAAATACTATTTTTGTTTTTATTTTGCGATATTGAAATTTTATTCTATTTTTAGTGAATTTTATTAAAAATGTCCTTCAGAATACTGTTATTTTTAATTTTTAGTGAAACAATGGTACAAATTTTTATGTGTGAAAAAATATTTTATGTTTGAAATATTTTTATTGTTTTTTTTTATATTATGTTTTTAACAGTAGCTTAGGTAGAATACATATCTTTTCGTGCTTAAATTGAGTACGGTACTGCAAGTTTTTACTACATCTTTTACTACAATGTTTTTCTAGTATTTAATTTTTTTATTTATTTATTGCCATATTCATAATTTATTAACATTTTTAAAGTTTTTAGAGCTTATACTGTTGTATTTACATTTTACACCTATGACTATTCTGAATTATTATTATTTAGGCTAGCTGATTAATTTATTTATTGAAAAATGGCGACAAAAAACTTTTTTGAATATTTATGTTTTTTTCATAAAGCTTACCTCTACTTATTTTCTAGTATTTATTTATCAAATTTCTGGCTTATCATTTATCAATTCATTAAATGTGGAAAACTACTACTATTGTCAGAAAATAAGCCTTCTTCAATATCGTTAATAATTATATTTAAATTATTACCACATTATATAATCTCAATTATTTTTTGTCATGTATTTTATCCCAATGGACTAGATCGACAAACCAATATTAACTGAACCAGATCGAAAAGCCAATAAAGAAATATTTTTCTTCATCGGGAATCGAACCTGGAACCCTTCGGTTGAAAGGCAGAATGCTCTACTTACTGTGCCACCCAGCATCTAAATATATGACACACAATTATAGATTAGCTTAGCTTCGTTTGTTTTTTACATTTAATTGCGTTTAGGCACAGACATGACGCGAAATTTATGTCAATGAAATTTCCGTTAATAAACTTTTGATTTAAAAATTCCAGTTAACAAATCCAATTTTATTTATAGCCTAATATTGCAGTTTTCTGTGCATATTGTCAGTCAGCTATGTTAGTGTCGTATATATAGTTAAGACTATACAACTGTTTTTTTTTTTTTAGGTTTTATATTTACTAGTTCCGCCTACATTTTTGAACTATTTTCAATTCATAGTTATTGATATAGTTATGACTTGTGATTTTTACTTCACTACTAACAGCACGCAGCTGGTTTAGTTTATTTTAAAATTGTTCTTATCAAATGTGGGGGTGTTTTACTAACCCTACTGGATGATGATATATTGCACCATTAAATCTAGCAAGCTTTCGTCTAGTAATATATGTCTGTGCTTACTCTAAGCATAAATCTGACATTATTAATACCTCTTTGGGCTAAAAGGTTCAGGAAAATCGTAAATTAGTGTTAAAAATACATCAGATCTGCCAAATATTAGTTTTCCAATGATACGTCTCAATGCAAGAATCCACATCTCAGACTAGTGCAGAGATTTCAGAAAAAAAAATGTCTAAATATTCGAATGAATTTACTAAATATTCTTATTTGAAGGCTTTTAAAGTAGGTTATAAATATATTTTTGAATCGTGGAAGCATGGTTGTTGGAATATTGGTTTACATACGACAAATAAATTTCTAAAATATTAATTTTTGTGCCATCTATTAATTTCTACACAGTACTTAATGCTTCTATTGTTAATAGGCAGAAATGTTTGAAATGTGTTTTAAATTTTTATTTCGTCTTTATTTCATTTTTATTTCGTCGGGCAAATGCCTAAGCCTACGAGGGAGGCTCTAAAATAGGCTATAATTAAAGTTGAATGACTTACACAAATGACTACTTTTTTTTAAATATCATTTAAACTATTAATTCTGAACACCTTTGAGTTCTGCGATTTTTTAAGAAGTATGTTGCCATCATTGATCCATAGAAATTTAAATCCATATAAATTTTTGACTTGCTTTCCTTCATAGAAGAGTTTTGATTGCAGATTTGCGCAGTGTTGTGCGACGTAAATTACATTATGTAGATTACGTCGTTTTCTACACGTCGACAATACTTTGTATACATTACCATTATGTCTAATTCATTGCGTACACAATGTACATATATGAATATATAATAAAATAATAATCAATTACTTTTAAGTTAAATAAAAACAGAAGAATGAAATTAATACCAGTTTGAAAAAACTTTGTCCATTTATGCAAAAAGTTTAGATTAGATAAAAATTCATTAATTTTCGCCGTTAAAGTCATATGAATGTGTGAATGTAATTATTTTTCAACTTATAATAAATAAACTTATAATTTAAGCCTAATACAACACAAGATTTTACAAGCTTTATTAAGTCAAGTTGTTGACAGTACTTTCCTACCAGAAATTGTATCTGGCCCGAATTTTTTAATAAAGCTCTTGAAATGAACCGAATCTAATAACAAAATAATTATTGTTTACATCAAGTTTGACATTGTATACAGCATAGTTTACATTGCCTACAATGAATTGATTGTTTACACTAAAGTCTATTTCAAAGGGTAGACAATTAAATATTACATATAAAAGAACAACAATGGATTCGCGTAAGATGATGTCGGAAAAATATTTTTCTGTTTCCGTTATTGTTGTCAGTTAATCCAAGTTCGGCCGTGAAAATGTGTTTTTGGTTACGCTTTTTTTCATCAGCTCAAACTTAACTTTTCCAGAAATCAACTCGACCAAATAGAATTTACTACCATCAATGGCCTGATTTTCAATCGGAGAAATATTTAATATAATATCTTCTTTTTTCATTTCCGCATCAATTTTTTCTCCTATTTTAAGCATTTGGTTTACTGGGTTTGAAAGATTAGCAGGTAAGGCTTCTATTACAATATTATTTTTCTTATTATCTTATTGTGCTTTATTAAAGAGTGATTCAAGTACATTAATTTATATTTCAAGATTTTTTTACTTATACCCGTAACAATAATCTGTTTTTTGAATTCTCCTCGATCACATTTTTGTATTGTCTCACATCCATCTGTGTTGAAATTTAACTTTATGACCTATGTATTTCCAACGCTATTGCACCCAAAGTTTTTATATACATTGGCAAGATTTGCAGTGCACAATTCTTACTATTATTGATGTCTGATAGATTTATCGAGTCCAACAAGTTTTCTTGCAAAATAAAATCTTCTTCATCCACAAATGGTAATATTAGCTTTAGAGTTTACTATTTTAATACTATTCGTATTAACTTTCTAAGAGAAGGACATTGTTGCTGAATATCTAAAAAAAAAATTATAACTAATAAATTTAAAAACAAAACTTATAAATTAAAAATTATACACTCTGTAGTTCAAAATGATAGAAAATGGAACAATTAAAAGTGTGCCAACATTTGCTTCATTTGATTAACTGCAGAAAGACGTGATTTAAATTGTTTTAGGGAAACACGATCTAATAAATTTTGTTAATTCGCCTAGCAATCATAAACCTCAAATAATAAAGATATTTAGTTGCAGTTATTAAATATCATTCTAAAGCAGTTGCGGCATGATCAATTTAGTTAAATTATTTTAATTCAGCAAGAAATGTAGATATCCCATGTAACTATTTTATTGCTATAAGACTCTTACGCACTCTCATAACACTATTACAAAGACTCTAATATCAGTATTAGTGTTAATTTGAGTGCTCCGTAATTGTTGCGGAAATAAATACGTTATAGCGCTAAAATGGAGAATCCTGTAATGCACCGGAGTAATTGCTGGAATATTGTTATAGGATTAGTGTCCCATAAGAGCTCCTATAATGATGCTCAACATCAATATAGCAATTACTGTATAGGTGTGCAGCACTTATATGGAACTTAAATATCACTTTTATAGGATTAGTATGCTATAAAAGTATATATATACTTATATTAGTATATATATTATAGGATATGTATTAGTGTATATGTTTTTATTTTGAAATTAAATTCTTTTGAAATAAATTATGTTTGGCGAGAGTGAGATAAGTATTATTTTTTATTTTAAAATAATAAATTTTTTGAGTTTATATTTATTTAATGAGAAAGGGATATTAGATATTGATTACCTATTTTCATATTATAAATGATTTATGAAAAATGTTTACTATTTTAATAATATATTTTCCGGTTAAGAATAATTGTTTCAATATTTATAATTATTGTGATCAGAAGACAAAATTTGGCAGAGAAAGAAATATCATTGACATTTATTATAATGATACTACGAAAAAATGCATTGCCCTTCCAAAATAGCTACAGTAACAGTTCGTGCAGGACAACTATTAGCAGATGAAAAACATTTTTTATTTTATTATTTAATATTTCAGCAGCAACAGCAGACTTATTGCGATAATTGGAGAGGCATTACATTGCTCAACATAGCATACAAGATCATAGCAGCAATAATTCAAAGCCGCTTGCAAGGAAAACTGGAGAAAACAATTCGTGAAGAATAAACCGGTTTTCGTCCTCACCGAAGTTGCGTCGATCAAGCCAACACACTTCGGATAATAGTAGAACCATCAATTGAGTACTGAACACCATTATACATGCTATTTATTGACTTCAAGAAGGCTTTCAGCACAATCAAGCCCGTTGCCATATGGAAAGCACTAACGGACAAAGGAACACCAGAAAAAATAGTCCGCCTAATCCAAGCACTATACGAAGAAGCCAAACTGCCAGTAATTCACAGAGGACAAACAAGTCGTTCCTTCACCACCTCATCAGGAGTCAAACAATGATGTCCTCTCTCACCACTCCTCCTCACAATCGTCCTAGATAATATACTAGAAAAAACCTGCTCAACAAAAAGTGGAATAACTTGGAGTCTCACTAAACAAGCAGAGCAAATTATAACACCTGGAACAACTTGCCAAACATGTTGGACTAGAAATCAACCTGGAAAAAACCAAAGCTATGAGAATAAACAACAGCACCACCACGGGACATCTAAGGTTGAAAGAAGAACAAATAGAATTTGTGAACAATTTCTACTACTTGGGAAGTATAATAGCAATTAGTGGTGGGGCTCAAGAAGATGTAGAAAATAGATTAAAGAAAGCAAGAGCAGCATTTGGAAAATTGCAATCGATATGGAGGAACATTCATCAAACAACATCGCGCGGATGGGCTTAGAATGGAACCCACAAAGAACACCTGGAGACCCGGTCACCCAAAGAACACCTGGCGTAGGACCGTAAAACAAGAGCTTGAAAAAGCAAACATAACATGGGAACAAGCGAAAATAGCAGCTCCCAAGAGGAGTAAGTAAAAAAAAAAAAAAATTTCAGCAGAACAAATTTTATTAAAATTTTTATTATTTTAGTATTTAAAATTAGTTAAAAATATTTTTTTAATTTTTTTATAGCATTAATATTTTTTTTAATATGAAAACCACTGCTATTTTTAATTTTTTTCCCACTTTTTCGAGTTATCCATTATAGCTTTTTTTTTTTTTTTAAGTGAAGATTGTTTATTACTATTTTTGTTTATTCATAAATATATAACTACAAAATAAGTTTAAACTTCATAGGAATACAGTAAGAAAATAACACTACTACTACTATTCTAGCAATTCTATTCTTACAACAACACTTTGACCCTTGTTATAGAAGTACGCACTTTTAGACTTTAATAAAAATAACAATATTGTTGTAGCACTTGCTGAAAATCCCATTATAACAACTCCCGCAATTGTTATAAGAACATTTTAAGAGCACCAATTTTGTTTTGATAACAACAAAATGTTACCTGGGATAGATGGTATTTGTAGGGTGTAAGTCAATCAATTATTTAGCAATTACCACAGTAAGCACGAACATCATAATATGTTTGCAAATAACTAGGTAGAACATTGTAAGTAATGCAAAAAAATTATTTTTTAATATGTATTATATGTTATTGTACCAATTATTATATTCTGATAGATTCAATAAATGACTATTTTTATGCTTTCATTCTGAAAATGGGAGTTTTTATTCAAATATTATCAGTTTATATTTAAGCACGAAGAAGTTATTTACCGATAGTAGAAAAAAATCAACAAAATCCTTAGTCTTATATTTTATATCTTAAAGTCTTAAATCTCAAATCAACTAAATTCATTATACTCGTATATAAACGATCCCTTTGAGATACATCTTAAAATAGGTTAAATTTGTATACTATATATGGCCTCCAATTAAATTACACTTTCTATACATGATAACTGTGCAAGTGAAACAATAAAAATAAAATAGAATTAAATCTTTAAAATTTTCAAAATATTGAGGTGATCTATTGCCATGACCTACTGAATAGAAATAGCACACATGATAATTTTGAAAAAACAAAAAATATTAAAACAAAAAAATCTTGAAGGGAAATTTTCAATTCCAAACAAATTTAAAAAAAAAAAACAAAAAACAATCTACCTGGGTGGTATCTAAAACACTACTGTAATACATATTCCAATTCATTCTTAGATTATTGCACTTTCATGACCAACTTTCTTCTAAAAGAAAAGTAAATATATCAGGTCTACCTACAAAAATACTGTTGACGTGATTGTGTATATTTTATGCAAATGTTTTAGAACCTTGAACTAAAAACAAAATTAAAATTAAAACACAACAAAAAAAAAAGCAATATACCACTCGGGGTAAAATTTTTGAGTGCTTCAAAAAATACCATAACAAAAGAAAAAAACTCCCGGCGATCATGCGATCTTCTATGATCTTTTACGATCGATTTATTCTTTCTTTTTTTGTTCCTGCAAGTGTTTGTTGGCATCATGGGCGATTGCGTAGATATATTATGATTCGAGTCAAGTTAATTATTTTCATAAAAAGTCGATTATAAAAAAAAGAGTACGAAAATTCAATGAAAAAACATAGTTAGAACAAAACGATGCAAAAAATGTTAAACATTTTTATTCGAATGGTAGGTACTATTTTCATTCGTATGCATTGAGCTTGTTCGAACTTCCCATTACGTTGATTCGAACCACATATAATGAAATATAATACATTCGTGTTTATTTTTTTTTGTTCAGTTTTTCAGAAATATTTACATAGACCCCGGATTCTATAAATATAGCAAGAAAAGATCTATCCAAAGAATAGTGTTGAACTCATCTATAAATTAAAAACTCTAGTTATGTTTCATTAATTTTAATTAATACCTATCGGTTAATTCACCTTTATTACAGAATCTATATTAATTCAAATTAGTGAAACATACCTGTAGCTTTTAATCTTTATTATTAAATATGGCATTCACTAAGCCAACAAGGAAGAGGCAGAAGATATAGAAAGAAGAAAATAAATATAAACAACTTAAAAAATCCGCAAGTAAGAGCTGACATAGTTACGGCGTTACGAGAAAATATTAGAAATAATAGAGAATACACTTGGGAAGAGATTCTGGAAATTTACAACCAAACAAGCGAACAAAATCTTGGAATTTCACAACCACAAAGAAAAATCTGGATAACCGATAACACATGGGCCTTGATTAAAAGAAGAGGTGAAATGAAGAAAATGATAAACAACAGGATGGCATCAAGAAGAGAATATGAAGAAATAGCGAAAACAGTAAAAAGAGCAGCAAGAAGAGATAAAAGGAAATTTCTACAAAATTTAGCCGGAGAAGCAGAAAAAGCAGCACAGCAACATAACCTGAGAGAATTACATCGCATAATCAAGAACTTAACTAACCAGTCGGAACAACAAAACAAACCAATTAAAGATAAAAATGGTGCGCTCATCACAAACTTAGAGGATCAATTAAAGAGATGGAGAGAACATTTCCAAGAACTGAGCAACGAAGAAAGTACAAATAATGAAGCAGACATAAGAAACAGAGACAATGCAAATATCTACCCAACTGAGGGACTACCAATATCTACTCAAGCTCCAAATATAGAAGAAATCAAAGCTACAATCAATATCCTGAAGCACAACAATTCCAGCAGAAATAGCCAAACTGGACCCTGACTTATTCGCAAAAACAATTGAACCCCACATCAGGAAAGCATGGATAGAAGAGAATATACCACCATCATGGAAGAAAGGAATGATTGTCAAGATACCTAAGAAAGGAGACTTGGCAAATTGCAGCAACTGGAGAGGAATCACGGTTCTAAATACTATTCATAAGATAATAGCAATTATTATAAAGAAAAGATTAGAAGAAGTACTAGAACCAATACTACGGAAAGAGCAGGCAGGTTTCAGACCAAACCGAAGCTGTGTAGACCAGGCAAATACTTTACGGGTCATAGTTGAACAATCAGTGGAATGGAATGCCCCACTATATCTACTATTCATAGATTTTAAGAAAGCATTCGACACAGTCAAGAGATGCGCAATATGGAGAACACTTACAAAGAAAGGAGTTCCTGAAAAAATCATCAACATCATCAAAGCGATGTATGAAGATGCAGAGACAACAGTTCAACACAGAGGTAAGATCAGTGATCCATTCTACACCAATATAGGAGTTAGACAAGGATGTCCACTATCTCCACTTCTCTTCAACACAATACTAGACGACATTCTAAGAGAAGTTTGCACTGGAATAAACGGAATAGAATGGGATCTCTTCGGAAACTTAGAAGACTTAGATTACGCAGATGATGTATGCCTCATATCAAAAAATCAAAGGGACCTACAGAACAAAGTCAACAGATTACAGGAAGAAGCAAAGAAATCGGGACTGGAATTAAATATCGAGAAAACCAAAGCAATGAGGACAAACAATAGTTACAGTGAGCCAATAACAGTGAGTGGACAACAGATAGAATACGTAGAAGAATTCAACTACCTGGGGAGCATTATAACATCAAGAGGAGGTGCAACAGAAGATGTCAACAGCCGTATAAATAAGGCAAGAAGAACATTTGGGAGCCTAATGAAGATATGGCGGAGCAACCAAATATCGAGGACAACAAAGATAACAATATTCAGAGCATGTGTTAAGTCAACATTAATATATGGCAGTGAAACATGGCTCACTTCGGTCAGAATGAAACAGAAGCTACAAGTATTCAACAACTAGTGCTTGAGAATTATATGCAGAATATTCTGGCCGGCCAGAATTAGCAACGAGGATTTATGGATCATAACTGGAGAAAAACCTATCAACAGACAGATAAATAGGAAAAAATGGAAATGGATAGGTCATACACTAAGGAAATCAGAAAGTGATATAGCAAGAAGAGCTCTAGAGTGGAATCCACAAGGACAAAGGAGACCCGGCAGACCATACAACACATGGAGACGCACAATCAATCAAGAATTAACAGTCAACAATTATACCTGGGACGATATTAAGGAAGTAGTACTCAACAGAGAGGAATGGAGGTTCACTATCGAAGCCCTATGCTACCACGCGGAGTAATAGGAGAAAAAAAAAAAAAAAAAAAAAAAAAAAAAAAAAAAAAAATGGCATCAGCTATATAGAGTCCCATAATTGGCATCTGTGTTTTTTTTTAATCAACATAACAGTGAACTGTAATTACGTTTGTTGTAATGTACTTACCTGCGATATGGAATTGTTTTTATGTTAGTGTAAGTTGTGATCAAGGCAAATATGCTCGGATATATGCTTTATAGATATTGGTCAGATCTCTTGGAGAAAAGTAAGTCTTACATCGAGAAAGAAAACCCAAACATTTGGCAGCCTTCTTAGCTATATCAAAACTATGTTCATTCCACTGCATTTTTTTATTGAGCTGCATGCCTAAAATATTTAGATTTTCAGATCTTTAAAAATTTTCTCCTTGAAATCGCAGGGTTGGGACGGGTTGATCTCTTTTACAAGAGATCAAACAGCTTTTAGTTTGAGCGGTGTTGAACTCAACTCTGTTTACGTTACCCCAATCGACTATTTTCGCTAGGTCATGGTTAAATGACCTGGTCATTATGTTTCGAGCTGATTGAGATAGAGGTGACGTTTGGTTTCCTTAAAAAAGTCGTAGGATGCCACCAATGTGCTGTCATCAGCAAAACTATGGATTGGATTGAGGGTTGAAGAGAGCAAGTCGTTAATAAAAATCAAGAAAAGGGTAGGTGATAAGACAGAGCCTTGTGCATCGCCAGCATTTATTACATATTTGTTGGACATAAAACTGTCGACAACGACACGTATACTTCGGTTCGAGAGAAAGTCCTCAATCAATGTGCAGAATAGGCTGCCCAAACCAATAGCCTGATATTTGTTCAGAAGAGCAGAATGCCATACTCGATTGAAGGCTTTTCAGATACGAGAGCTACGACCTCAGATTCACCGGTACAATGAATGCTGGTATTAAGTTTAACGCAGAGAGAAGTTAAAAGATCGCCTGTTGACCGTTGCTTAGACCGTTGGGTTCTAAAGCCAATAAATAAGTTAAAATACGCAAAATATTTAGGTACCTCAATAGCCTTTTGTATATAATGATTTCCATTATTTTGGAAAGAATCGAAGTAATGGCCTGTAGATTAAAGGGGTCGCTTTTGTCACGTTTCTTCAGAATTGGGGAAACATGCGCAATCTTCCACTGACTGAGGTATTTACCAGTCGAGAATGGAATTCCATCGGAGCCAGTGGACTTTTCTGATAGTCAGAGCTACAGCTCGAGACCTAAAGTATACCCTATGAAGGAGTTCTAAAGTATACTGGTGGTATTCGTGGTGTAGAGGGAAGTGTGGAATTTTCTGCAAAAAATTTTGCAAATAAATTAACTTTATTAAGTGAATCTGAAACTCTGTTTTTGCAACGAGATTTAAAATCTTTGCTCTTTTTCGTTTCACATAATATGGTGTGAAAGTTTTCACTAGTAATTTCAGTTATATCATTATGAAATATTTTCAGTTTTAAATTACAAAACAAATTTCAGTCCCAGGCCAGTGTATTCGTCAGAGAAAACAACTAAAACGAAAAATATGTAAAGCAATGTTTTAGCATTGAATAAAAAAGCAGTATAATAGTTCTAAAACTCAAAGCCATCCAGAACCGTCATAAATCAATAGTATGTATGTGAATGTTGGACACTTACATATTAAGCGCTCAAGAATGCTTGCGAATATTTAAAAACAAAATCTATCGAAAAATATTTGGACTAGATTCATAAAGATGTTTTCTTATGTTTTGTGGATTATGGAAAGGCGTTTCATAAGGTCAACTATCAAAAACTTATGGAGGTGTTGAATAGAATTGATACAAATAAAAATGTGTTATATTGGCAACAAACCGCCCCGTGTAAAAATAAAAAGTGTGCTGACACAAAGCATAGATATTCAAAAAAGAGTTCGACAAAGCTGTGTTCTCTCACCTTTACTCTTTAACATTTATGCTGAAGTAATTTTTTAAGAAGCCGTGAACGATTCAGATATTGGTATAAAAGTAAATGGTACATATTATATAAATAATATCAGATGTACAGATGATCCAGTCGTCACAATAGACAACCTAATTAATTTACAACATTATAGTCGATAAAGTCAATTAATAACGAATTATTAATTATAAAAAACCAAAAAATTATATTATTGTCGATAAAGTCAACCATAATAGCGATTTGTTGAACGTAACAATGAATATCTCAAAAACTAAGTTGATGATCGTAAGTAGATCACCTTACACTGTAGCAACAATTAAAATAAATAACCGGTCAATTGAGAGAGTCTCCACATACAAATATCTCGGATGCTGGTTAAACGAGGATTGGTTCTGTTAAAAAGAAATTAGATGCCGAATTGAAACAGCAAGAAATGCATTTAAAAGCATAGCTGAACTTAAGCCTTCGCTTACGATTCATTAAATGCTATGTTGGGTCTATACTCAAATATGATGTAGAAATTTTAAAAGTAAGAGAACTCAACAAATTTGAAGCTTTCGAAATATGGATCTACCGAAAAATGCAAAAAATATCGTAGACAGATCACATTACAAATGAAGAAGTTCTACGTAGAACAAACACCGAAAGAGAGTTACTTCTAAGGCTAAAAGAAGGCTCTTTTTTAGCGTATTAAAGGCCACAGAGTCTCCAAAATATATGTACCAAAAACAAATACCAATATAACCACCTTCCTGTTAACTCACAATAGAATAGTCTGTAGGAAGATGGCGGGCATACTTACTGGTCATAACCACATGAATAAGCGGTCCAACCTGTAGACACTGGAAGAGGAAGAAGCATCCACACATGTTGTAGGAGAGTGCCTAGCTCTTTCAAGACTGAGACAAAGGTTGATGGTAACGCACTACATAACCTCAGAAAGCTTCTGCAGGATAGAACCCACAAACCTATTGGCCTTTCTCAAAAAGGTCGACTAAGTTGAGGGTGATGGAGGGCATAAAGGGCTAAAATCCTACATTCCAGCCTTGACATATCACCTCCGTGAAAGAGAAAAAAAAGGCTAAAAGAAACAAAAAACCTCCTACTTTGGGCATATTATGCGTGGAAATAAATAGGAGCTACTTCACTACTAATAGTTCAAGGAAAAAGAGATATAGGAAAAAAATAGTTAACATGGTTGTGAAACATTAGAAATCCATTCAGCAACGAAACATCTATCAGGACATCGTTTCCAATATCATATATGATCGCTGAAATAAAATTATGAATAGGCAATAAAAGAAGAAGAAGATCGCTAATGAATAGAACATAATGCAGATCAAGAACAGGATGGAAAAATAACATGAAAAGGCTGTTAAAAATAAGCTCACAAAATTAGAAAAAAAATTGGGCAGACTCCGAACCGTAGGAACGCTAAATAAACAGGAAGAAAATTGTTACATAAAGTTTACACATTACACGAGACTTACTCGCAAAAGAACAAACTAGCTAATCAAAATTCATATTTTTTAAGTGGATTGCCCTTAAGTTCATCAACATACAATGGTGAAAGATTATTTTTTTTTAAATCAAGAAATTAATCTTTGATAATTTTATATTTTGAATATTGATGCCATGATATTATGCATAGTCAGCTAGATCACTTAACTGTAATAACATAAATACACTCTCGAATTTGTAAATAATAATTTTAAGATTGTTTATGTTTATTGATTTTATGTTTACTGTTTATGTTTATAATAATTTCCAAAACAAAAATTTAATAATAAATTCATTTCGTTGTTATTTTTTGTTTTGTTTTTTTAGGATTTGCTTTCTTTTCTAGATGAGTTTGTAGAAAAACTGATGTTTACATTTTCAAAAAAATGATAACCTTTTTTTTATGAATTTTGAATTTTAATAATAAATTAATTTTTAAATTTAAAAAATATAATGTGATTGAATTGTTTATTATTTATTTAATGAATTTATTAAAAAATCAACTTTAATGATTTAATTTCCGTTATGAGATATGGTAACAATGATCGTAACTAAAGATATCGAAAATTAATTCAATGATTGAAAAATTGATTTCTTTTAATTATTTTAAATTTACTGAAAATTAGTCATGAATAATTAAATTTGTGAAGAAAGGCAGAATATTAAAATAAAATTAATTAAATAATTTTTTGTTTAATAAAAATTAATTAAATATGGTAAAAACTTTGTTTTTATGCCATAAAGTTAAATATTATTTTTAAAATTTATGTTCTATGGCAAATTTAGACAGATTTATCTTCTACTGACTTATATATTTTATATCATTTAAAGTTTAGAATGTTATTGAATAATGTTGGAGAAGATTTCATGTAATAAAGACAGTTTTACAATTTAGATATTAGCTCAAGTGCTCAAAACATAATCAAAAAGTCATAATTTCTTATCTTTATTCTATGGTGTTTGACATTATTTTAATTGTCATTCTGACAAAACAGTTCTATCCGATTCTGTTTTGATTAAATCTAGTGAACAAAGTTAATTTTTCATTCCATTTGTTTGAGGCTTAAGACATCAAAATATTCATGCTGTAACATTTAAATATTTTTCGTTGAATTTTTTTTGACAGATATCGAAATTTAACTTTTAATAATGTTTGTAGAAGTTCTTTTGTCCATTTTTAATTCTTAGAAAGCAAAAAAGAAAATACTTTACAAAAGTTACTTATTATATGATGTAGCATCCGAATGTGCATAAAAAGTACCCCTTTCCATTTGAAAATATCGATTTCAGCTAATTTCGTCAAATTTTTGGCTGGAAAACCCTTTTTCGGTCCTTCCCGGAAGTTGAAGATGTCACCAATCGATAGAGTATCCTCGATTCAGTTAATAATTTTTTGTAAAAATTTAAAATAACAACTGCTTCCCTCTCTTAAAAAGCTGATACGCTGTGGCACATCCGGTATAAAATGACGAAACGTAAAAACAATGACTTGAGAATTATTATTCCATTTCTTAACCTCTATCTCTTTTTAACCAAAATGAAAAAAATCAGTCGGGAACATAAATGTCAGACATGTTAATTTGAAATGTCATAAATGTCAAAAGCAAAATGGAACAATTGGAAATTTTATATTATATATATATATTCGGAAGAATTTTCAATGTTTTTGCCCATGTTTATACGAGGCAGAAATCTGCCGCAGATCTACGGCAGAAATCTACCATAATGTTCATACGTAAAAGAAAACTGGTAGATTTCTGCCATTGTCGCTGTCAGATTATTGAAATATCAAGATGGCGGCAAATAAAATTATTGGCAAAGAAATAAATACATTTTTATTATTCTAGTGTCAATTCAACATTATTATTATTTGTATAATTTATATTTTTTTATTTGATTAATATTCGATCCGAAAATTACGTTGTCAACAACAATTTCCTTATGTTTTGTGAATAAAAAATAATAAAAATATTTTGACACTGACATATTACCAGAAAAAAACTTTAAACGTCAAAAATCTACCAGAAATTTAAAATTTTGGTAGATTCTTACCCCTTACCGAAATGTTTCCTCATCTATAAATTTTGGTAGATTTTCACTTTTCTACCCCTATAAACATACATTTTGGGAGTACATAACATAAGGATGCAGTTTTAAATTATAGAATTATTTTTTTTTGACTGATGCATATAAAATTATGTGGTACAGTCTTAATGTCGAACTTCAAACAAATTAAACAATTGCAATTAAAAATTTTTCGAATAATGTCTCTTATGATAAAACTTTCTTTACATTTTTTGACATCAATAATTTAGTTTTTTATTTATGCTTAATACAAACTTAATAAAAATACAAATGTAAATGAACTCCGTACGAGCTCTTTAAATAAATAAATAAAGTAATATTCCACATCTTCAACGCATTCAAAGTTTTCAATCAAGTTTTATAAACAGACACTCCGTAACTTGTGGGCGAGCACAGGCTATGTAAATTTCCAAAATTCTTATCGGTTCATCGGTTCGACGGTAACGATTCTTATCGGTTCAATTCATACAACTCCTTGCATATGAACACCAATTAGGTCGTCCATTCACATTGAATTATGTTCGGTAATTTTTTTGTTAAATTTTCATAATTGGATTTTATTTTAAAGGAACTGTTAAGTCAGTAAAACTGACATCTCTGTAGTAGGCTATACTTTTATTTCTAATACCTATGGCTCGAGTTCGTTTACACTTGATCTTTCGTCATTGTGCATTTTTATCTTTCGTTAAAGGAAATAAATAAAACTGACAACACTTAAGAGCTATTGGTGTGAGTCATTTCGGTTCGGTAAGTACATATAGATTCTAGAACACTTTTGTCAGTTTTATTAATAATGTTGGGCCAAACGTCTGGGTGGTGGCAGTCATTTAAATTGGGTGAGAACACATAGATTTCCGAACACACCTGTTTAGGTCTTATAAATTGTATTAATCTCGTTGAGTAGAATTTTACGGATTAATTAAGGCTTTGCTTGACTACCATGAAGATGTTCATGCCATTTGGCAAATAAGCTAAAAAAAAAGTGTTTTGTTATAAATCAAAATCAGCACAAAGTAGTACGTATTTTACTTTGTGCTGATTTTGATTTATTAGAAAACACTTTCTTTTGGCTTATTTGCCAAATGGCATGAACATCCTCATGCTCTGCTATTGGAAATTAAAAAGTTCGTAAAATGTTACAATAGGACATAAACATCACTGTCGGCACATATAGCTTTAAGGTGAATTTCTTTTTGAACACTTTTTCGAGTTATAACATTCTCCTACACCATTTCTGAAATCATGTGAAGGTGATTATGAAACAATTTCAAAACATTAATTGAAAAAAATTTGACAATGATTGTAACCAAATAAATGAATATTAGATCTGACATAAAATGTCACAAGTCGGTACTTGTAAATTGTCGTTTTCATTAACTAAGCCGGAGTATACACTGCGAGCACTGTCATAGTATTCAGAGTATGCAGAGTGTAATCCGATCAGAACAGAGCTAAAATTGTCATAAATGTCATTAATATATATATTTGTTTTTGACATTTATATTTATTATGGCATTTATACATTCAGCCATCATAAAAAAAAATTAATTAACAAAAAACAAAATATTTTTGTTGAAATTGCAAACGCCAAAAATTCAACAATTTTTATTAATTTTCAATGACAACAGATTGACTCGGAAATTTTATAACAAGCAAATAGAGATCACGCTCTGATTACACTATGATTGAAAAAATTAACAAAAATTTTATGTTCTGAGTGCTCCGAGCTAAAAAATTAATACACATTTTTTTTGATAGATCGTGCTCTGCTCAGATTTACTTATGAAAACTCTTAATGAAGGCTACGACTTCTGTTGTTTTTTTTTATTTTTCAACAATTTAATTTAATTATCTCCGACCTGTAATAACTATGTCGATTGCTCTATTTTGTTATTTTTCATTAATCCAACACTAAAATATCTATAAGAATTTGATAAATCTAGTCTTTAGTCAATTTAATACATGTTCTTACGTCTTAATCAATTATTATTCAAATCAAGGAGTTTTGTCACTCACATAAGATATTTGTAATCATTTTTTGTTCTCATTTATTATGCATAACCATGGTACTTAAAATCAGTTCGTTGTGAGAGAATTATTACTATGAGACAATGCGTTAATCGGGTTTCACATATTTGTAATAAAAAATTTATGAAATCAGAATGGATGTATCTCAGTATATTCGACGCAACTGAATAACCAATTTATTCATCTGTTTCAATAAATCTGTACCCATAAAACCCATTGTGAAATCAATCAACTTTTTTAAACTTATGAAATATTTTATTTTATTACTTTGTGGAAATTTGTCAATGAGAAACCAGTAGCAGGTTGTGACATTTTAATTTTAAAATTTATGCTAGCAACACTATTATTTATATTTTTATTGGTGTCATATTTAAATCAAATTTAAAATTATAATTTGTGAAGCAATAAAATGGTAAATTGGATAAATAACGTAAATTAGGAGGATACCAATAAAAATTAATTATGGTTTTTTATTTTTTTTTATTTTATTAACTTCAAAATTAGCTGAATTTATTAAGGCTAATTAGAAAGGTAGAATAGTTGCCGCAGTTGATTCACTTGTTTTACTTTTTAATTGTGTCAGTGTGTATATTTCGTTTTTAAAATGGTAGTCGTGATAAGTTTTTCAGAGTATTTTTCAATAGACTGTAGTTATCTGATCTTCAAAATGATCTGATAAATTTGAAGATTAGATCGAATCCAAGTAATATGACAATTTAACTGATATAAAAATTGTTAAAACATTTGTATTTTCAACTGAAGAAGAATTTTAATTTTAATACTCAAATTCGTTGAAAACTTTCCACGTCAGCTTTAGTCATATTCAAGTCATGTTATTATTATTATTATTATTTTTATTATTATTATCTCTAAAAAAAGATCATAGCTCGTACATATCGTGTAATTCATTCTTAAAATTAGGTTATTTTATATTAAATTCAAATATATAATTAAATGGTAGTTATAAATTAACCGGAAAATCACCAGTTTTCAACAAAATTACCGCAGAAGTAATTAGAGATATGATAGATGTAGTAATGGTAAGATTTCTAATACTTTTAAAGTAAATTTGGTTTACAGAGATTAGGGTACACCCAATCTTTAAACTAATCTGTACTCAATTCCGTTAGAATGACCGCACAATAGCCCTGATCAGTAATTGTAGCAGTTGCGTCGGTATAGAAAATTATTTCACAATATCACACACGAAAGACTAAAATCTTCTTAATACAACAAATAGTGAAATAAAAGGATCATTCACCAAAAAAAAAAAAACTGGAATATAATCCTAGTAATATGCAGAATACTCTTCTACAACATGATATATTTGTACCAATACAGGACAAACAAAAAATAAACCCTTTTGTTTCTCAAAAATGCACATGTTATCTTGAGGTCATAAAATGACCCAGTTTTGTGAGTTAAAACTCAAATTATTAACAAAAAGTACAAAAATTCACATAAAATAATAAAAATTATGAATTATTAAGGAGTTTATGCGACATATTGTTCACAATAGGTGGTGGTAAGCGTTGTCATATGGCGATGTGTTTGACACACAACAGCATACAATTTCTTTTTCACAAGTCTTGCATCGTTTACACTTACTAGCATTCTGTTTGTTGGTATGTGGTACAGATGATTCTGATGTTGAGTCCTCGTCTTGAATACGACGAACAAGGCTAGCAGAAAATTTAGATCTTCGACTGACCTTGCGACGAGCAATGTGTGGTCGAACAAGGCTTTCTGGCAAATTTGGTAGAAAAAAACGGCGTTTGTATAATTTGTTGTAATTCCAATTTGGATGAATTTCAGTCCATAATATAAATGCGTCAACAGCAGAAATGTCAATTAAATTACAAAATAAAGCCACTGGCCAACGTTTTATTTGACGCTCACTAGAATATGTTCTTTCCGTTTGATCCAGCACTCGCCGCCTTTCGTGGAGTTGTAATATTTAATTATCTTCGGAATCTTTTTCGGATGATCTTGCAAAATATTTTTATTATGATGCAAAGTACTTAATAAAGTAACTAGCTTGTACTTTTTGTGTCAATTTTAAAAAAACTTGTTTGTATATACTGGAGGCTTGAAAGTTCTATAACTGTGGAATGAACTGGCAAAAACATTTCGTACTGTTCCCAGAAGAGTAATTTACCTTTTTAATAGCTTTAACGCCAAATTATGGCTAATAAAAAAGTTTTCGGTTAAAACGTTGCGGCCTTGATATTGTGATATCAAATCTAGCACAACTCGTTCACCTTGATTTCTTTCTGGTGCGTCTCCACATTTACCAAGATAAATTTGGAAGTTTACACAAAAAGTTGCCTCAGAATCATTTGCTATCCTGTCATCAAACGCAAGCATGCGAGAAATTTAAAGAAAACGCTTTAGTGATATTACACTGCGCAACAATGGACGTTCGTGAACCTCATGCCATAAACTTTGAATGCTTTCACCGTAAGAACGATAAACACTTTCAAATAATAAACTAGTGTGTGTATAATTATTTGTGCATCATGTGGAATTTGTTTACATACCCATCAGCAATAAAAGAACTATGTACGCATCAAATTCAATTTAATCTATTTCCTTGAAATCGCGATTTACTCGATTTCCTTCCATATTATTGGTATAAAACCAATAATATGTTTCTTCATGACCGAAGTTAATAATAAATCAAAAAAAAATCTTATTTCATAAATCCTGTGAATAGCATAAGATATTATACGTTGATGAATAATAGATTCAGCAGGAGCACGTGTTTGTATGCCAGAAGGTATTGTTGTCCGTGCTATAGTACGATCTTTGCTCAAATATTCAGACAGATTTCCATCAATCTCTGCTAAATCAATATTATCATCATCACTAATAATATCATACTATGAGTTATCAGAAGCATTTTACTCATCTAATTCATAATTTATAATTATCACTATCCTCCTCAAAGTCGAGAAGCACATACTACTTGATAGCACATTTCAAAAAATAATCTTAAAAAATGCTAATGAACGTAGAAACTTAAAAAAAATTTCTGTTAATACAAAATATTACATATGGGTCATAGCGTGACCCGAAGGAATGTGTATGCATGTACCATAGCCAACTATAGGGCACAGATAAAACAAATTTGGATTAATTTATCAAAAATATGCTTAAATCCGTGAAATATGCAAAAAGGAAACGAAATAACACCAATTTGAACCTAAAAAAATGTTCACTTAAAACCACTTTGGGTCATCAAATGACCAAAGATAATAGAGGGGTTAAAAGAAATATTAGTGGTGGTTAGATAATACAAATGGATATAAATAATGAAGAATTATGAATTATTTTTAGCTAGTTTAAGTTAGAATTAAGGAATAGAATAATAGTTATATTAAGTAATTATTAAAAACTAGTTTTGTAACCCGCCATAAATGACGGAAGCAAAATAAATTCTAGCATTTCTTTCTTCATTAGAGTTTTCATTTCAAGTTTAAGAAAAATATGTATTTGCTTACTAATTTATCAATATCATACCTTTATTAGAATGCTCTTATTACCATATAAATAGAATATTTGTAGCAAGGTGCAAAATCTTAAATTCCTTAAGGATTATTTACTCGATCATTTTAACGACATCTTATTAGCTACCATTGGAAATTTAAACATATATTAAGACCTCAATAATTCTAAATAATCAATATTCTTAGACATTCTATTGTATTCAATTAATTATAATATAAGTTAGTCAAAAAGATAATTTCAATTTAAATTAATATAGAAATACTAAATTCAAATAATGTTTTTAATGAAAACAAAATCTAACTATATGTAATATAAGCTTACAATAATTTTATATTTTTACAATCATAGCAGCGTTCTACTATAAAATTCAATTTGTAAAATGAAATTAATTAAGACATAATAAAAGTAAATAGTTCTATGGCGCCATCTAAATTTAACACTTGAATGACATGACAATCATTATGAAATTATGGGCAAATAACACATATAACAAATGACAGATGACAGATGACAAATGACAGACGGTATATATAAGCAATAAAAAACAGATACTATGTTTATGACAATTACATGACGTTACAATTTGTATATATATTGTAATTTGTATATGTGTTGGAGCATTCCGTCGAACTTACAAACATCCAGATAAATGCAGAAAACTATATATATGTATATAATAATATAATTAATTTTTATTTTTAAACAATTTTAAAAAAAAAATTTAAACAAAAAAACAAACAAATTATTTTAATTGATACAAGGAAAAATGGTGGAACATTACAAAACCTTGTTTGATTACTTGTATTTTTCTATTATTTTGGACAAATAAAAACCTAAAACTAGAGTTTAAAAATTACAATTTAATTACTGCCTGATTTAAATATGAACAATTACGACTTAAAAGTTTTTGGAACTGGACCAGTTAGCAATAAATTTGTTTATCCTAATTGTAATTTTGTCTGTAGGTAGTTGTCGTACTTTTGGATTTAAAATATATTTATCTATTGTACTATGATGCCAAGGGAGGCTTAGCATTATTTTTAGTACTATATTTGGCGTAATCATTCATCGTAATCAGTAAAATCATTTTTTTATGACAGTATGCACAGCTTCTCAATGCTTAGAATATAAATAGAGGAATAGATATTTATTGTATACGGATATATGGACTGGAGCACCATACAAATTATATGTAGATATGTACCTACTTTGGAAGATGAATTTGAAGACTAAAATATTGAATTTAGAGAAAGAGAGAGAGAGATTTCCTATTAATTAATCCGTATAACAGTTTGATTAATATTTGATTATATATTTTATTTTATCGTCGACTAGAAACTAAAAATTAATTTGAAATGCAGGATGATACCTATATTTTTTTTTTAGTTTATTTATTTAACTTTTCAATCTATCTTATTTTTATCTAACAATAGTATGTCACTCTTAAACGATATTGAGTAATTTGTTTTGGCTTCTTTTATTTAACAGGTGGTGAGTGGTGAGCCCATTAGAACATCTCCAAAGTTTTATATTTCTTATCAAACTAGTGGGGATTTCTGGTTTAACTATTCATAAATCTGCTGCTTAGATCTATCGGATGAAAGGTTTTCAGCCTTCGCACATGTTGGTCTGTACACTGTAGTTGTGATGATCGTTGGGATGTATTTCCAATCTCGCTAAGTATTTTGAGCTTCTTGTTGTTATGGCTTCTTTAACCGGTTCGACTTTGAACTCCTTTCTAATTTCCTCATTTCTCACGAACAATGGTGCATTTGCTATTGATCGGAGCACTTTGGATTGAAACCTTTCCAGTATTTTAACATTGGAATTGCTTGTGGTACCCCACAGTTTTATACCAGAGTAACAGATGGGTTTCAAGACGGCCTTGTATAGTAGGATCTTTCACTCCATTGATATAATAACGAATAACTTCAGGCTGTATAGGCTGTTGAACTTCACTCTAAGTCGCTTGTTTTTGTTGACAATATGCTCTCTCCAATTTAAATGCCCATCCAGATGCATATCAAGATACTTTGCAGAGTTTGCGGATGTTAATGCCACATTATTTAGTGTTACAGCCGGCCAATCTTCTCTTCTGGTGGTGAAAGTAATATGAAACAGATTTGTTTACATTGGCCTTGAATCTCCATATTTTTGGCCAATCTTTAATTTTTAATCAGTTTTTTTTTTTTTAAGTTCTTGACAGCAACTTAGGTAGAATCACAAGTGTTCTTGCAATTGGTTTGATGCAGCAGTTCGGCATGTGTTTGTTGCTAATAATACTGTATCATCAGCAAACGTTGCAGTAACTGTGTTTTCAGTTGCTAGCAAAACTCCAGTATATATTAAGTATAAGGTAGGTCCTAGCACACTACCCTGAGGGACTCCTGATTTTATTACTTTTTCTGATGTGTGTTCTTGTTGTTGTTTTATTACAAATTTATAAGTAGAATCTATATATTTGACAGTAGTGTTCCAGTGGATGATTTAAACTAATTAAATTCGAAAAAAATAAATTATACAAATTTTTATAATTAGGCAAATACAAAAAAGAAAGTAACAACATTATTGTCAAAATATTATGATAATTGTACAAAATGAAAATAAATAATGTGGAGTAAAACGAGCCATGCGTTTTCAGAATTTTGCTAGAAATCAAAAAAAAAAAAATAGAATAGAATAAAATTAAATTTACCCACAAAAGAATAATTGCAAGACTTGATTACTTCTCAATCATTATTACAGGTTTTTTAGTTGTGAAATTATGGTTTGTATTAAACATAATTATGTTGTTAAATTTTTGATAATTTACCTTCCTTGTATCTGAGATTAAAAGATTGAAAGAATAATTTTTGAAATTTAAAGTATAATGCGGTAGCTTTAAAAATTCCATTAAATAAAAAAATTTTTGTTTTTTTTTTTAAATAAATTACAAATCTTATTTTATTATGTTTCAATTATTGAATACTACACTTTTACATCATTCTAATAAATTTGAATCACAAAATTACCTTCTAAGCTAAGTATACAATAATATTGTATATTTGTTAAAAGTATACAATTTCCAGATTTTAAGATCAAAACAATTTTTGATTTCCAGAAGTAAAGAAAAACAGAATATTTTCCATAACATCCGCATATAATTTTCCAATCTGTACCTCCATTTTTTTTTTTCTTTTAAGTCAATTGAAATATTTATGTTGTGATTTTTTGAAATTCAAGTAAAATTTCTCATTTTTGTTTTTTTTTTTTTCTGATCGGCATTATTATTTCAAACTCTTGTTTTTGTACTCAGATAAATTGCAAATATTTTTAAGGCACTATAAAAAGTGAATGAAATGAAAAAAAAAATTATGGTAGAGTTGAGTTGTCCAATGCAATTGTAGGATGTTTTATAAATATTTTCTACTTTCCAAAGATTGTATAATGCAAACATTGGGTTATTGTCTACCGAGACATTGTTCAATTTTTATAAATCTTAGACTTTTTACAATTCACAATATGGACCGGTTTCATTTCGAACCCCGTGAAATTTTCAAGACAAAATCCAAGAGCATGCAATTCGTCTTATTCACAGACACAATATCTAAAGGCAATAAATTTTTCATGATGGCAAAAAAAAATATTTTACAACAAAAAGGTAAGCACTAGACTAAAAATAATATGTTATCAGACATTAATAAGCCATATGATACGGTACAACATCAGTGCAAGAATGGAAAAACTACGAAAATTTGAAAGAAAGTGTATAAGAGTATGTACTAATATTTATAGAAAACCTAATTCGGACTACAAGCATTACTATTCCAATAAATACTTGTACAAGGAAGCAAACATAATTAGAACCGACAATTTTCTAATAAAATTGATTCGAAAACATTATGACAGAGCACAAAATACTCCAGAAAATGGTTTAGTATCACATATATTCTACCACAACGAGGAGTACATTAAAAAGACTATGCTCACAGGCTTTATAGCCCCTGAGCATTTTGTATTTTTGGATAAAAATGGTTATATTCAAAACCAACATCATGTTCCTACACTATCATCACTATAGTGTCCCATCACTATAGTAAACGGGCTACATGTAAGACTACAGTGTATAACCCGGGATACATTAATGGAGAAAATTTTAGATATGACATGTCTATACCGGACAAAGATAAATTTATAAAAAGAGACTATTGGTGGTTGAAAAATACGTATAATTAGCACTAAGTATTACAAATACATATTTTTTTTTTCTCGTTTTAACTAGGCTTAAGCAGTTTTAGTTAGGTTTAGTTAGGTTAGTGGGTTTAGTTAGGTTAAGTTTTATATTAAATAATAAGAGAATATATTGATTTTTACATCCCACGTTTTTTCCAATAGATTTTATATAAGAACTTAACTAAATTAAAACTAAATAATAAGAATAATAATAATAAGAATAATTATATAACATAAATTAACATAAAAAACAAACTAAGTAATTATAAAATTGTACAATGGGTAAAATAAGTTTAATAAAAAAAAAAAAAAAAATCGTCTTATTCACAACCCTGTTATTGTCGAATTTTCCTTACTAGTATCGTTAGTTTTAACGCTTGGTCAGACGAAATAAAAATTGAATGCCACGTCTAACACATGTCTATTTGCCTATGAAGAAGAGAAGCATTGTAGTAAAAATTTTCTGGGATATAAAACCATATTCCAATGAACAGTGAAAAATATAACCAAATTATAAGCCGATGAGCCTGGCAGCTAGTGCTTACTTTTATTATAATTTTAATTATAGTAAATAAAGAAATAATAATAATAACCAAATTATAATCGCAAAAGTTAAAAAGAAATATTAATAAATTCATTCAATATGTTCTTACTGATTATCAAAATAACATTTTTCTTTTCCCCAATCCTCAACTGAGTCCAAGATTCGTGTATAAAAATATCGTTTATGTGACTGTAATCTATTTTTAAACTAAACTATTGCATTTGCTTATTTTAGTCCTGCAGAGTAATGTATTCGGTGGGAAAATACTGTGATAATTTCACTGAATTTCCAGTTGCTAGATTCTTATTGTAGGTATATGTAAATAAACTAGATCAATGACTAGCAGCTATTTCGACAGCAAAATATTAAAATAATTATCATACAAACAGCACCGATCGAGTTAATGTGAATTAGTTACAAAGCAAATGCACAACACAAATTGCGATGAAATTCAGTTCGAAGAACCGTTCTTAGGCCTAACAAATTGAAATGAAGTTCCGTTCATCACAACAAAATATTTTTATTTTCTTTTTTTACCTTTAAATTTAAAAAAAAAAATTAATACTTGTAAAAGAAATCACAATCACAGCATAATATCCAATTTCGTTTGTTTGAGCTTCTTTAAATCGAATATTTTTGCTACCACTTCAATATATTAAGTTGTCAGAACATTGAAAATGTTTTTATTAAATCAAAATGAAACAAAAAAAAGAAAAAAAAAAAGAAAAAGGAAGTGAAATAATAATATACATAAAATAAAATAAAAATACCAAAAATAAAATAATAACAAAAAGGATAATAATAAAAAATAAAATTTATTTGTGTATATTTTACTTTATTTATTTTATATTTATTCTCTTTATTTTTTTTTTCTCTCTCTTTTTATATTATAATGTATCTCAGTTAAATAAATTTATTTGATCCTTTTGTTATGTTTTAACATTCGCAATCACACCAAATACAAACTTATCTGTAAGAATCTTTATTAGCTTACAAACACTATACACACAATAATAAACACTCATAAAAAATTGTTAGGTGATTTCGTATTTAAAAAATGAACCAAATTAATGATATTATAATATTCATAACAAAATTCAAATTGTAAGTGGTAGTCAAGTCAGTCGTGTAATGATATATAAAAGCTGTAGTTCGGGTAGCCAAAATAAATAATCAATTAATGTACAGATTGTAATCCGATCCATTTATTTTCTCTCTCTTCAAATGCTTGAACTGCAAAATTGATTTTCTATATACACCACATGGACTCACTATCTCTTTTTTGATGTATACAGGTTCTCATCGTAGCAAAAAAATTTTTCAAGTTCAGTTTACTTGCCTATCCTATCTATTTCAAATATCCTTCGAAAACCGTAAACAAAATATATATTATTCAAATCCTAAAGGTAATCGGATACACCGCGACCTAATATAGAGAAAAAAAGTATGGAATCGAGGCTAGTCTAGTAAAAAAAGCGTTATCAAGATCTCATTTAAAAACTGAAACATATCCGAGAAACAGAACGCAGAAGGTTAAATTGGGCGATAAAATAAGTAGTAGTTGCAGTATTAAGCTTGGAGTACCTCAAGGATCTGAATTGGGGCCAATTTTATTTTTAATATACGTAAATTCCTTATTCTCCCAAGATTACTGTGGCCATCTAACAGTTTTCGCATATGACCTGGGCTATTCTTATGCTTCAGTCAATCCATTGAATATGATTACGGAAATAAATCAAGATTTAAGTATGTTAAGAAAATGGTTTGCTGAACATAAGTTAGTCATTAGCAGTAAAACTAAAATTATGTTTTTTAGTCTTGTCTCCCAAGATTTCCCTCAAATCGACATTATGTTTCATGCCCCCGAGTGCAACAAACATAAATTGGTAAATAATAACTGCACTACGCCAACTAACCAATACTCCTATTGTTGTGACAGTATCTGCAGCAATAATTGCTTTAAAATTGAATTGAAACGGTTAAGCAATTCAAGTACTTAGGTGTAACAATTGATAACAAATTGAGTTGGGCTGAGCACACCTCGTCCCTAAAGCTGTATTTACGTTCTACCTTGCGTAGTTTTTACGACTTGAGCAAATTTTGCTCAATATCGGTTTTATTACGGTATTTTTCATTCCAAAGTGCAATATGGTATAAACTGTTGGGGAGGGACATACCATAATAGAATTAATCCGCTAATTATTTTGCAAAAGAGGGTTGTTAGGAAAATTTGAAATAAAAATTACCTATCTCATACTTTTGATTTGCTCAAGCAATTGAAAATGCTACCAGTACGTAATTTATATTATTATAAAGTCTTGAAAATATTTTTTGTTAGAGGAGGGTATCTAAATAGTAGGAGTTTTCGATTCATAGCCTAAGAATTAATGATAGGTGCCTTGTTATAAATACTGGGACATTGTATTTCGTACTACAAACTTTCGAAATTTTTTTACAATAACCTCATGCAGATTATTTAATAAACTTCCAGAGTGTATTAGACTAATTAGAAACAAAAATCTGTTCCTAAGCAATATCAAGAAATGGCTTCAAAATATCGACCACCGTGGAATTGAAGTTTTGTTAGATAGTGTAGATTAATTAATTATGTAAAGACTTAAAAATTGATACTAGTGATTTCTGTTTGGACTTGTAAAATAGCTGTCTCTTAATTGTTTTTCATTTAATTCATCTTCGTAAACCTTTTTTTTTTTTAATAAACCCTTTTCTTTTTAATAAACCTTTTTCTTTTTTAATACTCTTAAATTAAATTTTCTCTTTTTAATTTTCACTTAGTTTTATACATATTTTTCCTTTTTTATATATTTTTGAAATGTTTTAATATTTACACTATTTTATTGTTGTTTATTGCTTGAAACTCTTGATGTTTTTCTTTAGAAGACTTTCTTTGTGTGTTTTATTTTAAAATTTTATTTTAAAAATTTTGTTCACCCCACAACAAAAGAGTTTTATTTGGTAAATTTAGATTTTGATGTGGTATCTAACACTATTCTTGTAATGTAAGATACCACTAACTATTCTCCTATAAACTAAATTAGTTATAAGTTAATGTAAATTAGTACTTAAAAAATGAAAGTAGGAAATAAATGCAAAATTATACAAAAAACAAAACTGCTAACTCTGCAAAACCTCCTATTAGCAAAACAGTTCCTAAAACGAATTTATGTGGTCCTAATGGAGTAAAAAAAGCCATAAAATAAAATTTTAATATATTTATTCATAAATATTTGGTATTTATAAATTAAAAAACACAGTTAATATACTAATTATGAAATGAAAACAAAAAAAGAATTAAATAAAATAAAATAAAATTGAAAAAAAAAAATACTTAATGGACAAAAAATCAAAACAAAGAAAGAAATGCATTTAGCTACTTAGCATAATTTACTTTTAGCAGTCTCAATGCTTACATATCGGGCAAAAAAGCTAACTTTAATTAGAATTTATTTCACGATGCATTCTAGCAATTGACTCATATCTTTCTTTTTTTTTATGATCTTGTCAGTAACTTAGGTAGAATCACCTTTTCGTGCTTAATTAAGTACGGTACTGCAATTTTACACAACAATATCTACAATAATTCGAGTATTTATTTTAACAAATTACTGGCTTATCTACTCATTAAATGTGGAAAAACTACTACTATTGTCAGGAACTAAGCCTTCTTGAATAGAGTAGTTTTACTTTATTTAACTTGTTACCAGATTGACTCTCATGTATCTTTTGTCATTTATTATATCCCAATGACAAAGGGTACTAGGCCAGCTCGAAAAACCAATGAAACATTTTTTTTTTTTTGCTTCATCTGAAATCAAACCCGGAACCTTTCGGTTGAAAGGCAGGCGCTCTACCTATTGCGCCACCCAGCGTGTAAAAGGACATATTCTGTAGGGTGAAATGGAATGGGGAATATCTAAGCGGTCCTGCGATTATTCCAATACATATATTTAATTTAATTAGATAATGACATAAGTCAATACGTTAAATACGAAGGTAATAAGATGGGAGTGACAATACATTCCACAATACAAATTTAAGTGCAAAACGTAAAAACTTGTTGTTATGGGTTAAAAATCTATTGGAATAACTGGATTTAAAAAAAAAAAATTAAAAAAATTTTATAACAAAAATATTTGGGCCATTTATATTTGTCCCTATTGTATTTTAAGCTGTATATAGATTCTAACCGATTAATATTATTTAACTAAGAGAGCCATATACTTGACTGACGTATTCAAGGCTAAGCCTCACATAGGCAAATTAAAAATGTTCTGACAAGTCTGAGAATGTTTCGGACCAATGGTTGATGAAAGCTAAAAAAAAAAATTAATTTACTCAATATCTTATTATAGTGTAACTTAATTTACAACTAGAAAGATCTTCCTAAGTTACCCTATGCCTATACTAAATTTAATAAAAATTTGTTAAGTAAAGCATTTAATTTTAGGATACATAATGGTTTTGGAAACGATACTACATGTCAATATATTTGACATAACAGCCTTTATTTACTTGTTTATAGAACCAGATTTAAGAGTTCCGTTTTTCCAATTTAATTTTAGTAAAAATATTCATACTATTTCTACATTAACTTATATACCGCATAATTAACATATTTCGTCGGCAGAGTACTATTTTAATCCATAAGCCATTTAGTTGGATTTCTCCGTCAATCAACTTTAAAGTTTAAGGGCATATATTTGATAAAACTGTGAATGAATATTTTTTTTAAATTTTGCTGATTTTGAGATAGGTGCTTACAAAATTTTTATAAAAATTTAATATTATTTGAGTTAAGGTATGCGAAGTTATAGACATTTTCACAAAAAATTAAAATTATAATTTTGGTTCATACCCACTCTTCTTTACTAATTTGTAACATTTGTGTGACGTGGATCAATTGACATGGATCAAAGCAGTACTGATATAAAACTAAATTTATTTATCAAACTCCATTGCGAAAATGTGAAAAAAAATCCCAAGTAAGACAAATCCAAAAAAATAATTCCAAATTACAAAATCCCACTGATAGAAAGTCCCAAGGAAATATTAATATTTATTTATGTGTATATGTGAGTTTCTTAATTAGGAGAGATTTTAGAGTTGTATTAAAAATCAGAGCTTACCATTTTTCCAGAATATTTTTATTTTATATGAGGTTCTAAAACAAGTTTAATTATTATATATTTTAAAAAATTTGGTTTTAAAACTCGGCAAAAAAAGAGAAATTTTTGGAGAACTTTTTCGTTTTTGATTTTGCGGAATTTCGTACAGCCGATAAGTCATTTAATAACCCCCAAAACCACAAGAACTTTATTCAAACCGAAAATAGAATAAGTACAAACATTTAATAATTATTCCTTTCTATTTTCTAATATACCTAAAACAAAAAGCTTTTTCTAGATAACAGTAACATAGAAAGCAATAGAAATGATAACATTGTTAGTTTAAGGTTAGTTCTTAATTTTTAAATTTTTTTTTTTTTTTTTTTTTTGTTTGTTTTTTTATTCACAATCTGTATGTTAATTAAAAATAATACAATAAGTGAATATGTTTTTGACTGACTTAGTTAATAATAGACATGTGAAATTACAATCCAATATAAGTAATTTCTTAATTTATAATAAAAAATATATTAATAATAATGTCAAGAAATTTCTACAGATCTCCTGGTGTATTTCGTTGTAATCTTGTATGTTGTGTAATGTTCATAAGTGTACTTGCTATTACATTGGGATGACTATTTAATCTAGCACGATATCTCTGGCTGTGTCGGTGAATTTCGTCTTGGACCGTCGACACTTGCAAATCATTGTGTATTATGTAATTTGGCACAAACCAAGGTGCATCAACTAAAGCTCGCAGTAGCTTATTTTGGAAGCGTTGTAATATTTCAATATTTGTTTTTTTGGCTGTTCCCCATAATTGTATACCATAAGTCCATATTGGTTGAAGTATCATCCTATATATCAGCAATTTGTTTTCCAGTGTCATTTGAGACCTTCTACCGACAAGCCAATATAATTTCCTGAAATTTGTGCTTAGTTGGATTCTTTTTGTGTAGATGTGCTTTTTCCAGGTCAGACGGCGATCCAGATGCATTCCAAGATACTTGACACTTTCTGTTTGAGGAACAGCATTACTATTTAAAAATACTGTAGGACATGTACCCCTCCTTAATGTGAACGTAACGTGATTAGACTTAGTTTCATTGGCTTTAATCTTCCATTTGTTCAACCATAATTCGATATTGTTTAAGCTTTCTTGCACGAGCCCAGAAGCCACATTCTTATCCTTGTGCGATGCAAGTATGGCTGTATCATCGGCAAATGTAGCTATCGTTGTGTTTGTTGTTTGCGGTAAATCGGCAGTGTATAGCAAGTAAAGCACTGGACCTAGAACGCTACCTTGTGGAACTCCCGAATGAATTTCTTTGAGGCTGGTAAAATATTCATTTTGTTTGACAAAATAATAGCGATTTTCCAGATAGCTTTTTAACAATTCATAGTAGTGATATGGCAAATTTTGTTTTAATTTATAGAGAATTCCTTTGTGCCAGACTTTGTCGAATGCCTGGCTTATGTCAAGAAAAACTGCAGAGCAATAATTTTTGTTTTCAAAATCTTCATTTATTTTATTTACAATTCTATGTATTTGTTCCACTGTGGAATGTTTATGCCTGAAGCCAAATTGGTGTGCCAGGATTAATTTTTTTTGCTCAACTATTGGTTGAAGTCGTCGTAGGATTAGTTTTTCCATCACTTTAGATAACACTGGAAGAATACTGATTGGCCGATATGATTTGACGTCTTCAGATATTTTGCCTGGTTTTAGTATCATTATGATTTGCGAAATCTTCCATTGGTTCGGGAAAAATTTTAGCCTTACGACCGCATTGAAGATTTGTGTCAGTTGAATAAGGCCCCGTGGTGAAATTTGGCGTAATATGTTTCCAGTGATCAAATCATATCCTGGTCACTTTTTCCCGTTGATTTCCTGCATTATTACTTGGTTTACCTCTTTTTTATTAAATTTTTTTATTGGTAACTCCATCTGCAGCTTCCATATGTTCTTGTATCTCTTTTTCGACTTCCGAGTTTGTTGGTAGAGGCCAAGGTGTGAATACGCTAGCAAGGTGTTCTGCGAATGCATTGGCTTTTTCTTCATCATTTCTTGCCCATTTGCCATTTAGCTGTCGAATTGGTGGGTTTGACTTTTGAGGCTGTTTGACTTTTTTTGTTGCCTTCCACAGATCATAGTCAGTTGTTTTGATTGCCGTCAGTTTAGACAGATATTGTTGAACTGCTTCATTGCTTTCTTTTTTTAGCTCATATTTTAGTTCCTTAATTATACGATTTAGCTGTCTTTTGATGTTCCTTTTTTGTTCTGGGATTCTTGTGTTTTTCCATTGGTGCCTTAGACTGCGCTTATTTTCAATCATTTCCCTTATTTTACGCGAAGTTCGATTTGTAATAAGCCTGTCAAAGGAATCGGGTGTAGCTGCCCAAGATGCTTGTTGTATGTTGTTGGTGAAGTCGTTGACAGCAATTTCAATGTCTTCCTTTGTTTTCAACGGAATGTGTAGATTGAGTTTACTATCTAGATGTTCCCGGAACTGAACCCAGTTTGTTTTTCGGCTGCATAACGTCGGAAGTTTCTCCTTTTTTATTATCGAATCATGTAGAGTCATAATTATTGGCGAGTGATCTGATGATAATTCTAACAACGATTCTATCTTTAATTTTTTAAGATCAATTCTTTTTGCAATAAAGAAGTCTAGTAAATCTGGAATTTTATTTGTATCAGATGGCCAGTATGTTGGAGTATCAGGTGATATAAATTGCAAATTTCTGCTTTCCATTGACATTAGAAGCTCTCTACCCTTGTACGTGATTAATCTGGATCCCCAATGGGTATGTTTCGCGTTGAAATCTCCACCACATATAAATTTGTCTCCAAGTGTATCGAGAAATTTGGTAAACTGGTGTCTATTTATAGTATGTCGTGGAGGGCAGTACACTGATGAGAATATATATTTTCCCTGACTTAGTGAAACCTCAATGTTGTTTGCTTGTAGGTAATCAAACGAATATTTTGAAGTTTCGGCATGCTTAATGTTTGTTTTGATTAATATTGCTGCCCCTCCGCGAGCTCTTCCACTTGGGTGATTAGTAGTATATATTTCGTAGCCTTTCATTTTTAAATAAGATTTGTTTGTGAAGTGTGTCTCTGAAATTAGCATTATATCAATGTCATGGGTTCTTAGAAAATATTTTAGTTCCTGTGCATTTTGACACAGACCATTGGCATTCCAGAGAGCAATCTTAGTATTGTTTTGAGACATTTATGCGATTTTTAAATGCTTATTATTTTGTAATTCTGGGATTTTCAAAATTTGGGATTCTTTGTTTTGGAATTTCGGTTTTGGGATTTTGATTTTGGGATTTTGACTTTGGGATTTCGGATCCAACTCCAAAAATGCAGTTGGCTTACAGTAGTTGGCTTTTAAGGCTTTTTAGGCTCCAGCACAAAAATTAGCTAGGAAATTGTGTTCAATGGTACCAAAGTATTCAGTTAGAACTCTATTGAATTAATTAATAAGCTTAAGGCAATCAAAATATTGCCCAAAAATGTGAAATTAGTGTATTTTGACGTATTAAGTTTATTTCCTTCTATTCCTATTTAGTAAATTGAAGGATATTTTGTACTCAAAAATTATAAATAATATTTCAGATAGAGACATAGGGTTACAATTAATGGACTTGATACATTTATGTATTGACCAAAATTATTTTGAATTTGACAACACATTTTATAGACAAACTGATGGTTTAGCCATGGGTTTTTCACCACTAGGAGCTGAAATTTTTATGAACGATTTTGAAACTACTTTATTAAATCTCCAATATTACTTGATGAAAAATATTGTTTTTGTTGAAAAATGTCTGAACAAATTGGATAAAAACATTAAATTTACTGTGGAATATGGAGGGGAAAAAATTAATTTCCTGGATTTGACCATATATATTTCTAACGACAAGTTGTTTTTTGACATTTATTGAAAGAAGACTTTTCCCGATGCAGTTATTCCTCTGTCATCAAATCATCCTTGGTCAGCAAAAATGTCATCTTTCCATAATTCAATATTCCGATTAATTAGCATACTGACGATAAATTTAAAAAGGAACTTAGTATTATAATTGACATTGCAAGAAACAATGGATATAAAAAAGACTTGGTTTACAAAATTTTAAAATCTAAATCTGGAAAATACATTTTTAATTTTATATTACCAAAAATTGACGATTATAAGGAAATGATTAATTATAGAAAAATACCGTATATCAAAAACATTTTCGAATACTTAAGGAAACCACTTAGGGCGACTAATATACGTCCGGTATTTTTTAACAACTACACTTTAAAAAATATTTTTGTTAATAATAAAATAAGACAACCGAAGCCAGAAAATATTTTAACAAAAAGTGGAGATTATAAAATTCAATGTGAAGGATGTGATGGAGTAAAAATGGCAAAACAAAATGAGCCCGGATATAAAATCGGTATCTTCTCCTTATCCGTCATCAGGCTTAGCTCAACACTTAGAATTTTCAGACCACTTTACCGATATAGACTAATTAGAATTGGTAAAGGCATTAACAGGTAGCAGAGTTTTGAATAAATATGAAATTTTCATATTAATAAATTAAAATTAAAAAAAGCCAACTGTTTAAATAACCAGCTAGACTTAACTAATGAGAACCCGATACTCAATAGTAATTTTTTTTACATCTTAAATCAAATTCTGTATTTCGTAAATTTTGTCGCTTACAACATGTCAATATTTGTTAATATAAAAATCATATTATGTGTGTTTTTTAATAAATGTATAATTTTACTAGTAATTTACCAGTTACTATTTTTTATATATAATTCTTCTATAAAAATAAAAAATATAAATTGATGATTATTTACCTACTAAATAGTATATTAATGCTAAATTTAATATGTATTTTTCTTAGTTACATTTTAATTTTAATCTTTTAAATATAAATTTTATTGTATTTCTTTAGTCTTGATAATGTCTTAGAAGGACGAAACATGTCGTCTCAAATTTTATTTTTATGAAATTGTTAAAATAAAATATATAAGAAAAATTTTAATAATTTCTTAATCAGTGAAACAATAACAAGTGTCTTATTTAATTTAATTAAATATTAATAAAAAAATTTGTATTAATTTCTAAAAATTATGTTTCACCAAATGCCAACTAAAAAATCTTTAGATTTTTTAATGAATTTTTTTTATATTATGGCCTTATATTTCCTGAGAAGCAAAGAAATCGGGACTGGAATTAAATATCGAGAAAACCAAGGCAATGAGGACAAACAACAGTGATAGTGAGCCAATAACAGTGAGTGGACAACAGATAGAATACGTAGAAGAATTCAACTACCTGTGGAGCATCATAACATCAAGAGGAGGTACAACAGAAGATGTCAACAGCCGTATAAATAAGGCAAGAAGAACATTTGGGAGCCTAAAAAGATATGGCGGAGCAGCCAAATATCGAGAACAACAAAGCTAACAATATTCAGAGCATGTGTTAAGTCAACATTAATATATGGCAGTGAAACATGGCTCATTTCGGTCAGAATCAAACAGAAGCTACAAGTATTCATCTACAAGTGCTTGAGAATTATAAGCAGAATATTCTGGCCGGCAAGAATTAGCAACGAGGATTTATGGATGATAACTGGAGAAGAGCCTATCAACAGACAGATAAATAGGAAAAAATGGAAATGGATAGGTCATACACTAAGGAAATCAGAAAGTGATATAGCAAGAAGAGCTCTAGAGTGGAATCCACAAGGACAAAGGAGACCCGGCAGACCATACAACACATGGAGACGCACAATCGATCAAGAATTAACAATCAACAATTATACCTGGGACGATATTAAGGCAGTAGTACTCAACAGAGAGAAATGGAGGTTCACTATCGAAGCCATATGCTACCACGCGGAGTAATAGGAGAAAAAAAAAAAAATATTTCCTGAGAATGTTCTTGGGTAAAATCAGTATGATTATTTTGTTTTCGTAAAAACATATGGAATTTTGATCCATACGCCATCGGCCTTGGATATGGATCAGAATGCATTCCAAATTGCTCAACAAAATTATACGATCCAAACTGACAACTAAATATCTCTTAAGCCGAGACAGATAGGCGTAAATTGATATTTTCAAACGATAGATTAGGCTCTGAAACCTAGGAATCAATCTCTTAATCCAAAAATGTGAAAGTGACGAATGGGTCGAAATAGCACTCAGCTGACGAAATAATATGTTAATTATAGATTAAAGAAGTTAATGTAGAAATAGTATGAGTATTTTTACTAAAATGAAATTGGAAGTTTGGAATAAGTCAGAGACTTCCATTTTTTGTAGAACAGATTTTGTTTTAATTTTCACACATATTCGCTTTCTCTTTTCTCTACTTTAATTCTTCGATTTTTCATATATAATATCAATTTTCTGAGTGTAGTTTTAGGCATAGTAATCGTTTTCTTCATTTATTGTTTTTTTTTTCTGTTATTACCAACCTTATAATATTTCAAGGATTCAGAATCAAGATTTAGTGTATATAGAAAGCAGATTCACTTCAAATAAATAAATCTGTTTCATCTGAAAATGAGAAGCAAAAAAAAAAAAACCAGTAAATTGTGAATATTTCCAAGGGGTATAGTATTTCTTTTCGCAGCATTTTAGAAGAAAACTTTTTTCTTTTTTTTTCCCGTTTTTACTGTTTTGCATTTTTGTATTTTATTTTTTCTCATCTAAAATAATTTTCATTTTTTTTTTTTTTTTGTTTTTTCTTATTTGCGTAAAGTTATTTCAATGAAATATAAGTAACTCCTGCTCTGACATTGATTGAAAAGTTACTTCTTTACTCGAAAGTTGTATAGAATTTCATACCGACATTTGAAAAAGCGCGAAGAACACAAAAAAAAACAACATACCAATAAATTTTTATTATAGAGTGATAAAGAAGTGAAAATTAAACCTTTTATTATGTTTGTTTTTTTTGTTTGTTTTTTTCAAAAAATTTAATTTAAAGGATCATATAACGTATATATTTTGGATGATAATAGAATGTTCCGCTTATAAAGTAAATAGGTGGGAATTTAGATAGGTATAGGTAGGATAATTTTAGGCTCAATCAACATATAAAAAATGTTGTACAGTCCACTATTTTCGATTTGCTGATTTTTATAATCTGCTCCTTTGCCAATATTGCAAAAGCTAATGCGTTGCAAACATTTCAGTAGCAGGACTATTTCGGGTTTTGAAATAAAAGTTAGATAACACTGTTCCAATAAGATTCTAAAGTCATGTAAGCACTATGGAAAATACATAATTTTAGTCAAGTAATTGCGGTTACTAAACGTTCTAACACTCTGTACGAGCCATAAGTGAGCTCACTACAGATGAAAATGTAAAATAAAATGAAATTTCAGTAAAGTATGGTTTATAACATAACAATTCCAATAACTCCGGTCAATAATTAATATTTGACACAGTTTTGTACAACGAATTGTATCCTATAGACGTAGTACTAGAGTAGTTATTTCGAAAGTATTGAATCAAATTTGCTAATCCATTTCCATACTGTTATGTTTTCCAAAAGCTTCAATCTAAAGCTCAAATTTTGGTTATCTAAAATCCACTACCCATAGTTAATTTAGTGTCCAATGTTTTCTTTTTTGATGGTCAAGAGAGATAAAATGAAAAATTCCAATTATCCAGTCATAGTTATTTTGTGCGGAGGTGTAGATCCCATGGATTAAAATGTTGCAGCATATCGTATACGAGCATGAAACAAAATAAATGGTGGTTAACATCTTTCTGTTATATTTTAGATGCTATTGTTTCAACTGCATAGTTAGTCTTCCGTAAAATGGGTAAAGATAAAAAGAATGCACTAGTTTGTTAAATTTCCGCCGAAATGTAGCTCTATTGTTGCTGACCAGACGATGTATGGAAAACCATCTATCAGTGGAATATTGGTTCAAGACATAACGACAGTAATAAAATATAACTGCAGTCACTATTGGCTAGACTATGTGAAAACAGACCGACTTTGCAAATTTTATGAAGGAAAAATCAAATTTATTTTTCTATTGTTGCTGACTGAACCATGTTGCTGGAAAGCCATCTATCAGTGGAAAATCGGTCTAAAATAGAACGACAGATATAAAATATGATTGTAGTGACCATTGGGTAGATTATGTGAAAACGGTCCGAATTTGCAGATTTTGTGAAGGAAAATCAAATTTATTTGTAGTAAATGTGGCCTTTAATTACATCCAAAAATTTGTATAAAACATTTTCATACCTCTTAAATACAATAATTTTTCTTTCTATTGCATACAATCTGATATTTTAGATATTTTATAGTTTTTTCATTTCCAACTTTTTTCAATTTAACCAGATATTTTGGTTTTTGATACAACATGCTTCATTCACAATCTTCATTCTGTTTTGTTTTTTTGATAACAAATGCAGACGTTTTTGTGCAATGCTAAAGTGCAAGAAACACGTTATGTAGAACATATCTAGGACAACTGTCTCTCAAACCGATACGTTAACGGATAGAGAACAACTTCCCTTTCAAATCTAATCTGTTTTGGACATCCTTCTTTCATTCGCTAATTTTATGTTTTGAAAGTGTTGTCCTTAATTAATCTTAAATTCATAATTATTTTCTTGTATTCTAGGATTGCACAGTCTATATATTGTTTTATATAGATTTTATATTCTAACTGTCTATATGTTTTACCTTTTCACACAACAAAATCTTTTTGTGTAAAGCTTAGAGCATTTAAATTCACTTACTTAATTTGAAAAAGGTATACAAAATTTCATTCCACTTGACTTACATTACTTTACAACTTCCACACCGTTAAATCTTTTAAATCGCTTTCTTTTTTAACCCCCAAAAACTTTGGAATTCAAAATAAATTTTATTTCTCAAAATTAAGCAATAAATAAATCCTTTAATATATAAGTATGTATATGTAAAAAAAATATATCTACAACAAACTTATCGTCTTTTGACTTTATTCCATATATATTCGGTATATCTCATCAGAATATGTCACAATATTATTTGATAAGCTCCATTGCTATCTACTTACCTACCTACAACGTAACTGCCATTATTACCTACCTACCATCAACATTTTTGTGTTTATTTTTTTTTTTTTTTTTGAACAAATCTCAGCGTAGATTACAAAATGAAATCAAAGAACAAAAAAAAAAAAAATAAAGAAAAAAAAATGTTCCGTTTCTGTTTTATCTAACGGATTAAATTTCATGACGTGAAAATGTTTTCATTTTCCCGGAAAAATGAAAATTTTTGAGTAAATTGTGTGATATACGTTGTTTTTTATATTTGTTTGTTTTTTTTTCATTTTTTTTTTGTTTTTTTTTTTTTTTGACAAAGACATATTGTATGTCCTGTAATCTTAGTATTTTTTATATAATATAAAATGTGTTTTTCGAATGACAGGATTGTAATTTTAAATTGTTTTTATTAATAAAAAAAAGTGAAGGGAAATTTAAGAAGCTTCTTCCTAGCGTTCTTGATGTAGAGAGGTTATACAATTTTTCTTTTTTGTTAGAACTAAACATTTAAGTTTTAGAGTGATCTTGAGGCGGAAATAAAGAAGATATGATTTTTATTTTTAATAAAATGAAATGAAATGTAACAATTAATTTTGACAAATTGCGTATTGAAAACTACAACACTAATTCCAGATCAATAAAATAAAAATAAATACATTCAAGAAATCATTGACTAGATATATTAACCCTTTCACCCATATTTAAGAAAACCTTGCAAAAAAAAAATATTTTTTCACAAAAGTACTACTATTAGGGGCTTACTATAAGCTCCTGAAAACTTTTGATCTAGGTCCAATTTTAGACCGGTTTTAAAAATGTTCGCTGGAACGAACAAAAGTACTTACACGAAACAAAAATTTGCTAAAACTTACCAAAATTAGGAACAAAGCAAAGCTGTATTTTGCATTTCTGGCAATATGCAAACGTTTTTTTTTATTACATTGGCAAAGACCTTTTACATCTTGTTCCACCGACTTCCATGTCATATTCTGACCAATGAGTAACATTATCTTTTACAATATCAGTATGTGGTCCAGTTTCATTCCCAGGTCTCCTTTTCTTGTGGTCTGGTAACAATATTGGCCCATTTTTGGTATTGTAATTGGCTTACTAAACAGTATGAGTTCTTCTGCAAATTTAATTCGAAAATCCATGAGATCCATAGAATTCATATTTGCAAGTTTGCAATCATTTTTATACTCGATGTAACTGTTGCTTACACATAAATCAATTGCATGAAAGATCATGGGTGGAGTCCATTTTTTGGATTTTATATGAATTCTATAGAAACTCAACATTTGATCTAAGCGATCGACCCCGCCCATAGTTTAGTTGTATATTTTTACCGATTCCGGACGTTTTACATTAACATAGCTTCTTGTATTTTTTTCCCATCTTTGCACGTTATCTAAATTGCCAATACCAACAAAGTTGGAGGCTACATGTACTTCTTTATTGTCATACTATTTGGTAAGAACAATATTTTCTTCTAAATTTACAACTTCTTCACAAGTTTCACGCCCCATTTTTCTGAATGTTTTTGAATCAGATTTGAAACGGTGGATTATTGAACCTATTCAGTCTAGCGGTACCAATTGCACTAATTTTTTTTTGTGACAGAGTTTCCAACAATTGATAAGCTTTAAAATATTTATCGAATGTTACAAAGTGTTCTGATGGGATAACTTTTCTATTTCCAATCAAATGTAGTACGACTGATGCACCGAGTCCATATTTTTTTGATAAAGCGTCAGATATCTCAGCTCATTGGTCTTGATAATAATTGAGATTAGTATAGCCAAATTTTAAAATGATTGTTAAATTGTTCATTGTGGCGAACAAAAATGTTGGAAATTTTTACCACTGAAAACTTTTGTTCGCTGAGGCGAAAATTACTTTTAAAACTAATTTTTAATCAATAACGAATCAAAATTTGACAAAAATTAATTAAAAATGGAAAAATAACACATTCTTTACACTTTTAAACAATAATAAACTAGTGTTATACATATATATTGGTAAAATATTAAAATAATCAACTCAACTTATCAGCCATCATGTTACCTCTTCAACACCACCTGTCACTTTAATTGATTTCCCACACATAAAGTTCTCAAAATCATTTTTCTAAGACAAAAGCAAGTTGTAATATTTAAGAGAATCTTAAATTCTACTTTGAATAAAATAAAAGCTCTTAAATAAGATTTTAGAGCATAAAACAGGTTCGAAGAGAACAAGGTGTGTGAAAAGGTTAAGTGAAATAAAATTTTGCTAAAACTATCTATGAAATAGTCAAAAAATTTATAATACTAACATCGAAAATACAAGAGTAATGGTGTAGTCATTATTATCATCTGGCTAGTAATCAAAACCTCCTGGGCTCGAATCTCACTTACATTATAGATGTTTAACTGAATTATTGCATATTTTTTTGTTAGGAAAATTAACGAATAATAAAATTTTATTTTATTAGACGAATTTAACGAATACTAGAATTTATAGTTGTAATTTTCTGGCATATTCGTCCAATCGGAGGATTTTTCCATAGCCCGCAAAACGTTCAAAACTTCTTTACTGAGCCTCAATGTCTGAAAGTGAGTGCAATGAAGAGAGATAAATTTTTTCTTAGTCTGTTATAGTTAATATTTAATGATAAATTTGGGTTTATGCAATTCCGTATGAATTGGAATAAATACATATTCTTAATTGCAGTGAATTTGATCTAAATCCGAGCCTAAATATTTAAGTATGTCAGTAGTGTTCTAACAAATGTTTTGGAGTGACATTGTATTTTTTAAAACTGGAATATCAGTACTTTTAAACTCATATTGTAATTTAAAACAATTAGACTCAAAACTCATATTGTAATATGAACCAGTCTGGCAGCAAAAGGGTAAAGCAGGCCTAGTTTCTGATAAGGCTTATAATTCTACAAATTTAATAGAGTTGATATACGAGAAAATGATTAAAATATTACTCGTTCATTAATGTAAGGAAAGTACAACTATACCTAAACTACTGATTCATCAACGTCTTCAATTTTTTCGTTCATGAGCGGATTCTCTCCAGTTGAAGATGCAAAATTCTTTTAAATATGTCGATACTTCGTCTCTCCACGTCTCCGACGTCTTGTATCTTCGGGACAGATTGGAAGATTCTCTTGGCTGGAACATTTTCATTCATCCGCTCTAGGTGTCCGAGACACTGTAGTCTCTTGATAACGTCCACCACATTAAAAAGCTCACATAGATCGGCATTATAATCTTATCTTTCGAACTCCATTGTCGTTTTCAGGACCATATATCCGTTATTAATTAATTACCAATTTTTATTTTTAATCTTGTTAAAAATATTGCAAACTTAAAAAAATTGACAAACGATAGTTGATTGGAGGCACGTAATATGTGGGTAGTTGCCAAACCATTTTCTTATATATAATTAGGAACAAAGTCGACGAGATTGACAGAAATGGAATGAATTGTTAATTAATACCCATCAAGTATAATATTTTTTTTTATCAATAGACTAAGTTTATTTTGATTTTCTATTAGTTAACACTATTTTTCTATTATTTGTTCACATCAATAAGAATTGAATAAAACAAAACCGTTTTTGGCAGAAGTCCAAAAAGAAAAAATTCTGCCATAAATGTTCCGGTTTCAATTTACTTCTAGTATAAAATAATACTTACTAATACTTCCCTGTATTAACCGAATATTCGTAAATTATCTACAATTATGATTATTTGTATTCGATTAGAATAGTTTTTAGGTTAACGTAATAAATAAGGTTATGAAAAGCTCAAATTTTGTACATCGTTAAATTCAGCTCATAATTTGTTAATTTAGGAGCAAATTAATTGAATTAACCTATATTCTGTGGTCTACGGGCTAGGTAAGGCTCTCAAGTTAACTCAATTTTGAACTAGCTTGTAGATTCAGATTATAGTGTTCATCGATTTATAAAAGTTAAGCTCAATTCATATTCAACTCAAATTTTGAGCTAGCTCATTGTTGAGCCACGTCAATCTATCAATAAGCTCAAGATGTAAGCTAAGTTATACTTGAATTACATTCAATTATGGACTTGTATGTTTAGCTCAATCTGCCAGCCTCTGAAAATTTGAATTGAGCTTTGCATTGAGCATTTTGTTTTCTTTAACAATCAATTAGTAAAGATCGAAATAAAAAATTATATTGTAGTGATAATTAGTGTAATGTGATCAACAAAGAATGAATAAAGCTATATCCCATGATATATTATTAAAGCTTAATACGTTTTTTATATACATGTCTTGCTATTTACTTTATTTCAACTCATGTATGAGCTTGTCTTTATTATCAGTTAGACTATGTTAATTGTATGAAACTTAAAATAATTAAGGGTCTAGGTCATATTATATAGATGACAACAACAATAAACAATCTAGGTCATATTATATAGACCACCATAACTCACTTCAATTTACCTAGTTTTTACATAACGAATTAATTTTATGTTTATTTTTTTTTATTGTAAGATTTAAGTGAAACTCACTCATAGTCCGAGTTCTGTATTGCACTACTAATAGAATTAATAAATATTATAAACTAATATTTCAAAGAAATTTCAATTAATGTCTTTATTATAATGATCAGAAGCATAACACGATATCTTATACTAATCAGGATATCGTCGGTTCTAATATGTAATTACAGTGGTTGCTTATTATGAAGTAGGTATGCATATTTATTAAAAAACCAATGCATTAGATACAAAAACCAATTAATATATTATTATAATTTGGTAGTACAAACATACTTATTTACATATTTCAACAAATTTTTTAATTTATTTTTATCAAAATGCAAACTTGGCATTTTGAGAATAATTCAAAAAATGTAATTAAATTTTATAATACCTATACCGTCAAATTCGATACAATGAAATAATTTAACATGTATACAGCATCAGTAAAAGACAGTGTTGTATAGGGGTGTATTAAAAACATATCTACGTGAATTTATTTTTTAATTTGCATTCACAATAAAGTTTCTCACTCCTGCCGAATTCACAATTATTTATATGTCACCTGTGCTGAATTTAATATTTTCTAATTCATTATTTTCGTTACTCATTGTCGTTTTCTTTCCATTCAACACTTATCCAGAGATAATCTGAACATTGGAATTCTTTTCCCTTTTTTATTTATTTCGTTTTTTTCTCCTCTTTTTTTTTTTTGAATAAGTTTTTATTTATTTAGCGCCATTTCTGTTGAAATTGGTATTTAGTTTTACAATATGGAAGTTTTTATTTTTTGCCTCAATAGAGTCTCAAAAGCAAAGAAAACTTTACGGGTGAGGATATTATAAAATACAGACATTCGTATATCAAATACTAAAAACCATTTTTGGAATACGAATTTTGGATACATAATGTATGGTATGGATCAACCTTTTTTCTTTAACAGATAGGTACAATCAAGATATTCAAAAACATGTATGGTGGATTATAATTGGAATACATTGTTAATAAGTTAAATAATATTACAACAGTGATGTAACGATATTAATATTGTAAAAATTCTGTATATTTTTTAAAACATTGTGTGCAGAAAATAAATGTTTGTGTAAATAATGTAAATATAATTTTTGTAATAAGTATACAAAATGTTTAAAAAACATCAAACAGTCCTGCCAAAATATCGATTTCTAATTTAAAAGCCAAAATTAAAATTATTTTACAACATAATAACTTAACTTCGTTTTCTGCGGTGTTTAAAAATTTAGTCAAAGTTAAGAATGTATTGGTATTGGATGTGACATGATTTGACATTTTTGATGTATTGATGTATTGGATATGACATAACTTACATGTTGATGTATTGGATGACATAATTTAGTTACGTTTGTAGTAAATTCAGTCAATGTAGGCTTAGTAGTGTAGGCTAAAAATATCAGCTTCTTCTAAGCTGCCTATTTTAATTTGCAGGTAGGAGACAAAATTAATTGTCTATTGAAAGTTGACTATTCAGATATAATATGGCTGAATATACGTGGTCTGAATGAGAACTATATCAGTAATTTGGAATTCCGAAAATTTGTTTTATATCCTCGGAATTTTACATTTTTCTTAAATATATTATTATTTTAGCTTTTTAACGCAAGTAAAAGAAATATGATAAAAGATATATTTCATAGCATGGGATTCCAATAAAAATTCATAAATTTAATTTTATTAACACTCAGACATACCAATTGCAAGGTATTACTTCAAAATAATATGACGGATGAATTTGAAATAAAACAGCAGTCAAACAAGGTTATGCTCTATAACAACAACGATTACAAGCCTTATGAAGAGATAGATAAAAAAAAAATATTTCTGACTCTAGAAAAATAAGCTGCTACTGTGGGTATAAAAATCAACGAGACTAAGATCAAATGTATGAATATAGCCTTAAAGAAACAAAACATCAATATAATTATAATTGACAAGCATTTAGGGACCTGCGCAGTAGACACTTTTTCATTTTATTTCGATTCTCCTACTCCTTAATGAACTTCTAATATAATATATAAGTTGTATATAAAACAATAATGCGCACACAGTTGAAATTTTTTTACTTCTATGATTTTATTATTCAGCATATGTGAGATCTTATTAAAACAATAAACAAAAGCAAACAAATCAGTTATTATAATTTACATTATATACTTGAAAATGAATCTATGTACATATGCCAAAAAAAAAAACAAAAAAACAAATTCATCTAAAATAAAAAATATAAAAACAACAAAAAAACAAATCACTTGAATTCTTCATTTTTATCTTATTAAGTAACTGTTTCTAAATTTTGGTTATTTGTAGTAATAATTTAGTTTTTATTAAAATTATGTATTATGTAGGTATATATACATACCTCTTTAATTACAACATTTTTTATTTTTAGTAATTTTATCACTAAATGCCACTTACTATAGGGAATATATCGGAAACGAAGCAGTATATGAGAGACGTGTATTTATGTGTCCTAAATAAAACTTACTAACCACTTTGCTATATCGTGCGAAGTCTATGTCAGTACGTAAATTACTGTTTTTTTAAAAACTTTAAATTTGACTTCAACTTGAAATATAATTACTCAACAGGGGCCCCTAGTAAAAAAATATAACAACAAAAAACAACCACTTTTAAGTAGACAATAATTTTATATATAGCTAGGTGCCTTAATAAATAATAAGTATGAAATGTAATTTTACAATTACTAATAAAGACTCAAGCTATAATAAATATAAAAGACTTAAATAGTTTCTACACACATAAATGTCTTTTCAAATCTAAAATTTTAATACAACCAGTCTTAACCTATAACTGCAAAGTCTGGACAACGTCAATATTAGTGAAGAAAATAAATTAAAAATATTTCAAAGAATAATACTGAATAAAATATTTGGTCCCAAATTAAAAAACGATGGTGAATACTGAAATAGAGTAAACTAGAAGAGCTAGAAGCAGAAATTGACGAGAATATTATTTTAAAACTTATTAAGGCACAAAGACTAAAATGGAGTGTAATGACATGGTAATGAAAATGAATGATCAAAGCATATTAAACACAATATGTCAAAATGGAGGAAAATTGAACTAAACATTTCTTATGAAATGCATAGGTAATATTTATTATCTACTACATGAGTATAAAAAATTAAATTATATGGTAAAATTGTTATGTGTTTTAATAAAAGTTTTATCTTTATATTGACCTCTTTTGATTTTATATTAGGTATCCAGAGATCTATAGCTCAAATATTTTATTAACATGCAAACTCTAATCTTTGTGCTTTTTCATTATTCATATGTAATGCGATCCACTCACTTTAGATGCCGTTTTGATTATTTTCAAATATTCTAACAAAATTTTCGACATATTTATTCAAGTGATACTGAAAAGTGTACTGTGAAAGTGAAAAATTTTATTTTTAATACCTAGTATGTTTTCATTAGTTTTCCTGTAATTCTACTATACTTATTTTTCCTATATAATTCCTGGAAATGCTCTTCAGTTGAACTTTTTATGTTGAATTTGAAATTCTGTTGTTGTTTGAAAGAAAAAATTGTTGTGAATTAAATCCAACCCAATTAATTCTTAAAATTGACCTTTTTAACCTAACAAAACTAAAGTTGATGCAGTTTTTACCCTTAACCTACTCAATTCATTTCGAACAATATTTTTTCTTAGAATTGATTTTATTGGGTCAACATCAATATAATTTTTTTATATATTTTTAATTTTTCATTGTATTTTTTAATCAGCAGAACTACATTTTGATTTTATTTAAATGAGAAAAAAAATCGTCGGTTGCATTCATATGTATCCAACAGATGATTTTTTCCGAAATGGATTTTTCAGTGTACAATGCCATTTAATGGCAATGCTCTATCCGAATTTGAAGTCGAAATAAACATATTTCTTATAGTTTTCGAAATATTTTATTTATCCACACAGCTTGTATTTTACTGCTTTTCAACCCTTCAAGTTGTGCCTATGTGCCCAAGCTTTTGTACATGTAATGATAAGTAATGAAAGTTTTAAAAACATTGTTTATCATTGGTTATTCCTAACTATCTAACAGACCACATTTATTCCCAAATGTCTAAGCACATAACGAAGCTTTACACCATACAGTAAATTTCTTTATAACGTTCTAGGTTCTACTGATTTTTATTTTGAATATATTTTTTTTAATATTGCAAAATATTAAAATAATACAACTATGTCAGATGTTAAAAAATTGTTCAAAATTTTTAAAATCCAAAATTTGACTATTTTTAAATTTTTTCAATAGAAATTTCCGTCAAATTTAAAAGGTAGATTTTCTCAACATTTCACTTTTAGTAGATCAGATATATAGGGCGTAGCCAACGAAATGTAAACAACGATGACTAGAATGTTATAGGAATCGATATAATCAACACATTACTTCTAACAGATTTTTGTACCCAATCATCTAAACCAGGGTCGCCCAAACAGTCGACCACAATCGACCAGTCGATCTGTCGATTATTTTCAGTCGATAAATCCTAATTGGTCTATCGTGATTGACCAGTAGATATTTCGATTTTTTTCTGTCGATCAGCGTAGTACAAATTAAAAATTTTTTTTTTTATTTTTTGACTTTTTACCGCCAGTTTACCACCAATTTTATAAAAACTTGAAATCATCAGAGGAAATTCAAGATGTGGGTATTTTTAATAGTTTTTCGATACCTATATGATAATTTTGTTATAGCAATGAAATCAAATCTTTCTGGACCTGAAACGTACGTCATCGTCAGTAGATCCATGAAAAAAATAAAAATTCTAACGGTACTTGGGTACCCAGAAGATATAAAATAAAATATAAAATAAGAATAGTTTGCTTATGTATCATACTATCATACAAGACTACACTAATGATATTGATTTTTTAAAAATATAAAATGAAATTATAGCCCTTAATTCTGACATTTTTATAAAAGGAAGAGCTTCTGAAAACAGTTATTGGTCGTTGCTACATGGAAATAAATATCCGTGTTTAAGAGGTATTGCTTTGCAATTGACCGAGTACTTTGGCTCCACCTACCTATGTGAATCTACATTTTCTCATATGAAAATAATAAAATCGAAATACCGCAGCACATTTACAGATAAACATTTAAAAACTAGGTTTGTAACCCGCCATAAATGATGGAAGCAAAATAAATTCTAGCATTTCTTTCCTTCATTAGAGTTTTCATTTCAAGTTTAAGAAAAATACGTATTTGCTTACTAATTTATCATACCTTTATTTTTGTATTATAATGCTTTTAATTACCATATAAACAGAATATTTGGAGTAAGGTGCAAAATTTTTTATTCGCTAAGGGTCATTTACTCGATCATTTTAGCGACATCCTTTTTGCCAACATTATCGTATAATTCATTCAATAACATTCGCTGCGTAAGCGTCAAAGTTTATAGCGAACAAATAATATTTTATAATGAGCCCCAACTTTGAACGAAAACAATTTTAAAAACAAAAAGAAATAAAATTGTAAATATAAAAAAAACAATAATATTGCAGATACACATAATATTTATTTTGATGAATAAAATAAAAACTCGTGTGGGATAAAAAATTTAAATAAAATAATTTACTGCAAATAAATAGGTATTTACAAAACTGTTCATAACTTGTGAACCATTGATCGGTTATTTAAAATTTCATTTCATTTCAAAAAATTCATTATCGAACTGTTTTAACATAATTATTAACGAACATAATTATTATTTATAACATACATTAAAAGAAGAACAACAATCAATATGGTTTAACCGATACCTATATATACATACTTACTATATTAAAAAAAAATCATCACTTTCTGCAACACACATTTCTACACACTTGAAGAAAACAAATATACCTAAAAATTATAAATTTACAAAGATAAGAAATAAAAAATAATAGTACAAAATTTCATTTAATTTCCTTAAAAATGTATAGGTTGTTATTGTTTTTATGTGTAAATCAGCAGAACCAAAACCTAATCCCATTATACTAAATATTATATACGATCATAAATTTATATATCATATAGATATATAATTTAAAAAAAATCAATAAACAAAAAAAATAAAAATTTTAACTCTTCAACGCATCACATTTCTGGCTAGAGTATATATATACCTATAGTACTATACAGGCTATGCATACGGTAGCAAAACTATGATGCTATGATCACTATCATAACAACAAAAAAAAAATGTAGACACATATGCATATTGTGTATAATTTTAAGTAATAAGAATAACCTTTAAGTGCATTTTGTTTTTTTTTTGTGTTAAATGCAGTTTGCCTTTTGGTTATTATACCATATTAGACTATTGATAAAATTTCTATTAGTCCTTCTTTTTATAAATCAACAAAATTGTTTGTTTTATTTATATTATTATTATTACTTTTTATTTTTCCTTATTATTTACGAAGAAGACTAACATTAAATTAAAAAAATATATTTCATGCAATGGTATTTTTTTCTGCAAAGGTTCAGCATGTTAGGCAGGGGTTAAAAAAATAGCACCAAAGTAATTTGTATATATATTGCAATTTGTATATGTGTTGAAGTATTCCGTCGGATTAACAAACATCCAGATAAATGCAGAAAATTATACATATAATGTGTCTACACTTAGCAGTGACCAGTTACGTGCCATCGTTTGACCAGCTTGCTGACAGCACACACACGTCATGCGTCTACATCTAATGACAAATATTAAATCCATATTACAAATTATTATTTAATATTTATGATTATGAACTAAATAAATTATAAATATTTTGAAAAATTTACTTTAATTTCTAGTCGATCTTGAAATCTAATTGTCAGATTGGGTCGATCTTAATCAAGAAAATTCTGGCCACAGTTGATCTAAACTATCGAATAACTGTTTAACTAACTGAATTACAATATGACAACGTAGAAATAATGTTCAATTACTGTATACGATATTTTTGAAAAAAAAAAAAACTAAAAAAAAAAATGAAATTTTATAAATTCGTAAAATAAAGCCAAGATTATATAATGTACTTATGAAGAAAATCAACTACATAAATCCTTGCAAATCAAGTGTATAAAATATATTCATTGAAATCAAGAGTGTAATGTGAATATTTACAAAGTTTTATTTTTTTCCTTTCTTCATCATACTGATTCTAATACAAAGTTTTATAAATTGCTATACCTACTAATGTATGTATATAATAATATGTACATATATTATATAGTAATTCATTTTTATATATTAATAATTGAATTGAAATTACACATATGTGAATATGGGATATGGCGCACTAACACTTAAAATATCCTAAACTACTTTTATATAAAATAAAAATAAAAGATTTCCATAAGAAAAAAAAAAAGTGAAAAAAAAAAATTAAAATAAAATAAAAACAACAAGGATAATAAGGATTAAAAGTAAATAGGTACATACTATATAATATGTAGGAATAGGAATGTGTTTTTCGTTTGCCTTCTAGATGGATTGCTTTTAATTAAATCACTGACAACAGATGGTTTTTTACACAGGAGGATACAAAATTAGTTTTTTTTTATTCTTCTAGTTTTTTTTTTTTTCCTTTTTCATGATATAAATTTTAATCTCAGCGTTTTTGATCGGAAGTAGATTCAATACTAAATCAACAGGAGTATACTGTTGAATTGGTTCAATTTTTATTTTAAATTGATAATTTTCAAATTTGTTGTTTTTTTATTTTAAAAATAAATGTAACGTTATCTAGTAAATTATTATCTATCGATTTGATATAGTTATTAAATTCTAGAAATGGTTTAAAATTTTCTTTTGTTGACTGAAATTGAGTTTTATTGTTTAAAAATTTATTAAATATGAAGAGAGTAAATTGCAATCAATCAATAGTGATAATTTTTATACTTTTTTATTATTCTGATTTGGACTATCTTCATTTTTGGTATTTCAAAAATAATGTCTAAAGAGAGTTATCTCATTGCAGACTATATAAGTAGTAATATTCGTAACTCTTGTACTCTTAGTTTTATTTCCTTGCCTTTATATCAAAAAAGGATGGGGTATTTTGTTTATTTTATTTGCTTTGTATTCATATTTATGGCAAATATTTCTTTATCATATAACAAAATTGGACTATTCATCATCTTCTAGAATAACAAATAAAAATTTTACAAACTTCGATAAAACTATAGAAACGTTGACTACAACTGTGAAGTGCTAATTTACTTTCTACACGTCAAGTTCTATAATTTTACATTGTTAATAACTGTAATTGTTTTTCGTGTCATTAAAGCTTTATTTTAAATATTATAAATAAACCTGATTGATTTGGAATTTTATATATTTACATTTATTTGGTATGAATGTCTGAAAAATTATTTAATAAAAATTTAAATATCTTTGAAAATTTTTCATTTGTTCCATAAGAATCAGAATTGTCCACGTAAAAGCTGTCGGGTTTAGGAGTATTAAAATATCCGTTTATTCGCTATATCAAATAATTTAATTCTAAAAAATAGCCCGTAATAGCTATACTAGATCTTCTTGTATTACAATAATTTACATTCAATCAAGCTACATATTATCTACTATAGATATTAACGCGCTAATAAAGTCTGTAGAACTTTTTATCTTAGTGAATTAAAGCAAAAAACGGTGACAGGAACCCAAAAATTTTGCCTTTATAAAATGTTAAAGCAAAAAAATAACCGATTATAAGAAATAAAAACAATAAAGAGTATGTATTAATTTTTTGGCCTATGGAAAATTGCAATTGATGAAAAACAAGTAGTCGTAGCGGTTTTTCTTAATTTTCGCAGAGCGTTTGAAGCAATTGATCTTGACATATTGCTAAATAAATTATATAGGTATGGTATCTATGGTAGCGAATTAAAATGGTATGAGTCATATTTAAAGAATCGTTCACAATGAACAAAAATTGATGAAATAGTTTCAGATCCGGTTGATATAAATTTATGTGTACCACAAGGAACAATTCTGGGTGTAATACTGTTTTTGATACACGTCAATGATATGGAGAGAGTTGTGCAATGTTCAAATTTGGCTGTGTTTGCTGATGATACTCTAATGTATTATGTTTTTGGTGAATCTCTATTGAAGAATGTACTCATGTGTACAATGTACAATGGTTTATAGAAAACAAGTTAAAATTGAACACTGAAAAGGCGAAATGTATGGATATTAATAGTGTTTTGAATAATAAAATTTTAATAGAAAATGCTGAAATAGATATTATTAATCAAATTAAATATTTGAGTTTAGTAATAGATGATAGATTGAACCTTAAACCACATCTAGAATATATATCTATGTAAAAAAATTAATAAAAAACTTTACTTCTTTTCAAAAATAAGAAAAAAATTTGTCGATATTAAGTGCAATCAAAATATTTAATGTGATAAAAAAACCACATTTTGAATACTGTTCATGTTTAATGCTGAAATTATGAACAGATTACAAAAAATGCAAAACCGAGAGATGAGAATAATATTAAAATTTAGTAAATTTATTTCAAAATCCTTCATGCTGCGAACATTAAAGTCGATGAGTGTGCCCCAAAGAATAAAAATTAATGTTTTGATAATGGTATAAAAAATAAAATATAAAATTATGCCAAGTTATTTAACAAATAGACTCATTTATGTAGAGGATGTTCATCACTACTATTTAAGAAATATTTGGGATTTTAGGTTGAACTTTTTTAATAAATCTAAAACGCAAAATATGCTAATATATAAAGGTCTGCAACTGTTTAATAATTTACCACTTAATTTGAAAATGGAAAAAAAAATTGTCAAATATAAGAAAGGCATAATTAAATACTTGAATGAATCAGTTGATTGGAATATTATGTAACACAAATGAATTGTTATACCTACCTCTAATAGATAAAAAAATGAATTGTTAAAATAGATTAGAATTAAATATAATTGTTAAAATACGTATTTATCTATTTGTTATAATTATAAATAATGTTATAATTGTACACTGTAAATAGTTAACAAAACTAAATAAATGAAATAATAATAAAAAAAGATATCCAAGCTCTAAACCCATTATAGGAAATAATATATTCCACACAAGAACCAAATAAGATGATCTGAACAATAGCAAAACATCATAAAATCAATTAAATATGAAGATTTTTCAAATTACAAATATTTTTAAAGTCATCAAAACAATTAAAATTATTCAAAAACAATAAAGTAGCGATCCTCAAATTTCCTTGGTTTGTGTCTTTGAATTTGCCACCTCAAAATGTTTCTAATTGACTAATGTAGGCACATTTTCAAGTTCAAATTAATGTATATTTTACAAAGCAAAATATTTAAAATAAAAAAAAATCAATAATCCTGTTATTTTCGTGGTGGTAAATTTTGATTCGCTAGAATTATGTTCGTTAAAATTCACTAGATTTGCTAAAAATCCTTCTAATAGAAAAAATATCAGAAGTAAGGTATTATAAAGAACATCACAAAGGCAATATTGACTATATTTCTTTAATTGATGTTGAAATTACAAAACTACCATCTTCTCGATCACCATATGGTGTCCCCGTTGTATAGCAATACAAAATTTTAAGTCAGAATGGACAGTTGTACAACGGTGACCTTGCTTTTATTCGTGGCAAGTTAATATATTTGCTTTTATCGTACAAAAATTTTATATAACAATATTTTCTCCTGCCTGAAGTCAAATGTTAGAATTACACACATAACATTTTTGAACAGACCTTGAACTACCTAATTTATTTTTTCCTTTTTAGTGCATTTAATGCTGCTACCAAAACTGTGTAACTCTTCGAAAAAGCAAGTTTTTAAATTTTTTTTTATTATTTACTTTTCAGTCATAAATTGAAAAATCTTCCTTTTTTATTAAAACTAACTGTTGTAAAATATGTAAACTAAATTTTAACAATAAAATTTTAATCGATACAAACAATAAAATATCACATCATTTTAGTTATCTCTAAAGAAAAAGCAATGACAGGAACCCAAAAATTTAATCGTGGAGCTTTTATAAAATATTACCGCAAAAATATATAAATAAAAAATAACCGATTAAGAAATAAAAAAAAATTAAAGAGTATGTACTAATTTTTATGCCGATGTATCAAATAAATTATTTATAAAAAAAACATATCCACGTTCTGAACCCATAGCTGTTGGAAAACTATGATATATTTAATACAAGAACCAAATAGCAAAACGTCATAAAATTTTCAAATTAGAAGTATTTTTTACAGTTGTCAAAACAATTACGCAAAAAATAAAGTACTTACCGATTAAAAATTTTAAATATCCCTGGTTTGTGTCTTTGAATTAGCCAACTCAAAATGTTTCTAATTGACATCTTCAAGTGCAAATGATTGTATGTATTGTATGCAAAATATTGGCATTTGGCAAGCAGAAAAAAATTCCTGTTGTTGCGATGGTGGTAAATCTCGCTTAGCCACCATTAAAAATTCACTAGATTTGCTAAAAATCCTTCTAATTGACATTAAATTTCAGTTATAACAACTATTTAATAAATGTTAGCTCTCAGCTAAGGATTAATCCTAAGTCCTTTTGGAAATTTGTAAACTCCAAACGTAAATCTGATCAATTTCCCGTCACCATGTCCTATAATGATGTTAGTGCTAACTCTCCGAAATCTATTGCACATCTCTTCAAGCTATTTTTCTGTAGTTCTTATTCAGAAAATCACTTTGAAGTTGATGAAAATAAATTTAATCACATGATAAACCAACCTGAAAACCAAGTTATCTCAATAGATTTCTCTACTCAGAAAATAAAGAGTTATTTGAATAATCTTAACAGTGATGTATTTCCTGGACCTGACAAAGTACCATTTTTATCTTAAAAAACTGTTCTGAATCTTTTGCGTTACCATTATCCATTATCCCTTTTATTCAATCGATCGTTTACTTCTGGAATATTTCCACAATATTGGAAAAATTCATTCATTCGCCCTGTTTATAAAAAAGGTGCTAAAAATATGGTCACAAATTACCGTCCAATAGCAAAACTTTCATGCATACTTAAACTTTTCGAATTAATAGTTTTTGATTCAATTTATGATATTTGTTCTAAACATTTATCAATTAATCACCATGGTTTTGTAAAGCAAAACACTACGGTTACAAATTCAGTTGAGTCTTGCTCACACTTCCTGAACACTATGGAGGCTGGCTCTTCAGTTCAGACTGATGTCATTTACACAGATTTGAGCAAGGCATTCGATTTACTGCCTCATAGTGTTATTTTATTAAAACTTAAAAAACTGGGATTTCCTAAATTTTTTATAATGTGGATTAAATCATTTTTATCCAATAGATCTTATAGTGTAATGTTTAGATCAGCTTTTTCTGAATCATTTTCTGCCACCTCTGGTGTACCACAAGCCAGTCATCTAGGTCCCTTACTATTCATTATCTCAATTAATGATGTCAACAATCTCATTATAAAAAAAATATCTTCATATAATGATTGTACTGTACTACAGAACGATCTTGAATCGTTTTTTAAGTGGTGCGGCTATAATAATCTTCTCCTTAATATTGATAAATGCGCTGTTATTTCCTTTACTCGTAGATTGATTCCAATAATAACTGACTTTTAATTCTGAACTAATCAACCGAGTTTCTCATTCTAAAGACCTTGGCGTACTTTTTGACGATGAACTCACATTTAAACTTCACTTTAATAGCATAATTAACAAGGCAAATTTTATGTTAGGTTTTATTAAAAGATGGTCTAAGGAATTTGATGATCCATACATTATTAAATCTTTATTCACTACTCTTGTTCGCCCCCACCTTGAGTACACAAGCCCTGTCTGGTCACCTCACTATTCCACTCATATTAATAGAATTGAATCTATTCAAAAAAATTTTTTGCGATATGCTCTATACGTAATCTTCCCTGGTCTAACCCAATAATCCTACCTCCATACATAAATCGTCTGAAGCTTCTTCAGATGAACACATTGCAATCAAGAAGGGTTGTTGCAGATATCTTATTCATATCCCAAGTATACAATGGTGAAATTGATTCCAAAATTATAAAAGATCAGATTAACTCGTACATTAACACCAGTACGCGTTTTCGTATAGAACATCTTTTTAATCTTCCTTTCCATAGAACTAATTATGGTAAATTTGAGCCAATTAATAGAATGTTAATGGCAGTTAATCAATACAAAAACAGTGTTGACTTTTCTTTGAACAAAACCAGTTTAAAGAAAACCTTGTTTCACTTGCTCCCTTAGTCCTCCTAATTAATCTTGTTTTTCCGCTACTAATATTAACTAATTTTTAGTGTTATAATTAACTTTTAATACTTTTAATAACTTTTCATCTTTTCTTTTTTTTGTTTTCTGATGAAATTTATTTTATCTAATTTTGTTTTTTGTTTTTTATAAAAACTATGTTGTATTAAATTTCAAAGTAATTTAAATTTTAAATCATAAATCTTATTTGATACATTGTGTTAATTCAAAATTTTAATAATTAAATTGTATTATATTTTGTAAACTGTTTGAACTAAATAGTAAATAAATAAAAAATAAAAAAAAATAAAAATAAAATAATAGCAAAACTACCAAAAGTAAGGTCTTATTATGAACATATCAAGCGCAATATTGAATATTTGGTTATTATTATTGGTGTTCAAATTATAAAATTCTCATCTTTTTCATCTCGACATTCTGGTGTCTTCGTTGTATGCAAAACAAAATTTTAAATCTGAATTGACAGTGATTGTGAAATGAACCTTGTATAGCTTTGAAATAATGAAATTAATTCCTGGAACTTTTTAAGTTTTGACGTAGGATATTAGGATAAAATTTATTACAAATTTGAACAGGTTTATTTTGATAAGTTTGCAAAATGGATAATTTGTGAATAAAGGAAACACATTGAATGTTAGCATATTCCACATTTGAACCATTCTCATGATAAATGAGTTTCCAAAATTAGTTTTGGACCACCTGTGGATTTTTTTTTTTTTTTTTTTTATTAGTTTTGTATAAAACTTTATATAATTAACATTAACAATAATTTAATACTAATTTAATTAAATTCAATTCAATTATTTCAATACATCAAAATCGACTGATGTTCCTGATACACTTTATCTCATTCGGCAGTGAGTTAAACAACTGCAATACTTTATACAGTAATTGGTTTTTAACCTGCTGTTCTGTTGAATCGTGCAATTCTAAATCTTAGATAATCCGGCTGGCATTCACTAAGTTCCTTGTTAGATATTGTGGGAGTAAGTTGTACTTTTCTTTGATTTATGCTCATCCAATTTAGTGTTTGAAGCATAAATTCAATTCTTGATCTATTACTACATTTTAGCAATATTCTCATCCCTTTGTTTTGCAGCTTTTTCATCCTGTTCAGGTGTTTGGATGACCCGGAAAACATGACAGTTGCACAATAATCAAAATAAGGTAAAATAATCGCATTATACAATATTTTCATTGTTGCAAAAGAAAGACTGCTTCGAATTCGACGCAGAAAGCCATTTTTTTTGTTAATTTTTACGCATACGTAGTTTAAGTGTTCACGAAAATTTAGTTTATTATCTATTATAACACTTAAATACTTAATACTAGTAACAGGTTCAATAATCTCATTATTAATATAAACAGCAGGAACAGTAGAACACAGTTTTGTTTTGACAGTAATAAATTTGTATTTAGTGTCTCAAATGCCTAAAGCGTGCGTCTAAAAATACTGCTATGACGGAATCTCTTGCATCAGCCAGTTTTTTTCCATTCAAAAGTCACCCAGTTTAATGTAATTTCGCATGAATACTATTTTCGAAAACCTGACGCTCCATTGCGATAATATTGTTTGTTTCTCATGTAGAGACATCATATTGATTAGGCGCATATCTTCACATCGTTTCGTGCCCAATAAATTAGCACTTAAAGCTTCTCTAGTATTCGACAAGGTATATTATTGATTTTAGTTCAATAGAAAAACTTGTGTTAAATTTTCTTACAGAATCGTTGGATGAACCACCCGAGTTTCATCGGTAGCAACACAATGGATTGGATTTCAAACCGATAAAAATCAAGAGAATAAATTTTATTGTTTAATTATATAATTTAATTATTTCTACTCTTGTTATTTCATTCATCACATATTCTCAGGAATATCAGAATGATCTTACATTTATCTAATTTTACCCTTACTGTTTTGCAAATTTTTTAATTTAATTTATGATAATGTACTAAGGTATGTAATATCATTGATTAATAATACTATAAAGATAGACATTTTCATACAACAGAAAATGTTCAGCTCACTTTTTCCATTATATATATTATCTGGAAGATAATCAATGTGTTGGTGCATTTTCTATATTCAATTTGAATTTTTAAATTTTTGAGCGTTTTATACGACTTTATTCTCTAAATAATTTGTATGTGTTTAGTTTCTCTATACTGTTCTTGAATATTATTGTTTTTAACTTTTTGTTATTTGAATTTGTATAGGTAATTTGAATTTTTTTTTAATTGATAGGTACAAAAATTTCAAATTGGATAGCATTTTTATCGAGTAGTCTTTTAAGAATATTTTTTTTTTATTTTTCTCTCAATATACATTGTAATAAAAGGATTTTTATAATTGTTGATATTGTGCATGTATATTATTTGTAATAATAAATTATAAATATAATATAATTTTATAATGTTTAGGAAACGAAAATATTTTTCTTGTTTTAATTGAATAATTTTCAAAAATAAAACAATTTCAAAAAATTCAAATAATAGTGAACATTCATTGTATGTATAAATTTACAAATAGAATCAAATTTTTGTTAAAGTTGTTTTAAATACAATTCTAAATTTTAAATTCAATTCAAATCGGTTATACTTATATACCTACGTTCAATTATTTCATTTCTAATTTTTCATTATGAATAGCTATTTAAATTTTGTTTTAAAATTTTGTGTTAATTTTTTAAAAATAGTAGTATAATCCACATGTATGGCAGTTTGACACTTTTTATGTGCAAAATCCAGCAAAATATCTAATTGCTAATTCTTCAAAATTACTAAATGATTTACTATGTGATTGGAACTGTATTTGAAGTTGAAGCTAAAACATTTTCCTTCTCATTTCTTCAGGACAATTTTCAATAATAAAATCTTCATGAGCCAAATCATTGGCATCAATGTCCAAATAATTGTTGTGATCTGTTTCACAATTTGAGGATGTATTTTCGTTATAAATACTCGCCTCGTCTTAGCAAAAATATTCCCAATTTGTTGTGATCTTGGTTCAGTCTGCGCGTCATCAAGAAATTAATATTCTATCAATTTGATCTTTCGATAAAGATAATACAGCAGTTATTGTTTGGGCCATTCCATTAATGGAAACATTTTTTTTTGGTACTTTTAATTTTTGATTTTTTAAGATATTCTAGCCTTTCCTCTAAGAATAAAAACGGAGAATTTTTAACGGTTGTGAATTCAAAATTTTTAATTTTTTGTGTTAAAATTTGAAGAATTTGAGTAATCAATTAACTAGTTAACTCTTAAAACAAAATCAACAGTCAGATTGGCTTTATTACTCAATAAATTAAAAAAATTGCTTTTATGGCTGCATATGTACTATGACTAAATAATTGAAAAGCTGATTTTACTGACATTTTTTCAAATGTGTTAGAATTAATATGGGTGCTACGAACTTTAGGTAAAGTTGTTGAAAGCTAATAATATCATTATTCCAGTTTTCAAAATCGGATTTTATAAAAGAATTTCTGACAGATTTTATAAGATGCCATATCAAACTAAGCATAAATTTTATTTCCATTCCAATCATAAAAAAAGAGTCTACCTTACTGACACCAAGTAATTCATAAGTATTTCGATTTGTACTGCAATAGTCACAAGCAGGTGCAACAGTTTTAGAACCAATCTTTGTTAGCTCCTTAAGATATTTTAGTAGTAAATTGATAAAAAAATGAAAGGTTTTAAAGTTACTCTTTTCAAATTATTTTTGGATAAATTGTAACCCTATGCGTACTTATAACTTTCATGTAAACTTTGAATCATAAAGAAATGTGCTTCTGTTGCTAGTCTTTGTTTTCTATCCCCATCTAAATCTTCCACACCATCTATACAATCCCTTTTTATACTGTAAGATGTTTCTTTTTCTTTATAAATTATTTCCTTTAGAAATTCATTTATATAAAAAATGATTTTGGTAACTGGTACATTTTATGAAATTATTAACTGAGATATAATTAAGAAAATTGTTTCCAAAGAGAAAAGTGCTCATCAAAAATATTGGCCAAAACTGTAAATACTCATACCAGTCCCAGTACTTTGCAAAAAATCTTAGCTGTTTTTGCTTTTCAATTAATTACATATGCAAATATGCAGCTACGAAAACAAAAAAATTATAATTTTAATTTTTCCATATAATAATGAGTAATAAAGTAAACCTGCTGTTGTGAGTTATATGTACACTGCTGGTCTTTCTTTAAATTCTTCAAATATTTATACTAAAAATACGTACAAACAACTATTAAAAATTGTCCATATTTGTTCGTAGAGAAAATGTTAGATTATCTTAAAAAATTAAAAGTTCTAAACAAATCCACCTGCACAATAAGATTTTTACAAATATATTACAAATTTGATGAATTTCATTTACAACAACAATATATTTTCAAAGCTGGAGTAAATCATGACAAGCCTTTGGATATTGATATTTAATGCTCTTGTTATGAAAATAATGACAAAGTAGAAAATTCTGAATTTGAAAAATACCATTGTAAAATTGTGCGTTGCAAGCTTTAATTATCTTAAAAATAAATTGAGTGCTTGCTGCAACAAAAAAGCATATTAAATATACTTTTCAATTTACTCTACCGTTAAGATTTTTAATGATGAGTTTATCAAATATTTTTAAATTCTGTTATAATTTTAAAATTCATGCGTACATACATATCCACATATTGAAAAAACCAAAAAGAAAGCCTTTTAAAAATAAAAATTTGATTCTATTTGTAAATTTATACATATGTATATGTATATGTATGTATGAATATACATATATTAGAAATCATTACGTGGATGAATGTTCACTATTATTTAAATTTTTTGAAATTGTTTTTTTTTTTTAAATTATTCAATTAAAACAAGAAAAATATTTTCGTTTCCTAAACATTATAAAATTATATTATAATTTTATAATTTATTATTACAAATAATATACATGCACAATATCAACAATTATAAAAATCCTTTTATTACAATGTATATTGAGAGAAAAATAAAAAAAAAATATTCTTAAAAGACTACTCGATAAAAATGCTATCCAATTTGAAATTTTTGTACCTATCAATTCAAAAAAAATTCAAATAACAAAAAGTTAAAAACAATAATATTCAAGAACAGTATAGAGAAACTAAACACATACAAATTATTTAGAGAATAAAGTCGTATAAAACGCTCAAAAATTTAAAAATTCAAATTGAATATAGAAAATGCACCAACACATTGATTATATCCCAGAAAATATATATAATGAAGAAAACTTGGAAAAATTGAGCTGAACATTTTCTGTTGTATGAAAATGTCTATCTTTATAGTATTATTAATCAATGTTTAAATATAAAAAAAGAAAAAAGAAATTAGACTATCATAATTTTTAAATATATATTCAATAACTTTTACTTATTTATGACGAAAATAAGAGGTTATGGTAACAAAGAAAACAAGTTAATTTTACGTTGTTCCTTATTCATAGAAAGATTAATGTTGGCTCTGTACCTGTTAACTAAGAGAAACATTCTGTTAATGGGTTCGAACTTACCATAATTTGTACGATGATGAACAACATTGAATATATTTTCAGAACGAAAACGTGTACTAATATTACGATGATGATTGATCTTATCTTTGATAATTAGGGAATCAATTTTTCCAGAATTAATCATTAAAATAAATACGACGTCAGCAACTATTCTTCTGGATTCAAGAGTGTTTAAGTGTAAAAGTTTTAGTCTGTCTCTGTAAGGTGGTAAACGTATAGGATCAGACCAAGGAAGGTTTCTCAAAAGCGAATCTAAGGAACTTCTTTTGAATAGCTTCAATCCTATTGATATGGTCGACGTAGTTAGGTGACCATACTGGGCTAGCATATTCTAGATTTGAGCGAACTAAAGAAGTGAACAGAGATTTAATTACATAAGGGTCATTAAATTCTTTTGACCATCTTTTAATAAAGCCTAGTATTGAATTTGCTTTATTAACGATAATGTTGAAATGTTGTTTAAATGATAATTTATCATCAAGCATGACCCCGAGATCATTAAAACAACTAACTCTCTTGATAATCTTGTTATCAAGGGTATAATTCGAAATTATCGGAGATAGTTTGAAAACCAGTTTCCATTGTGTTGCAAAAAGAAGAGCAACATTCTACTAAGTTAGTAACAGTTGACGTATTTTTCATAAAACCATGTTGGCAAGAAGATAAAAAGTTTGAACAGGTTTCATATATAGATCATAAAATATCTTTTCAAAAACTTTTGGGATACAAGATAATTTAGCAATAGGCCAAAATTTTAAATTTTTTATGATTCTTAATTTGTTATTTGGAACACTGACTTTAAAAGAAAGAAATTTAGGAGTATATTTAAATTTACTTGGAGTTTTTGAATCTTAAATTTATTTTTAATATAGCTTGCCAAACTTTCCTCGGTTGTAGTTCTACTCAGATGTGATATTGCCAATCTATAAACTGGAGTTGGAACTTGAACTACTTCAGGAACCTCGTTAGATGCAACTTTAACCGTTAGTGAGGGTTTTGCTGAAGGTTTATTAGTAGTGCCATCATACGGAATTGATTCCAATACTTGAATAAGTGGTGACAATGGAATTGGCAATAGTGGATAGCACCTTTTCTGTGTCACTTTCTTTTTTCATACTTCTGTGGCCTCAACCCAAAACGTCTTACGTATAAAAACTATGTTTTTGTCAAAATGAAGATGAATTTATTTTATCTTCCTGCTAAAATTGTGGTTCATTTTTATATGTCAAATATATGCCAGAATTTAGAGAATGAATTTAGATTGAATTTTGAACACTAATTTATGCCTTAAAACTTGATTAAAGTTGATTTCTAAAGAAAAATAAATTTGAAGACATTATTCCAAATTAGTTTTGATGTAACTTAAAAGCTTATATAGAGTTAAGCCATTTTGGTTTTTTTTCAATTAAGCTATTCCACAAATTATTTCTACATAATACACTTTTCCTAGATAGTCTTTGTCTAATTTTAAAATTTAAGACTTTTTTCCAATAAAAATTTAAAAATTAAAATAAATTGCATTTTTTTTAAATTTTTATAAATTTTTTTTTTTCATTTATTTAGGAAAATAAAATAATAAAACAAAAAAGTTGTACTTCATTATCACACATACATGAATTATTTAGAAAAATCTTCATTATCACATATTTTAGGAAAATTCTTAAGAAATATTTCTTGTTTTTAATATTGCTAGTTAAGAGTAATTCATTAAAAAAAAAAATAATGGGAAAATGAAATAATTTTGCCACTTTATATTTCATTATTACGCTTCTTCAATAGTTTCTTCTTCTGTTATGTCTGGATGATAGTCCGGAATAGTTTGACTGGGCAAGCATTTATAAAATTCGTGAAATGTTGGTGGAATTAACTTCAGCATATCCTCAAGATCTTTTTTTTTACAGTTGCTAATTGGTAGCGTTGCAGTCTAGCAGAGTTTAAGATCAGATAAAGGAATTGCATTGCAACCACGCTTTAATATTTTGAGCAATTTAAATTCCTCATTATCATTCAAAGATTTTTTAAATGCAATAATGCCAAACTCCTTTGTAAATTTAAGCCATCGTACATGATGCCACGAAAAGCGATTTCCGGAATTATCTAATTGTCTCCAAACAAATTTATTACGAGCGACTGAACTAAAATCATAAAACTGATCTTGTTCCATCTCGACTACTTTAAATTTTTTGCCAGCATTTTCTACTAGAAAACACCAATCTCGTGGAATATAAATTTTCATCGAGGTTTTATTTTTGCTCTTTTCTATGGCAGCGTGTGCAGAATTACATTCCATGTGTGTGTGCCCTGGTGTTAGAAACTTATGCTCTATTACATTAATAAATGGAGAATTTTTAACAAATAATGAAAACATGGCTGATACAAAGCTATTTTTATTTTGCCCGATGCACGAGTCACTGTATAAAATCACATGAGTTATGTTATGCGGTAATGATTGTAAATGTTTAAATAAACATGAGGCTATTTCGTTTCCGCCTCTATTAGCTATTGCTTCATGCCACATATAATTAGTTGGAATATTTGAAAGTAGTTCATAAATTGTTAAATTATATGTCCATAAGCTGCGCTTGTAAAAAGCAATATTTGTTTGCAAAAACGGTGTCGGTAAACATTTTTGTAAGTCAAATGTAAATACCTTCAAATTTGGGCAAGCTGCTTGCATTTCTTTGTCAGCTTTCTTTTTTTCATACGCAATATCGGCTTCTTCTTGGCGTTTTTGTAGCTCTTCCATATATACTTGCTTTTCGGAATCATTGGCAGCTGCTTCTATTTTAATATTCAATACATCGCATTTACCACATGTATCTAACTTTGGCTTTTTGAAATGTATATTCATTTGTTTAACAGTTTCCGCAAATTTTGTAATTGACATTAAAGATCCATTTTTTTCTTTAAATAAATCAAATAGTTTCTTCATAGTAAGGTCTGCAGAAAAATATTTTCTAGATGAATCGCGACGCGTATAATGACTTTCATAAGCCGGAAAATCTTTTACAAAATCTTTAACTTGATTTAATATATTAGTGCTTAACTTGTTTGTAGGATTTTTTTTACCTCGTTGATCCACAAATTCACCCTTTCCCGCAATTTTAGTTTGAACTGTTTTCAAAAATCTATCGGTTTCATCAAATGTCATTTGAAAACATTTTTTGCAAACGGTGGTTCTCTTACCATTTAACTCTAAATTATAATTAAATGTCATTGGACGATCACGAGGATGGGTCTCACTTCGTACATTAGATTTAGTTTTTGTACATTGTGATGTTATTAGACCTCTTATATACACAAGTCGTAAATTAAAATGTGAGAGTTTCCAATATTTTTCGAAAATTTCCTTTTGTTCTTCAATTGTAACTTTTTCAACACATTTCATCCTGCAATGCTGTAAACGGTTGAATTTTCTCTCACAAACTAATTTGCCTGATGATGAGATATACTCCTTTCCCGAATTTCGTTTCTTTTGTCTGGATTTCTTGGTTTCCTTGATACATTGGATGCTTTCAATGTTGTCAAAATTTATGATATTTGTATCATCTTCAGAAATAATCGCAGTATTATTATAAATTTCATTATTTTCTTCCAAACTGGCTAATATCTCTTCAACAATACCAATAGTGTTATCAGCCTCTTGGGTTATTTCATCTATGGGCAGTGTAAAATTAATATCGAATCCTGTAAGAAAAATTAGGAGTTTTAAAATAAGACATGTTTGCATAATCAATATAACAATCAATTTACCGCTTAATTCGTTTTCATTAATATTTTCATTGTCTTCATTATTTTTTTGATTTTTCAATATTAAACTGACCATATGCTTTCCTCTTGACATTTTTAAATATTGTCTTAACTCTACTTAATCAATGTGATTTTTAAAGTTTTTGAGGAATTTTAAATTTACTACAACAAAAAAAACGTCTTAGATCGACATAACTAAAATTTTAATAAAAGTTGTAAGAAACAAAACGTCTTAACTAAACATTAGGTTTTTTAAATTTTGCACAAATTTAGGAAAAATGTCTTATTTCCATTTAAGACAAAAAGATGTAAACAAATGAATTTGAAATAATGTATTACCTGTAGTTAAGGCTGGAATTTTTTTCAATAATATTAAATATAAAAATAAGACAAGAAGGTATTAACTTCAAATAAGACACTTATCTCTTTGATGGTTGAGCACAAACTAAATATTCTCTAAAATGCATTCAACTTAAGGCGTTTTGGTTTTTGCAATTTTATTGAAATCAACTTAAGACGTTATTTTAATTTGCTCTTATTTTTGTAAAAAAGAGAAATTAAAAATGGGAGTAAGAGTAAATGAAGTATATGTATGATAGTATTAGAAAAAAGCGGTTAAAGCGAAAACGTCTTAAATTGAGATAAGACGTTTTGGGTTGAGGCCACAGACTTATAGAAGGTGACTTATCAACTGCTGAACAAGAAGTTGTAGAAGTTCTGAATATATTTACGTCAGCCAGCTCTTGTTGAAGCGATCTTTGCGGACTTAAACTTTCAATTGCATTAGATATACTTTCATTGATTGAACTAGTGCAATTATATTTTATGTTTAAGGTTATTTCATCAAGTTGTCTCTTCAATAAGACTATATTGTTAAGTATGGTATTTTGCGATATAAAAAGCTCCTGATGATCATTCTCATTTTGTTTATTTATTAGCAGCAAATCTGAATTTATTGTTTTTAGTGTCGATGAATTGTTGTTTGTATTTGATTGCTCGTTAAGTATAGAAATTAATGTCGATGTGGTTTTGCCAATTTCTTCTCTCACTATATTTCCTATAGATATCTTTTGCCTCTCAAAGAAGTTGGAGAAAGTTGAATGAATTGTTTCAAAACTGTTGCACATTTCTCCGAAAGCAACAGTATTAGCATTAATTGTTTCAGCAAATTTGCTGGTGTAACTACGGAGATCATCCTTAATTACGTTGAATGTAGTTTCGCAGTTACAATGCTGAGATTTGGTAGTACATTCACTACAGACAAAATACTGAATCAAAAAAGCTGAGTACCAGCCGCGTGGAGCATTAAGACACACGCCATGAAATGTTTTATTACATAAGTTGCACTTCACAACCTCGAATTTGTTATCGCTGGCACTGCAATTGGCGACGCTGCATTTTGTAATTTTATTAGAAGCCATTATTTATTGTTATTATTATTTATATTTTATTTTTATTTCTTATTTGAATTAAGTGAAAAAGCGAATTTGGTTTTTTTTTTTTACGTTTTTTATTTTTTTAACGTTTTTTAACTTTATGGTAATAATTGCTTAGTTTGCACAAATTAAAGTTTAAAGTAATAATTGTAATATCACAAACAAAATGCAATTGCACATTAATAAAGTTCAAACAAGTTCATTAATTAATTATTGAGCTCACAAAATGATTATTTTTTTTTTTTTTTTTTTTTTTTTTTAATAATTTGGAATTATTTTATTAATTAAATTAAATACGCGATTAAGTACTTTATAGAAAGAAGAACAGAATGAGAATGAAATATATTTTATCAAAGAAAACTTTATTTGAAAATTTCTACACGCTAGTCTGACTGACACACACAGATTTCAAGGTGCTAATACTAAAAAACTATTTTACTATAAATCATAAATCTACATATAGATATATTTTTCAAATCATGTTAATTTTTAATAAGTACGTATTTCTCATTTAAGTCTTGTCTAAAATCTTTAACAAATGTCCGGCAATATTTACTTCTAAAAAATATTGTCTTCGTTTAGGGAGAAAGCTGTTCAACAAACAAAAATATTTCTGATCGTTTAACGTTGAAGCTATACACAGCTAACCTCGGGCATTGGAAACGTCCTCTGAGTTCTTAATTAAATTCTTCTGGTCATTATAAAACCAGTAAAGTCTACTCTAAATCCTAAGACAGCATCCTAAATTCCAAATTTGTAAACAAATTAAATTTTCCTGTTTTCTACAATTACATTACAGTGTTTTTAATCCGATTTCAAAGCTTCGCATAACATTCATATTATTTAATTTAACATTTCATATTTTATATCCACCATCATTAATATTATCTTTTACTCTACCAACATTATTATTTATACTAGTTGTGTTAACTTTAATACCTTATGTTAAATGAAAAATCCTTGGAAAGTTTATTACACTGCTTCATGAACTTAGAAAAATTTTTTTTTTAATTTTTCCACTAACTTTTTGCAACCTTATGATTTTGAGTTCTCAAATTGGATGATAAAATCTTTAATTTATTTTATTTTTTTTTTCTATTTGTCTGTTTGTTGTTTTCAAAAGTCAAAACAGCAGAAGACGTTGAAAAGGATAAAAAATGAAAGACGAAAATAATGTTCCCGAAGGAAATCTGAAAAAAAAAATATATATTTTTTTTAACTTTTAAAATGAGTCCGCAGTTGACCGAGACTTTAAAAAAAAAAGTTACCAATTTCAATGGAATATAATAGAACTATAAGTATGAGTTTGTTAAGACACCTACCAGCAAGTTCAGTCGAATACAAAACTGTGAAAAATTACTTTAAAAATGTAATAGATAAAAATATATTTGAATCTAACGGGTTATACTCAAAGGTGATGAATAGTGAAACCAGAGCGTTGAATACAAAAAATCTTGAAAAAATAAGTCGAGTACCAAACTTAGTAGAAGTCCGCAAAAAGTATATGAAATACGCGTATCTGTATTATAAGCATGTTTAGTAAAATTAAAAGCAAAATATTTGACTACTTTCAATATCGGCTGTTCAACAGTCTTAGACTTTACAGGCAGGATTAATTAAACTTCAAATATAGAAAAACTGATAAAAGCAATGGTATTGAAGATGCAAAAGAGATATAGATGCAGTAGCAAAACCAGTAAACAAATTCTTTAACATTATTGTGTCAATTGAAAAAGTCTGGATTCCCTCGTCCTTCAAAATTTCAATGAATTGAAGAGACATAATGTACATTATATTTTGAAAATACCCTGTTTATAATATTTTAAAAACTCCTCATAACTTCTATTAATAAGTTAACATTAGTAAAATTATAGCAAAATAATTTTGGAAGGTATATGTGGCTGAATTTAGAACCCTAAGGTAGCAGACCCACAAAAAAATTATCACGCTAAGATTATATCTATAAAAACTAACTGGTATTCGCCACTCCACCAAATTTGATGGAGTTGTGCTAAAAATCGTACTCAATATTTCGGTATGCATTGTTTTCCGTTATTTCAATTTATTTCATTGATTTATCTTAGACAACAATCTCACACGCATAATAAATTTATTTTTGAAAAAAAAAAATTTAATTAAAATTTAATTCCGGCGATGTATGAGTTGCGGCAATTTGATAAATTACAAATTTTTGTAGGCTAAACAATGACTTATAAGCGGGCTGAAACTTTAAATTGAAATTTATAATCCAAAATTGAAAAAATATTTAATTTCGCTACGTCTCCATTTAAATATCTATCTGTTAACAGAATAATAATGAAAGTTGGTTGTAAAATTGTTCAGATATTTGTACCGTACTTTTTTCAATTTACAAATTAAATAAAATGATTGCCCTGCTTATAATATTACCGTTGCTAGTTCTTAAAAAATTTCGACTTAATTAAAAACGTGAAATCAAATTTATTATAAACCTCCAAAGTTTTTCATACTTTCATAGATGTTAAAATTTATTATGTGAATGAAAAATTACGAAGAAAATTAGTGAAAACATAAGGAATGAATTTTAACCTTAAAAAAATAATTCTAAATCTAAAATCTTAAATTCAAATTGCTTTAAGTCAATCCAAGGAAATCCAAAATTAAAAGCAAACATATTGGAGTTGTATTTTATAAGAACTATTTAAATAAATTAGTTAGTGTAAATTTTAAATTTTTGATAGTGATTAGGTGTGGTAAACCTCGCGAATATTTTAACAATATCTATCTTAGTATTGGTCTATGTTATATTAATTTCTCCTTAAAGGCTGATCCTGATAAGATCTTGGTCTTTAGAGATATTAAAAGAACCAACTGGCAAGAATTTCAAGATCTGGTGGCTACGGATGCGGAATCGATTAGGATCCCGAAGGTCTCTGCAATAGACAAATCAGTTGAAAAACTGACAAATCTGTTAACGGAGGCTTTTGAAGCGTCTTGTCCGGTCACCAGAAAGACACAAAAACTGCTTGGTGGAACAAAGATCTGGAGCAGCTAAAAAGGAAGGCCAAAAAACTTCTGAATAGAGCACTAAAAACTCATGAAGAAGATGATTGGAAATCCTATAGTGAATCTAGAAGAGAATACAAAGGACTGATTCGGAAATCAAAGAAACAGTCCTTTCAAAAGTTGTGTGAAGGAATCGAAGATATTGCAGATGGAGCGTCTTTGCTTAAGGCCCTGAAAAGGGATCCAGTAGCAAAGTTACACAATCTGCAAACATCAGAAGAATCCTGTACAGCATCGAAAAAAGAAACATATAGAGTCCTCTTTCGAACACACTTTCCGGGGAGTAGACTCGAAGTATTGCCTCTAAAAGATACTATCCAGGAAGTACATACCAAACCGTTCGGATTGGTCTATGTCAAGAAAGATAGTATGGCCTGAGGTCTTGGACTGGGCTATCAACTCTTTCGAACCATACAAAGCTCCTGGGCCGGATGGAATTTGGCCTATTATGCTTAAAAAAGGCAGGAACAGCATAAGCAAATGGCTCTCAAGAATCTTCACAGCCTGCATAGCCTTTGGATATATTCCAAAAGTATGGAGATCAGTGAGGGTCGCTTTCATCCCTAAGCCAGGGAAAATAAACTATGCACTCCCTACTAGCTTCAGACCTATCAGTCTCTCTTCGTGTTTGTTAAAATGCCTAGAGAAACTGGTGGATAGGTATATTAGGGATGTATGTTTGATCAGGGTACCCCTGAACAGTAAACAACATGCCTATCAGGCAGGTAAGTCTACTGACTCAGTTCTTCAAGAAGTGGTCTCCCATATAGAGGAGGCTATCGTGAAGAAAGAGATAACACTCGGTGCATTCTTGGACATTGAAGGGGCCTTGGACAAGGCAACTTTTAAGTCACTTCTAAACGGAGCAAGAAAGCACGGAGTAAACAACACAATACTGAGATGGATAGCAAAGATGTTGGAACAACGTCATCTGTACATTCAGGTAGATGAAAGGGATGATATAACTCATCAACACAATAAAAAAAAATAAAAAAATTAGCGAATTTTTTCGAGATAATCAACGTTTTTTACAAAATTTTCAGTTTTTAAAAGCAAAATTTTAAGTTTATGCAGTTATTATTCAAAAACGGTAAGTCTGATACTCATTCAACATATACCGTTTAGGTGTATTAATTCTAAAAAAAAGCTATGAAGAAGATGTTGCTGTAGTTTCAATTTCTTCTGAGCTGTAGTTGATATTCTTTAGACATAATTTTTCTAATCCGATTTTCTTCAACCCTCTGTAGCCCAGGTAAATTTAAAGATAGACCCCTCTTCTAAAACAATTTTTTTCCTAAAATACTCCAAGGAATCACCCTTTAAACACTTTTTGCTCTAAACCGGACCACCTTGTATATATATTTATTTATTTTATTTTATTCATTTATTAGTAAAAAAAAACTATATATATAAAACTGTAAATCTAAATTAACGAACAAAAATTGAATTCTCAAATTACAAATTAAATCAAATTAAACTATTTTTAATTAATTTTTTTAACCTTTTCTTAAATTTTACAAAATTTATTTCTATTTTTAATTCATTCAGAAGAGTATTATAAAGAGCTGATCTTCTATACAAAGGAAATCTGAAGCTTGCTGCATTTCTAATATTGTACGTATGAGTGTATGACTATCTGATATATATGTTAGATTTCTTCTTAAATATTCAGGATATATTTCATATTTTATTTTAAACATGAAAATTAGGGCATTGAACTTTAATCTTTGCTGTACATTCATCCAATTTAATTGTGTTAACATTTCCTGTACCTATATGTGTGTACCGATCACATTTCATTATTACTCTTTTCTGCATAATCTGAAGTCTTTGTAGCTTACCAGTATCACACATAAAAAGCATAGAAAAGCAGTAATCATAATGTAACAATATTAACGTGTTGTACATGCTAACTGCACAATCATACGACACTTTGTCCCTAATATGTGACAGAAATCCAATTTTCTTTGAAATATTTTTACAGATATAATTCACATGCAAATTAAAATTCAATTTATTATCAATACTAGTTAAATACCCGTTACTACGTAACTTTTTGCTACCGTTATATATAGTGAAAAATCAAAATTAGAGCATTCTAGGTTGTACTGCATTATAAATTATCGAAATCAAAAATTCCCCTATCAACAATATTTTAGTAATATGTAATACTTTAGTTAAATTAGTAGATTAGCAGACAGACTATATAATTGGATTGATATAGATTGAAATATTTAATCAACTAATATTTCATTAAAAACTATATTTCTAACAGTTCTATTCTCTGCCGTGACAATTTTCAAATGATTTCTATTCCCAGTAGTGCGCGAAATCCCGACATATAGTTGTCCATGTGAAAAACCTGGTGTATCAAGTAAACCTTATTGAGAGTTTGACCTTGCGTTTTGTTGATGGTCATTGCAAAGGCAGCTTGGACGGTAAACTGGCGTCTTACTGTTTATTTTTTTTTAGAAATTAGGAAAATCAAAAAAATAAAAACTACCGTTTTTTTTATTTTAAAATACAAAAGACTACAATATCAAATATCAATAGATAGATATAGGATATATTCATATATTACATAGGTACATTTATTATTTATCTATACTGTTTATTTTTTTTTTAAATAAAAAACACTAAAATATTAGAAATAAAGTAAACTAATATATCTATTGTTTTTTATTTACAAATAAAAACCGCTAAAATTAGGTACTCACGATTAGATACTGTTTGGACATCAAGATCTAGTTTGTACTATTCAAAGTTTGACTGTCCTGTAAACGTTGTTCCACAAATTTTGACAGCCAACTTTGTTTAATGAAAAAATAGAATATTATCCTATTATCATCAAACATTTTTTCCTTTAAATCGAAATCGACTATTGTCATTTGTTAAACTTTTTGTTTAATGTTTGTTGTGTTTGATTATTTTGTTGTTATATTGATTGCTATAAATAATAGTATTGATAGTAACAATTAGTAGATACTAAACTACCTACATTTATAAGAAATTTTCAACTTTTTCTTAATTGTATTTTTTGTTTATTTAAAAATTTAATAGGTAAATTTTTTTTTTCATTTTCTTGTATTTTTTATATTTTATTTTACTTGTTTATAATTTTTAATTTCTATATATTTATTATCTTTGTTTTTATTTGAGCCAAACAAACCTTAAATAAATAAATAAGTAACTTTTATCAAATAAAATCTTATGTGTGAACGTTGCTCTAAATGCTAACACTTATGCCAACACTCATGTAGTTGATTATATAAATTGATTAAAGTTTTTTTGATTATTTTTCATAAAAAAATACGTAATAACTTACGCTAATCAATGTAGTCAAAAAATTATTTTAAAATATATTTTTCAAGTAAATAAGAATGTATTCACTTTGAAATTATTATTCCAAATATTTTTAATCCATTTTGTTTTAGCAGGGGAGGAAACAGAAAGAATTACGTGCTAATTCGACATTTATTTCATTTTTTTGTTGTTATTTTTTCTTTTCTCTATCGTTTGGGTTAAACTGGGTTAAATTATTATATAATATAAAGCCGCACACGCACCTACTATCAAAGGATAGTAGGTAAAGGATCCATTTATAAGAAAATGCACTGGAATAAAATTTTATATTTTGTTAATGATTGGTTACCATTTTTCTAATCGATTTCCAAAATTGTAAGAAATAGAAAGTAATAAGAATTTAATTTGTGAGAGAGAGATAAAAATTCAAAACACAAAGTGAGAAAAAAATTATCGAAAAAATATCGAGAAAAATGCATAGTAATAAGAAACATTATTTATTCACATTATTAATATTCAAATTTCCTTCCTATTTATAAATTCTAATATTATTAATATGTAATTAATAAATTATCATTGATTATTAAATGTCAAAATTTAATTTTGAAGGAAATAAAAATGCATCGAGTCATTCATAAAAAAAACGATTGGTTCTTGGTATTCTTTTTAACTACCTGTTTCAATACCTGGAAAAATTTATGTATTGAAAATACATCAATTATAATCTGTTTGAAATAAAAAAAAAAATTTACTTCCCTTATAAGACAATAAAAGAAAATAATATGATGTTTAAGAAATAAGATATGTTTTTGAAACCAATATTATGTTATGTAGGTACCTGTAAAAAATCAATCATTCAAACTTTCTTTACTCTCATACCCTAATAAAATTTAATACGTTGATTTCAGACGACCATGTACATTAGAAATCTCTTCTCCCGTGACCCGTGGGCTATTTAAAATTAAATTTCAAAAATTAAATGGCTTTTTAAATCATTTATATCGTACTCTTTCTTTCTCACAACTTATTACATAAGAAAAACAATAGTTTTTTGCTTCTTTAACTAATGGAGTTTTTTTGTAAATGGAATCTTGACTTCCCCAGTGCATATCTTCTTATTAAGGAATATTCTTTTCTACTATGATGTATTAAGAAGAAAAACAACAAAAGAAAATAACAAAAAATGTGTACAGTATATTCCGTTTCATTTAAATCAATTTGAGTAAAGTTTGATTTTTTTTCTCCTATATTAAAGGCATTCTTGATGAGGTGTAAGAAAGAAAGAAAAAAATCTCTTCCAATTTGATTAAAAAAAAATATATGCATGAAACAGAAACAACATTTCTCTTTCAAACAAAAAATTATAACATGCTGACATCGGCCAAGAATTATATATAGATACACCCCTAAGTATTTAATTTCTGTTACACATTGAATTTCCTGATTATTCAAATTCAATGTTACAGTGTGTCCTTGACCATTTATCACCATACTTTTCATTTTATCCACGTTCAGTTTCAGTTTATATAACCATTCAAATAAATTTTCTAAATCAAAACTCATTGCTTCTCTGCATTCTTCAATGCTTTTTCCCTTTATGTACAACAAAGGTGTTATTATACCATAATAAACCTTAACAGCCGAAATTGGTCTCAAATTCAGTTTTATCATCATATTTGCGTTATCTTTACCTTGTTGTCATTATTAATACCAAAAATTCTATAATTATTCTCTCTAGATGTGCTGTAGAAGTTGTAATATCATCTAAATAATATAGAATATATTAATCCAAACAATCTATTTCATGACTGACACCTCATATTCAAATTAATATTATTTTATTTACAATTTTTAAATTATCATATATAAATCAGTTATTTCTACCACTACTAAATTGTTTTGTTCCCTTTTTACTACAGAATATCGCATGTTGAGTGTGAATATAAAGTGTACCTATACCCATGCCATAATGCCATGTAATTATTAGTGAACAAAAGATTGTTGAAACCCCAGCGATATTTTAATATTCATTTCAACATTTTGTCTAGTATTGCTTGTCATGTTTTGTAGACCACAGCTTATCTGACCACAGATAATCTGATTTCAATAAAATCAGTGTATGTTTTGTTAAAGTTGAGTCCAGCTACTCTCAATTAATTTATATTTTTTTCTTAAAGTCATATCAGACATTCCATTCTATAATTGCGTCTTTCAAAAGAAACTAGGTTCAAAAAAATTTTCTTAAATATGTCAATCTAAATTATATCCAATTGAATTCCAACCGAGTTAGTAATTCAAAAAATCAAACTAAATTTATTGGAAGGATTACTTTAATTTTTTGATAAAATATTTCCCTTTAAAAAACAGTTTACAGGTAAATATCTACATTATTACAAAATTTCGATTTAATCACATTCGACACATAATATAAAATGTGACCTGTTCTCTCTGAATCTGACTGTGCAGCCTCATTTAATATTATATAAAAAAAAAAAAGTGAAATAAAAAGGTTCAAAAGAACTAAAAAAAAACTGCTTTCACTTTTTTATATTTCGTTCTTTTTTTTATTATCAAGTTCATCTATTTAAGAAATAAAAAAAAGGACCTTTAGTGGTTTGACTGATTGTATAGAACACAATCATCAAATTTATTTTATTGTCCGACTTCTTCAACAGCATTCACAACGCAACAATAACATTTTGTAAAAGAAAAATTGTAAAAAAATAAAATAAGGAAATAAAATTATCCAAGTAGTTCTTATCATCACCAAAAATATTCAAGGAACAAAGCGGTTGAAAAAGAAAAACAACAAAAAATGAAATTCCTTTATTCTTGCTATAATTGAATTTTTTTTTTTGCTTTATTTTTTTCTTCTTCAATTTTTATTCTTTTGAAGACTTACAGAATTGAATTCTGACAGAATCAAAAAATATAAAATCGCGTTATATTTACACATACATATAAACACACACACATTGTTGTAGATGAAAAATCATTGAATCCTTTTTTCTTATAAAATATAACTTTTTGACCAATGATCTTATTATAAAAAGGATTATTGAAAAATATCAATAATATTGATTCAAAATATATCATTGAGACTCTACAGATGAAATTTCGGGATTAGTACACAAGTTTATCTTCTTTTCTTTTATATTATGACAAAAAAGTAAAGTTATGGGAACTCAAAAATATTAGATTAATTTTTTATACAAATTATAATTGGATTGTTGGAAAAATTATTTGAAAAGAAAATCATTTCTTATGTTTACAGTGAGTATCAAAAGTTATTTTTATTTGTACATTATAGCAATATGTGTTTCCGATCTTTGTTACTTTGTTTTTAAAAGATAATCAAAATGATAAAATTTTATTTATTTATTTATAATTTATTTATTTATCTGCAATCCCACGTAACATTTTATTGTTATAAAAACAAAATAATAGATATAAGACTACTGTATGACAAGCACTAGAGGTGTTATAATGATGTTTTTATGGGAATAATGTGATATAATGGGAATAATATATATCTCCCTTTCTCATGAAATAAATATAAACTCTATAAAATTATTATTTTAAAATAAAAAATAATACCTATCTCACTCTCTCATAACATAAAATATTATTACAAATGAATTTCATTTCAAAATAAAGACATATACACTAACACATATGTATACTAATCCTATTACAATAATATTACAGCAATTGCTCCCGTGCCTTATAGGATTATTGATTTTAGTGCTATAACGTATTTATAATGTTTCGCAACAATTGCGGAACACTCAAATGAACACTAATAATAATTCTATTAGAGTATTTATAATAGTGTTATAAGAGTGCGCAAGGGTTTTATAGCCATAAAATTGTTACGTGGGGTATGCATTGAGACGACAGGTCTCTGTAATGTCTCTGAAAAATTTATCAAAACAAATTTTGTTATACCGGGTGTTCCAGAGCATGCGTATCAGCTTTTAAAGAGGGGAACGAGCCGTTATTTTTAAATTAAAAAAAATTATTAACTATTTTTTGACGTGATTTCACATTTGAAAATTTCGACCAGTTTCGGCGATTTTTGAGCTTAAAAACCCGACTTGTGGTCATTTTCAGAAGTTGAGCACCCTCGATTTAGTTAACAAACTTTTATTTTATTAAATTTTAATATAACTACTCCTTCCGCTTTTAAAAAGCTGATACGTATGCCCTGGACCACCCAGTATAACAAAATTTGTTTTGATAAATTATAATGGGGGATTATGAAAAGGGGGACATGCAGAGGTTATCAATTTATGTAGAAAAGAAAGATATTTAAAGCGAAGGTAATTATTAAATGTAGAGTTTAGTAAGCATCTAGAAACATTACAAATACTGTCGAATCTTCTCCGGTCAGTAACAAACCTCGTATACATACATTAAATATTACTTTAAAGTCAGAACTTTACATGACGCTCATTGAAGAGTAAATCACATCACAGTAAGAGAAATATGGTAAAATGAATGATTTTATATTGACTTGCACTTGGTATGTAAAGGTACCGAGTAGGCTACTTTCTGCAGTCACAGTTCAGTTCACAGTCTGCAAAGTATAGGACATACTCTATAGGAAATTAGTTTAATGTACTCCGACCACGTAAAGTCTTTTATTAAATACAACCCCCAGTTTTTAGCAGAATAAATTTATTTTAAGTTGAAGTAGGTTGTTAGCTGAAATTGTTTTTGAATAAATAATAAGAGGTTGTTAAGATGATAAGATATGACATCAATCATTCATTTTGCGCAGTAAATGATGAAAGATGTGAGTGATGACAGCTGATATCTGAGCATTGCCACCATAAAGTCTGCAGTGGGCTTAATTCAAGCATTTTGGAATATCATATTTAAAAATTTAAACTAACAGCGGTGCCAAAATGCTACATTGACAAACACCACGCTTGATTTCCATTTAGTCTGATGTGATGTTACCAATGGTGTCAAATTGGGTTCATAAACTTAATATAAGATCAGTCCTAGAAGCATAAGAATAAAATATATTATTGGGAAAATTTATTCTAAAGCATTATAGTAAAATTTGTACAATAATTATTATTGTTGATACAAAGATTTAACTGAAGCAGAAGTACAAAACACTGAATAAATTTGCAAGTAGTGAACTAAACACGAGTCTCTACGATAAGTTCATTTAGTAAAATATAAATGAAAATATTCTAAAAATTGTCAAATATTTTTATTTGACTCTTTATTTTACTAAATATGCTTACAGATTACTTTTCAAACTTCTTCGGTGCTTTGTACTCGACTAACAGAAATCTAAAATCGTCTTCCTAAAGCTAGTTCTGTTTCTTTCCGGTGTTCTTTGAAACGTGTTTCCATATTTATCCTAATTTGTCCAATATAAATTTTGTTGCAATTACTGCAATCGATTTTATATATTCTTGCAGAAATCTGATTTCCATATGATAATTAACAACTATGATCGCTCGATAATCGCTTTTGACATTCAATACAAAACAACTAATTTCAAATTAAATGTAAATCTCTTTGGAAAATTGTATAAGCTTAAAAGGAATGTCCTAAAAGATTTCAATGCCGGCAGTAAAAACCCGTTATCAATATGCGTTCAAGCCAGAAATATGATAATTAAATACTTGGACAACATTGTTGTAAAATACTACAATATAAACGTGCAGTACTGCAAGCACGAAAAGGCAGTTCTACCTAATTTACTGTCAAGAATACAAAAAAACTATTAAGCTGCTTTTCCTATAATGAAAGGAAAGTGTAAGCACAAGACATACACAAATATTAAAATACCGTGACTTCCATATTGTAAAAAAAACGTTTTTTCTAAAATGCATTTTTTTGGTTTTTTTGTTCAAGGTCGTCGGTCTCGACTTCTGAACCGCGGACCTATCCGAAAATTTTTTAAAAATTATTGATAATAATTATTAATAACTTTTTTTCAGACAAGTACAATTTAAACATGAGATATATAATTTCGGCCCCAATTCCTTGGACCTCGGACCTATTGTCTTCATCACATTTAAGGGCCATTGCACTGATAACCAACAAAAAAAAAGAAAATTTGAAAGTTTTCGGTCCCGACACTTGGGACGCCGGACCTCTTGTTTTTATAATCGGGCTGCTACCACCAAACTCTGTTTAATAAAACTCTGTTTTTGCCGCCAACACGTAAACGCAGACGGCAAGGTTTTTCGATAAATTCTGGACTTTTTCTGCTAAACTTTGGTAATAACAGAAATTGACAACAAAATAAGCGTCAAAAGTTTTAAATTGTGTTCCATAATGTAAAAACATTACAGCAACTTTTGTTGTTTTTTTAGTATGTAGAAAGTAAGTCTTAAAAATTAAATTTAAAAACAGTTTAAAGGTGGTTTAAGAAATGTTTTTTTTTACAATATGGAAATCACGGATATTTAAACATTGTTGCAGCTACACTATTTTGGGTTATACTATTTAGCTGCGATTTACTTATTCCTCTTGCCCACCCTTAACTCATTATGTTATATACAAAGTTTGTTAATTGAATTTAAAAATTTCCAATGTGATGGATTTTCATAATAATTAATTAAAGAAAAAAATGGATTGGCAGTGCAGTTATATCGATGCCTTAAATGAAAATTTTTACTGCAACTGTAAAAATGTAAGGAAAAAATTTGATAATTTTAAAGGTAAAACAGTAAAAATTCAAGGTAATGCCAAACTGGGATTAAGTTTGAAAATTCAAAAACATAGCTTTAAATGACTGGGGTTTGGTGATTTGCTTATTTTTCGAAAATTGAAAAATTTAGTTTATTATGAAATAAGTCCGAAAAACTAATTTGAAATATTTACGACTTATTTTATTTTAGAAATTTTAACACATTACACATTCAGATTCACACATACCGGTTCCGATCTCATTTATTCTATTATTTATGTTGATTGTTTTAAAACGGAAATATTTTTTTATATACATAAATAGCCAAAACATTATGTTATCACCGATTGATACGTTTGACTAGTAAAGGGAAAGGAAAAGGTTAGAAGGGTAAATTTAATTTTTTTACGAAATTAATTTTCTGTAAAAATCCATGAAATAAATTTATCATAAATTAATCACATAATATTCATGACATTTAGTGTCGAAATAATGTTCTATTAAATACGATAGCAAATCTTACAATTCCGAAGTAAAAACAGCCAAACACTGTCTTCTCCTGTCTTTTCTAAAAAATAAAATATAAATATATCTAAATAATTTGCAAATCTAATCCTAGTTCTATACAAGAATACTAAGCTAAACTAGTATCATTCACTCAATTTACTGACATTTGATTCACTGAGAGTTTGTGATAATATATTATTTGGCATATAATGCTACAGCACTCAACGCGTTTAATTACTTTTTGCACTCATTGTATTTTAATATGTTGTAATATTTAATATTATTAGTATTATATTTATAACTATTACATCAGAGTTAAGAAGATATTGTTCTTTCTATGCGACAAAATTTGATGTCAAAGTAAAAGAATTGTCTGATGATGTACTAGCTACTTGTAAAATTCATATAGTATGTGAATATGCATAGGTTTCAAAGGATTTATTTTATAAGAAAAGGACTTCGGTAAATTTAAAATAAAATAAAAATTTCTATTAAATAAATATGTAATGAAAATTTCAAGTGGGTTACATTTTTGTAAAATACATTAATGAAATCCTTGAAAAGAAGAACCATAATTTTAGTAGAATAATTTTTAAAATTAACTAAACATTATACAAAATGTAGAAAATTTTTAATTTTATTTTGGATAGTTTTAGTAGAATATTTAATCTTTTAAATATATTTTTTTCATTCAAATTCAACATTTTTTCAAATAAATTGTTCGACAAAATGTTGATTTTGAATCAAAAATTGTTGAATTTGAATAGAAAAAACTACAGATTGTTGTTACTCAATTTATTTTATTATCTATATATTAAAAATAATTTAAAATTATGTCAAATTATAATAGTATAACTTATTTTTTATTAAATATTGGACAGGTCAGTTTTTAGAATACTAGCTTTAAAGCGAATATTCAGTGTGGCCAACATTATTCTAGTTTTAATACTTGTTCAAATCAATTTGTCTATAAAATTTTGGTATTAAGTTCAATATATTTCAATTGGAATACGATTTACTCAATAATTGACTAATCTTTGCACTAAATCGAGTTTTTGCAACATATTTACTTCACTCAGGGAAAAACATACTATCAAATGTTTGATAGTACAGTTATATTGATTCAATAGGTTTTTATTATAAAAACAATAGTTTTCTGTTTAAAACAATATGTTTTGTAGTTTTGATTTAATTAGATGCATACCATTACTATATTAATAGTAGACAGCATTAATGTAATTAGAAATACTATAAATTTAAAACTGTTCCACTTATTGTATTAAATTAGATTATACTATTACTTTAATATTACAAAATAGTTAATTTTTAATAACATTACCAGAATTATTTTAATGTTATGGTTTTATGGTTTTATGGCATAGTATTGTTTTTATGGTTTTAAATTACAATAATATCACTGTGTCCTGTACTTGCAGCGCTTTTGTTTAATAATGACACATCATATATTTAATAGTAGCTATATACTATAAAATCAATGATACCATTCGGTAATCACTCAAAAAACGCGCTAAAAATAACCTATATAGGACCCAGTAATACAATATTTGTTTACAAGTAAAAATCTGTTTAAAAAGATAATAATATCACCTGTTTTGAATTTGATTTGCTGAAAGAGTAAAAAAAGTTAAAAGATTAAATAAATCAATTAAAAAATTAGAGTATTAAAAGGAAATTTAAAAATATAGATAAGAATATATTAGAAATAATTGAAATAAAAGAATAAATGAAAATTTAAAAATTTAGCAGTGCTTAAGTTAAATGTACCTTAAGTAATATACCTTAAAAAAATCAAATTTCGATAAAAAATTTTTACTAAATTAAAGTGAACAGTTAATAAATTAAATACTATATTATTTGAGTTGACATTAAAAATAAAAATAAAAATAAAAGTTATTCAAATAATAGTGCTTAAGCAAAATATTATAATATAGTGAGGAAAAATTATAATTTTGATTAACAATTTTTGCTAAATCAACTATAATAAAGAACTAATATTTCATTTACACTTCCAACCAAAGCTGGTCTTTAATTTTCACATCAACCAGCAGCACATCACTTAACGTTTTTTCTAAATAGATGATTTAGTTTTTTTTGGAGAAAAATATATATATATTAGTGACGGGGCGTAGATTTTTCAACTGAGGAAGCACTGTAAAAGAAAGCATCAGTTTGCTTCGGCTTTTCTTTTTCTATTGAAATTTTTGCTAATTTCGACAGTCACAGACAATTGTTCACATCTACTTCTCAAAGTAGTTTTAATTCTGTTTAGGCAGAAAAACGATCGCTCAACTGAAGTAGTTATTATGAAGTGTTATTATAAATTTACAAAGTTAGAAATATTTATTAAAAGAATTCTTTAATCCAGTTTCAATTAAAAATGTTAATATTTCGCAAATACTGTTTTTGTTATTAAAATTTTCATCTAAAATATAACTTTAATTTAAGCTCTGACTTTAAGAAAGCAATGTAAAAAAAGTGTGAATAAGAATTTTCTATATTTATGTTGGAAAATACCACGTATACGAATTAAAAGATTTTACTGAAAAATGCTGATTACATCGTTTTATTGTTGTTGTTATTAGTAGAGCAAGCCGTGGTTTAACAATTACCATCTTTAACAATTAATATTTTTTCCTCAAAGCTTCTAACCGAAAATGATTTTGTCTTAAGCTTTCAATAACTCAATTACAATTATCTATTTTAATTATTTACAAATAATAAAAAAAAAAAAACATTTTAAATTTTTACATTTGTTAACAAATTGTTTGAAAACTGCATAAAACAAAATTATGGCTGAAAATAAACAATGTAGCATTCAATAACAAAAAACTACAGAATTACTTAACACAAATCAATACTACTCTCTAAAAAAAACCCCAAATTTACATACATAATTTATATAAATATTAATTCTCATTTAAGTCAACAACCACAATAATGCACAAAATTAATTCATTCCTTGCTACTTTTTTTATTTGTAAATTCATTTTGTGTCATGCGATAATTTGTTGTTGTTTCCCTAGATAATCTATTTTCTAAATATATCAGGTAGATTTGGAATGAATATCAGCGACTCATTTTTTTTTTCTTCTTAAATTTTATTTTATTGTCGCTTCATTTATTATTTTGTTGTTGTTACTAGGAAACTAAATAGAGACAGTGTGTTTGAGTGTATGTATATTGTAAATGAGGAAGATGATAATATTTAATTTGTCATTATATTTTTATGCAAGGTTATAATTATAGCTATACTGGTAAGAGAATAATGATTCTTAATATAGGCATTATTGTCAAATATTTTAAATTTGGGATTGAAAGAATAATAGAAAATAATGATGTTTATATAGGCATTATTTTCTAAACATACATATTGTAGTTAATATCTATGCATATAATTTTTGCTTGAAATTTTTTTTTCATTCAATTTTAATTTTTGTAGTTAAGTAATTTTTATATTAAATTAAATATAAATTTTATATTAAGCTGTAAAAAAATAATAAATAATATTTCATTTGGGGAAACACTTATTCAACTCAATATATGGACGTTTCGTGCCTGATATATATATATATATCAAATCATAATAACCTTAATTTGGTATATGAGGAAAACTATTCAGATTATTGAAAACATTGACTTGTCCGAAGCTAAGTGTATCAAAAAAATAATATTTTAAAGCAAAATTTATAGGAAAAGTTTCTATTTAGATAGAACATTTTTACACAAAGCTGGGCCTTATATCTTATGCAAACAATGGCATGATAATTATTTTAACGAACATGTCCAAGTCTATGTTGTAATTGCTATAAATAATTTATCTTAAAATTATTTTTTCTTTTTGTTAAATCTAAATTTGATGTTCAATATTAGTTATAGTTATTACTGTTATTAGTTTGATAGATTTAAGCTATATATCTATTTTTTAAAGATAAAGTACAAACAAGTCTGCTAATAAATACTGTAAAAGTAAATAATGTTTATAAAATAAAATGATTTAATAAATAATTAATATTGTTTCATTTAATTTGAACTGCTTTAACTTTACATAACAAATATAGGTATTAGAAAAATAAGATTTACGTCTCATTAAATTAATATGAAGTATAAAAGTACATATTTAATAATATTTAATATTAAAATTAATGTGACGCTCCTATTATAAAAAAAAGTATACCACTTCGACAATAACTCTAAAATGATAGTATTCATACTTTTAAATTTATTAAATTAATATTATTAAAACTATTATTATAATAGGATATACTATCTATAATTATAATTGACAATCATTTAAGGTCTTGCGCAGTAGACACCTTTTTATTTTATTTCGATTCTCCTACTCCTTATTGAACTTCTAATATAAGATAACGTCCGTTAACCTTTACTCCAATTTCAAAAATTACAAATTCTTTTCACACGGGAAACAATAACTATTGCGAAATCAAATTATCAAATTTCAATAAAAAAAATAAACTTTGTGCACAATAAGCTTACGCATCATTTTTGGTCACGCGGCAACAACAATGAAATTAGGTATTGCAGGTAGAATAAAAAAGAAATTTTTTGTAAAAAATAATTAATTATTAATTGAAGAGCATAATAAACAGTTGTTTTGAAGAAAAAGCTTTTATTTGTTTTTTTTTTATTTATTTGCTATAACTTCGGTCAATATTTTGTTTTGAAGGAAAATCGTATAAAGAACTTTAACTGGTGCCCGAGCAGGGACCATTTAGTGAAAACTGAGGATAATACGTGAGTGTTGTGTTCAAAAGTGTTTGTTACATACCTGAAAAGAAAAAAGAAAATTTTTATTAAGTTAAAAAAAAAAAAAAAAAAAAAAAAAAAAAAAAAATAATAATTATATGTTAAAATCAATAACAAATTAAGTAATTATAAAATAGTTTAAAAATAAAATAAAAACAAAACAAACTAAAAAGAAATCCTATTACTAAGCCTAGAAAACTTGTGAACTAAAAGTTACTAAAATAGTTTAAAAATAAAAATAAATCAAAAAATTCCGTTATCCAGACTAGAGAAATTTGTGAAATTTGTGAAATTTATGTTGAAAAACATTTAAACAATTAGAACAATACAATTTTAATAACGGATAGATAAAAACAGTGTTTATTTTACAATCAAAAAATAAAGTGGAGTTATAACGACTAAATAATTAAGTTGAACCACAAAATTTAGTGGAAATAAAACCTTTGGAACACAGCACGAACAGAAAAAATTGTCCTGTTAACACGCGCAGCAAGTAGGCGAACCACAAGTGGCTCACCGAATTAAAAGCAGCACAAAGGAGATAGGAAACGAGGCCCCTTAGTAGGCTTAAAATAATAGCCAAAAAGGAGCTCACTTATAACAATTGTAACAATTAATATAAGTGTAGCAGCCGCCTATCCCGCTGATTTTAAAGACTGCAAATGGTCACAATGAGATTTTGCTTCATAACAATTATTGTACTGTAAGTTATAATTATTATTACACTATAATATAAATTTTTAGTTTTTATTCAAAAAAATTAAAAGGATCCATACTTAAAACAAAAAAATACAAAAAAAAAAAAAAAAAAAAAAAGGCCTAAAATTGAAATTTATTACAAAAATAAAAAGAATTGCAAATTTATTACAAAAAAAATAATAAAAAAAAGAAAATTGTTAAATGTTAAACTCAAAATCGTATCCCCATCTGTAGGGAGAAAAATAACTTTTAACTTTTTCAGAAGGAAAACGAATTAAAATAAAAAATTAATAAAAAAGAAAAAACAAAAAAAGAAATAAAAAAAAATAAAAATTCAAAGGAACATAAAGAGAGTCTGACTATAAACGATTTGATCATTTAATTCATAATCTTTTCTATGAAAATATTTCACTAAAAATTTCTAAATTGAAATAAAAGCTAGCTAGCAAATTAAACAATTAATATTATTATATTACTGATACATGTTTGAAATAAACCAATTTAAATAAAATAAACTAATTTAAGATTTATTACTTAATAATAAATATTGTATTGGTAATAAAATTTTTAAAATAAGTAAAAAGGTCCTATATTATCCATCAGGATCTATATAATTTATAAAATTATTGAATGTTTATAAAATAAATAATTCTAGTTCTAAGTTTAAATATGCTTCTTACAATAAATGTAATTATTACAAAAATAAATTAAACAAAATAAAGATTTTTATAAAATTATTAAATATTTATAAAATAAATAATTTTAGATCTAAGTTTAAATAAATATTTTCCCAATAAATACAATTTCAGGGTAAATAAACTAAATAAAATCAAGATTTTTGTAAAATTATTTAATAATTACAAAATAAATAATTTGACTCCAGCTTAAATACATTTCTTACAATAAAAATAATTTTAGAGAAATCAACTAAATAAAGATAGAACAAGCAACGAATACAAAAATATTAAAAAAAATAAATTTAATTCTTGGGAATATTTCAGCTTCGAAATTTATATCTCTTTAATTTTTTTTGTTCATAATACTAAAGAATTTTTTGATAATACTATTATTTACGTCCGAGCACCTAACTGAATTTTAACTGAAATCTAAAAAACTCAACAAGTTTATATTTTTGAATACTATTTTTGATTTATTTTACTTTGTGGTCGCATCTTTGATCTTAACCATCCCTTGATTTTCAACACTATTGATAGAAATTAATTTTATTCACTAGATTAGAAGGTCGTGAAAGCTACCAAATTATTATAAATAAAAGAAGATCTTTTCTATAATCCGCTATAAACTTATAAGATGGAAACACAACCATCAAATACTCCCTTTGTAATGACCTCTACTCCTGAGAACCTAAATCCCCAAATAAGCGATGTAAGACACGTGGAGTTTAATGAGACAACTAGAGGTCAAGAATCCATGATTAATACCATGAGGGAAATGATCCAATCCGAGACAAGGAAAATATTAAGGGAAGGGTTCAGCACTACTACGCTAGAAGATGACAATTATGATGAAGTTGTCGATTTTGATGTAGGAGAAGTACAGATACTAGACTACAATGGATCACATTTGGTGGCAGTGAATATGGGAAAATCAAAAATTCAGGAAGGAAACTTCAGATTGATTCACATAATCAATCTAGGAACTTTACGGAAAGCCTTGAAAGAAATCAACACTGTTCTAGAGGAAGACAGCACGAGAGCCCATCCACTATACCCGTATTTACACCTAGAAGCTTCACAAATCCAAGACCAACTGGACGAATTCAACATTCATAGAAGGAAAAGATCAATTGACATTATTGGCACAACATGGAAATGGATTGCAGGTACACCGGACCACGACGATTTTAGAATGATTAGGAGCAAAATGAATAATGTACTGGAGAATAATAACAAACAAACCATAATAAATAAAATATTTAGTGATAGAATTAACAATATAACACAAATAACTAACCAAATTTTAGAAAATATAAATTCGGGTTATCAATTCAATAATCAATCCGCCATGAAAATACAATACAAACTTAAATTACTCAAAGAAGAAGTAGTTAATATAAATTACGCCATACATTGGGCTAAAGTAGGGGTGATTAATTCTATTTTACTTTCAAAAACAGAGATTAAAATAATTACCAATATTTTGGATAGCGAAAATTTCCCTTATTTAAACGCCGAAGAGGCACTTGATTTTTCAAACATAAAAATTATAACAAACGGTACTTGCTTGTTCTATCTGGTTGAAATACCCCTAACCACATTAGAAACATACGATAGGCTAATAATTAAAGCCTTAAAAATCGAAAATACTGTAGTAAAAACTAGTTTTAAGCAAATATTGTACAATAAAGAAGCAATTTATGGAATCAAAAATAGTTGTAAAAATATAAATTCCATATCTATTTGTAATCAAATAAATATTATAAATTTGAAAAACTCTACCTGCATACCAAACTTACTAAAAGGAAAGAACTCCACATGCAACAGCATCAATGGCAACCATATTCCGACTGTAGAGGTTTTAACTGACGGAATAATTCTACTGAATCAGTACAAAGGCACAATCAGCGTTGAAGGAGAAGAAAAATTCATAAACGGAAGTTACCTAATAACATTTCACAATTCTACAGTAATCATCAAAGGCGAGGTATTCGCTTCAAAGGAATTATCAACAGCCAAAGCGCTACCCGTCGTTCTACAACCGCAATACATAAAAAAGGAATTACAGTAACACTTGTCATTAGAACTAATGAACGACATCCACATAAACAACACTCACGAAATCAAGCTACTGAAGGAAGAAAAGTTCATCCATCGTGTGATAGGTTTCATCAGCATTGGACCAACATCAATACTAATTATAATTTGTTTAGTAACAGTTGTCATCATTTGCAGAAGAAAGGCGAAAATTACCATTAACAACGTGCCAAAAGTAATTGAAGAGAAATATAATGACGTCGATGATTCGGAAGCAGGTGTGTCACTTTCGGTAATACCTCCAGAACCAACAAAACCAACTGTTGCAACCAGAAACCACATTAGCATGAACCAAATGAGGACATTTGGTCTTAGAGGGGGAAGAGTTAACGTCCGTTAACCTTTACTCCAATTTCAAAAATTACAAATTCTTTTCACACGGGAAACAATAACTATTGCGAAATCAAATTATCAAATTTCAATAAAAAAAATAAACTTTGTTGCACAATAAGCTTACGCATCATTTTTGGTCACGCGGCAACAACAATGAAATTAGGTATTGCAGGTAGAATAAAAAAGAAATTTTTTGTAAAAAATAATTAATTATTAATTAAAGAGCATAATAAACAGTTGTTTTGAAGAAAAAGCTTTTATTTGTATTTTTTTTATTTATTTGCTATAACTTCGGTCAATATTTTGTTTTGAAGGAAAATCGTATAAAGAACTTTAACTTATACATAATATATAAGATTATATATAAAACAAAAATGCGCACACAGTTGAAAATTTTATAACCATATGGTTTTATTATTCACCAAATACATTATTCGTGAGTTCTTATTAAAATAAAAAACAAAAACAAACAAAAATATAAAAAAACAAAAACAAAAAAAAATACAAAAACAAAAAAAATTCATATGACGGGCAATTTCATCTTTACATAATAGAGTCAAAGTAGCTATCTATAATTATAATTGACAAGCATTTAAGGACCTGCGCAGTAGACACCTTTTTATTTTATATCGATTCTCCTACTCCTTAATGAACTTCTGATATAATATATAAGATTTATATATAAAACAAAAATGCGCACACAGTTGAAATTTATTTACTCATAAGATTTTATTATTCAGCAAATACATTATGCATATGTGAAATCTTATTAAAATAATAAACAAAAGCAAACAAATCAGTTATTATAATTTATATATTTACTTGCAAATGAATCTATGTACATATGCCAAAAAAAAAAAAACAAAAAAACAAATTCATCTAAAATAACAAATATAAAAACAACAAAAAAACAAATCACTTGAATTCTTCCTTTTTATCTTTTTCAGTAGCTGTCTCTAAATTTTGGATATTTGTAGTAATAATATAGTTTTTATTAAAATTATGTATTATGTAGGTATATATATACATACCTCTTTAATGACAAAATTTTTTATTTTTAGTAATTTTATACACTAAATGCCACTTACTATAGGGAATATATCGGAAACGAAGCAGTATATGCGAGACGTGTATTTATGTGTCCTAAATAAAAAATAAAACTTACTAACCACAAAACTTTTTATTAAACACTAGTGATTTCTGCTATATAGTGCGAAGTCTATGTCAGTACGTAAATTACCGTTTTTTTTTTAAAACTTTAAATTTGACTTCAACTTGAAATATAATTACTCAACAGGCGCCCCTAGTTAAATTATAATGTGATGGACTATAATATTTACAGGACAATACTATTAAAATAATGGTACATTTTAACTATTAATTTAATATGATTCAAATTGTTATTTTAAAATTGTATATCCCATTGACAACGTTTAATAGTAAAATCTAATTGAATTAATAGGAAATAATTTTAATTTTATATTATTTTTCCCTGACTGTTCTTATCAAAAACTTTTTTTTTCAATTTATCTCAAATCATTTTTAATAACGTATCTATTAACGAAATGCTGTTGTAGCTGAAAGTAATGTATGTAAAAGAAAATTGTTATAAAGATTTCGTAGAACAAATTCTACAATTAAAGAGTACTTAGAGCATATACAACCATTTTAGCACAACTTATAATTATGACTAATTTTAAACTAAGATTATAATTATTTTTGGAATGTACCTACATTTTTTATTTTTACTCTACTCGATAACAATTTGGATTCTCGCTTAATCATTCGGTGCGTTCAGTAGCATCCAGCGCTGATATTAATAGCAGCGATGTAACAATTAGCACTGCATTGTTGTACTCAATGTTTTGTGAATTTATTTATTCATTTATTTATGCTTAATTCAAACATATTACAAGTTAAAATATCTTAATCTAGTAAAATAAACAAAAAAAAATTTTAATTTTAAATTTAGAAATAACAATTAAAATTACACTACATATTTTTACAAGTAATAATATTATTACAAAAGTTTAATGAAATAAAATAAAATAACACAAAATAACAAAAAATAAAAAGTCTTAAAATATAGAAATTACTAATAAAATTAAATTACATACATATATAAATATTATTACAAGTACAAGATTATGATAGATGTAAATACAAAGTTTTCTTTAATTTCAATCAATAAAATCTTTATACTCATTAACAGCCATAAACATTCTATTAACTTGTTCATATTTCCCATAGTTAGCTCAGTGCAATACCAAGTTAAAAATATTTTCCGATCGGAAACGAGTACTTGTATTTAAATGGGTGTTGATCAACTGCTTAACAGCAGCCTGTGATTCAATTTCCCCATTTAGAATTTGCATTAAAAATACAATATCAGAAACAGTTCGTCGGGACTCCAACGTTATTAATTAAAAATTGAAGAAACCGAAGAAACTTTTTCTGAATTGCTTCAAGTCTACCGATATGATTACGATAAAATGGTGACCAAACTGGACTTGCATATTCCAGATTTGAACGAACAAGGCATATATATAAAGCTTTAATGATGTATGGATCATCAAACTCTTTGGACCACCTTTTGATGAAACCTAGTAAGGAATTAGCTTTGTTGATAATGACATTATAATGGTGTTTAAATGAGAGTTTTTCATCAAAAATTGCACCTAAGTCCTTAAAGAGGTCACTTTTTAAATATCCTTGGTTTCAAATGTATAGTTACTAGGTATAACAGAAGATCGTCGGGTAAAACTAAGCTGTGCACACTTTTCAATATTTAGTAGAAGATTATTTTGTTTACATCAATCCAAAAATGAGTTCAGGTCTTATTGAAGTAAAGCAATCTTACTAATTAATTTTATTTTTTTATAAATTTTCATTTCGTCAGCGTAAATTGAAATGCAACTATTATTAATAATATGGGTTGCATCGCTTATTGCTATAATATAAATAACAAGGGACCCAGATGATTTCCTTGAGGTACACCAGAGTTAGCAAAAAATGGATCACAGATACTTGATCTAAATAGTACACAATATTTTCCATTTGTTTAGTATGAATAAAACGTATTAATTAAAAATTGTGGGAAGCCAAATTTTACAAGCTTCAAAAGAATTATACTGTGTAGCAAAATATCAAATGCTTTACTTAGCTGTGTGTGAATGACATCCATTCGAGTACCTAATTCCATTGAACTAATAAGAATATTGGAGTATTCTACTAAATTGGTCACTGTAGACTTTTTTTTCATGAATCAATGCTGAATGGGTACTAATGAATTACAACACCAGTTATAAATTGAATCATAAACAATTAATTCAAATAATTTCGGAATACACGATAAATTGGCAATTAGTCTGTAGTTTAATATTAAATTTTTTGAATCTTTTTTATGGATAAGTCTTACGAAAGAGCTTTTCCAATATCGTGAAAATTATAAATTAAATAATAATGATAATGTTGACGCCAGACTCTCTGAGCAATTTTTTCATATGATTTCTGGTACGTTATCTGGACCCAGCGATAAAAAATTATTGTTTAACTTATTTTGCGTGTTTTGCAGCACATTTTCAAATGTCATTTTGTTGTAGGTATGTGACATTATATGAATTTTTACTTTATTCTATCTCACCACTCACAACAAATTTATTGTGGGTAACAAATAATTTTTACATACAAATACAAACACATATATAAATGTTATTAAAAAGTCACTGCTCAATATATAGCATAGATCGTTTTTGCTGCAAAATTTATGTAGCGTTTTATTTTTTATTTATTTATTTAATTAAATGTAGAGAAAAGGCCTGGCCTTGTAAAGTTGTGCAAATTATTGAAAAATTACTTAAATTTATTAATATGAACAATATTAATTCAAAAATTAAGAAAAAAACATAATGATAATAAGTAGGAACAGTAACGAGCTAACGTGCAACAAATCAAAATTTTAAACGTGTCCACCCAAACAAAAAAAAAACAAAAATGGAAAACTAATTAATTTAAAATTAAAATGAGTACTGAAAGCAAACAAACAATAGTAAAGGCCAATATCTATTATTGATGAAGTTTAAAAAGAGTTTACAGTGACGAATACACTGAGTTAATAAATTGCATGTTCTAGCTGCCATGGGTAGCAAGTTTCATAGTCTTATAACTCTAACAGTAAAAGAATGATCCATAGAATTAGAATTAAAACAATGAAAGGTAATTTGGCTTCTTCTTGTTGAATGGGAAAAAATAAACTGGGAATATAGGTAGGCGGTTTATTTTTTCCCATTCAACAAGAAGCATTTAGCCAACGTTTAGTAAGATATTTGCGCTGCATTAATTTTGTAACACTAGATTTCACTGAACTCATCCATTGTTTATAAATAAATTTTAGCATTGCCAGTATTGCCACTTTCACTTTATTATGAAAGGTTTGAATTTCACTTCCTGTATACAAAATGTGACACATGTAGAAATAATTTATTTCATATATAATTAAAAAATTTTTCATGATTGGCAGTTATCTTATAATACATTTCCATTTTTTTCTTGTATATTTTACTTAATGTATTGAAGGGAATAACTTTTTAGGAGTGAAATAATAATACATTGCCATAGGTTATTATTTATTACTTATAAATAAAAATAGCTATACAATTCCATTACAAATACAAAGTTAAAATTGATTTTGAACTACATAGAAAACTGTACATTTAATTATTGGTGAACCTTCAAATAACAAAAATACCATGTTCTATACATTTTTTTCACACATTTTATGATAGTGATTTACTTCATATGCATTCAAATTCAAAATACATACATACAAAGGGCTGATGATAGTGTCTATTTTATATACATTACTATTATTATGTTCATTGCCTATAAAATATTTTATAATTCACGTACGTGCACATGTAAAATTCTGTTTTAAATTATAATAATAGATTTATTGCGCTTTTATTTTACATCCCCTTTTTGTTTAATTGTGCCTAAAGACAAAATATTCTTGTTATTATCTCACATTTGTATATGTATCATACATTTAGAGTGGCTTATTTTGAAAATCTTATAATCTTGTAGGAATAAACGAAAATATAGACAATACCAATACCGCTTAAAAAATGCACCACCAATATTTGAATGTCATTCACCCCTTTTTTGGCAAAAAACAAAAACAGAAGACAAAACTCAAGCATTAAAGCAAAACAAAGAAAAAAATACTCCCTCAGTTAAAATCAACAAAAACCAAATTAAAACAAAAATTCACCTTACACCCTATAATAAACAAAAAAAAAAAAAAAAAAAATTAGAAGGAAAATTAATGCTCGAAATAATGTAAAGGAGAAAAGATGCAGTTGGTCTGAGTAGTTCTAAAACATTGGGGTTTGATTCAAACAGATTTTGCCAGTTTCTTAAAAATACATGAATTTTTTAATGGCTTCAAAATTAGTAATGTTTTAGGAATATAACCAGTTCTTCTAGACTTAGCAGAAATAACATAGACAAATAATGAGCAAGCGGCATTGGTAATAAAATTGTCTGAAAAAAAACAATATAAAAGAAGATTGCTCTAAGACGATTGCTGTTATTAAACGACAAATTGCAATGCAGAAATAAAGACAGTTAAAGCTTTCCAATTGGTACTGGAAATGAAATAATGTAAAAAAATAGAGATATCATAATATGTAATAGATTAAGTATGATAGATAGATACGAGTGGCTGACAAAGTCGACACACTTAAATCAAAGAGGTTCATTTTGCGATACCACAAAATTTTTTTTTTGCAAGTTGATCACACTCACTAAATAAATTCGACCTTTTTGTAAAGCGAAGGAGACCTTTAATTTTGGCACGTTATCCTGTGACTCCTAAAAAAAAGATTCTCGATAGGTATCGCTTTTGTGAAGAAAATGCTGGCCGCCCTTGTAAGAGGTGTAAAATTGTTTCGTCACCTTTATCACCTTTGGAGGCTCTGCACAAATCATTTCAGTGAAATCCAAGCCTTCAGATATGCTTGTCTCTCAGACAATGTTCTGTAAGTACTATTTGTAACCACTACCATGGTACTCATATCGAATAGCCTTATGATAGTAAGTTAAGGGACAGTACTAGCGCTCCATTTAGTTCGGTAAACTACTCATGAGTAGATTATTAAAATAACGCTCATGAGCATAAACATGAGCAACACATAGCCTAAAAACATTTTTAAAATTATAGCTTGACTTATTCTACTTTGACATTAGTTTGTTTTTGTTTTGGAAATTTATTTATCAAAAAATTAATTTCTTTTCTTGGGGTTGTCTAGTTTTATTTATTAAATTTAGTTTTATATATAATTATTTTTAAAATAATATGCTTACTTATCATGTTTAAATTATTTGTTTGTTGACAAATATTTCAATTTAAATTTTTGTTTATTCAAATATCAATATCAAACTTCAAATTATAAATATAACACTAAATAATTATTCAGCACAAAAAATTGTATTCGGTACCTAGAGGAAAGTAGATCATTACTAACCATTAATTGTTTCTACACAATTAACAAGAAGTATTGTAGCTGTATTCAAAAATGCGTAGAAAATGGTTAGTTTACACAGCATAATGGAACGCTACTAGTATGTTAATTTGTCGTCCTGTATTTTTCAGATAAGCTTAGTTACATTGCGTTTAGTTGGTATTAGACTCTTTCATTGTGTATACTTTCATTTCATATACTTTTCATAATATACTGCGATAAAATTTGTATTAAGTCTACATTCTGTCAAAATTCAAAGTTCTTTAATATCAATATTTTTAAAAAATTATTTATGTTAAGGTAAAAAACTATTACATTCTGTAGTTCGTTGGGAAGCACAAAAACACAACGAAATTTCTCTAGTCAATATAATTATTCTGCACGATGATTTTGGATTGTCTTCAGATTATTCTAATCGTTTAACACACTAATTTTCTTCAAAAGTTCATCGGACGACCTTTTTCCTCCGTAAACTTCAATCTAATGCTTGGCTATTGACAAGCACCAAATACTATTCCCACTTTTCGTCTTTATATACGCTGTTATATGCTTTTTATTCATCTGAAATACAATTCTACATTCATATAAGCCACCATCAGGGTTAGTGCTCGGCGGAGGCAAATTTTGAAGTAGAATTTTATTTTGTTGTTAAACTAGTTTCTCCGCTCCTAACCAAATTTCACTGTTTTATGACAAAAAAAAACTTGTAATTTCAGTTAATTTTATTTATCTTTGTTTTTTTGCAGAAAATATTGTAGTACTCGAAGTTTTTCAATATTGTGTACATATTTGCTTTATGTTTTGCTTTTCTCTTTAATTCCGCATTATTACACCACCAAGGACCAAGGTGTAGAAAAAATTTGTTGCCCTAGTATATTTGTTTCTAATTTATCTTGAAATTATTGAAATTATATGAATTTACTTTAATTGCTTTTGTTTTGTTGATGTTTAAACCGGTAGTATTAGTATATTTTTATAACATATCGGACCCGAAAATTTTCCTTTCATAACGAAATTTTTAATAATTGCTTTTAAACCTAAACTATCTGTATAATCAAGATCTTCCAATCTTGTTGTCAGCGTCCACATAAGTTGTGTCAACTTAGCTTTAAGCAATAAATGTGTTCAATATTCAACCATATTCTTGAAAGCTCACCGTGTCAGTGATGAAAAATTACCCCGCTCCCACGTAAGATTTGTAAAAAATTTCGTTATGCTGACTACGATGATATTTTTTTCTACGATTTAGACGTGAAAGCGGGTGAATTTTTCATCACTGACGCGATGAGTCTTCAAGTATATGGGTGGATATGATATTATGATGGTCAATACCATAATATTATGATCACACACGATGGTAGTAAATGCAAGCTTTTAACAAATTTTAAAATATAACTTTATTCTCATTTGCCAAACATTCACCTGTTATAAAATTATTCGAAACATATTGATCCGATCAATGCTTTATAATATAATGTTAGAGTCAAAATGAGCTTACTGTTTCCGGATTGTTTCGGCTCACTCAACATTAGTTCTATTGAGGAGGATTTGGGCAAGAATTACGGTAACCGAACTGGCGAATTCGAATTACGACAAGCGACTTGAGCTTACTCTAAATTTTCTCACATTCACTTGCTTCGTTCATTACTGCTGAATCGTTGAACCTGCGTATTCCCTTCAAGAGCTACTTTTACAAAATCTGCTACAGATCGGCTAATTGTGTCGCTGGTCCATTTCCATTTTCTGAGTTTAATAATTTTTCTGATTCCTTCAAGTCTTATTCGTTTTTAAAATTCCTTGTTTGGAATATTTTCTGGCCCAGAATATTTGGATAATCTGGACAAACAAACATTTTTTAATAAATATAATGGATGCGCGAGATGATTTCTGTTGTTTGCCATGTTTCGCCTCTAAATAAAAGACGTGAGAGAATAGTAGATCTGTAAAATTTAAGTTGCAGGTTACGTGAGAGGTGCGGAAATCTCAAAAAGAATATTTAATATTATGTGGTGAGCTTTCGCATACGACTTTCAACATCCACGCCACCATCCACAATTCATCCGCATTTTTATTATCAATCTGTAAAGTTACACTGGACTGCTATGTTGAGCCACATCAATTTTGGTTTGCTTACATTTGTCAGAAATCCCTTCTTGCGACGGCGCGTATTTGTTTAATGACTTCAGCTAGTTTTGCATGCCAGCCTACAAAATTTACTCAACATAATTTAAAAACTTTTCAATATTATAAACTTAATAACAAAATTATTATCCAGCTATTCATATTCAAACAAATTCAAAAAGAAAAAAAGAGGTGGAAGAATAAAATTTAAAACTCACATAAAAAAAAAAATAATATTTTATACCTAATATGAATATGTACGGAGATATTTTTAAAATATAAATATGAAAAAATAAAAAATTGAATATACAAACGTCAATTTCGTACTGTAAAGTCAAAATATATAATATAATATTATCAGAGAAAAAAAATCATTTCGTTTTGGAAAAAAAAATTAATTCAAACTAGAAAAAAGAGAGTGGATTTGGCAATAATAAACGGATCAGAACACATCAAAACACTAAAATCCTTCCAAAAAAAAAAAAAAACTGAAAAAATGTTAATATATTATTTATAATATTTATAAACATATATACATAAACATACAAACAATAATAATATACATATCTACATTGAACATGTTTAAAAATAAAAATAAATAAAAAAAACCAAATCATTAAAACTGAACAGAAAATAGAACTCTGAAATGACTTCTTTATGATCCTTGCACAATTACATCCCTATATAATATAATATGCAATAAAAATTCGCTTCTTCCTTTTCCATCACATATTATAATATATCTCTTTCTATCATATTATATTTGGATAATATTTTCATTTCAAATTTCCTGTACGCTATGCATTTGTATATGTGAAACCTTATGTTCATCTGGTTAAAATTCAATTTCATGTACATTTCGTGTTTTTTATTTGTTATTGTTTTTTATTTTTTTTATTATTTTTTATGTTTTCGTTTTTTTTTTTTTTTTACTTTATTTTATTGCGACCCTAATCCATCTATCGCTAGCTAAGTACATTATACTAAAAATAAAATAAAAATAAAAAATTAAAAAAAAAAAAAAAGATATTCGCTAATACTGTCTTCTTTTTCTTTTACGATTATATGATTCTCTTTTCTTTCTATTTTTTATATATGAATATCTTTAGTTGCTCTGATAAATACGTTCTAATTATACAGAGTGTGTTAGGGAAATGGTGTTAACCCATTAGAGCCTAATGTGAGACCTAACGCATTAAAATTAGTTTAGATACAAAAATATGGAAATTTATTAATTAAAAAAGACCAAAACACAATATTTTTAGACAAAAAATGATTTATTTTGTATTTTAAAGGGTGTTCGTAAACTGGCAGAATTGGGATGTTAAGCATGAAATCTCTTGAAACAATTTTGTTCGAGCTATGTCGCATTTATTGCACTTCCAGATACTTGTTTTATGGCGAACAGAACAGCACATCTTCTACGAATTTGTAATTTTTCTGGATAATTTTCAATTTGATCAGAAACCAATCTTTGTAGTACACTTCTAGACCTAGGACTTTGAAAATTGGAATTCCCATAGTTTAGTAAATAATACCTAGTTATATTTCTTCAAAAATTAAGAAGATCCAATTTTCAAAAGCAAGAAAACTGTACTTCCATCGCAGTGACGAGGGGTGTAATTTTCAACTGGGGAAGCACTATAAAAGGAAACATCAGTTTACTTTGACTTGCCTTTTCTATTAAAATTTTTGCTAAATTCGACAGTTAAAATATTGTTCACATCTACTTCTCAAAGTACCTAGTTTTAATTCTGTTTAGGCAGAAAAACGATCACTCAACTGAAATAGTAAGTTGTTATAGAGGAAGTGTTATTATCAATTTACGAAGTTTGAGTTGTTTAATTCTGTTTCAATTAAAAATGTTAATATTTCGCAAATACTGTTTTTGTTATTAAAATTTTCATATAAAATATAACTTTAATTTAAGCTCTGACTTTAAGAAAGCAATGTAAAAAAAGTGTGAATATGAATTTTCTTTATTAATGTTGGAAAATACAACGTATACGAATTATAAGATTTTATTGAAAAATGCTGATTACACCGCTTTATTGTTGTTGTTATTAGTAGAGCAAGCCGTGGTTTAACAATTACCATCTTTAACAATTAATATTTTTTCCTCAAAGCTTCTAACCGAAAATGATTTTGTCTTAAGCTTTCAATAACTCAATTACAATTATCTATTTTAATTATTTACAAATAATAAAAACAAAAACATTTTAGATTTTTACATTTGTTAACAAATTGTTTAAAAACTGCATAAAACAAAATTAAGGCTGAAAATAAACAATGTAGCATTCAATTACAAAATACTACAGAATTATATAACCCAAGTCAATACTACTCTCTAAAAAAAACCCAAAACTACATACATTATTTACATAAATATTAAATCTCATTTAAGTCAACAACCACAATAAAGCACAAAATTAATTCATTCCTTGCTACTTTTTTTGTTTGTAAATTCATTTTGTGTCATGCGATATTTTGTTGTTGTTTCCTTAAATAATCTATTTTCTATCAGATATTTTCTAATTATATCAGGTAGATTTGGACTGAATATCAGCGACTCATTCAATTTTTTTTCCTTTCGAGTTTTTTTTATTGTCGCTTCATTTATTATTTTGTTGCTAAATAGAGACAGTGTGTTTGAGTGTATGTATATTGTAATTGTAAATCAGGAGAATGATAATATTTAATTTGTCATTATATTTTTATGCTATGTATAATTTCTATAGCTATATCGGTAAAAGAATAATGAATTTTAATATGCATTATATTCAAATATTTTAAATTTGTGGTTGTTGAATATCTCTTGTTGTCTTGTATTATTGAAAGAATAATAGCAAATAAATATGTTTAACTACGCATTATTTTCTAAACATATGTACATAATGTAATTAATGTTTATACATATAAATTGTGCTGTATAATTCTTATATTAAATTAAATATTTATTTTATTTGAAGTTGTAAAAAATAATAAATAATATTTCATTTGGGGAAGCACACATTCAACTCAATATATGGAAGCTTCGTGCCTGCTTCCTTGCAACTTCCATGCATCATTTACTACAGCCATATCAATTAAGTACATAAACATAGGACAGCAGCATTTTTTATTGTTCCACCCATTCATTGATTATAATTTTTGAACAATGTCGGATGTCGAATGTCAATTTTCTTTTTTGGTTCACGTGACCAGCGTTTAACATAGCTCATTGGTTCAACTTTGTCATAATATGTTACCATCGTACATGGTTTGTTATTGTTCCATTTCAAATTTATGATTCCATAATTTTTTTTTCAATCGGTAGTCTAATGATCTTATTTCCATTTTTTGTTTTAATTTTTACTGAATATAATTTCTTAAGACAATTTTGGTGTACAGTGCCAGTCGCTCTAAAGTTTTTTTCTTTTAAAGTTTTTAACAAATCATGGTTTATTTAAAAAAATTATCAAAATATAATATACGGTTTGTATTTGTTGGCTGGATTATTGATCTCTTCACCAAAACTGAGCACAACCAAGTATCAGGTATATCAATTATATTTCGTTCACATTTTTTTCTTTAGTATGTACATACTTTGTTTGTAATAATGTTGTAATAATGTAACCTTGGAATCGGTATATTTAAAATAAATAAATCCTGCTTCAAAGAATGTGCTAAATATGTTGCATAGTTTAAGCTAATCAAGTTATCCTTCTGTGACAACGTTATAAATGATTTAAAAACTTTCGGTCAATTGGTATCCTCAAATACGATTAAAAATTCTCATAAATTAAATCATAAACTAAAACGATGACAACCTACTCGTCCCTAACCAGAACTCTTTGATTCACATTAACACAAAGGCTAATCAATTAGAAGCCAACATATTAGCACCCAATCCTACTCCCATAAAAGCTAACTTTCTTTTATACTATCAAAATGTTAGAGGATTGCGCACAAAAATTAAATCCGTCTATCTAAACTCCATGTCAGTTGATTTCGATTGTTATGCATTAACTGAAACCTGGTTGGCCCCCACTATCAATGACTTAGAACAATTCCACTCTACGTTCATCGTATTTAGAAAAGATAAACATGGTCATGGGTTTGATTTAGCTCAATTAGCTAATAGCACCCTTCTAAAACTTACCTGGCACAAATTCATAGTCGAAATACACCCTGTATGTATAATATACGGAAACACACCATATATAAGTTAAAAACTTTAAGGGAGCTAATAGCACCCTTCCGAAAGGTGGTGGTGTCTTGAATGCTGTAATTTCAACGTTAGTGACATTTCAATACCCAATTCTAATTCAATAGAAATTGTTTGCGTTAAGATTGCTTTTTATTCCAAAAATATATTTAATATTAACTGTTATATTCCTCCGAACCTAGAAAGCTACTATAACTAATCAGATGCAATCCATTTAATACCAAATAACTTAACCCAGTCTGAAGAATTAATTCTATGTGATGTTTTTCGAATCTACCCAACATCAAATGGAATGCTCATAATGAAGAACCATATTTAATCCCTCATAGCCTTTGTAGGTAGGTAGAAGCAGCCATTCCAGCTACTTCTGGAAAACTAATTACCACTTAATTGTGCCTTTTTGATACCACGACTCGAGTGACCTATTTCGTGTTGTCAGTTTTTATAGGTGGGCGTTCTCTTATCTTCACTCTCCCCAGAGACTCAGTACTAGAGCCACCCTGGGAGATTAAGAAGGTTGATCAGATCTCCTATTTTGCTTTCCGCGATAAAACCTATATTGCTAGGGAAAACTTCACCTAAAGTCCGGAGTCTGACTCTAGCTAATGCTGGACAGCTGCAAAGGAAGTGTTGAAGAGTTTCTGCCTCATTCTCATCCTTGCAACTGCGACCGTGGGGATTGAAAGGAATACCTAGCTTGGCAGCGTGGCTTCTATTGGCCAATGACCCGTACCGATGGCTACTTCTCTTGCTATGTCAGTACGGGACCTGACTAAGAGTTGTTTGGTTTTATTAATATTATACGCGGGCCATGTTTTACTCGAGGTCGCGCAGGTATTTAGTCTGTGCCACCTTTCATTCGCTCTGGCCCGAAAGTATGCATGGATGCGCTCCTTGACGACTCTCATTGGACAATGAATGTCTTCCTCAAGTGGCCTGTCGAAATTGGAACCTTGCCTTGCCAGTTCATCGGCTCTCTCATTTCTGTCTATTTTACTGTGACCAGGAACCCATAGTAGAGAGATCGAGAACCGGTTATCTAAGTTTCCAATTTCGTTTCGGCATTGTTCCACCTTTGTGTCAAATAGAGTACATAGCCTTTGTAGTGATTCTCTTCATAGATTCCCTTAATTTAAATTGCGTTCAGCAGTCATCTTCAGTTCGTAACTATCAAAATCGTCAGGTAGATTTGACATTTGTGTCAGACTGGAATAACACAATATTTTCAGAATGTCAGGATATACTCGTAAATATTGACCCTTATCATCTCCTTATTCACTTCACGTATTTTATTGATTCCGCTAGTATTCCAAATGATGAACCTTTTTAACAGTTTAATTTTGGGTAAAGCTGATTTTGATAAACTAAGTGATTTTTTCCTTATTTTAGTATCTCTGACATAGAAAAAACCATCAGTAGTTTCTACAAAATTTTACTCAAAGGCTTCTAAAAAAAAAGAACAAAAAATTTGTGAATTAAACCCACCATCCAAACTATTGAACCCCTATAACCATGTTAGCATAATAAAAATTTGTTGTGAATTACCTTGACATCGTAAATCTCTGAACATAAAGTTGAATACAACGTCCACATGATCTTAAATGTCTATAAAAGCTCACAAAAGGTTCAGACATTGTTAACATAATCACAATTGTTGTTGACGATGTCTCCACGACCGGTTTGACAGGTCAAATGTTGTACAGTGTTAGTAAAAACTATCTTTTCATTTTGCTTGATCACAAACAAGTTAAAACACAATGTCTCAGATTGTATTTGATCTGAAAAATTGTGAGTATACAATGTTGTAAACTTATTTTACTGTTAAAATTGACAACTTAGTTTTTTTGACAATCAGTTTGAAGTTTTATTTTAAGACATTTACGATTTCAACGATTGTCTCACCACCAAAACTATTGAACATATATAAAAATACGATTTTCACTTACCGACCTGGCACAAATTCATCGTGGAGATACACCCTGTATCTAAGTGTAATATATAACTTAAAAAACTTACAGTTAGATTTACTAATATAGAATATATAGTGTTTTTGTATTCCGTAGATTTTAGATTTATAAAAAAGGGGATGAAATGAATGTTAACTGTTCTGCTGATGCATCGAAAAAATAAAAACTAAAAAATACAAAAAATTAAGAAAAAAAAAAAACAAGAAAATGAGTTCCACTTCATTAGGTTAAAAGGTTTTTTATATACCTACATCTACATTATTATGTTTAATTTTTTCTTTTTCTATACTATTATTTTATTTTCTTATTATTATTATTATCATTATTATTATTATTATAGTGGTTGTAATTTTGGTTTTGTCTGGAAATCGAGATGCTCATCTTGATGTATTAAAAAAAAAAAAATAAATAAATTCAAATCGGAGTTTAAAATGAATAGCGAATTACAAATGAATTTAATAAGAATATGAGTTGAGATAGAAATCAAAAAGAGAAAAAAAATTAGGATATTAAAATAATTCGGTATAAGATCAAAACATGGAAAACTTTTTTAATAAAACATTAAAAATAACAAAAACATTATGACTGAATGTTAATAATAAAAAATAGTAACCGTATACAACAAACTGCAACAACTGTTTAGCGGCGCGCAAAATTTTTTTTTTTATTATTATTATTTTATAATTTTATCCTTTTTCCTTAAAAGTCACCCTTGTGCATCCAACCCTTCTTAATTATGTACATATGTACACTTTAATAAACAAAACAAAAAAAAAAAATAGTCAGAAATAAAAATAAACAGGAAGAAAATAGAAAAAAAAGGATAAAGAACCTGAACGAACAGTAAAAAAAAAAAAAATCAAGCCAAGCATCTTACAAGCAATGAGGCGGTAATGTTGGTTGTATGTTTTCAGTTTTATTTTTGTTGTTTCAATTTTTTCGTCTTTTTATTTCCAAATGTTTTGTTTTTTTTTTTTCAATGTTTTTTAATGTCGGATTTCGTTTTTATTTTTTCTGTTTTTATTATTTTTCAATTTCGTTTTGCAACTTATGATTTGTAATGGTGTGTATAGTGCAAGGCTGCCTGCCTGCCTGCCATCAACCACAAGCAATGCATTTTTTTCTGTTTTGGCTCATTTATAATGTATAAAATCGTAAAAACAAGCTCTTTATGCTGCCTACATTTTATTTTTTGTTTTTTTTAGTTTTATTATATTAAAAGAAAATTCTGGGATGCTTAATTTTTAAGTTTTATTTTCTTTTCCTTCATTTTTGGTTTATTTTTGTCTTTTAGAGAAACAACAAAAAAAAAAAATAAAAATAAAACATTTCGGTCTGTTTTTCTTTTTTATATTTTTTTATTATGTTTTCGCTTTTTTAGTTTCAAATTAGAAAATACTTACTTCACAGTTCTTTGATTTACTAATGTAGTTTGTTGTGTTTTGTATTTTTTTTTTCGGTAGTACTGCAATCAAAAATTACGAAAACGTATATATAGTGGGACGCAAATGATGGGAACGAGAGTTTAAGGTTTTGGGGAAGGAAAGCTAGGATTCTACTTTGTTAAAAAATCGATAACTTAATTAGATCTACATCACCATATTATATTCAAGTTGTTGTAATTCAATTGTAGTTCATAAAAAAGTCAAAATAAAATTCAGAATGTAAAAATAGTATTTTATTTTATTATCATTTATTGTTTTTTTTCTCAACATGGCTTTTGCTAATAAAAAATTATTTACTCTTTATTTACTTTTTTCATTTAATTTTAAGTTAATTTTCATTTTCTTCAAAATTAAATTTTTCCCCCTATGTACAATGAAATTTTATTTTATTCTTCTCTATGGCCCAGTTCATCGATAGCCCCGTCCTCCTTCTAGGTTTTCTCCAGATAGTTTGATCTTTAGTACATTTACTTCAATTATTTATACCGATCTTCTGGATATCAACACTATATTGGCACTTCCTATCCTTTTTCTTTCCGCTTTGACAACATGTCATATTCTTATTAAATTCATTTGTAATTCGCTATTCATTTTAAGCTCCGATTTGAATTGCATCAGATTTTTTTACCGTTCATGTTTCACAACTATATTTGAAAGTGCATATGAGTTTTTATTAATATATATATAGCAAGCCCAATTCCGAATACAAGCATTACTACTCTAATAAATACTTGTATAGTACAAGGAAGCAAATATAATATTATTAGAATCGATAATTTTATTATAAAATTAATTCGAAGACATTATGATAAAGCACAAAACACTCTGGAAAATGGTTTAATATCGCATATATCGTACCACAATGAGAAGTAGATCAAAATTATATTGCTCACGAGCTTCATAGCACCTGAGCATTTTATCTATTTAAATAAAAACGGTTATATTCAAAACTGTAATCATGTCCCTCTATTATACCATTATAATAAACGGGCTACATGTAAATCTATTGTTTTTATAATCCGGGCAATATTAGAAGAGACGTAGAAAATTTAAAATTTGAAATGCCCAGACCAGATAAGGAAAAATTAATTAATGCAAACTATTGGTGGTTGGAAAACTCTAATTATAATTAGCGCAAAGTATAATATACATTATTTTTTAGTTAGGTTGAGCAGTTTTAATTAGATTAAGAGAGATTAAGTTAGTCTAGGTTTTTACTAGATAACTATAGATTTTTACTCCCTACTTTTCCAATAATATAATTCAAAGACAAAAAAACTTTGAAAAGTTTGTACGTAATATAAAAAGTTCATGAAATTTTGCGTATAATTAACATAAAAACGAAAAAATTGCTTAGATGTTAATAAAATTAGAAATAAATAGCTGTTTTTGTAAATTTTTGTAGGCTAGACTAGTGTAAGAATGTAAAAATAGTGGGAAAAAATAAAATTTAAATTAAAAAAGAAAAACAAAAAATGCTTCAAAACTATAGAATATAACTGATGGTTTAATTATTTTTTTTGACATTATAAAATCAGTCTTAAATTTGTCTAAGTATAATGCGGTAACTATAAAGACATAGAACTGCATAACATGTCACATTGCCTAATAAAGCTAATATTTGTCAAAGCATATTAAGTCGACCCATAATGACATACATCGTAACATAAGAAAATATTTCTTAGAAAAACAACAACAACAAAAAGAAATGATATACACAAATCGAATTCGGATGGGATGGAATTTAACATAAGAATTCTGTGTTCAATGAAAATTTAACGAAGAGTGCCAGATTCAACTTAATTGCCGCATATGTCATTTGGGCATTTCACATGTATTTTTCATTATACGGAATATCACATTATGTCATGACATACGACATAGTTCTATATCTTTATAGTTAGCGCATAAATATGTGATTCGTAATAGATCTGTTCACCAAATAAAACCAACCTGATCAACTTCGTTATCACACTCTTTGTCTACGGTTGTAATTTATTTGCCTTCAAAACCGGCGAGAATTTTGTAAAAATCTGTTAGTTACTTCGACTTTAGTTTATTTTGTAAAAAAGCGCCATACACAATCTTCGAGTGAGAACAAATTAAATACTTTATGGGTCTCCATTCCCCTCCCCAAGATATTTTATTGAGCATCTTCTAGTGAGAATAAATTAAATTTTTATAGATCTTAACTCACGATAGTTAGAATTTTCACTGAGTACAATACGCAATTTTCATTTTATTGGTTTCTTTCCGATTTTCAACATTATGATCATCATTTCAAACGTTTGATATTTTACCTATCGGTTCCAACAAACTGATTGATAATCTTTTTAATTTTTTTTTGTTATACCTGCTACATCAGTTATTTACCTATTATATTATGATGGTGGTTATTTGTAGGGCGAATAAATGTACCAAACTGTTCTTTACAAAGCATGGGGTATTCGTACTTTCTTTTGTATAACATTAGAAGCTGCTCAACATACCATACTGAAAAATGTCCCTGAACATAATCACTAAATCATAGGTATACCTAATAGCTGAGATACATAATAGTGTTAATACGGGTAGTCAAATTAAGCAGATTTATGGCGCGGTGATAGATGGGTCAGACTTCTACATGTTATATATATATATATATGTTAGCATTTTACCTTACTTCATTTTCTGTGGAGTAGATTTATCATTCGTCCTGCGTGCCACTTTACAACCATTACCACACCTTGCAAAGTAATTTAAGTATACACTGTTGTAGGTAAATTAATTAAAACTAATTTTATAATGTAAAAAAAGACAGTTAGACCAGTTATAATCTATATTGTTGTGATAGCTAACCTCATAAATATAACTACCATGGATGATAACGTTTATAGTTTTATTCCTGTTAATGACATTATCGAGTTAGTTAGTAAGTCTTGATTTGTAAATATATAAAAGGTTCACAAAACAGAAACGAAAGAGGGAGATTACCTGAGAAGAGCAATTCAAGTGGTTTTCATGGCAATATTGCCTATATTCACAAGTATTTTGTACATAAACAAATTGATAGAGCACGACAATCAGTTGTGTTGCTGTTTTTATTTAAAACACAAAAGTGCAAAATGTATAAATGTTAACAACTCAATTTAAAAAAAAATGTCTGCAGTATTTTTGTAGTACCTATGTGTTTATGAAAAGCCCTACTATGATACGCGGTGACATCGGAAATGTATCCAAAAAATTTCAATCAATACAATGTACATCCAAATACAATATGTCAAATTTTCTGAACTGACAATATTGTGTTGGCGACACAATGTACTTTGCTTACAATTCCGATCACTCTAAAGACATTGTCTCTGAAATAAGCGTCAAATCAAACGTCAAAATATTATACTCTTGTGGATAACTATTTCGTAGATAAATTTTGAAGATATTTGAATTTAATAATATATTTGTGAAAGATTTGTATATGGAGATTTAATATGGACAATTTCTATAAAAAAAATTGTTTTTGTTTATTTTGAAGATAAATTTTCTCTGTGCTTTAGCCTTATAGTTAATAAACGCATCTTTCTTTCATGAGTCCATTTCTTATTAAAATTAAAGTAAATTAAAATAAAAAAAAAACATTTTTAAATTAATTTTTGAAACACGAAGTAAAATTTATACTTACTTTTCTTTACTTATTGCTTAATTAATAAAAAAAAAACTGAACATAAATGTACCAAAGTGTACTGTGTATCAACAAATTTTCAGATACATAATTTAACAGCCCGTGTCGTGAAAATGAGTCACGAATACACTGTAAAATTAATTACCGATCATGAGACAATGTAAACAATTTTTTTGACTTTAAGATCATGCGTCAATATGTTGGCGACGATGTCGATACATTTACGATATCACGGAGCATGACAATCAGTTGTGTTGCTGCTTTTATTTAAAAAATAAAACTGCAAAATGTAAAAATTTTAACAACTCAATTTAAAAAAAAATGTCTGCAGTATTTTTGTACTATCTATGTGTTTATGAAAAGCCCTACTATGATACGCTTTATTATAATTAATTTCATTATCGTAGTCATGATTAGCCGTCACATATTCTGAAAATTAAATTTAAAATATTATATTTCTGTTAGTCGGTCAAACATAAACCCCCCCCCCCCCCCCCGCAACCTTCTGACCATCGTTTTCTCTAGGTCTAGACAATGGCACACAAAAGTCTAAATAATTCAATATTAAAGGACTCTGAAAATTTAATAAAATATAAAACAGTTAATTTTTTTTTAATTTTTCGAAATTATTTAATTTTTTATTGATTGGTTTTTTTTTTAATTTTTTTTTTATAATTTAAATTTGTTTTTTTTTTTTTTTGTTTTTTTTTATTTTATTTTTTGTTTATTTTGTATTTTACATTGTTATTTTTTAATTTAGTACTTGTTTACATAACCTAATATCTATTAAAATGTTTTTACTGAGAATTAGAATTTAATATATTATATTATTTTAATTTGTTTTTGTTTTGTTTTTCTTCTTGTATGTATATAATTTTGCATAATATTTTGACCACGATTAGAAATTTACAGAAAATTTATTTGATTTTGTTTTTTTTTTTTGTTTTTCTTTAGATTTAAATTATGTATTTGTTTTTTTATAAATATTTTTCCTTATAATTATCAATGATTTGTATTTTGTTGTTTTGTTTTTGTTCTTATTTTTTTTTTTTGTTGTTTAAAATTTATTATTTTGTTGTATTTTGTAATTTTAATTTTTATTTTATCACCTAAATTAATAAATAAATTTTTTTTTAATAATATTATTTAATTAATTCATTGTTATTATATCAGTCTTTGCATGTGTGCAATTTTATACATTGATATTTGTTTTTTTTTTTCAAATTTGTTTCTTGATGTAAATAAAGGGTTTGGCTGATAACTGAAATCGAATGGGAGAAAGGATGTAAAATGAGTGGAAATAAAATAATGAAAATTATTAATTAAGTTGGAAATGGTTATTACGAAGTATACAATTTTCTGAAAATGTCATTTAAATTAATTTTATTTTAATTATCTATTTAAAGAAACATCATCAGTTGTAATCCATTTGCTAATAAGAAATTTAGAATTGTTGTATTAGTTCAATAACTAACTACAGATTATAACCATATTTTATTAAATTTAAACGACTAGCAATTTGAAAAATTATTTATTTTCTGTAGATGTAGAGGCAGTTTTATGATATTAAATTTACCCATATTTGGATAGAACTACCAAAATTAGTTATGCATTGTAGGGACGTATAAAATAACGGAAAAACAATTAAAAACTATTTTTATTCTGAATCATTTCTAAATAAATAATAAAAATGTTCGCATGGTTTGATCGAACGAAAACAATAAATCTTGATATACGAACACAACATATTGAGCCAAAAATATAATTTTTAAAGATAGTTTTCCATCTAGGAAATGAATGGTTGTAAAAAGTGAATATTTTAATGAACGATACTTGAAATATTTATTGCATAGTATTAATAAAATGTTTATTAATAAAAAATTAAATTAATTCACTGTATTATTAATTCATATATACTTCTTATATGAATTTTGAACGTCTATTTTTGGATCTCGAAAAAAATTTGATTCTACCTAAATTAGTAAATAATTATAAATTTGCAATTAAAATTAATTTACAAAAATTATATAGCTTGCAAAAGCATTTTAAGAATAGCTAATTGTTGATTTTTGTTTGTTAGGACAGCCGAATTATATAAAAATTGAATTAAAACATAAAAATAATAATAAATAATAAAATCTAAACATTTTAGTGCACTATACATTATATCTCATAGTTAGTATGTACTAGTAAAAATAAACAGATCAATATCAATATTTAGATATTCAGAGTTATAAAACAAAATCCCTTTTACCATTTTAAACTAATTTTGTTTACTTTTTTAATCAATGATAATAAAACACACGCAGAGCTTAATATTAAATAAAAAAAAATTACAAAAAAAAAATGTTTTATAAATTTGAATATTATTTAAAACTATTTTATACAACAATATAATTAATTTTATTTTTTGTTTAAAACTATATCTACATTACATTTCTTAATTTTTATTAATTTTTATTAATATTATATATTTTTTTTTTCTTTTGTTTTGTATTTTTGTCACATAATATATTATTATATATTATTATTATTATTATTTATCTATATAATAATAATTTTAAAAATATTAATAAAATTTAAATATAACAATTTGTTTTTGTATTTTTGTTTTTAATCTTTTTTGTTTAAATACAAACGAATTAAGAAAAATATATGTATTTATTTTTTAGGTAAATGTTTTTGTTTTAATATAATATTTTTTAGTAAAGTGTTTTAAGAAAATTAAAGAATTGTTTATATTTTTTTTTTTTTTTGTTAAATATAAGGAAATTAATTTAAAAATAAGAAATGAATAACATTAATAAGAATTAATTAAAAAAATAAATTTTTGTTGTATGTATTTTGTTTTTTTGTGATAATATTTTGTTATGTAGTCAATTTTTCTTGTGAAATATTACTGTGGTAGTTATTTAATTTTTAAGTTTTTTGACGGATGGTTGGTCTGGTTATTGTTTTAACAGACAATATTTATTATAAAAATGATTGAATAGTTTTTTTTTTTTAAATTGGTGATTCAAGTAATGAAAATATGAATTATTTTCGAAATCAGAACATCAGTGTTTGGTGAATTATATTTTGGAAGTTTGAGTTCATATCCGTAACGAATTAGCAAATTAAACAAATCAAATTTATACTAACACCATATAATATTATGTTATAGAAGTAAAGTAGTTCACTGGATTTATTTTTGTATAGCAAATATTGAAATTAAATGTAAACCAACAGAACTTCGTTGTATAGAATTATACAATTGGTATAGAATACATTTTTTATAATGAATTATTCACTCTGGCAAAATTTCGTCTCTCTAATTTCTATAAATCGTTATTATAGATTACACATTAAGCTATCGTTATTTTGCTAAATTATATCTGTGTCAATAAGGCAAAACTACTTAAGTCGACATAAGACTAAATTTTAGTTTAGTTCCCTTACCCATAATTTGACAAAATAACTTAAGTTACATAAGTTGTGTAAATTACCATAAACTGAATTTGATAAAAAAACTTATATGCTAAAAAATTAAGTATTTTTTCATGATATAGTCATTATATCCGTATAAAAATTTACATTGTACATTTTGGAGCAAATCTCCTTTTTTTAGAAAAATTTGACAAAAAATATCAATTAGTTTTTTTTTCACAGATTAAAACAAAGTTTCAAATTAACGTATTGACTTCAAATTGACTCAGAATGGTTAAATTTGACTTAAGTGGGTTTGCCGTATTAACACAGATATATTTAGTTTCTGTATATTTTTTTTTTTTTTTTACATAGTAGCAAATGTAGCAATTGTTTATATTCGTGAAAATTCGCAGAATATAAAATACACATTCGCCAGTTTGCTGGTAGCCTTGAAACGATATTATTCTGTATTGAATGACATTATCATTAATAAGGCAAATTTATGGGTTGGTCCTTAAATCTAAAAAAACCAAAATCCATAATGGCTTTTGTCACAAAAGACAATTATCCACAAAAACCGATCCTTGTTATTACTTTTACCCATTTCACTTTATTATGTACTGCACTTTAAGCAAAATTCTTAGGTAGGAGAAATTTTATAGTTGGATTCGTTGGAATCAAAGTTCTCCGACTTTTACAGAATATTTATATTAATTATTTTTATGCATAACCGCTGTTGGATACAGCTAGGATATCTCCTTTTTCCAGAATTAATTTGTCACAATTTTATGGATTTTGAATTAATCGATTTTTATTTTGTGAATTTTTGTTTTGTGGATTTGTGTTACCAACCCAAATTTGTATATTGGGCAAATAATTTGATTTTCATAAATACAAACCTTACTATCAATAATTTATTTTACCTGTTATATCATAATTTATTTGATTATTTGAAAGGTATAAATTGCTTTCAATTTGTTTAAATTATCCAGCATGTGTTGATCGGAAAATTATCTTTCATTTTCTTTTATACTTAAAAGTATCGATCGCAATTAAAGCCTTCTGTTATTAGCATGTAAATTATTTTCGATCTAACCTATATGTTACAAATAAAAACAATCAATCTAGACGAGTATAAATTATATGAGTTTTAAAAAAAATAAAATGATATGAACAATTCTGAAAATAATATGAATACACTCTTCTTACATTTATGTATGCAAAGTTTAACGTAATTTATTTCACTTTTTCCACAGGTGTATGAAAGCACTTATTGCCAGATCGGCTTGGCTCGTATATAATAGGTATAGTACAATATAATTATTGTTGTATTTAACCTTGAATAAAAAATTTGATTATTTTCAGTTTTTGAAATGTGAATAACCCTAAATTGCTAAATTATTACTAAAAAAAAAATTTTCACACACTCGATAAATTTAAGCGTTGGCAGTGTACTAAGGACGATGTACATTATTTTATTTACACGAAAAAAAAAAAGAAAAATTAACCACATAAAACATTAAATTTTACATTCTAATTTGTAATTTTGTATGGTTTTTTCGCTTTGTAATTGTTATTTTGGTTTTTTGTATCTTTTGTTTCATAAAATTGAATTATGGAACGGTTTTTATATTTTTTTATTTTTCTCTATTTTAAGTAGTATGTTGATAATTTAGTACTTTGCTAAATTGCATTTAATTTAATTTTTTTTTTGTTTATGTATACGTATTTAATGTCGTTTCTTTTAAAAAAAAAAAATGTATTTGAAATCTATATAAATTTCCCATTGTTTTTATAATGTTGTATCTATATAATAATTTATATTGAATTTTGTATTTTAGTATCCTATGGCGGTTGTAATAATAATAATATATTTTATTTTATTTTTTTGTATCTTTGTAGTTTTTAATTTTAATTTATTTTTCTTTCTTTTTTGTTTGTTTGTCTTTTTGCGTGGAACATTTAAATTATTTTTGTTTTATTTTTAATTTATTTTTTTTTTGTAATTTTTTAAATCTAATAACAAGCTGTAACAAAAATATTTTCAAAATAAAAAACAATTAAAAATCAGTATGTGTATCAGTAAAATTTGTATTCATTTTATAGCAACATCGGTTTTTAGGAAACTTTATCTTTTTTTTTTTTTTTTTGTAAATTTATATTTATTTATTTTATTTATTTCTTTCTTTTTGTATCGTTATTATTATTTTGTTTTTTGTTTATTTTGTAGTACTAATATAGAAATTAATTAACAGAAATTTTAATAATGCGAGTAAGTTGAATTTAAACAGAAATAGAAAAAAAATATTGTAAATTATTATTTGAACACGAAACTAGTTATTAGAAAATTAAATTCTTGATTTATTGTTAGCAGATATGTAATTACTATATATTTATATGTTATTATTGTATATTTATGTATATTTAAAAATAAAAATATCCTGGTAAAATAATTATGTAATTAAAAAGTTTTTAATTTATTTGAAATGAATATAATAGAGGTTTTTATAAAAATTGAAAATTAATTTAAATTATTTTACTACATTTCATTTTTCGGTAATTTCGTCAAATTTATCACAAGTAAACAGCATTTATGTGTATTGAAATAAAAAATTGTGAAGTACAGAAATGCGAACTTTCAGGTAACATGCAAAGAGATAAAAAGTATAGCAAAAACATTATTTGCCAATTCGCTCATAAAATCGAATCGGTTTTAAATGTAAAAATTTAGCTTGATTTTATCGTTTTTCTGTAAAATTTTGGCTTGTTGTGATTTCTTGCTTGATATTTTAAGTTTAAACAATGAGGAGGCCCAGCATGGGAATAGTAATTAATTAAAAAAAATTGTGCGAGTATTGACTTACGGCCATTTATTTATTTGTCAAATTTTTGTTACATTTACTCAATATGACAAACTAATAACTGTCATCAGAAATTAGATTTTCTTAACCCTTTATGACCTACTTTAAGTTATTGTGCAATGTAAAAAAATGCTTCTATATTCCATAAAAATTGAGATTTTAATTTAAAACCAAATAGAATTGGTTCATAACAAATGTAAAAAAATATATATATATATATTAAATACACTTAGTGATTACATAGATTATGTACGGTTGAGTAAAATCAATCGAAGAAAATTTTTTGTTTAGGTCTGAAAGAGTTAAGTAGCATAATTTTACTGTTCATAAATTACATTGTCAAGAAAAATATTTTATTCATAATTATTGTATATATAAAAGAGTGAATAACAGAACTTTAATTATACATTTATTACGTGAACGGTATTCGAATCCGAGTTATTCTGTTTATTAGTTCTGGATTGACATAAATCCACAAAAAATAATATTTTTATATACATTGTATTTAATCACTGGTAAATACATCTTTATTTAGAATTATTTACCTAATTCAAGTTTGCCAATAATTTAAGTTTATTTATTTTAATCACATATAGTAATCAAATTATTTTTGCGATTATATAGAACGTTTCATTGAATTAAACAACACTTGATTGCTTATATTTTTTTTACTACATTAGAGACTATATTCCGGACTTTGAATGAGGTTTTCCACAACAATATCGGAACTATTCTGGAAAAAGCAATTGGTGATATAATCCTGACGTTCGCAATTGCACCAGGTGGCTGTAATACTCAATTATTTCGAAGAATGATAATGGGTGATCCCATAGAACAAATCAAGTGCTAATGTAATTTTTCAGAAGTAACTGGAATAATCACTTCCATCTACCTACAGTTTAATTAAATTCTGTACTCAAACATAAATGATTTTATTTCATTATCACCAAATTTTCAAAATTTCAACACAAATAATGCTGTCATCTCTTTTTTAACAGAAATTTTCAAATTTAACTAATTAATATTCAATAACCTACACACACATTTCTAAATTAATATTTTGGTACAAAATTAAAATGAATAAAAAATTTATAAATGAAAAATTAAATTTATTAAAATTTTAAAAGGATATTTCCATTTTTCTAAATTTATTCATAATATCAATTTTATATTAAAATAATTTTAATATTTTATTATGAAATAGAATTAAATTGTATTAGTAAAATATTTTGAGAAAGAAACTAGAACAATATTATTAAAATATAAGAAAAAAATTAAAATAAAAACAAAAATTTACATAATTTTATTTTCGTTTGATTAATATTTAAATTTTCTCTTTTTATATATTGAATAATAATTAATATTCGATGGACTAGACAAATAAAATTATTGTATTTAAAAAAAAATATATATATATGTATATATTTTGTTTTTCTTTTTAATACCAATAAATAATTAATAATTATTTTCATTTAACAATATAATTTTAATAAGTCTTAATATTAATTATCTTATTATACAATTTATTATATTCTAAAAATATTATAAAATTATTATAATTTATTATTTTAAATACGCATTTTTTTTTTGTTTTTATCATTAAAATTATAAAAAATAAAAAAAATTTTAAATTTAAAATTATTTTTTCGAATTAGTTAATAAAAAAAATTTGATAATTTAATTTAATTTATTTTGAATTTGATAATTTTTTGATTTTGGTAAATCTCAATTTCTATTGCTAATATATAAAAAAACTTATTTATGGAAAAACTTATTGAATATTTTTATTTTGGATGTTATTGACGATTTATTTTAATATAATGAAATTCAAAAATTTATATATAGCTAGATAAATGTATCAGGTTGTCTGATTAGAAAAATTCGAAAGGACAAATAGAAGTTCTTCAACCTTAGTTTAACAGCGAATTATTGTGTTAATTAAACGAAAGTCGTCAGAATAGGCGGTAAATCCCATGAACGATAAAATATGTAATTTCTAAAACTAAACATATACTCAATGTTCCAAACATTGCCTTGTATATTGTGTAACAGGCCGGTAAATTAAAAAAATTGAGTATAAATAAATTTCTATCTTATGTGTAAATCAAATGGGCATATTTCTTTTCAAAAGATCTTACTTCTGGTAAAGTTTGGACTAAATTTAATTTACCAATATGGAGGGGGAGTGTTTAAACTGTTATCTAGAGCTGCATTAACCCATATAGTCCCGGACCTAGATCCAGTTCACCCAGAGTCATAAAAATTTATACATAAAGTACTTTGAACTTAGTTAAGAAAAAAAAATAACGTATTTGATAGCACATCCTGGAAAGGAGATATTACATGTTTCGAAAACGAAACTTCAGGATCAAACGATATAATTTTTTCAAAAAAATATTTCTTCAAAAATTTACTACAATAAATTCCTGAAGTGAATAAATTCCTTCCCAAAAAAAAATAACAATTTATTTTATAAAAAAAAAGAAATTTTATTGTTTTAACAAATTTTAATCGTAAAAAATTATCAGATCTTAGGCAAGCTGTGATATGGTAAAGAATATTTCGGATGTAAATTAACGCCACATTTGGTGCATGAAAAAGCAATTTGATTTTTGCAGTGACGGCATCGAGCTCGTTTCTCACTATGGATGATATTGTGATCCACACGGTTATATCTAATTAAAGTACCTGCGCTTTGTCCGCTCTCTCTTAGTGCTAATACTTTTCTTAAAGCTATTTTCGCGGATTTCAGCAAGCACTCAACAAAAGAAACTCGGAATTCAAGTTGGTGTATAATGCTTTTTTTAGTAAACAACGAAGTTTCCAAAAACCTTAACAGTTGCAAAATAAGCAAGTGATGAAAGACAGCATATAAATTTGTGTAATAGAAAGAAATGATCGAACTTTACGGTGTGTTGGTTTCGATTTTATATATTTGCTAATAAGCGCAAAACTACATTTTCTCCTCCATACAGGCTAACATAAGGTCCCTATAGGCTATCATTTTCCTCTGAAGCTCCTCCATAAGGTATAAATGAGAATAAGTAGCTTTCGGCAGAATAAAAAAATCAGTACTTGAAGCCAAATCGAATAGGCTTAGATTTGTTGAACATTTTGCAGAAATGGTGTCCAAAATAAGCAATCATTTGCTTATCTATAGATAAATTGTGAGAAAATATTCCAAATTGTATACACCGTTTGTTCATAAATTCGTTCAAAGGTGTTTTTGCTATTATATTTTCAAGAATTAAAAAACATCAGGTATTAAATTCTTGGCTTGTAAGCTACCTACTGACGCCGATTTTAGCATGACTTACTCAGGTATCTCTTATCATCATACTCAGGTATCTCTTATCATCAAGATATTAACGCCGATTTAGCATAACTTGTTATTTGATTTCCAAGTAGTCTGACAGACAGTATTGGTATAATTATAGCTTGGAAGAGGAAAAAACAACAAAAAAAAATTTGGCATTTTTTTTATATGAAAATTTTTAGATATCGTTTAAACCTGATGTTTCGTTTTCGATACACTGCTTGAAAAAGTCCGCCTGTAACTACAAATTTTGTTGAAACTAGTTTATTTAAAAGGTTTTTTTTTTATTTATTTTTTTTTGTATATTTTTTTTTTTACTTTAACAAGAATGAAAAAAAAACTCGAAATTCGGACTTTTCAACCCATCGGCAAACAGGCTTTTTGCCACGTTTCAAAATAAAAAAAAAAGGTAAATTAGATTGTTTTAAATTAAATAATAAATTTTAGTTTGATTTAAAATACACACCGGGTGACCACTATGCCGAAAAACGTCATAGGTTTCGTTTTCGACACTCTGGATTTATATGGTTTAAAAAATGTTAATGCTTTCATCCATAATTTTACAAATTAAAAAAATTCATAAGCAAAATTATTCTACATACAAGCTTTCACTTCAACTTCTATCAGAACCAGAAGACTAAAAAAAATCCTTTTTTTTTTTAAATTATTGAACAACAGCAAGCAAAAAATAATATGAGAAGGTATATAAGAACAAAAAAATAAATCGGAAAAATTAACGTTCAATTGTTATTGTAATTTTAGACGAAAATAATACGAAATGTAATGTTCGGAAAAAAAATTTAATATCGAAGCCTGGCCTGATACAGTATACCAAGCAATGTTCTAAATATACAATATTGTATAATTAAATTCACTTGGGATTTATGAAATCCTGATGAAGCTATTAACGATTAGGGAAAAAGCTCTAATACACCAAAATCAGCTTAGTTAAGTTTTTATTTAATTGATTTACTATACATGACCATAATGAAATAAATTTTCTAGTTTTTAAGTTTTTACATAATGAGATCTTTGTATAGTTCTATGTCGTTATAAAAATTCTATATAATGATAATTATTATTAAGAAAATAATATTATGTAGACTTATTCTTATTAAACTTATTCATCATGTAGATTGAATTGATTTAGCTTTGTTCACAACGTTGCTACAGTTATTTGCTCTATTTTGTCTTACAGTCGTTTTTATACGTTTTCTTGAATGAAATTCATCATACCATCTGTCTTGAATGTGATTACTGAGTGGAAAATACATCTACGACCTTTTCAATGTTATAATTTTATTAATGTAAATTTGCAATATATATAGATTAATTCTAGATTTATTTCCTCAGTCGAGTACAAAACCCTGAAGAAGTCTGCAAGTAGTAGACGAAATACGTGTATCTGTATGATAAGCATATCAGTAAAATTGAAAGGAAAATATTCGATTATTTTCAATATTATAGACTAATTGATTAGTAATTTTTTTCAAAATTTAATCAAATACAATTTTAAATCATCCTCTTCTATACTGTAAGAACTTCTTTGAATTAAAAAATAAAATTAGCCAGTTTCAAAAATTTACTCTTTAATAAAAAATTATCAAATTCAAATTTTTTGTTTATTTTTTTCATTTTTAACAAAAATAATATATTAATTTTGTGCGTATAGTTTATGTATTATATTTAAAATTAAAGATTTAATAAAATCCATATTCAAAGACATGTTTAATTAAATTCAGATAATGGAAATTAAATAAAAAAAAAAAAATGTTTATTAAATTTTATTTATTTTATTTAAAATTTTGAATTTTTCTGCTCAAAGTTTTGTATTATAATATATTTTTTTGTTTTTTTTTTTTTTTTTTTCATTTTGTTTTGAATATTATTTAAATTTTAATTTAAAATTTTTCTTATTTTTTTTTTTTTTTTTTTTTTAAGTTTTTAATTTGTTATCGTAAATACGTTTAATTATAAAGTAATTTTTTTTTTTTATTTATTTATTTTTAATTATATTAATTATTAATAAATTTATTTACAATATTTACATGAACATTTTTATCTTTGTTTTTTTATTTGATTTTTTTTTTTTTGATTGATTTTAAATTATTTATTATTCACTTGATATTGCTACTTATATACACACCAGCATGGTTACTAAATTGAAGAATATTTTTTTTGGAAATATTTTAATTTAATATTTTTAGTAAAGGTAAGGACATTTTTATGTTCAAAAATTTTCATTCTATAATGTTGAAGTTCAAATCTAATGTTTATAAAACTAATAAAAATGTATAATAATAAAATTAGATTCTCAGCATTCGGTTTTCAACTTCAAAGTATATTGAATATACAGTTTTGAATATAATTGAACATTTTTAGCGCCGACAACTGCCGCTCTCATTATAGACCAATATATTATATTTTTTTATTATATATTTTTTTTAACGTCAAAGATGAACTTCGCTTGTCTAAATTACAATTAATACTTAAAAACGAATATACAAACAAATCATAGGAAGGGTATATATTTTTTCTTAGAATAGGTACACATGAAAATTTGTTTTACCGTTATAAGATAGGTAAAGAAGACAGTTTATGAAATTATTAATTATAAAAATGTAGGTGTACCTAGGGTACATATTACACATACAGTTAGAATACAAACCATTAGTCACACGTGTAATTATAAGTAAATTTTATAATAGAGTGTTTGATTATTCAGGGGTATCGAATAAACATTGATAGCTACATTTATTTTTTTAAATTTAGTAGGCAATTGTGGTAGTCTATTGATAATCAAAAGTATATCAACATTTTTTTTGTATATCGCAAAGTCTAATAAACCTAACAGACTTGTCAAACAGATTTGTTTCATATTTTTTGCAAGCAACATTTTCCAATTTACTATACGTTGTTTCCATTAGATTAATAATTTTAACTTTAAAATTAAAACTTTTCTTAAATTAAAAAATTACTTATTTTTACATTTTAAAATGTCCTTTCAAAAGTCTATCAAAAAATATTGTTGCCTTTAGAATGTCTATAAAACCAAAAATTCCAAGCCCAATGGACTTCCGCGATTATTCTATCTATATTGTATAAAAGTCGATTGAATTAGACTTCCACGATTTACTTCTTATTAACAGTTTTCCCATCACTTCGATCAATCGGCCTTTTATACTGGACTTGAAAATAACCTGTCCGTTTTATACACCTAAACACTTTTTAACTTTTGTTTGCTTTATCGCAAAGTCTGGAACGTAAAACGTTTTAGTTTTAACTTTACATACATTTTTTATAAGTGGATATATGTACGTATATTATTTATGTACATATATGAAAAATTATATTATAAAAAATAAATATTAGGATTTATTTTATAAGGTAAATTCATGTAGGATAATGAGGTCAAAAAACTATTAGGTAAAGGATATTAATTAATATTTTGATTTATATTTATCTAGTAGATGAATATTTTGAAATTTAATTAATTTAAATATTTCCAAATTGAATTCTTCAATTTCAAAGCCATTTAAAATATATATGGTATAATGATTGAGTTTTTTTTTTTATAATTTTATTATGCTTTTCTAAAAATTATTTCTTTTAAGCTTAATTTATAAATTATTTTTTTTTCCTTTATAGAAAATTATCATTTAAATGATTTTATTTGAAATTTTGATATAATTTTTTTTTTTAATAATAATTAATTTTATGTTACGATATATATATTCTATAATATATTATAATATATATATATATATTTTTTTTGTTGTGTTTTGTATAGAAAATGAAAAATAAATTTTCATTTTTATTATTATTATTTTTAGAAAATTAATTATTTATTAATAATTATTAATAATAATAATTTTTTTTTTTTATAAATTTATTTTTAATTTATTTTTGTATTGTTTTTTTTTTCGATTCAATTTAAAAATTTTAAAAGGAATTTTTTTTTTTTATTTTTGTTTTTATTATAAATTTTTTTTTTTATTTTATAATTAATTATTTTGTATTTTGTTAATAATTTAAAAAAAAAAAAATAAAAATTTATAATTAATGAAAAAAAAAAATACACAATATAATATTATAGCCTAATTTTAAACTTACACATGCAGCGTTCTACTATCAGGTAATACTTCATTATTAATTAAATTTTGTTTATCAAGTGTTATTGTATCTTTTCGACTTCTAATAACAACAAATGCAATTATAATTCCTAAAAATAATGCTAATGAACCCATCATTGCAAATAATATACTACGAGATATTAATTCCGATGAATAATCGAATTTTGATGATAATGATTTATCTGATATTGATGATAATGATGATGATGATGATAATTTACTATGTAATATTGTTGTTGTATGATGTGATATTGGTATTATTTTTTCAATATCATTTGGATAATTATTCATTTCTTTTTGTTGTTCTAATTCAAATTCTTTTTGTTCTTCTTCTTGTTGCTCCTGTTGTTGTTGATTATTATTATTTATTAATCTGCTATTACTGTATCCATTTAATTCATGATTACTAATAAAATCTTTGGATGAATCTTTTAATATTTTCATACGATCATCGGATATTGAATCTAATGATGTTTCTGTTGCATATAATTCTGGTATTGATGATGATTTAATACTTTGTTGATCCATTTCAATTGGTTGAATTGTTGAAGATGTTGTTGTACCAGTTAATTTTCTTGTATCTACAATTAATTTATATGAACGTCTCATACCACCAGTATCCTGAAAATATTTAAAAAAAAAAAAAATTTAAATTAGTTTTTGTGGTTTTTGTTTTTGAGGGAAAATAAATATTTTTATGTAAATATAATTTCCTTATTTACTAATTATATTGTATTTATAAAACATGTATAAATAAAATAAAGGTAAAAGAAGTGTAATAAATAAATAAATAATTCAAGTATAGTAAAAATTAATTTGGCTTTAAATCACATCGCATCTATAAACGATACAAAAGCTTAACCCTAAACCTCATAACATATTTTGTCACGTAAATTCATAACATGAGCCTGGCAGGCTCACCTTATAATGTAGTAGAAAAAAATAACTTTTGCTTAAATTTTGTATTTCAAAAAAGTATTTTACAGATGTTGAAAGATAACAAAATAAACGCTACCGTTTTTGAAATTGCAGTACGAGATGGTAATTGCAGCTTTTTAGTACTAGCACGCTTTTTGATAAGATAATTTACTAAACTTTTCACCTCAACAACTCTTAGAAATAAATTTCATTTATTGGATTTTATTTTGCTTAAATAATGTTGATCTCTATTTTTACATGGAAGAAAATTAATTGGAATATGAATTTTATTTCGACGCAAGGTTCCCACAATCGTCAATCCATTAGATAACAAACTTTTTGCAAGTTCTAACGTTGTGAAATAGCTGCCCATTGTAATATTCCGTCCAGCTCCAAAATATGGTGTATACAAGTTCTCCACTACATTTTGAGCAAGTGCTATTACTCTGTTATTACTTTCGTTCCCAGTATATGGAACTCCTTTGAGTGGGTATGCCGTCTGAGAGTTACAAAGCCACCAAATTTTAATACCATATATCTGTCAGGCTATAATTGCATATATTGGCATTAATTGTTTGTCAACGGTAATATTTTCTGAAGGTATATAATATTTTCCCAAATTCTTATTTATTGGCTCAAAAACGTCTCGAATTGGGGCTACTTTGTCAAACCTATGTCGATTACTTCTTGTGGTTTTTTAATCAAATCGAATACAACGTAAAATTTCGTCAAAGCGGTTTACGCTTTGAATATAGTTGAAACATATAGAGGCTCCTATAACGATCGATAACCTTAGTTATGTGATTTCATGTGATCTGCTGTTATTAAAAGTCCGAAGAAGGCATGCAATTCTCCCATATTTAAAACTTTCCATTTACGATTATTATTATTGTATATTATTTCAGTTTCTTCATTAGTATATTTCAGGATAGTCTTACAAATATCATTTGTTACAAATAATTTGAAACAGTCTATAGGATCGCAACTATCTCACAATTTGGTGGAAGAACAACTTTGGTTTCCAGACTTTTTATTATATTATGCTGGGCAATTTTTGATTGCATGAATGGCCTTTGAACCCATTTTTTACTATCTTTTGCAAAAAATTCTCCATGAGAAATTATAATTTCAACGCTATTATCAGAAGCATAAGTCAATTTCTAGTACCAGAGGCAATCATTGCTAGTTCAAACGTCTACCTATACAGAATTGTTTCTAAGTGGGAAACTAGAGAATTAAAAACATATTGTGTAGATGCCAAGGACGAACAAATTCTAAAATCTTTTATTAACGAATCAAATCAGTGGTCTTTTCTCATAAAAATAAAACACATACACCCATATTCTGTTGAACCAATCTCGCGAAATCGCGTGAAAATATCTCTGAAGAGTTATACACCACAGAAGCGATAGCAAATTGCCGCGACGGCAATTGTGAAAACCGTCTCGTGAGTAATTTTTGTTAGATCTTTGATGGGACATGATAGCCATTTTTTATCTCACCAAAGTATTTTGTGTTTTTTTTATCAAAAAATTGCTTTAAATAAGTGAATTGAATAGATAAAATAGTTAAGTAAAGATTAATAAACAGTTTTTCATTATTATTTTTTTTTGCATTATTATTAAAATTGTGTTTTTGTTTTGAAAACAAAAAAATCATCTTTACTATTACTCTTTTACTACTGTTTATGTACTAAACTAAAAAATATTTACAACATAAATATATTTATTCCACTTTACCGACATTGACAAATTGGAATTGGTACAGGAAGTAACAGGTAGCAGAGTTTTGGATAAATATTTCATATTAATAAACTAAAAATAAAAAAAGTCAACTTATTAAACAATCAGTTAGACAATTGTCTACTTAATAGTAATTTTTTTAAATCGTAAATCAAATTCTTTATTTTGTAAACTTTGTCGCTTACAACATGTCAATCTTAGCTAATATTGAAATCATATGTGTGTTTTTTAATAAATGTATAATTTTTACTAATAATTTACCAGTTACTAGATTTTTTGTACTGGTATACTTGCACTACATGTTAATTTTTCATCTTTTAAATTTAAATTTTATGTTATTTACTTAGTCTTGATAATGTCTTAAAAGGACGAAACATGTCGGCTCATATTTTTATTTTTTATTTTTATTAAAATATTAAATTAAAATAAAATATATAAGAAAATCTACATATATTTTCTTAATCAGTGAAATATTAATTAATAATTTTATTAATTTATTTTATTTTTAATTTAAAAAATATTTTAAAACTAAGCCCCTTTCTAAATCCCCTAATACTTTCTAAAAATTTTATAAACCATATTTTGTCTATAAACCAATCATTTTGTTTGGCAGTAAACTATGATCAGTACTACCAACAAATAAAATGTTCTATCGCGTGTCTAACTGAAATGCATATTCAGCGAGACGAGACGAGATAAATTTTTTCTTCTGGGCAACGATGGGTCTAAGAGAATATGGTTGATAATAACTATAGCCTAATCATGTACAAAATTTAAATTTTCCTCCATCCGTTGTCCAAACACACACAATCTAATGTAGTTTATTTCAATTGAATTAATTAAAATCAATTTTTTTTTAAATTTATTATCGAAAATCTAATGAATAAAAATCTATTATGATTGTACCCTTAAGAATTTTATTGCCATATTACCTACCTAGAAACTACCTATATTTTTACAATCTCATTTAACTTAATTTGTGAAGAATTGATTTTTTTTTTTTTTTTTTAATTCATGCTCGTTATCTTTTAAGTTCAATCTTTAAAGTTAATTTCATTTTATTTCATTTTTTATATTTTCATACTCATGTCTTTATTTTTTTTTATTTTTTTTTTTGTACAATATAATCTTTAGATACGTTTGATCTTACACCCATAATAGAAATAATACCCATAAGGTGGTAACATAATTTATAAAGTTTTTCAAATACTCTCTAGAATTTGGAATTTAATAATATTGAAAATAATAATGTTGTTAAAATAGTATCTTAAAGATATATAATAAATTGTATAATTTAAAAAAAAAACTATATAATATACACATCGAGATATAGAAAAAGAACTGTAATTAACCAATTAGTGTTACTTTCACACTTCTGATGACCATCAATTATTAAAAATCTCTAACATATAAGATACGACTCCAATATTATACACATTTCTTTTAATTTCAAACGTTCGTTATTACAATTATATATTTCTATCTCGCTCTAGTAATAATATTATAAGAAAATAGAAATAATAAAGAAATACTAATGCAACTGCACAACTTTAATAATATAAAGATGTACTGATATTATTATGTATATGTACAGACTTGTAATTGTACAAAATAAGAAAAAAAAAAAATTTAAAATTTCAGATTGTTCAGATTATATTACATTACGGGGTTAATATAATGGATACATGAATCTGTATATATTTTTTTTCATTATATTGCATCCGCCTGACTACCTATCGAGGATATAAAAATGAGGAAATAATTCACTTCGGTATATTTTGTAAACAGTGAACACCAGATTTTAGAATTGAATATTGTGTTTTTGAAATTTTTACAACATACTACAACGAAACATGGGAACTATTACAGAAATTCATCATCAACTATACTATTTATTATGGGTTAACTATTATTCGTTGACCATTAGACGGAAACTATATCATTGAGATGTTGGTTATTTTGATATCTTTTTCGGCATAGCCTCGATTTTTTATATGATTTTATATTTGTATATATATATATATGCGTCAACTATTATACCTAATATTGCTGATACCACCTATATTCTATATACATAGTAGAAAAGAGAAATGCTATGTGCCAAGTAGAATTTCCACCATATTTTGCCTGTAAAAATCTTTCTCGTATCACCAGTAAGGAATAAAATTCAATAAGGGTTTAAATTTATAGAAAGTTTTCATTTATCTTTTTTTTTTACGACAAAACAAGGCGTTATCTGGATCTCATTTAAAAACTGCTAACTCTGCAAAACCTCCTATTAGCAAATTAGTTCCTAAAACAATAACGAACTTATGTGGTCCTAATGAAGTAACAAACAACAATAAAATAAAATTTTAATTTTTTATTCTTAAATATTTTTATATTTTACATCTTTTTTGTTATGACAGAAATGACGGTATATGCCGTCTCAAAGAATTGAGTCTGGTGGCAAATTACAGTAAATACCGTCTTAAGTTGTATTTGTATTATTTCGTTCAAAAACCTTATATTGTTATGATTCATTAAGTATTTTTGTTTTAAATAAAAATGACGTAGTATCAATAATGCGTAGAATATAATTTTAAGAATGTGTGAAATGGTCCAACAAAAATTTTTATAACGGTAAATGCCGTTTTATTTACATGTAAATTAGATTAGTAGTGTATAAACTGTCCAATTGTAAGCATAGTGTTGACAACGGGTGTTCAAATTTAAAAAATTATTTATAGTGTATAATTACTGTATTAAATGCAAAATATATTAATTATAAATATGTTTCAGTAAAATGGACCCTTACCAAAGAGAACAACAAAAAATATTAGAATTACTATTTGAAGAAAAAAGTGGTGAAGATCTAGAAATACCGCCTACTTGTTATTATGAATCTGAGTCAGAAAAAAATTTTTCCAGTGATGATGGGGAATTTGGAAATGATATACCCATATGTAAATCCTGGCATTGAAAGAGAAGATTCAGATGAAGATCAAAGCGATTCAGAGCTTGAAAGTAATGATCATGAGGTTAGTGATGCTCATGATCAATTAAGTCAGAACGATAAATACTGTCATTTGCTTACTAAGAGTAATACTTTGTTCAGGAACGAAATGACGGCATATACCATCTTCCCTCCACCCCATCAAAAACAACCAAGATTGGCTATTTAGAACCATTAGCAAACGTAACATTAATCTTAGAAATCAAAATTTATTTTTAATTTAGTTATAAAAAGTGCGTTTCTGACTGACCCTTCACAGTTTTAAGTCAAAGCGTTACAGATCGAGCTCTTTTATCTTTATCATTAATCTGTTCGGGATTCTGAAACTGAACTTACTGAATTAATTGTTTAGTTAAAATGTTGAAACGTCGTTTTGAAAAACTATTATTTCAAAATATATACCAAAATGTACGGTTATTGTATTTAGTCAACCCTATAACAACATTAGAGTTTAGATTAGGAAAATGAACAGTTCAATGAAGGTTTGATAATAAATCCTGTATATGATTTGATTTTAATATCAAGTCATTCTTATCCTTATTCGAAAGCCCCCGGGTACAGTACATTTGGCAAATTTAGCTTCACAAATCGACATTTGGTCTTTCCACATTTCCCAAACGTTTGGTCCAAAACCGCTCTCATTTATTTGAAAACTTGGTTACTATCAGAAAAGAGAAGTGGTAGAGAAATGTTTGTTCTAAAGTCTTAGTTTACGGTATCAAGTGGTTTATTCTGTAAAATGCATATACACTTGTTTTTGTAAGGATCTGTGGTAAATCTAATATTTTAGAAAAACAGAATGCACTGATTTTAATCCGACCCCAAAAATTTCTCCTAAGTCAGAATGTCACATATATACCACATTTGGATTTGCCAAGAAGCATTTAATGGAACAATTATAAATAAAAATTGAAATTATAGAGTTGCCAAGGGCCATTTTTTAAATGTTTAAATGCGAAATGTTTTTTTCTTGCAAAGGCGCAGACATACAATTTTACGATACAACACACATAAAAACAGTTGCAGGTGTACGCGGTTTCGTATAAACTAATGGAACACAATAATGTGGAATCAGATAGTTGCAAAAATAAAAATTGCATGTCTGCGTCTAGCCTGGGGGTTTTTTTTGCCAATTATTTATTTTGGTAGGTGAATTTTGCAAAATATCCATTGCATTGTTGTGTATTTTAGTGAAATTATATGATGTAGGCAACAAGTTTTAAGGTGCTTTACTGTTTTTTGTTTTTCTTCCTTACTCTTCTTGGGAGCATAGGGCTTCCACTTGAAATTTCCATCGTTCTTGATTTCTAGCTGCTACTTTCACTTTCCGAGGTAATTTCCGAGGCAATGTCAAATTTCATTTTTAATCTGTTTGTACTGTTTAAGTAGGGGATTGGCCTACTGTAGAAGACCACTTTGATAACTCTATCTGCGCCTACGTGATAAGACGGCGTCATATTTTTTCTGCTGCGATTTTATCCATCTTTGACGTTAAGATGCCTGACATTACTGTGTTTACTTGGTACGTCGTGTTACATGCTTTTGTCAGTTGTTGACAATTGTGTAATTATTATTAGTGTTTGTCCAATATTTATTTATTGTGTTGTATGAGATATATGAGTATTGATATAGATATTGATATAGATAATATTTCTAGTTATATAAAGTATTAATTATTAATTATTTTATTGACTATAAATTTTATATATAATATTTTACTATTTTTTTTTGTTATATTTTATAACCCCCACGGGAATCGAGCCCGTGACTACCACATCGTAATTGAAACACATTTCTGTGTTCCAACCGATTAGGCGACGGAAGGGTTTTTATTGTATTTTATATGTTACTGTAAAGGTGCTTTACTGTATTTTACTATTATTATAAAACTGTATTGAAGTTTAACAAATAAAAAATTATTTTAAATTTACTTAATTTTTGGCACTCACTGTATTTATTATTTGTATTTATGAAGAAGAAATGATTTTAAAAAAATTTGTACAATTCCTATATAATACATAACCTAAATCTCAACTAATTGTTTCTTTTCATCTTGTATTTTTTTTTTCCTGTTCTTTTCATCTTTGATTTCTCATTAAGAAATTTTTAAATTTATACTGTGTTGTTTTTTTTTTTTTTTTTTTTTTAGGAGTCAGTTTTAAATTATTAAGAGGTTAGCAGGAAATATGTTCGAATGTACGTACATAATGTATATGTATGTATGTACATGAAAATAAAAACATGCTACACAATAATTTTTTTGTTTTTTTTTTTTAAATAGAAAAATTATAAAAAACATCGACCATATTTTTCTTACTCTATATGAAATAGAAATTATCGCTCTCACTCTTACTAATGCTGAATTAAAAAAATAAAAAAATTGTAGTTTCTTTTATTCATGATATTAAAAGAAAATTTGGCTAAACAGAATTTAGATTTTTAATTTTGTTTTCATATGAATTTTTTTGCGGTTCTTTCTTAGAGATGTGAATTTGAAATGCCAGTAAAACAATCCGGAAAACTAATAATGTTAGTAATAAAAAAATGTTAGTGGTGTTTTTGCAGAAACAACTGCGATAGCTAATTTCATCTACGTATGTATCATAAGTATCCTAACAATGGTATTTATTAATCAATAGTTTAAACAAAATTCTTTGATATTCAGAATATCGAATGAACTGCTTCGGTCAAGCTGAAGAAGCTACTATAAAGATGTTCAAACGATTTGAAGAAATGTTTAACAATAATTTACGAGTAAGCCAAATTTTTTTTTTTTCTTTTTTTTCCCCCATGAAGACGTGACCTTTTCAGAGTTATTGAGCTTCCCTGTTTGATTGTTTAAAATTGCAGATTAATATCCGTCGCAAAATCTATCACTACTACTGTGGCTATATCTATTGAAGTAATTTTCAGTTATGAACGAAATATGTATCTTTTGCTAGCTATGGTTGTTGGCCTGGCTTTTGAATTTGCCAATCTTGAATAGATATTTGAATTAAGTGGATTGTGTGCTATGATAAACAATGTCAGTTTTCTTCAGGTCAATACAAAATCGACACTAAGAATTTATTATATAAAGCTACCTAGTTCTCTTTAAGTCGATACAAAATAGTTTATGATTTCACTGATGGTACTATCATTTAAATAAGGTGTGTTAATGTTTGTGATAACATGAATGTTAAGAAGTCATTTGTAGTAGTAGGTAGAATTATTTTCAGATAAACTATATATAAAGTTAGTCATAAGCAACTGATGTAGGAATTATTTTGCTTCCGAAATATCGATACTTGCAAACAATAATATTAAAAATTATTAGTGAATGAAAACAATAAATAGTGGCAACAATTAAATTATTTTATTTAAATTATCACTACAAATAAAATTTCAATTAATAAATTTAAAAACATTTCAAATGTTTATGAGGTTTGAGTCTTGGATTTAACATAATGTGGCTTATTAGGATTGAAGAATACCCCAATTCGGTTTTAAAATTTTTATTATCAAAATTATATTATTTAAGCTATATTTTCTGATATTGTCCAGAATTTTTTATTGTACTTGCGGTAACTACAGTACAGAGTAATTTTAAAAATGTGATTTTAATTATTTTAAGTGAAAATTCTTATTAAAAAAAAACTATTTTTAGAAAAAAGTTGTTAAGAGAAAAAAATAAAATAATTAAAAAATTCCCAACTCCACAAAATCAAATTAATTTCGCAATTGTATGTTCCTCTTCTACTTGTTAAAGTTCAAGAATAGAAATTGAAAAACATAAAAACAAAAAAATGTTTTAATATCCTAAATTTTATTTTTAATTTCTTTTAGTTTTTTGTTTTATTCGACTTTTCTATTATTCTTCAAAGTTAATAAAACACAACAAAAATTATAGTAATACAAACTAAAAACAAGAATAATATAAAAAAAAAAAGAATAACATAAAAAAAGAATAATACAAAAATATTATTTTAATTTTTTGTTTTTTTTTTTTTGTTTTATTCTTTTATACTTTTATTGAATTTATTTTATACACAATTTAATTTTTATAAAAATTTTACTTACTTTATTTTTGCACGTTACTTGTACGTGATATACAGTATCCGACCATAATGATAATTCAACAGTAGAACTATCAGTTAATAGATTACCCATTAATCCGCCTCCGGAGACCTCCCATGTAACTAAACATTGTTTAGATGCATTTGTTATTGCTTGATCCCATGCAATATCGGTTATAATCAATGATCCTTGTCGTGATGCTGATTGTACATTTAATGGGAATGGACCAAGTGTTTGATCACAACTATTCCAGCACTGTATAAAAGAAAAAAACACAAAAGAAGAAGATTAATAAAATGAGAAAATTATTAAATAAATAATTTTGAGAAAAAAAAAAGATAATAAAAATTTTTTAAGTTATATGTTGTAGTTAGTGGGAGAGAGAAAGAGAGTAATAAACATTTTCTTTTATATGGTAGTTTTCATTTGAAAATAATATATCAGATAATTACAAGATATTTTTGAATATATATTATATATATATATATATATGTACCTAGTTACTCGTAATATATTACTATAAGTTTATGGAAATGTTATTTTAATAAACATGTAGATATATTTATATATATATACATTATATGTGTATTATAAACTATAATTTTATGTTCGAATGTTGTTATTAACAAAATTATTTTAAAATGAAGTCAAAGGTTGATGGTATATTATATTATTTTTCGTATATAACAATTTAATATTATTTTGTAAGTATAGATATTAAGTGTATAACTATATAAAGATATCAAGGTAGAATTTGTAATCGGAGATAATTAGATTTTTAAAATACAAATGTTACACGACATTTTCAGTTTATATATCATGTAATTTTTTTATTATCTACATTTTTGTTTTTTTTTTTCTAAATGTAATAAATTTGTTTTAAATTACAAAAACATTATAATAATTTGTGCATACATAATAATATGTCATGTCCAAAGAGGGTGGAAGAGGTGTATGTGTGTGTGTGATGTTTAATTGGATACTATTACATCGAGTAGGAGTTTTCATTTTTATTAGAATAAAAATTTTTGATTTTATATTATGACTAAAAATTATTATTGTATTTTTAAAATTAAGTTATAAATTGTATGTATGTATGTATGCATTTATTACTTGTAGATATTTCAATTATTATGTTTTAAGAATGAAAAAAAATCTTCAGAATTTATTTATTATTTAACGTTTATTTGAATTTTGCAAAATGATATCGATGAGGTTATAGACATGAGACATTATAGGTTTTGGTTGGAAAATTTAAGGACAATAATATTATGTATGAAGCTATGTACACATAAAAATCTATTAAGTCATTAATTTTTTCATATTTTTTTTAAGAAAAAAATATTAGAACCAAAAAATTTTTTAAAACTTTAAATAATACCTGAAAATTGTATTTGAATTGGTATATTAGATCATGTGGTGTGTATCACTTATAAATAAGAAGACGTAACAAAATCTTCTTTTATATAATATTTTTATTCATACAAAATCTTGTTTACAAAAACTTGAATGATTATAGAATTTTGATAAAACGTGATTGACTTTGTTCAAATCTTATATATATTAATTTTGTTTTTGTCTGAAGCCTTTTATAACAATATCAATAATAATGAAAAAACAGTATAAAAATGTCACAGACAAACAGTAGAACAGTCCTTTAAATATTAATTAAGAATTTATTAATCTACCATACTTTACATTTTTAAGAAAAATTTCTATTCATATGGTTTTAGTATTCTTATTATGCATATGTGGCTTCTTATTAAAATCAAAAACAATTAAAGCAATTATTATTATTGCTTAAGATGAACCTATGTACCTTACATCAAATAAAACAATAAAACAAATTCATTTAAAATAAAAATATAAAAACAACAAAAACAAAAAAAAATCAGTGTAATTCTTCAATCATATGAGTAGATACTAGGAGCCCCTGTTGAGTAATTATAATTCAAGTTAGCACTAAATTTAAAGTTTTTAAAAGAACAGTAATTACAGACATAGACTTCAGAAGTTTTGTTTAACAAATTCATCTAAACAAAAAAATATAAAAACAACAAAAACAAAAAAAAAAACCTGTTGAATTATTCAATCATATGAGTAGATACTAGTAACCCCTGTTGAATAATTATAATTCAAGTTTTTAACACATTAATTTACATACTGACGTAGACTTCAGAAGTTTTGTTTAACAAATTCATCTAAACAAAAAAATATAAAAACAACAAAAACAAAAATAAATCAGTAAAATTTTTCAAACATATGAGTAGATACTAGTAACCCCTGTTGAATAATTATAATTCAAATTAGCAACAAATTTAAAGTTTTTAAAAGAACAGTAATTTACATACTGACATAGACTTCAGAATTTTTGTTCAGTCCCTGTCATACCTCGATACATTTATCCTTCGATTTTCTGATAAAAAAAAGCATGTATCAAGAAATTTATTTCTACACAAAAGCTAATATTTAACTTGTATTATAAATTTTCAACAGGGGCCCCTAGTTTTTTTATATTACATTCTATTTCGATAATGAAAGAGTTAAAAAATAAAACATTTTAAAAAATTAAACAGAGTTTAAAACCAAAATATAGAATTATTTTTAAATCAACTTTTTTTCATTAGAACAAATAATAAATAATTTGTGGTTTTACTGTACCTAATCTATAAAACAAGTTGATATAAATAGAGAGAAATTCTCAAAAATTATTAAAATTTTTTTTTTCATTTTTCTAAATAGAATTTGTAGTTTGGAAAAATTTACTTAAATTTCAGTTGGAAAAATATTATTATTGGTCTAATTTCCTTATGGTAAATTTTGAAAACTATAATTTTGTTCATTTTATTATTTTCTTTAATAAAAACTTTAATTTTTTTTTTCTTTACTATCGATTATTTATTTTTCTTAGAAAATTCTCTTAAAATTCATTTATCTGTTTTTTATTCAAATATTCTTTGGAAAATTCAATAAATAAATATAGGTAATATAATATCTAATAATATATAATAGCAGTAACATTACCTATATATTTAACCAATATAATACATGTTATGTGTATTATCTACTCATCTTGCTAATAGAAAAGATAACTTTTCCAAAAGTTTTGTTTTATATTTTACAAAAAAAAAAAAGAAAAAAAACAAGTAAAATTCAAATATTGAACTCTTATAAAATTAAAAAATTATTTAAGAAAAATATAAAATTTTCTATATTTTTTAATTTTTATACTAGATATTTTTCTTTTTCCTAAAAGTTTGATATTTACAAAATTTCAATTTAAAAAAAAAATTGTGTTTTAATAAAATTGTTTTAAAACAATATTTGTATTACTTGTATTCAATTTCTTATCTAGAAATTGTTATAGTTAGAAAAAAATTGTTTATTATAATAAAATTTATAATTTTAAATTCAATATGTGTTGTGAAACTTTTAAGTTTACAAAAAAAAATAGTAATTTTAATAAAATTATAAAATAAAACTCCCTAATTACATAATATGTAATTTAAATTATTATATTTTACTTAAAATTTGTTTTTTTGTAACATTATTTTAAATAATTGCTTTAAGCATCTTTTTAAACTATATATAATATTTAGACATTATACTAGGATATCCTTTTATAAGGATATTTTTATAATATTTAAGTCTGTGAAAAATGTTGATAATAAAAAAGAGAATTAAAGATTTCGATCGAAATTAAAAAATTATAATTGATCTCAGCTTTAAATTAATTCAAATCGATAATGGTGTGAAATTTTAATTTGAATCAAAATTAAATCAAATTTATATCGATATAAATGTCCTTTTTGATTGTGTTAATTTTACTATTTCAATTATATCTAATTTTAGATTAATCAAATTAGATTTAAGAAGAGATCAAATAACAAGGGATGAAACATTTTAAATATAGGTACTATGATTTATGAAAGGATATTTAATTTCGTACAGATAAAGATAATTTGCATCTGGCGCTTCTATATTCAGCCACAATCAGAATCGATAAATTTGGTCTATTTCGATCAACACAAGTTTTTTAGGCGTTTTTAAAGATTTTTATTACCTGTAGGTTAAATATAAATATGTAGCTACCTAGAAAATAGAATATGCGTAATATAAACAACTATCGGATCGTTTTCGATTTCCAGAAAAGTATCAAACATCTGTCCCTTGTTTGTTTGAATATGGTGAAAAGTCTATACAGATAAAGTTCAGGTGTTGAATTAATCTAAAAAATTTTGGTAAAATTAATAATTTGAAAATTCAATATTTTTGTCCAAAATCTTTGATGTACCAGATATTCCTATTATGTCCATAAATTTCATAAGAAGAATCGTTATTAATATTATTGGGAATATACCTAGTAATATTGGAACAATAATTTGTAAATTATTCTTTTTTTTTACACTATATTATAATAAAAATTTTATCGCAATTAATATTTACACTTTTCTGAACAAAATAATTTAAAACAATTTTTAAAGTCTTACTCAAATAATTAAGTAATTTCCTACACCTCAAATATGAAAATTTTCTAAAATGAAATCAGATTAAGTTTGTCAAATTATCGAAATTTTTCACAAACTTTTATTAAATTTACGAAAATAGTTCTAAAGTTGTGTACATATATATATATATATATATATTATTTTAACATATATGTACATACTTACTTACTTAATAAATTGTTGCATAAAAATTACATAGCGGTATACACAGCATATTATGCTGCATCTGTTATAATAAACATTTTAATACAATTTATGTAACTTTTTGAAACAATTTTCCAAGTACACACAACAATTTTAAACGATTACAAAAACTAAAAATAAATTTTTTTATCTGTTTATTTTTGTTTAAGAGGCATTTACATTATTCAGGATAATATAAATCAATAAATTTGTTAACTGACAATTGGGTAATCTCACAAAAATAACTAAATACGTCTTGTATTATTTTGAGGAGATTGGACTAGTACGGATAGCCATCACACAACTTCTATGAGTAGCCAAGCATATTTCAAGAACTATTTTATAGACCGGTTTGTCGACAATTAAGTAATTTTTCAAAAATAAACCAACCACGTCTTTTATTGTTTTTTAAATGTTTGACTGGTTCGGATAGCTGCCTTACAACTCCTAACACTGATCAGGAAACATATTTAAAAACTAAAAGTGTTATAGATTTGAATATCGGAAAAAATAAATAACCTTTTTTTTCACTTAGGTAGAATCATCTTTTCGTGCTTAATTAAGTACGGTACTGCAATTTTACACTTCAATATCTACAATAATTCGAGTATTTATTTTAACAAATTACTGACTTATCAACTCATCAAATGTGGAAAACTACTGCTATTGTCAGGAGCTAAGTCTTCTTAAATAGACAAGTTTCATTTTATTATGTGTGACACAATATTAATATTTTGCAGCTTAAAACTAATATGCGGGCAAGAATTTTTAATGAAAGTAAGTTAAAGATGTAATAATCTCTCAGCTAATAAATAACTATAATAAATAAAAGTATAACCTATCCAGCGGAATTTATGATTTTATTAGATTTGACAGTTGTGATACATTTTCCTCTTCAGGTAGAGTTAAGAGTAGGATCTCCAATTATACTTCTACCAAATATCAATCAAAATTCAATTAACGGGTTGTTGAAGTAAAAATTAAATAAATTCAAACTTACTACAGATTTTGAATTGGACCCAATATACTGTTCCAATGTACTTCTGTTCATAATAAAAACCTTATTGAAGTAGATTTTATACATTTTATGTTGCTCCTGAACAAACTCAGTTTATTTCATAATATTATATCATTTGGGGCTTACGATGAGCTACAAACGTATACGTACTATGAAACTACAAACTTATACCTTATGGTGATAAACATTCAAATTTTTGATCTATATTAAAATAGAATTGAAACTGCACACGCGTTGCGGATGAAATATTAAATTTATCAATCATACTGCACTACATATTCTAACACAATTTTAATGTAAATGCCACCTTATATTTAACTTGTAATATTTTATGTCCTTAAAAATCAGAAAAAAAAAAACACAAAAACAACGCAAGAAAAAAAATATGTTTTCTATTTTAAATATTCTCGAAAAATTATTGTAAAAAAAATATAAAAAATAAACATAACTATAATTTTGAAGGCATATTTAGCTACACATAATAAACTAACATAATATTATGTATGTGTATGTTTGAACTTTATAAATATAATACGATGCATATCCTTTCTTCCTACACTAAAACAAAAACAAAAAAAAAAATAGAAAGAAAAAAAAAACATTTTTCTTTTTGTTGTTGTTTCTTTATTTTTTGATATTTTTTAAATGAACAAATTTTAGATTTGAACAAACTAAACATACTCGACGGCACATACATATTTATTTAAAATTAATGCATTAGTAAATTACATACGGATGTAACAAAAATATACATACTTATATATGTGCTTTGTGTATACAACCCAATTCTATATGAATTTGGGGGTAGTTTTTAAGATGAAACGCGATTGATGCACTGATTTTTTGTTTTGTTAAAGATTTTTTTTATTTGGTATTGGTGCAATTGAGCTGAAAAAAATTATAACAAATTCACTATATTTAAGTAGCAGCTCTCACAATTCTTTACAAAGTTCCATACATTTTTTTTTTTACAAATTTTCACACACTCCTGACTTCGCCTACAACTAAGGAAAACAGTTAATGAACATGTTTTTACGGGTATTTATGATTACAGCTTTAGCATACAATCACCATCTCATCAACAAACGAATACAGAAAATTTCACAAAATTTGTTTGCTGGTAAGAGGAGAGTATAAAACGTATATGCTAAAAATGTAATCATAAATACTTCCAATGTTGGACCTATCAATGTAAAACCAGTAAATATCGCTAATTTCGTTCACAGGAACTGAAATCACTAATGATATCGAAATTAGTGTTCTCACAAAGGTTCGAACAAGCTCTATCATTGTAATTTGAGGTACAAAACTGGTGTTATTATCCTGATGAAGGATTATTTATCTATCACTAGAGATCACCATAGCTGTAAATGTAAAACAGAATACTATGATAGTCAATGTTCAATATTCGGGGTAGTTTCTATATAAATATACAAATTATATATTATATACATACATATAAATATATCCTTAAATACATTAATCCATAAAGTTATATTATATTATTAAAACCGTATAAAATTTAGATGATAATAAGAATAATATAACATATTAATATGATGATAAAGAGCAGAAAGCATACACAAATCTGCTACACAGTAAATACAACCATATAATATTTGTGTATTATTGTAAGTAAATCTTGTATAGCAATTTTTTTTTATTACATATTTTTTTAAGGTACTGCATATATGTATAATAAAGACAAGGCATAATACATCTACATGCATTGAACGGAAGTGCATCATTTCAAGTACCGTTATTGTTAAAAAATGCATATGATGGCTCTTTACGGTGTTCGCCTTTTCATATGCTTTTTTTTTCTGTTATTATATTTATTTATTTTTTATTCTTGTTACCGATGTTTTTTTTTTCCTCTTTTTTTTTTTGCTATTTTTGGCACAAAGAAAAAAAGAAATAAAATTAAAAAAAAATTTTTGAAACAAAAATTATGATGATGACGACCTTATTTGTATAATAGCAGAAAAACAGATAAAACGAAGATGGGATTATTTTTAATTGAAATATTTTCATAAATTTAAATGTTGCCAGATTTTTGATCTAAATATACATGGTGGAAGGTGGGTTTTTTTTTAATATAAATAATATTATTGTAGAAAATAATTGTTGCTCGGATAAAATTATTCTATATAAAAAACATTATACAACAATAAATAATACCTATGAGAATTATTGTTTACAGTAATTTCATGATTAAACTCTTAATGTTTCTGTTTTTTTTTGCAGAATTCTATATTAGTTAATTGAATAATTTATTTTTTTCTACTTTCAAGTAATTTACTCTGTGAGAAAAAGTAGATGAAAAAACCTATCAGTATCAAGTAAAACAAAATTAAAGTTTCATTTTAAAGTAGTTTGCAGTACTGCAAAGTACAGCTTTTCGTTATACCGTATGTATTAACTATTAACATAAAGTTACAGGAATAACCTATAACTTTTAATTATATTTAATTTTTGACAATTTATTAATACAAAAAAAAAACTATGATATTGCAGTACTAGACTGCACTAAGGTAAAGAAGTGTCTTGGAATGTTAAAAATGAAAAAAAAAATCATATTTCAGTTGTATAGTTTAATTAGTATAAAATGTGATCTCTGCAAAGTTAAACGTACTCGTATTATAAATGTAAATATTTGGGTAAATAAAGGGATTGAATTAAAAAAATATATATAGACCTGCGCAGTAGACACCTCTTCATTTTATTTCGCTTCTATTTAATTAACTCCTAATATATAAATAAGTTGTATATAAAACAATAATACGCACACAGTTGAAAAATTTTTACTCATATGGTTTTATTATTCAGCAAATATATTATGCATATTATATATGTGGGTTCTTATTAAAATAAAAAACAAAAACAAATAAATCAGTTATTATTATTAGTTACATACAATGAAACTTTAAATTTGGCTACAACTTGAATTATAATTACTCAACAGGGGCCCCTAGTAGAGTTATAATATCAAAGATTTGTCTGGAGCATATAAAATTTCGATTGTTTCCTAAATAAGTAGTACGTACCTATACTAAAAAAGACAATTAACAATAGAACAGAATTAAATTTTGCCCACTCATCAGTTGCAATATTAAATTTTGTGTGTTATTATGAAAATTTTCAAAATATTATGATCATATGGCAACACTATCAACATCTAAAAAAAAAACTTTTTAAATTTTGTCTTTTTTCAATATTCTTATAATCAAAAGTATTCAAGTAATAACATAAATTCTTATGCATATATACATACGTATATTATTATGATGAACATTAATATATTTATATATGTATGTACATACATAACGTATATAATATAATCCATTATGTATTTATGATAATTTTTTTTGTTTTTTATTATAATGTAGGTTATCTTAATTTTTCAAATTTATATATTTCAAAAATTGGGGGATGCATTTTTCTTGTTTTCTAAATATACTTACATACATCGTACATAATTATGTATTTGTATATTTTTGTAGTTTTGAAGTAAGTTTTGTTCATTTTGTTCATGTTTAAAAGCTTCCTTTTCCTCAACATTATGAATATTTTTTTTTTTTTTTCGAGTTTAGTGAACTTTTTAATCACTTAATATTATCTAAACATAATATGTGGATGTGTTAAAAATAATTTTGTACAGGTATGTCAACTATCAAGTTTCAGGAATTGAACATGAAAAATATTTAGTTTACATTTATTTACCTCTGTGATATTTTTGTGAATTATTTCAAATTTTATTTCGAATTGCGAAATTAATGAAAATGATTTTACTCAAATGTTTTAACATTGATTTATTACATCAACAAGCTGTACTATAAAAAAAAAACCAAGGTTAGGACTTCTTATTGTATAGGGTAATCAGTTACCTTATGTAAAACTGATATAATTTTGAAGACATGCTAATGAAGATAATGGAAAGCTACAAAAATAAGGTTATAAACAATATAAAATTTTTCAGGGATATTTTTAAATTTATATAAAATCAAGTTTTAAAGCTTTATAGCTCAAAAACATCCCAACGAACAATTTTCGCTTACGGAACGTTAACAGTAAATTTACTTTGTAATCGTAAAATTACAATGGTAAATGTAATGTAAACATACAGTAAGTATTCAGTATATATTTTGGGCAACAATTCTGCTTTACACGAAACATTTACGGTAATGAATTATTGTAAACGATATATGTATAAACAAACCATTTACAAATCATTTACAAATCATTTACAAATCATTTATAAATTATTTACAAAAAAATCACAATCAGTCTATTATTGTACACAAATAAAAGTAAATAAAACAATTTTTTTTTTATATATGTATTAGCATTATGTATAATGTTTTTATGTTTTTATAAAGTAAAAAAAAAACATAAGTAAAATATATTATTCAGGCATGTATTTTTCATGGGCTAGTCGGTAGGGTAACAAAACAAGAAAATAATATCTAACAAGATGTGGCAAGTATGGATTAAAATTGTCTAACAAATAAAATTTATCTATCTTTACTAGACAATAGGTACACGATAGCACATATCAACACTTAGCAACATATTCTGCGAAAATAATGATCGATTGAAAGCTGATAGTACAGTCTCAAACCTTTCTAGCAGTACAATTCTTCCAAATGTAGTTAAGAGGGATAAAACATATTAAATTACCTACTTATAGAAATCTTAATCAAACACAGATTGAAAATTTCAATGCCTGAACGCGATAAATAATTAAAATAACGGTACTTCCTAATATACTGAAATTTGTTAGATCGTTAATAATGCTACCCAATAATCATAGAATTTTAATTTAAAAATTTGTCAAGCAAAAAATTGAATTTGAAATATTCAATAAAAGAGTAAACAAACCCAAGAGACGCACAGTAGAGTTAAAACAAAAACAACCTCTTTAAAAAAAATTAATATACAAAGTATCAGAAATTATATAATAATTTGGCAAAGAAAATGAGAACATTTAAAGTATAAAAATTATATTTTTAATTTAAAAAAAAAAAAAATTCCTCATAATAAATAACGAATATTTCTTATTTTTTTATTTCAATTTTCATATTTTAAATGATGATTTTTTTTTAAATTAATCTAATTAAAAATAAGTACTTAACATATTATTATTAAGTAGAGCACAATTATTTTGAATGCAATTTATAAATAAATAAAATTAATTTTTATTATTGTTAGTAGATTGTGTGTGTTTTTTCCGTAATGTTTAGTTTCATGAATGCCATAAACTGAACATAGTATCGTGCGTTTGCATGTGTAATATACGAATACGTTATGACGTATTTGCAGTGCTATTTAGGTAAAAAAAAATAAATTATGTTTTATTTCACAATTCTAATGTTGTGTTAATATGCATTAGATACTAAATGTGGATTGAATTATGTATTGAAAGTAAATTATTAGATTAAGTATAGCTGGTAATCCTAATTATAATAATTGAAAATTTGTAACTGTTAAGTTAGATGTATATTACATATTATTATAAGAAAACATGTTTTTAGTTTGAGATTGAACTTTGATAGAACCTGAATAAAGAACACATTAGATTTTTATATTTCAAGAATAATGTCAGCTTCACTTATAATCATACTATCTTTTCAGGACCTATTAGTATTGAATAACAATAATTAATAATAAAGCTTCAAAAATCGACAATTTGCAAAAACTGGAAAATTTTTTAAAAATAATATTACTACATAAGCTGAAATATTTAATCAGATGATGATATACTCACGTGACCATTACGTAAGCCAGTATTCCAAAATTGAGAATAAAAAACCAGAAATTTTAGAATCCAGAAAAAATTTATTAATTTATAGAAATTAACAAAAATAAATAATATGTTTATTCTAATTTAAATTATATTATGTAAATGATATTTCTACGTTCAACTGCCGCCGGCAAAAACTAGTTCTTCATTTTATAGAATTTTTATCTTATTTTATTTTTATACGTAGCCGATAGTTTGACACTTTGAATAGAAAGATATTGTTTTCTTTTACAATACCTTTGGAAATAGCAGTAGTTATTTGTAAAGTTCTTGGCTGCACTTTTTAAAAAGTGGCTAATTCGACTTTTTTGCTATTTTTGGAAATCAAAATGAATTTAATGGACTTCTATAGATTCGAAATGTTTCCGCATTTAGCTTTATTGGCTTAAAAAAAAAGTAATTGAACATATTTAAATATCTTTGCTTTTCATTTCCATCAAACAATATCTTTTATGAAAAATTTACCGTACGGTCCAGTTGAAAAAAAAAACGATTTCAATAAGTAGTGATAATTTCATTCGAAAAATGGCCAACTATAAAAACTATTTTTTTCATATTTTTTGTTTTATTAGGACAACTAACTATTAAGTATAATTAAAGTAAATCGACAATACATAGAACAGCTGATTCGTAATTTCAAACTTACAAACAGTGGTACAGATGCACATAGAGAATTAACCCCCCTTTACTACTAAAGTACATTATAAAGGACAAAAGTATTATCGAAGCACCTAGAATTTTATTTATTTGTGGTCCATATTGTATAAGAAAATAATGAAGGTAACAAATATTGTTATTGCATTATAATTCGGTAGTAAAAGGGTTAAAAAGAGGGGAGTTTCATAGAATGGAAAATCTTCTGTACAAGTGGTTCCTTAAACAAAGAGCTAAAAATATACCAATAAGAGTGGAAACTTTAAAAGTCAAGGCAAAATATTTTCTTACTAAACTTGGAATACATTCAACTTTGTTTTTACCAGTCAAGGTTGGATGAACAAATTTAAGAAACGTTTTAGAATTCAACTGCTGAAACAGTGTGGGGGAAAAATATTATCACAGGTAGTTTGGCCACACAGGCAGAAAGTTAAAGTAAGCCATTGTTGATATGCACTGTTCAATGCTGATGAAACAGGCCTTTATTGGAAGCTCCTACCAGAATGAAAACAAAACAAAACCATATAAAATTGTTGATTTTTTCAAAAATAAATAAGTTTTCATATTTCGTTATTATTTGAACTAAGAATAAATACACAATTTTAAAGTGATATTAGTATAATAAATGTAGTTTTAGGCGTACTCAATATAGGGAACGATCCCGATATAACGTATGACCATGACATTATATCGTTCGTTATATTCGAACATCACTGTATCTGGATTTTGGAATATCTAGATTATTTTTTCTGCATTCTGATATTTTTTGTCCTGCATTTTTCCTGCTCAATTTTGAGCTTTTTGAAAGTTTTTTTGGATTTGCATTTGCATTGCCAGACCCCTCTTACTCAGATATACGAGATATATTATACCAGAAAATAACATTATTTACGCTTAAAATGCATCCTAAAGAAATTTGGATATCTTCTAAAATTTCAAGTAACGTCAAATTTCATTTCTTAAAATCAAAAATTTTTTGAGTTCATCCAAAACATCGGAAAATAAAAGAAAAATTTAGGTCATGGTAATCAAAATACTTGGCGTGACAAATTGAGGGTTTAATTATATCGTATTCTGAATCTCTTTTAATAACGTATTAACTTATACAGCCTTTTTACAATAATTTAAACATGACTTATTTTGTCTTTCAGTTTTTGAGGGCTCTATTTTTTAATGTTAGCTATTTGATTTCAATTTATTTGCGCGTCTTAGAAGAGCAATCTTCAAAGACCTTCCACTCTACTCTTAACATTTATATTCTACTGTCTCCCCTTCAAGAACAATCCCTCCTCCCAATAAATTCATAATGACTCTCAGTACCTATTTACAATAAATTACAATAAAAAAAAATTTAAAGTTATTAATTTGAAGTATTTTTGTAAATTATTATTTTATTTGAATCTATTCAGTTGTAAATCTGTGTGCGGTTGAAATAATTAATTTCTTGATTTTTTAAATACCTAGTTATTTATTTCAAACTGTAATAAACAGCAAAAAAAAAAACAGTTTTTTTTTTGTTAACAGAAGTTTTGAATAATCTTAGCTTTAAGTACTCCAACAGCAAAAAAAAAAATGTAAATTATTGATAAATCCAAGAATCAGTTTAGATTATTATTATTGGTTCCGATTCATTATATATGAATTTTTTTTTTTTCGAGTGGCATTTTTATTAATACCAGCTTTTTTCATATATTTTCTTTCTTCTTTTTTTTTGCTTAATAATCGCGAATGCAATAATTGCTTTTCATTGCATTGCCATTGCCTTGTAAATAATCAACAAAACAAATAAAAAAAAAAATAATTTTAGCTATTCAAGTTTTAACTACTTTCATTTGTTTATTTCTGCACTTCCTTTGATTTCTTATTACTGATTTTTTAATAACTACTGCAGTTAATATTGAAATCGATTTTAAATTGAATGTTAGTTACTTTTTCCTTTTCGAATGCACCCAACAAATGTAACAAAAGAAAATATTATTGAGGTTAGATTTATGGTTAGAGTGGGAGAGAAAATAAAAATAAATTGCAAATGAAAGCACAAAAAAAAAAAAAAAAAACTATTTAAATAACAGTCAAGCTTGAGTTCAATAATGATAGTGATATAAATAGATACAAACGATATGAACATGAGTACAGTAATAGAAATTTAAAGATGGTATAATTAATAAAATGAATTGGAAATGACCTCTTTAAAAGGTTATTGCCATTTAAATGAATAAACTTTTGAATATGTATAGAGAGAAGAGATAGGCGTTCTTTTCTGTTTTTTTTTTTCTTTAATTTGTATAATTGAATAAGGGTCATTTAAAATTTTTTGTTTGATGTAATTGTAATCTTTATTTTCCTGGAAATTTGCAACAATTCAAAGAATTTGCTCATAAGAGCAATAATTTTAGAATGGGTTGAAATTAGGTTATTTTCTTAACATCTAAGTATTTGTAAATTTTATGTGAAAAAAATAAATGTCTAAAAATGTTTTTGTCGCCATTTAAACAATAAATTAAATTGTAAATAAATTAGTTAGCTATACATAATAATTAATAATAATCATACGTGTAAAAAGAATAGTGCACGATTTAAAGAAATTTAAAATTATTAACATTTAAATTTTACCAAGTGGAAATTTGATTTGATTTTTACAACTCACATATTAATGCTTTACTTCCTTGAATCTTTATATGAGTTTTGAAAGTATTTAAATTGAAACTAGAACTTGCCAAGGTTGTCCAACACTACTATACCTATATTTGTTATACCAGTAGTGCTGATGAACGAACACTCTCTTAATTTCAATTTTTTTTAAATACTGTAAATATACACCATGCCAACAAATAAAAAAATTAATTGTAATCTTTGAATATTGAATTTTATATACTGTTAGCCAATGCATAGAACCCCTAATATTAAGCAAGCGTGACAGTGACTTAAAAAACTTAAACGGTTATTGTAACAATGTCTAATAGTCCTTTTAGAGCATATTTTGATTTATTGATATTTGCAGAACGCTCAAATCTTCTAGTTTTAGCTAGTTTTCATTTTGAAATTTCAGCTTAAGTTTAAATGAAGTCAGGGTTTGTGTAGCAAAACACCTTTTAATTTTTGAAGTAATTTGAATATGATGGTTTTTTTGTCCGTAAAAAATTTTGTTCTATTGAAAATAATTTTAAATTATGTTTTGCAAAACAGTTATTGCAAAAGCTTTGTAGATTACTACTCTTGGAACCATATGGTTTTTCTTGATTTGTTAAATTGTTTCAAAACATCTACTATTATCCATCGATTATTGTCCGTCCGTCCATTCATCATCAAGCAGAATAATCAAAATTCACCCGCCATTGAATTTGAATCACTGCCTACTACAATGTTGAGTTTATATTTTCTGCTTAAGCTATTAACCGGTTTATATAACTTTTTCATTGGTTTTGAATTGTGCTAGAATGAGCTTAAAGCTTACTCTATATTTATAAATTCGGTAGTTTTGCGAATTGAGTCGAAGAAGAACTAAATTCTAAATCTAAAATTATACTTTGGTGACACTTTGAAAACTTCTGCTATAAACTGTCATTTGGTGAGTACCGAATTTGAATTAAGAAATTGTATTTTGTTTTAATTAATTTATTCCAACAGTAGTACCGAGAAATCTTCTAAGGAATCAGTGAGATATACAAAGTTTTTAATTCTTATAATTACATAAGATTAGATATGATTGTGTAATTTCAGGAGTGAATTTGTCCCTTATATCAACACAGGCTCAAATGAGCTTACTGTGATTACCTGTGTTTGCTAGTTCTAGGTAGTTAATTACATTATAGAACTACCCATTTTCAGTATGAAGTAAAAACAAGCAACAAAAATAAATTATCAGATACACTAATCTTTGAGTCTGCAAAATTATGAATACCTTTTTAATATGCTGACACTTAATTGAAGTTGTACAATTAAAAATAAGTGATTTTATTAATCTCCTCAAAACAATACACGTCACTTTTATTAAATTTTTACTCAATTACACTTTTTCGAATTGTAATTCAAAAGTAATCAGTTGGAATAATTCAAAATAGTTAAAATAACAAAAAATAAAAACATTTTCTATACAAAATTGCAAATCTGAATTACAACTGAATTCGTCACTAAATAACCACTGCAAAAGTAGATTAAGAAAAAATATAAATTATTATAACCTACCATCTCTAACCACTAAGAGATATACTTTCAATATTTTTAATAAATATGTTTACACATGTGAAAAAATAAAACAAAAAAAAATCATCAGTCTCCAACGTCAATCTTTAATTCTAGAAGACGTTCCTTTTACTTCATTAGACCCAATGTAAATAATAATATATATAAATTATAATTGGGATCATAACATGTGATTAAATTTACGTCCTTCTATTTTTCTGCAGATTTCTATACATTTTTAATATAATTTAGTGCAAGCAAATTTAAATAATTTTTATAGGCCAAATTTCAATAAAATAAAAGAAAACACAAATTAAAAAACTGAAAACAAGAATAATGAAAAAAAAAAACAAAACAAATTTTTAAAATAATATGACTTAATATAGCATAATTTTATAGTAGTAGTTTTTTTTTTTTTTTTTTTGTTATTTTTTTAATAGCAGTATAGTTGAAAAAGACTCACCAGAAAACTGAAAGCTTCTGGGATATAATTATTGATATTAGGTGGTGTGATGCACATCTGTAACACAAAAAAAAAGAGAAAAAAAGGACGTTTTAGTACATAAATATGTAAAAAAAAAAACAAAAAAAACAAATTAACTGTATTCATAATTTGTAACTTGTAATTTGTAATTTTATTTATATTATGTAATTTTATATAATAACAGTGTGATAATAAATTACAATAAAAATTACAAGGATTAAATTTTCATTAGCAATATTTTTTGGGATATTCTAATAAGCAAAAATAATAATAATAGTGCATTCATTGGGAAATTTATGGGAATTTCGTTCAAAAAATATATTTTTATATTATAATTTTTTTTGAAATTATGCCAAAAACAATTTACCAAAAAATTTTGATACAACATTTTAAAATTTTTATATTATTATGATTGAGGTGTATTTGGAAATGCCAAACTAAGATTTCAGTTAAAATCAATTGATCTAATATCTAGTTTGACAATGTTGATCGGGTTGTAATCGGAAATGTCAAACTAAAGCCAAACACATTTACAGTTTAAACGCTCTCTAAAATGTAGTTTGAAAATTTGGGCAAAACTGTTTTGCAAACAAATTGCATTGCAATTATAAGTAATTGTTACAATTATTTAAATTTATAGATGTAATCTGAAATGTCAAACTAAGATCAAAATGTAAAATCAATTGATCTAACATGTAGTTTGACAATGATGATCGGATTTTAACCAGATATGTCAAACTAAAGCCAAACACATTTACAGTCTAAACGATTTCTAAAATGTGGTTTGAAAATTTGGACAAAACTGTTTTGCAAACAAATTCTTTAAGTAAGATCAATATGTAAAACCAATTGACCTAATATGTAGTTTGACAATAATGATTGGATTGTAACTGGAAATGTCAAACTAAAATCAAATAAATTTGTAGTCTAAGGTATATAATATTTAATGTTAATCTTAGATGACTGTTTTTGCAGTGTAATCGATATTATTTAGTGAAACAAAAATCATAGACTTGAAAATGTTTACTGCACGTCATTTGCATTTTTTGAGCTTGCAATTTAATTCAAAAATGTTTTTAAATGCATGAAATCAAGTTTTTTATTGTAAAATAATTTATGTAAAATAATGATGAAATATAAAATAAAACTTGTAAAATTTAATACAAATAATTAGAAAAATATTGCGACAAATACAAAACTCAAAATAATTGCAACAATCACTTATGGTGCAATTGCGACAAAATCGTATTTATCAGTATTGTCAAACTACAAATTGTAAAACATCATCTTATTTTGACATTTTCGAATACACCTTTAAAATTTGCATTTTCCGATAACATCAAAATATGATTTTTCTAAAATTGTTATTTAATTAATTTATACAATATAACCATTGTTACAATGTTAGGTAACTATAATGTATGAGTTAATCATAAATATAATCAATAATATTTCAAATGAAATTTTGAACCATTCGATGCAAATTAAGTTGTAATGTAATTAAATTTTTTTTTTTTTTGGTTAAATAAGTAAGCGAATTTAAAATTCATATTATATAATTTATGCATTAAAAAAAAAAAAAAAGTGCCATCTACTACACATTCTATTCTTAATATTTTTATAATATTTTTATTTAACGTGCAAACGATACAAGCATTAGATTGGACTACTAAGGGATTTTTTTTTATGTTTTTCATTAAAAACGTGATATAAATCTAAAAAAAAAATTTAAATTTATATAACTACAAAAATATAAATTTTAAAACAAAATATATTTAAAATTATAATTTAAAAAAATCTGAATTTTATAGTAAATATATTTCTATCTAATTTTTATTTACAAGATTTTTTCACATTCTAAAAATCAAAAACTAAAATGAGTATTTTAATTTACGATGCACTTTTATCTCAAAAAAATAACTCAAAACAAATAGAATAATAATTTGAATTTTTTTTTTTTCAAATTTAAAAGTTTTCTTGTTTAATAAATTCCAATGATAATTTTTATTTTAACATTTTATATAAATATTTAAATATTTCAAAATAGTTAGATAGTATATTTTTGGGTATATTTTGTTTGAAAAAAAAATTATCTTGAAATTTATACGAAAACACATTTTCATAGATTATCTATCTCTCATCATTAAATTTAGATCATCAACTAAAGATAGGAATTTTCAGTTTTGTTAATATTTATGGTGGAAGCAATTCTAAAGGAAAATTCTCAAAATATTAATTTAATTTTGAATTTATTTCTATGTATATTTACCATGATTATTGTAAATTAAAATTAAATTGATTTTAAAAAAAAAAAAAATATTCAATAAAAATTTCAAAAATATCTAATCTTTGATATCTGATAAATTTAAAAGAGTGAACAGAAAAAAAATGTTTTTTTAATTTATAAAGTTTGTAGTTCTTTTTATTATTAGAATTGTGATCAATATTTTAGATTGGTTATAAATTATAATCGATTTTCAAATAAATTTAGTGACAACACAAAAAACATAAAATGTATAAAAATAATGTTATTTTTTGTTTTTTCTGTTTTAAATATTTATGGTAAATAAAATTATTGATTTAAAATCGAAACATTTTCGAATACAGTATAAATAATAAATTTGAATTTAGTTGGAATGTGGGATGATAATTTGCTGAAATCATCAATTTATTTTTAAATATAGGTCAATATAATCCAGATGATAAAAGCATATACTAATTGAATACTTATTAAAAATATGAATTTATCAAAATGGAAATTTTTAATATTTTTCTCAAATTAAATATATATTTAGCAATATTAAAATTATTAAAACTGAATGTATAGTTAATTATTTATAAACAGAACCTTGACAAAAACAAATGTTTTAATTATTACTAATTGCTTTTAACAAGTATACGACAGCGCACCTTATTTTTTATTAAAATAACAAACATGAATCAATAATAATATTAGCTAATTCAGCAAAAACAATTAATTGCAAAGTCAATATTGTTATTACAAATAAATGTATAGGAAATGCTAAAATTTAATCAGAAAAACAATTAAATGGAAAAAATTATAAAACATGATGACTTATTTTCTTTCAATGCTCATATTTTTATGTTTAATTAAATTCTCATACAGTAGTGACAGCTGCTATACTTATATTTTGTCAATTAAGCTATATTTGGCCTTCAGTTTATGTTTCAAGTTACATATTTTTTTTTTATTTCCATCATAAAAAAACAAAACATTTAAATTAAAATAAAAGTTCAAAATAATAAAGAGACAAAAAAAAAAAAAATAAACAAAAAAAATATTCTTTAAAGTTTGAATGACTTCATTTTAATTGAAATTAAAATAATTTTATTGAGTTGGCAAAATAATTGACTTTTTAAAGATAATATGAATGGCGAGTGAAGAAAATTGATCTTAATTAATTAATAAAAAAAATAAAAGCTCATCGCAATAAGCCAACTTTACAACATAGTATTTTAATTGGAGATTAGAAATGGATTTTTTTTTCTGTTCATTTGTTTTTTTTTTTTTTTTTTTCAATTTTTGGTAAATTTGTATTAAAGGCATATCACAATTAAGTTCTATTAATATGTTTTTTTTTTCTCTCAAATTTTTGGGTGAATGCCAATTTATTATGTGTGTGCTTAATTTTGAATTGAGCTATAGTAATATTTTATAAAATTTATTTCAAAATAAAAATTTTATTTTATTACATTTTGTACTTATACGCGCGCGGCATTTTAATAACTATAGTAGGATAATTATTTTGGCAATGAAAATTAATTAAAATTAAACTTAAGTAGTTAATTCAAGTTTAAAATTTTATTGCTATTTAATTATGCAATTATATTAAGGTAAAAACTAATACGAATGTAATTAGAATTTTAAAAATTGTGATATGAATCAAATTAGATCGCTGGTGTCCACATTGAATTATTGAACCAAAAATAATAAAATATAGTAATGTATAAAATAAAAAATATGTAAATGATTTGTCGGTTAGTTCACACGACAAAATATAAATGTTACAATAGTCTAGTATTAAAGCCTAGTATGGATGAGAAGAGACGAGAATACCCCCATTCAAATTATTTTATGAAAAAATAAGTGTACAATGGATGATAGCAAGACAACCTAAATCATATTTTACCAAATATTAAGAAATAATGAATTGAAGATAACAAACTTGTCTTCTTAAGCTGCGTAGTGACAAAACAATTAACAGCGATCTAAAATAAAATAAACTGCAATTTTAATTGTTGAAGCATAAATTTTATTTTATATACATTTCATATTTTCGGATATTAAAATAATTTTAAAATATTAGATTCACCAAAATCAATATATTATAATTCCGAAAAGTAGCACATTTTTACTGAATTAATAAAAAAAAAAAACTTAAAAATTCATATAAATTTGATATTTTATTAGATTGAAAAATTGAACATAAAAACCATTAAATTTCTTCAAATATTTTCATCTTCTCTCTCTTCACCGTTATTAATACATATTTTTTTTATTTTAAACAACTTAGTATGCAAATTAAATATCTTAATTAAATTAATAATTACAAATCAGAAAACAAACAAAAACGCTTTAATTAAGGAATTAAAATAATTTTTCAAAATCTCTTTAATAATTAATGCAGAGAAAATTCAAAAAATAAATAAAGAAATTAATTTAAATGTTGTAGAAAAACAACCTTAAAATTGCTACTGTGATTCCAAATCAGTAATTAATTTTCAAAATCTGTGTCTTAATCATCAATTTTGTTATTTTAAAATATTTATTTATACTTTTTTTGTGCTTTCTCGCAAAATTTCGAGTTCAGACAAAAAAAGAACACAAAAAAATAAAAATTTTTTTATTATTATTAAAAAAAAAAAAGATTAATAATAAACGGAGTAAAAAAAAAAACTGAAAGCATTTAAGTGATAAATATTCGTACATAATTAAAAAATGTATAAAACTTCATTAAAAAACTAACATTAAATTAATATCGAATACAAGAAACAAAATAATAAAAAAAAAAAAAAAAAAACAAATAAATTTTTTTTTTTTTGTCATGATATATTTAAATATTATGCTAATATCATACAAGTTAGTTTTGCCTTTGTGTTATATTCTGTCTAAGATCTGGACTAAAAATTTTTTGATCTTTTGTATTGTAATTTAATTAACTTCACATTTTCACAATAATATATAGTTTTTGGGATTTGATAAGAGGCTGCTTTTTTTTTAATTTCTTCAATGTTTTTTTGATAAAATTGATTTTAGCAATAAAATTATAAAAAAATTATATTTAAAAAAATTGTAGTACCCACATAATTTAGTGAAATTAGTAATACTAATAAATATTTGGGTATATGCATAATTTCATCATTTAAATAAAAGGTTTAACATAATAAAAAGAAATATGTAAAATTATATAGAGGAAAAAATTATTTATAAAAATATTAATTGGAAAATAGCATTTTGCAATCGCAATGCACCTATCGGAAATATATTATGTTTCAACTTCCGTTTGAAATTATATATAAATTTAAAATTTAATATAATAAAATTTTTAATAATAATTAATTCACTTTTTCTGAACAGATACAAATTAAGATTCCATTGAAAGGCTAAAATTAGGTATTTTTATGTATTAGGTCATTAGGAAGTGACAAGATAGAAAATGGAATTATATGAATATAAATTACTTTATTTATATGCAGGTACACTGACAAATAAATCACTTTACATAAGCTTCGCATACAAAATAATCAAAAATAATGCGATATAATCAGGAGAGTTAGGATGTATCATTTTCTAATACAGTCAAATATTTTGACTTTATTTTAGAAATGTAACAATGTTGAACGGCACAGTAACTGAACAGAAATGTACAAAAGAAATGTAACTGTGTTGAACAAAAAATTATAGCTCAATGTTACAAGCAAATGAGACGGTCAACAGAATTTAACAGAAATATAATATTAAAGCCCAACAATTAATAATAAGCTTGGTTTACACAATCAAGTTGTGAAACTTGCTAAAATTGATTTTAGCAATAAAAATATAAGAAAATTATATACAAAAAAATTGTAGTACCCACATAATTTAGTGAAATTAATAATACTAGTAAATATTTGGGTATATGCATAATTTCATCATTTAAATAAAAGGTTTAACATAATAAAAAAAAATATGTAAAATAATATAGAGGAAAAAATATTTTATGAAAATATTAATTAGCAAATATTTGCAATCGCAATGCACCTATCGGAAGTATATGACTTCCGTTTTACGAAATAAATATACAACTTCCGTTTGAAATTATAATATAAATTTAAAATTTAATATAGTAAAATTTTTTAATAATAATTACTTCACTTTTTCTGAATTAAGATTCCATTGAAAAGCTAAAATTAGGTATTTTAACCGTATTTATCAGAAAAAGACAACGTTGGAACTGACAAGATTGAAAATAAAATTATATGAATATAAATCACTTTACAAGCTTGACATACAAAATAATCGCATATAATTCAATATAATCAGGAGTGTTAGGATGTACCATTTTCTAACATCGCAGCCAAATATCTTGACTTTATTTTAGAAATGTAACTGTGTTGAACAAAAAATTATAGCTCAATGTTACAAGCAAATGAGACGGTCAATAGAATATAACAGAACTACTATAGTAAAGCCAAACAATTAACAATAAGCTTGGTTTACACAATCAAGTTCTGAAATTAATTTGTTTATTTTTGCATATAATTTTAAAATTGTAAGTCTATTAATTTACTTAAATTTATATCAATAAAGACTTGTTAAAAGTAGGCCATTTTACTGACTCAGAAAAATTCTTGGGGTACATCAAAATATAGCTTTTATAGCAAAAGTTCAGTACTTAAAAATTTAAGAAATACTGAAAAACGGTTTTTGAAGGGTCAGAACTTAGCCGGTTAAATTTCTGAGAGCTACCTTATGTTTAAGTAAGTATCTATCCATATAAATTAAAAACAAAAAAAAAATTAACCCTTTAATAGCCAATGGTATTTTCAACCTAATTATACATATTATTTATATACCAGGTAAAAAATTGCCTAAAAAATCAAAGAATCCTTGACATCGTAAATGTGTCAACACAAAGTTGAATACAACGTTCACATGATCTTAAATGTCTACAAAAGCTCATAATTATTGGTAACAATGTTTTAGCTGCCGGTTTGAAAATAATTTGGGTTTACAAAAATTTTTAAAAACCCAATGTTGTACAGTATGTTAATAAAAACTTTCTGTTCATTATTTCTTGATCACAAATCAATTAAAACATTGACAACTTACGAGTTTCATTACATTAGGTCTGTATGCTTACTTTTATTTGCAAAAATTTGCAAATGAGAGGAAAAATCACGTAATCATAAAATTCTGCGAGAATATTTAAAATGTTCTCTTTTGCAAACAAAAGTAGACATACGCAAAATTTGCATAAATTTATCCAAATTTTTTTATGGCAAAAATAATTAGTTTTTAGGTTAGGAGATTTTTTTTAAATTTGAATTAATTTAGTAATTTTCTGAAATTTTTTGTAAAATTATTAAATGCTTTTGTTGAAAAAAATTAAATTAAATAATTTTTCGTGGTTTTGGTCTTTTTGTCGGTAAAAACTTATATAAATAAGTTTTCAGGTTAGTATACACATTTTTATTTACTTTAGGTATACCACTTTTTATACGAAAAATATTTTATTGACATTTAAAACAACAACAAAAAATTTACTGTAAATTTTTACAAATTGTTGCAAATAGAAATTTCATTTGCAAAAAATTATTTAAGAGAGACTTCTGACGTCACGTTTTAAACACAAAATTCCCTTAAATTTCTGAAAAATTTGTAAATAGTGTGCAAATAAAAAAGTAAACATACAGGAATTCGGATAAATTTATATAAATGTATATATAAATTTGTGAGTTAACATACAGACCAATTATATCAAGTTGACATTTTTTTTTTAAAACATTTACAATTTTTCATTTTAATTCACTTTGATTGGTTTTGCACAACTACAATTTAATACTCAGAGCTATGTTTCAGAGCTGATATTTCACAAATAAGAGAGCTATGGTACGACGATTTTGTGTTTTAAATCGAAGTATAAATTATTACGCAGTACAGAAACATTTCAGCCCATCTCACAATCGCTTAAGGTGGGTCTGAAATTCTGATACGATTGCTCTATAATTAACTTTCAATTATTATGAATGATGATAGCAGAAACTTATTTCTGAAATAATTTAAATTTTTAAATGTCAAAACAATTTTTTTTTGTAATTTAAAATTTTTTTATATTGAAAATGTTCATCTTAAAACATTCATTTAATTTTGACAACTGGTAAAATTTGTTAAATTTTTGTCCTTTCTTTTACATTTTTTACTAAAACTTTAATTATAAAATTTAAAAATTTTACATTATCATGTCCTCACAACGTCCTATTTTTCTTAAAAGACAGCTCAAATTAGCTTTTATAATGTCTATGTTATACCTAAACATAATTCACTTCCAAGAATTTGCTTTAAAATTAAATTTGATCAAATTAAACTGTAAAATTTCTATAATTTATTTTTAATTATTATAATATTAACTTAATTTTGAACATAACATAACTCAAATGTCATAAAACAAAAAAAAAAATCATAATATATTATTTCAACTATAAAGATGTTCTCTCAAAATGAAAACTTGATTATTCTTTATTTTTTTTTTTTTTGACAGATGTCAGTACATATTATTAAAACTTTCAAATTGCAACTTGTCTTAACAATAACATCCAGGATGAAATGATTCCAATGAAAATGTACGTGACTTTATTAAATAATGTACATATAAGAGCTCTAATTTACAAAAATAAGAAAATAATAATAATAATTATTATTATTATTAAAATAAGACATACTGAAATATTTTTGTTAAAAACAAAAAAAAAAAACAAGAAATGAAAACCAGAAGATGTTTGCACACAATTTATTGGCACTAATAATTTTCCGAAGAATTAAAGAAATTAAAACTAAAACTTAAAAATAATTTTTGTTTAATTTAGGTGTGTAGAGAGAAATTATAATGTACATAATTAGGCTTTTGTTCTTTTTCACGGGAATAACATAAATTTTGTGAACTTTGGTTAGGTATACATAAGACTATATTGCAACAATTTGGGTCAAAATCGTTTAAAAAAAATCGAGTATGCATTAATAGCTTGTCAGAAGAAAAATAAAATAAAGTGGTTTGCAAAAAGAAGCCTATTATCTATATTATGAAACACCCTATCCTATTATATGTTTCACATACAAAATAGAAAGTTTGCAAGACACGTACGAGCCAATATCTTACTATCATTTTCTATATATATTAACCATACTATTATCATACACAAATACTGCGCAAGCATCTATACTAATCTACACATCTACTACGTTCTCAGTACGTTAAATCGTTACCACATTAATTTTTATTAGACAAATTTTATTATCAAATTTATTATTATTGCTGACGTAAATTGTACCACATCAGAATAACTCAATCACAACGACATGCAATCAATCAAAAATTACACAGTACTAATTACATTTATTCTAAAAACCAACTGTTACTGTACAGCATTGGCTACTAAGTTTAAAACTCGAATAACATTTTTATACTTTTATAGCGTAGCGTGCACGCACAAAGTTGTAGACAAATTATTGCTTTAAAGTAAATTATAAAATACCAAAAAATGTTAACCCCTTAAGACATTTACAATTTTATAGGTTTTTTTTACTCTTTTTTTTCATTTTCTTAGTTTTATTTATCTCTGCATATCTCTTATAATTCAAAATAATTGAATATGTAATTTCCTTATTTATGAAAATTTCCTAAACATAAAAATATTGCATATTTATGTATGTTGGTATGATTGTGTCTGCAATGCTCATAATATCCAATAAGCATATGTATATAAATCAAATTATCACTCAGCACAATAATATTATTAAATTAATGTATGTGTATACATAGTTAGAGTAGAATGTATTCCTGCTGTATACAAGTATGCAGGAAATATCTTCCAAGATGATTAACAGGGTGTGTTCAAGAAAAAATAGTGATTATTGATTAAACGATTTTAATACAATATTATTATGCCTTCTGGGACATAGAGTTATCAAAGTGGATCAATCCCCTATTAAACAGTATAAAACAGATTTAAAATAAAATTAGACATTGCGTCATATAGACACAAACAGAAATGATGAGGAATCGAGTACGATGGAAAATGTCAAATTGAAGCCCGTTGCTTCCAATAGGATTAAGGAAAAAAATGCCTCCTGGGATACTTTGTAGATAAAAAGTTGTCAAGTAATTTATTTTGAATAGTATGAATCAAAATTGATTTTAGTGAAACAAATCGAGACTTAGTGTTCGTGACATCGTAAATGTATCGACAAAGTCACCAACAATTGATTTATGAGTTTAAATGTCAAAAAAAAAATTGTTTACATTGTCTTATGATCGGTAATTAATCATTTAATCGGCGACTTACATTGTCTTATGATCACAATCATTTGATCGGCGACTCATTTTCACGATACGGGTTTGTTAAATTATGTATCCGAAAATTTCTTGATACACAGCACAGTTTGGTACAGTTATATTTGTTTTATTAATCAAGCAATAAGTTTAAAAATTAAATAAAAATAAGTATAAATTTTACTTCGTGTTTCAAAAATAAATTTAAAAATGTTTTTTTTTTTATTTTAATTTGCTTTAATTTTATTAGGAAATGGACTCACGAAAGAAAGTCCATATTAAATCTCCATAAACTTTCACAAATAATATATTCAATTGAAATATTTTAAAAAATCTATCCACAAAATAGGTATCCACAAGAGTATAATATTTTGACATTTGATTTGACGTTAATGTCAGAGACAATGTGTTTAGAGTGATCGGAATTGTAAGCAAAGTACATTCAGTATTGTCAATTCAGAAAATATGACATATTGTATTTGTATGTACATTATATCGGTTGAATTTTTTTGGATACATTTCCGATGTCACCGTATTTGAACTTGGTTTTGATGATGTTTTAATTATATTTAAATTAAAAAATCCCTGCTTTTTATCCATCAATATTTTTATTTGAATGTTGGTCACGACTAAGAAAACGAACAACATTTTTTTTTTAAATTTCAATATCATTTGTGACATAATTGAAGAATTCCATTTACATGTAAATTAAGCTGTCTAAAACCATGTCTATATTGGAATTGACTGCTCATTGAAAAAACAAGTAGAAATAATTATGCGGTATTATGAAAGGTTCCATTCCATCCACCCATTTCGATGGGATATTGTAATTTAAACATGATGTATAAAATATAACTGTTATTTACTTACTAAGTTCGTTCTATAATAAAAATAAATAAATATTACGATAATTAATGCCCTACCGCATCAACATCAGTCTCATTTCCATACTCTCTTAGAATGAAAATTAAAAATAAGAATATTTAATTCAGTTCTTTTAGCTCAAAGCGCAACATCAAATTTGCTTTTATTAACTGTAGAAATATTATGATTGTTGAAAATACATAGTCGAATATTTTCTTTTTAATTTTACTAACTATGATTACAGATTACGATAATGGCAAACTTCTTCAGTGTTATGTACATGACTGATTGATAGGTTGTTTGCTTACCCATCAAATAGCACAGGTAAACGGTTAAATAATAATATTGTTGTTATTCATAATATTATTATTATTATTTTATTATATTGTTATTAACTATTTAAAATTTAATTGCCAACGTTAAAGTGATAAGTGGGAATGGTTTTTATAACTCTACTACATTTTAATATAAATTTAAACAATGATAAAGAATATCAATTTCCTTGGTTTTTATTTAGCAGTGAATCATTCTTAGTTTTATAAATTTTTATGATTTCAGCTGAGTCTACCTTACTCAAGTCTCTTATGTAATTTACCATTATACTATATGTCTTCTTTGGTAATACTATGACTCTTTTGGATAACCTGTTCTGCTACTTTGGATCTGAATTTGGATAAATTTTACTTTTTAGCTAGCTCTGCTTCTTTCAGATGTTATTTGAGTATGTAGAAATATTTTAGATCTCAAACGAATAACGGTTGTTATATTATTAACATAAAACATTATTTTTTTTACTTAAAATTATTCAAATTTATTATTGTCTCCCATAACATCACCCTGTATATATTATTATTATGTTTGTAAACTTTTAAGAACAAAATTTTAAAGAAATAAATGCAATTTAAAACTATATCATGTTTTCATAACCTATGTTTATATCTGAATATATTATTATGTGTATGTAGTTAGAATAGATGCACATCAAAAGTTATGTATTCATTATAAAAAAATAAAAATAAAAAAAAAAAAAATAAAAAAAAAATTAAAATTGCCAAATAAGAGAAATGTCAAGATCAGTATCATGTCAAAACTGAATATTTTTGAATATTATATTTATATGACAACATTATTCATACCTACATATATACATACATATAAATATAATAACAGCATCAGCACTTTTAAGATTTTATGTTAACAGAAAAATAAAAAAAAAAACATTTTTTTTTTTAATATATCTATCTACACTACAGTTGACAGTGAAAATTCATTTTAATAAACAGAATCTCGCATAATCATTTTGAGAGAAATTTTTTTTCTAAGTTTTTTTGTATATTTTGTTTTTGTTTTTTTTTTTTGTTGTAAAAAATTTTTTTTAAATATTTTGTTGTAAAATGATGCTCTCATTTTTTATTTTCTGGTTCATATTCTCACACTTGTAATTAATTAAATTTGTATGGTAAGCTATATAGTTGCCATGACAAGATTGAGGTATAATTTATCTAAATTGAATGAAATTTTTTTTTTCTTAAAAAAATTTAATGTGGTTTGTTTTTTTGACTTAAAAATAGGAAGACCAAACGATTTGGTTATTTATAATCACAACAATTTAGTAGATTTTCTATTTCGTAATTTTTATTAAAATTCAAATCATATTTTTAAAAAATGTAGTATCTACCTATGTATCGGAATAAAAAACAATGAACTGTGTTTTTAATAATCCACTTAATTATCGGAATATGGCAAGACCGGAATATGGTTAAGTCGCTCAATGTTCAATGTTCAATCTGATTCAGACAGACGGCTGTTTCAGAACAAACAGAATGAAATTAATGTATTATGCTTTGCAAATGATGCTATTATTATTTCCGAATGCTCACAAATACAACTACATTATTTTGCTCAAAAAAACAGTAATACAACTTTTGTATAAATATTCATGAGAACCGAATACCCTTTTTACGATCAAAAAATATAATATCAGAAACATGTTACCTATTACTAACAATAGCTAATCAAAACAATATCATCCACATATTTCTAGATATTAATAAGCCAGTAATGATTTTAATTACAAATAAATGCTCGAAAAACATTATAGGTATTGTAGTGTAAACTTGCGGTACCATACTTTTTTAAGCACGAAAAGGTTATTCTACCTAAGTTATTTGCAAAAATATCAAAAATATTTATGACTTGATAAATCTACAAATGAAGACCATAACCCAAAATCACACGTACAATAATGTCAAAAATATCCGAATGTTAGAAGCTATTATTTGAATAATAAATTTATGTATAGAAAACCTTATGTCAACATAGTCGAAATACATTAGATAGTAGGTCGAAGAGGTATGACATATTCAGTAGATATCATCAGAGTTGACACAAATAAAACTAAAAATCAAAGTATTGGAAAAATGAAAACGTGCATATTACCATTACAATGATCGATTTATAAAAAATTAAATTAGACAAGATGGCAACACTTTTGATTTCATGTCATTACTATAATGTTACTTCGATGGGATGATAATTAACATAAAGTTCAAATTCTAAAATGTATTCAGAAACATTTTACACGTATATCGCTATTGAAAAAGAATTGTCAATTTATAAATAACAGTATTTAGAGAAGCTTAAAAATTTTCATCCATGGTTAATGCCCCACTTTTCATTTAGATACGATATTTGTTATAATTATTATTTATTTATTCTGTCGAATCAGTGCACAATATTTCTTAATTCTAATTTCAATTTTACTACGGGATTTTGTTATTAAATGTTGTTTGAATAACGTCTTGTAACTAATACACCTGTGAATTTCACAGCAAAGCAAATATTTTGAAATTGAAAATAAATATCTACTACTTTTTTAGTAATAGATATTTGGTAACCCTAAATTTAAATTTAAATATATATGTATCCATATAATGAAGCATATTTAGAAGAAATGAGATCAAATTAAGTTTTTTTTTTTTTTTTTTTTTGCTTGTCTAGGATATAATCCGCATATAGTATTTACCATTTTTGTATATCATGACTTAATACAAGACATATCAACACATAAAATACTTAGTAGTGTCATGTTATTGACCAAAACCAAAACAATAATCAGCAAAGACAAAACAAAAACATAATGTGAGTGTGTGTACACTTACAATTGTTGCAATTTTGACTCCAATTTCAAGCCCTAGTTTATATTTTGTTTTTTTTTTTTTAATTCAATTACTGTTTTTGAACATAAAATGCGCAACATTATTCTGTTGCTCATGTTTGCTTGTTATTTATTTATATATTATATATGTGTTGCATTTCTTTACAAGTTGTTCACTTTTTCATTTTTATTATTTTTTTTTTTTTTTTATTACATATCACTTGTAATGCTTCAGTGCAACATAAAAGCATAACTTTTTGAAAAAAAAAAGAAAAAAAACAAAAATGACTAGCTAGTAGGTATTCAAATTTATATTCCAAGAAATGTTGCACTTTAAAAAAAAAAAATATTATGTGTTCATTTGTTTTTTTTTTTCTATTTTTTTTTTTTTTTTTTTTTTTGATATGTGGTTTTTTAGAAACAAACCAACAATGACAGTCAACCATCATACAATTTCTATATTATATTTTGATATACAATATACATATATGATTATAATATGATAATATGATGGCTGAAATGACATGGTGATGCACATTGTTGAACACTTTACAATGTAATGGTTTGCTAATAGAATAAAAAATAAATGAATAACAAGAAAAGAGTTTTGGGGTCGACTTTAAAATTAACTGAAGCGTTAGATATGACAACCCAACTTTATTTTGGAAAGAAATTAACCAGTAAAAATAATGCAGAATTTTTTTTTTTTTTATCTTTATTTTTATTATTGTTTTTAATGATTGAAAGGAAGCCATATTTGTTGAAAATGAAAAAAAAATATTTAGACTTTGAATTTAATTACTTTTCTCTGTGTTGCAATTTTTATATTATAAAATTACATTCAATTTAGGCAATGTAAATTCTATGTAGATCAGGGCTTTGTAATTGGAATGGAAGATTTTTTGACAAATTATAGAAAAGCAAATTTAGGAATATTTAAAAATGGTTCTGAATTAATATGTAGAATTATTTGACATTAGAACCCCATAATTGGTAATTCAAGAAACCCTATGACAATGCTTGATAATGAGTTAGAATAGAAGAGTTGAGTCAGGTTATAGATATATTAGATACTTTTAATTTATATTTTACTCATGTATCGGCAGTGACCAAATATATAAGCCCTGCATGATTACTAAGCAGTGAAGAATAGGACCAACTTATTTTTTGTACACAAACCAATAGTAGCTCTAATTTAAATTAATATTAAGGACTTAAATATACTACAGCTGTATTCAAGTCATTCTAAAACACTATATAACTATTTCACCGAATTTGGAATAAGAATGAAACGTAATTATTATTACGGGAAATAATTGTAATCCATCCATGAAACCATCCTCAATTGACATGCCAACCAATGCCATGAAACTATCCCCAATCAATTCCGTGAAACCAAGAATTTTTCAGTTTTCCTTTATTTTTCTGACCACCAACATATTTTGATTATAAATCAAGCTCTAATATTAATTATGTTTTCGATTGAATAACAATTGGTCGATTGACTTCAGTGGTCAGTGTATTATCCTAGGTAAATTGCAAAGCCCAAAAATGATATGAAAAAAATATATTTCAATAAAATCAAAAAAAGGTGTTGCATAACACTATATTGTACACTATATAGTTAAAAAGGTTGCATAGCACTATTATAGACTACATTATTTCTATATAAACATTTTTGTATTCTCACTAAACTTAAGACAATTGGATATGTTATGTGAATTTTTATATGAAAACATTTAAAATGAAAAAAAAAAAAATGGTTTTTTAATGTTTGGTAAAAATAAGGAAACCATAATATTTAAATTTTTTATTTTAATGTTCCAACCCAGAAAATACATTAATTTTTACTTAACTTGTTAGTCAACATAAATACATTCATAAAATGTATATATAATATATACCCATTCCTAGTATGAATGCGTAACGTGCAGATTGACCATCAACATATTAATTTTTTGTTTATTTTTTTTTTGTTTCTGTTTTGAGAAGGAAAGAGGAAACCAGGAAATGGGTTCTTTATTTCTATTCTTTTCTTATTTTTTTATTTTTATAATTCTTGCATTCTCTTCCCTCATTTTTTTTGATTAATTTAAATTTAATAGAGTTGATGGACTCCACTTAATATTATTATAATATGAATATACTAATGTATATTATAATGTACTTATATATGAATGAAAATATGCAACCACATTATTGTATAGATAATAATGTATGTAAGTAGTTTTAGAAGTAAGAATATTTCATTAAATATACACATCATGTTTCGCATTATCATTAATTTATTATTTATGTATAAATTTTTTTTTTTTTTTTTTAAATTGGAAAAATTATTCAAAAAGGGTTGGATAACAATTTAATAAATTATAATTTAATTGAACGTTAACAGAAAAAAAAAAAACAAAAAAAAAAAAGAGATATAGGTACTAGCAAAATTAAAGACTTAAAGAGACTAACCATGATACAAAAAAAAAAAAAAACATTCAAAGTGAATAAATTATAACAAATTTTGATAATGATTGACATATTTTGTAATTGGATTTTGGTTGATAACAATGAAATTATTTTTAAATATGGCAGTTAATTTGAACACAAAATATTATTTTTTTTTTTTGTTTTAATGTCATTTTTGGTCATGTTTAAATAATATTATCATTCTGTTTATGATCAGAATATTTAATTATTAGAAATGTTCAGTAAAACTAGATAATGTGTACAGACAATTTGGGAACTAACAAAAACACAAAATGTCATAATTATGAATATTTAGTATTCAAACTTATATTTTTTAAGAGTGATAATTATATTGAATTAGTTATGAGAAATGAAATAGTATCGATAATATATTATTTTTAATGTCGTAAATTATTTGATCATTACTTAATTTATTAATAAATATTTTAGACGAAATATTGATAAACAAAAAAAATATTTTTTTTGTTTTAAATTATCATTGGCTAAGTATTTCTTCATCTCATTGACTTGATAATTGAATTTTTTGGTCTTATTAATTAGTTATTATAATGGTACTGGATTTTTTAATAATGTTAAATATATAATATAAATAATTATAATTAAAATATTGAATAAATAAAAAAAAATTAATTTATTTGTACATCACATTACCAGTCCTACTAATACTCAAGAAACTAGACCTACTAATACGTGAATGAGAGCTCTATGCAAAGATATAGCAACTACTCTGTATACTGATATGACATTCTGTTAGTTAGCACTAGTTACCAAACAATGTTCTAGGTTGCTTTTTATAATTTGAGTGTATATAAATCGTACTTTAAATAAAGAAATTTAAACAAATTTTCAAAATCAAAATTAAAGAAAAATATAATGCAGCCCAATCACCAGTTGCAAGTTTCATGAAACTTAATTTTTATAAATGAAAATGACAGTTTCATTACCATGTTTCACATGATGTTGCATAATGAATGGGCATGTTCGACTACCATTTTGAAGGTATTAAGTCTGCTCGTTTGTCTTCAAAATTTTTCGAAAACTTGAAACTTGTGAGTGGGCTGCATAAGACAAATAGTTATTTTTTTATTATTTTACAAACCACGTCCGATTCGATACGGGTATTAGGGTTGATTAACATAACTTTGACATATATAATTAAAATAACCCATAAAATTTCACTATTAGATTGCAGTAAACGATTTTTCATTACAGGAACCACATTGCAGCTATGAACGTCGAGTGTTATCTACAATATAACCGAATAATATGTAACTTATCTGAAACAATTATGTTAGAACTCAGCAACAAATATCACAGTTATGTTCAGATTAAAATATAATGTTAAAGTGTAGTAAACGATTTTGAGTTACCGTAATTGCAATACGGCTGTGTGAGAACTGAGTTATAGATAATTTATCTGAAACAGATATGCTACAGCTTGGAGACGAACTTAACAACCGATTCATTTTAGTTATTAGAGCAAATTACATATAGCTACTAACAATGAACATTATTTATTTTTCTTTTTTAAATTATATTTTTTTTAATTTAAAGGTTTAACAACCAACACTATTATTGAAATATAACTAAATACTAGGGGCCCCTGTTGAGTAATTATAATTTAAGTTAAAGTCAAATTTAAAGTTTTTAAAACAACAGAGATTTGCATGGACTGATATAGACTTCTCATTACAAAGCAGAAAACCCTCATGTTTTAATGAAAGGCTTTGAAATTAGTATGTTTTCGTTAAAAAAATATAAATACCTTACTTCTCATTTTCTGTTTCGTTTCTACCTATTTCTTAATGTATTTGGTGAATAATAAAACCATATGATTACAAATTTCAACTGTGTGCGTATTATTGTTTTATTTACAACTTACTTATTATATATTATTAAGAGTTCATTACGGAAAGAGAGATAAAATGAAAAGGTTGTCTACTGGTCCTTAAATGCTTGTCAATTATAATTATAGATTATTTAATTAAGCTACAAAAATTGTTTTGATAACTGTAAAAGAAATTTCATAATGTCAATTCTGTTGTTTTAACTTGCATTTTGTGATCGCAATGGTGCTACATCGATATCAACTTTTTTGTGCGTGAAAGAAATATATTAAAACTGAATTTGAATACTGATTTAATATATTTCAGTTAAAATCTGTTGTTAAAATATTTTGATTTATTTTTTTTCAAATTTATTTATTTATACTAAGCTATTTATTATTTAATTGTATTATTAATAATATTAAATATATATCTTAATTGTTGTCAGGTCTTCTTTCACTAATCATTTTTTAATATTTGATTGCAAATATCGGTATTTCGGAAGCAACATATATCATTCATCAGTGTTTGTGGTTAACTGTTAACTGTTTGCAATTAAATATTAAAAAATTATTAGGGAAAGATAAAAACTGACAACAATTAAATTTTTTAATTTAAATTATCACTAAAAATAAAAAAAAAAATATTCATTATTTACTAATTGTTAGAGTAAGTAATTGAAGTTATACAATATGTAATCCTAATCATTACCACTAGCCCTAATCTATTTCTGTTCTACCATCATTAGAATATATTTTTGTTTTATTTATTATTTAAAATATAATATGGACTATCTTCAGTAAAATATAAAAAAAAAAATATAGAAATCGATAATTAGCCTCTTGAACAGAATGAACGCAGCCATCACGCAACCAGCAAAGCTTCTAAATGTAAAAAACGCAGCAGTCTAAATTTGTGCATAGAGTGCAAAACGTTGAAAGCGTTAACTGACATTGTTTTGCTTACTTTTTTTTATTAAATAAACTTTCAAGAAATTTAATAAATGTTAAATATATATTATAAACTTATAAATTAATTTTATTATATTATATCTGAGCTCTGCCGCTTTTTTTATTTTAAAATTGATTTTATGATTTGATTACATGATATGGAAATGAATATAAACAAAACAATTCAATTTGTATTAATGTGTTGTACTCCAGTCACACACCAATTTCACTTTTACATACACATTCAAATAAATAAAAACGTTGAAGTTAAAACTTTTTCAGTTTCTGCGCGATGGCTGCGTTGACAACTTTTCATTCTGTGCATTTGCATATGTTTTCATATGTTTCAACTTTCAAAGTAGTATTTCTGCGCGATGACTGCTTGATAATTCCTTCATTACAAGGCAGATGATATTCCTACTCCCAAAATTTTAAATACATCAAAAGACCAAAAAATTATAACAACCTCAACTTCTAATATTTATATAATTATTTAATATTGTACTTAATTAAATAAAAACTTACTTTTTTTTAATTAAATTTCAACCAAATAATATTCAATTTACTTTCTTCAATGATAATTAATTTTAAAATTTACTTTCTTTACTTCGCCACACCATTTACTCTTATTCACGACGTTACTTACTAACTTTTATTAATTAAATTCATAAATAAATCATATACACCAACATCTTCAATTAAAATTTATTACAATTGTTACAAATGTTAATAAATTAAAATATTTCTAATTATTTTAAGTTTTGAGGAAAACCACAATTACCTTAAATTTATATAAATTTCCTCTTTCTTCCTTTTTCACTTTAAATTACAATCAATGCAAAAAAAAAAATACAAAAAAACTGAAACAACAAAAAAAAGCCTCCCCACTTAATTTTAAATAAAATTAACTTTATATTATGGCAAACAAAATAATAGAAAAAAAAAAACAAATAACGGTACTTTAATTATTTGAAAATCAAGAACTCTCTTTAAATTTAATATCTTCCCTTAGAGTGTAAATTCTACTATCTCTCTCTCTCTCTCACACGCTCTATCTTATAAAATATAATTTAATGACCAGAAAAAGTCAATAAATTAAAGCTGATAACGACTAAGACAAAAAAAAATATTTACTACAAAATACTGTGTATTTTAGAAAGCCCCAAAGACAAAATACTATAAAATGTAAGAATAAACGTGCCACGATTAACTAATTTATAATGTTAGGTTTTTTTTTTTATTTTAATATTCATTATAATCCGTCTCTGGAAACATTTTCAATGTGGAATGAGAAATAAAAAATAATACCTCCATCTCCTCTCTCAAAAAAAAAAATATATAACTGAAGAGAGATGGTCATACAATTGTCATTGAATTGCCTAAATTAATCTAATGAAAATATTCTTTATATTAGACTTTAGTCCACCATTACACTACAATGTCATAGTAAACTTCAATTAGTTTCCTTTTTAATGTTAATAAAATTCTTTAAATATTTTCATCTAACAGAAATACAGGAATCAAAACCAAAAAAAAAAAAAAAATAATTTTTAAAGATCTTGTGACAGGTTACCAAAGAGGGTATACGAAAAATAAGAATTAAATAAGGGAATTTTCTTTAACACCCTTGTTGATTAAATTCATTTACACCCCTTGAGCTGTAATCAGGATAATCAAACAATGAAAAATATAATATTAAAAGTATATATATATATACACAGTAACTGTATAAAATTTGAGAAATAATGCTGTTGTGAACTCACATGGGTAATGTACATTTTATAGGCATTCTCTCAATATAGTTATGGTATTTGGGATTGTGGTATGCAATTTGAGAAGTTTCTACAGTAAATTTAATAATTATTAACCTTCAACACTTCTACTCATTACAGTTAAAAATGTATATAATTTCAGAGTATTATAATATATACTATTAGGATAATATTACACATAGTACAGGAAATAATATTTAAAATAAAAAAAAAATGTATTTTTACGAATTTCGAATTATCAACGCATTCATTGTGATAAATTCAATTCGTTATTGGCACCATTTTGAATCTTAAAAGTTGTAACAATAAAAAGTAAAACATCTATTTTTATGAATATATGTGTGTACATTATAAATTTAGCACGTGTCCAAATGTAGAATAGTAAAATAGTAAAGCAAAACAGGGGTGGTTAGTATATTGGGAGGGAGACTGAAACTAATATGACTTCTAACACCCTTCATTTATTTATAGCTATACATTTTTTTTTATATATTGAACATGAGTGTGTTGTGTAGAAGAAATTCAAACAAAAATATTTTTTAAATTTTTTGATTATACCATTTTTTTTTTTTTTTTTTTACAATTCATCTCTCCTTGATTCCCTCTTCTAATTTTTAACATTTAACTCCCCTTCCCAAAACCAATTTTTTTAAAAATAAAATGTCAAGTCATAACATACTTGTATTAGCTTCATTGACGACAATCTTATATTAAAATTTTTCAATTTCTAATTTCGTATTTTTTTTTTTTGTATTATAATATTCATCATCTATGTTTGTAGTCTACAAAAATATATTTGCAATGCAAAAATGTCGTGATACCTACTACCAATACGTCTCTATTCCACATTTTCCACCCACATCGAATAATAATATTGTCGGCTGTCCATCCAAAATCAAATTCATCTTGGCAGAAAAATGATTAAATTCTTGTATCTCAGAGTAATTATCATTGAATCACAATAAACTACGACACACTTTTGCAATTTTTAATAATGTTTCCGTTTTAATATTATTAAAACAATAATAAAAACAACAAAAACAATAAAAATAAACATCCTTTTTTTTATACATTGCTGATATTTTGCGCATTTTTGTACAATTTGTGTTATTGCTGTTGTTGTGTCCATTTCACGTCGTTATAATTTTTATCGTTATTCGCTTTTGTTCTGTCCCAGCTCATAAAGACAGTCATTTGTTTCAAATAAAATGGTATAGGATAAAAAGGGCTTATAAAAATACAAAAAAAAAGGAGCAAACAATTCTAATGAAAAGGGAAAGATATAAAATTAGAAAGTTTGAACAAAACTAAATAAAATAAAACAAAAAAACAGAAAAGGAAAGGAAAGAGATAAAAAGGATATTTTGAAATAACTGTTACGGAATATTTGTGGGTTTACTGGACAGACTACTACTACTACTACCACTACTAGTGCTGTTAAGGGTGATGAAAATAAAATAAAAATAAAAATGACTTAGGACGTGTAAATGTGTTTTTTGTTAATTTTATTTAGGTTTATTTTGTTATTATTTTTTTGTTCTTGTATTTTTTATCAAGGACAAAGTAAAGCTTTTTTTTTTTTAAATATAATTTAAAAATATAAACCTAAGACTGGAATGAAATAGTTGCCAATTTTGCGTCGGCTTAATAAATTTAAAAAAAAAAAATAGTTCTAGAGTATACTTTTAGAATACTGTCATAACAGTATAAAGCATAGTTTACATATAACTATTTTTTCAGACACAATAAAAAATATTAAAAACGAAGAGTAATCGAACGAATTAAATTAAGGGAATTTTAGAATTCGTGACATCTGGAATGTCGTAAAAAATATTACAACCCGGTACAATATAAAAATAACACAAATGTAAAGTTTATGAGTTCAACCGATTTGTGTCGAAAAGACAGTATTTTGTTTATAATTCTGATCAGTTTCAACACAAAGTATTTGTAATAAATGCCAAATCATAATATTATGTTTTTTGACATTTGAAATATGATCATAATGTTTTTTATGCAAAATAAATTATAGAAAATTTTCGAAAGTAATTTTTCTTTAATCATTTAATGGGTTAAAGACGTTTGGGAAACATATAAAAGCCACTTCCAATTTAATTAAATTAAAAAAACTATTTTAAAAAACACTATAACACTAAAATTATATAAAATAGCAAAAATAAAATAGTTTATTTTTAAAAATTAATTAAATTTCATTTGGAAAACAACAATGTGTACTAATTTCAAAACAAAATTTTCCAATGACATTTATATGCGTGTGTATGTAGAATAATAGATCTTCGATATGTGTTTTGTGTATCGAGATTTTTTTTAAATACACAATTTATCCATCCGTATTGTAAAAATATGTCGCAAATACATTGTCAAATGAATTTGCGATCATAAAACAATGTCGAATCTTTTTGTTTTATATTTCAGATCATGAGACATTGTATTGGTGACGTTGTCGATACATTTCCGATGTCAAGGACATCGATATTCATGACAATAATTGTTATTCACCTGATCCGTTCTTATTATTTGTTTATTAATAATCCGTCACCATAATTCTTGTCTCACTCTATGTCGAATCTTTTTGTTTTACATTTCAGATCATAATGCATTGTATTGGCGACGTTGTCGATACATTTCCGATGTCAAGGAATGTTATTCATAACAATAATTTTTATTCACCTGATCCGTTCTTTTCCAATATTACGGAAAACAACGGTTCGAATAGTTTTTATAACAGTTATTTAGATATCAATACATTTAACTTAAATATAATAAAAATTAAATTATATTCACTTAGAATTAAGCTTGCCAAAAAAAATTTATTCTTAAATTCATAAAAATGAGGTTACGAAAAAATGATTTGAAAATCAGTATAATCGAAAATATTGTCATTTTATATTTTATTATATTTTGTATAATCAAAAGTTCATCATCGATTCGAATTCTTTAAATGTCCTTTTTTTACACTGTTTGAAGAATTCGATTTCAACTTTTTGGTTTTTTTTTATCATAGTTTTGTTATTTTTTATTAAGTTTGAAAATTAGAAAAGTTTTTCGTTTACAAAACCCTTGTTAAATGAATTCATATTTTAGAAGATACAAAAATAAAAAAAAAAAAAATAACTGAAACAATAACAGTTACAAAAAATAATAAAATCTATCTATTTTTTTATATTTTTTTTTAATGTTTTGTTTTGTAAATTTGAAATTAAATTAATGTCAAAGTTCACTGGACCAGTTAAGTTGGGTATAGTTTTTTGAAAATTATAAGTAAGTTTCTTTAAATTTATAGTTCAATGATCTTGGGGCATATATAATGTATAGATGGATTCTGGGATGGATCTTTGATAAAAAAAAAAAAACAATTATAAAGTCAATGAAAAAATTGGGAAATCAAAAAGAACTGTACACACACATACATATTTAAATCAACACTAAACTGTAGAAAATCAAGTGGAGAGGAAATAATTAGCTTTTTAATGTCGAAATACGGAACCTATGCGAAAATATTTAAATGTATGACACAGCGAAAAACGGTAGGATAGTGAGAGAAATTCTGGAAATTTCAAAATTTTCATTGTTATGTATAATATTTACATTGTATAATATTCCATTTTGCATTTCTTATCAAAGTATTTTCATTAACGTACATATTAATAAAAAACGCTTTATCATTATGTAATTAACAAAATCTATTGTAGTGACAAAACATATAATTGAAGTAGAATTCGGATGGTTCATGGATAATAATAATAAAGAAAAATCTTCGTCTAACATGCGCTTTGCTACTACAGACTTAAAAGTAATGTGATTTTCTCTATTTTCAGCTATTTCTGCTTATATTAAATTTGTTTTTAATCTAATTGTAATTAATTTTTTAGATTAGTCTATATAGTGATTCGACATAATTTTGACATATAATTTGATAATCTATGCCCTTTTCGCCCTTTTCATCCTATAGCGATAAACAGAGAGCAAATAGGTATAATACGCAGTACGAACTTAGGTGCCTCGTTCTCTAATTTCGCTAAAATAATTAGATAATTACAACATAATATAAAATATAATATAAAATTAATTATAATGTAGATATTAGTGTTGAGAAAGTTAATACAAGGTGTATTAGGAAATGTCAAACTTAGATCAAATGCAAAAACATTTCATGATCAAGCAACAAATTAAGTTTGACAATGTTATGAAAATTGTTTTGTTTCAATTGCATTGCAAGTGACTGTTGTAACTTGACTATTGATATTATTGATGTTTATCGCAATTTGTTTACCAAAGGAATTATAAAAATTTATACAAAACAATTTAAAACAAAAAATGAAACAAAATCCATAAAATATGTTGAATGAAAAATATTAAATGTTAAAAAAAATGGAATAAAATAGAAAATATGTAGTTATAATAACTTCATATAATTAATATATGTATAAGAAAAATTTAACTATTGAATTATTTTATATAGAACCAAAAACAAAAAAAATTAAAAATGTATTATATGAATAATAGATTGTAATTAGAATATAAAAAAAAAAATAAAAAAAATAATGTAAAGACCTGGCCTGAAAAAACCTATATTGTGTTCAAAGGTCACTTAACTAAAGTTATAAAAAAAATTATAAAAATTTAATTTCAAAAAATGAAAGCGCTTACATAAATTTTCATAAAGATAAGAAATATAATAAAAAATAAAAAAAGCAAATAGAAATAAAATAATGAAAGTATTCAAATTGTATATGGAATCTATAAATATAAAAAAATATTTTCATACCCAAACGATAATTAATTTGAAAATTTACAATAAAAAACTTTAATAAAATTGTTACAGCATCACAAACTGTGTTTTTAATTACCAAATATGGTTTGTTTCACTCATTTTCTATTTAAATATCCAAATAAACTTCACGCAAGTTATCTATTGTTCTACTATTCCACTCAATACAGGAAATAACTCACATTCCTCAAGTCTGTGAATAAATCTTTTTCCAAATGTAAATAATCCTATCACATCAAACAGCATAAAAAATGTTATGAAATATGAATAACATAAAATCAAAATTGTGATGACCAATCAAAAATTGTAAACAATTTCAGATTTATTTAATTTAATTTTATAATTATAAAATTAGTTTTATGTTCTGGTGCAATAAAGTAAAGTTGAATAATATAACGTTTTTTATTTCATATTTTTTTTATTAAGTATTTACATATTTTGCATTTAAAATTTTTAACTAAATTTCAAGTTTATAAGACGTCGATTGATAATTTTTATCTCACTAAATAATCGATTATACTGCAAAAGTATAGTCATTTAAGATTGACATTAAAAATTATATGACATCAAACTGCTTAATCGATTAAACTGCAAAAGCATTTGACCTTAGTTTGACATTTTCGTTTACTCCTATGGATATTGAGGTTAAGAAAGTTAATAAATCGTCGACTGCATTCCTATGTATCCAACAGACCATTTTTTCCAAAATTGACTTTTAAATGTTCTACACCATTTTCGACTATGCTCTATCCGAATTTGCAATCAAAATAAACGTATCTCTTATAGTTTTCGAAATATTTTTTTCTGATTTATCCAAACAACCTATATTTTGCTGCTTTTTAGGCCTTCAAGTTGTGCCTATTTATCCAAACTACAGTTTATGTACTGAAAAGCCATACAAATTTGTATTCCTAAGTATCTAACAGGCCATTTTTATTCCCAAATGCCCAAATACATATGAAGCTTTACACTATACATACTAACATTTTTTTTAATATATTATTTTGATATTTCAAAATATCAAAATTATAAAACTATGTAGTTAGATGTTAAAAAATTACTCAAATTTTATAAAATTCAAATTTTGTTTAATTTTTTTTTTAAATTTTTCCGGTCAAAATTTCCGTCAAACCTAAATAACCATTTTTTTCAACATCTTGCTTTTGTTCGATTAGATATATGGGAATGCAGCCGACAAAATATTGTATACTAAAAATTAGTTCAAAATATAAAAATAGAATTACTGATCACAAATGCACTGATGAACGAGGTATTATGTTCCTACGAAAATATTAACGTATGCCAAATGTACAATAATTAACATTTTATGTCGCGACATTAAAACACAAATTTAATTTTATTTAATTAAACTTATTTATAGATAATTAAATTTTAGAGTTTAAAGTTATTACGTTTCATTTTAAAAAGCTTAGTAAAATTGAACTGTCTCTTACATTTTCAAGTAGATCCATCCTTTTTTGATATGTCAACTAATTCAATTTAAAATTTTGAAAATAAAAAAAATAACTGAAATCAAGACATTGTGTTTTGTTTTTTTTTTTTTTTTTATTTTTAATTAAAATGTCAAAAACCCCTTATATTACCTTTGAAAAAATGAATTTTGAAACAAAAAAAGACAAAAAAAGTTTTTTAACTTCTAATTTTTAATTTTTTTTATTATTATTATTTTTTTTAAGACGAACAAAATGTCACGACCAGAACACTATTTTTTTTTTCGAAAAAGAAAGGAAAGCCTCATGGGTGTATGTAAAGGTCGAAATATATCACAAACAAAGACATGTGATTTTCTTCTGACAATTTTTTTTTTTTTTTTTTGTTCTCCTTAAGGTTTGGAATTTTATCAAATCCCATTCCACCCTTCTATATTCGCATCGTAAGAAATCAAAATTTCCAAAATAAAAAATAAAAAAAATAAATTTTTTTGAAAAATTGTAAAAAATTATAAAAATTCGTGTGCGTAGGAATGAATATACACGTCACATCACCAAAAATTTTAATACAAACAAAAAAAAAAAAAAAACAACAACAAAACTGAAGAAGAGTTTTTTATTAAATGTTAAAAGGATCTGAAAAGTATATACGAATTGTACAATTTACAGCTAGTTATATTTACTCCGTTGTAGGTATTTAAATATATAGCTATATATAGCTACCTATATTTTATAAAAATTTTTTTTTTTTTATTTATTGTTGAACAGATTTTCAGTTCAGGTCCAAGCTAATTCTCTAGAGAATTTTTGATTTTCATTTGTATTTTGTCACATAAATTTATTTTCTATTGTGTGTAAGGTTAAAAATAACTTCACCAGAACGGAAAAAAAATATATATATACATATCTATATGATTTTTTTTTTTTTTGAAGGGGAAAGTTAAAATAAATTATATTTTTTTTTTCTCATGAAATCTTATCCCTCCCCCTCATAACAAAACCCACACACACATCTGCCATCCATATTCTGGAATTAATAAAATATGGATTCTACACATTCACATATCAAACTGGGAATATATAGAAATGTTGAAACATCGTTGTATATATCCTTTCTTGTGTTGTTATATTATTACTGATTGATGAAGCGTATATATTCTCTTTACTGATTTTTTTTAACCTTCTTTCTATCCCATTATTATTGGGGTTTTTGTTTTTTTTCTACAAAATATAAGAACCAATAAATGAATAAATTCCAATATAGTATCTACTATGGCTAGTAACAAATAACAATATTAGAGTTATTTGTATATATTGGGGATTTATACCACAAAATTTTCACCTATGGTCAATGCTATACAAAAAAAAAATAACAGTAAATTTTCTTTGATTGTATTGACACTTATGTTACAGAAACTGTTAAATGTTTGTGGTGGTGTTAGGCAAAAAAAATGAAAATAATAGAAATTTATTAAAATATCGTATATTTTTTCCAAATACCGTTATGTGAGCCGTTATTAGAGCTTAACTTACTAATTTTTTTTTAAATAAAAAATAGTTAGTTAGTTAGTCTATTTTTTCTGTACTACCTACCTACTTAACTCAGTATCACAATGGACCATACTGATCTAAGTTTGTCAACGTATTCCATTTGTCCGGCAGACAATACTACATACCTATACCTATAGTTAGTATAGAAACAAATCTACCATATTTTGTTGTATTAAATCACTATTGTTCTGAAACTACAATGATTTGATTGTCATACAAATGTGTGACATAAGTTTATTAAAATCATCAATATTCATTTTCAGGCTATATGGCAGATATACATTATTCAGTTATTGAATAACCAAGTCATAATGGGAAGGGATGGATGGGAAGTTCGTAAAGGTATGAATGATATATTGGTAATGGATATAATTCCATATCCCAAAATCATCTCAGCTGGACTTAAGGCCTGTCGTCGTGTCAATAATTAAGCTTTAGCTGTAAGGTGGCTATAAACGCGGTGATAAAAAAGCATAAGTTTATCCATACCTTTTTGGGTTCAGTCCTAATGTATAGCAGAATTGGGCGAACTTACACCAGAATAAATGGGTACCAATCAACCTGAAGTTGAGCTTTAAAATCTGTTTTTTTAAATGTAAAATTTAAAAGTAAATGTTAAAAACAAAACAGTTATATATAATCAATTTAATATTAGTCACAAAATGAAAATTTAGGTTGGAATTTATTACGGACAACAGAAAAAACCTAATATAATTATCACCCATATTCTCTTATACCCATCGTTGACGAGAAGAAAAAATTAATGTCGTCTCGTCTCGCTGAATATGCATTTCTGTTAGACACTGTAAGCGGCGCGATAGAACATTTTATTTGTTGGTAGTGTACTCATCATTTTTTACTGTAAAAAAAATTATTGGTATATAAACTTGGAAATAATTTGGTTTATAAAATTTTTGGAAAGTATTAGTGGGGCTTAGTTTTAAAATATTTTTTAAATAACAAATAAATATAAATATATTTATGTTTTAAATATTTTTTAGTTTAGTACATAAACAGTGGTAAAACAGTAATAGTAAAGATGGTTTGCTATAGTAAGATTAATTTGCTATCGCGTTTGTGGTGTCTCTTCAGAGATATTTCCACGCGATCTCGCGATATGGATCTAACAGAATATGGATGTATGTTTTAACCAAAAATAATGTTTTTATTTAAACAAAAGGTGCAACAATACACTAAGTGAAGCAATAAATGCTACTATTTCAAGCCAGACTTACCAACCTATTTAATATTAAAACGTTTTGAGTTCCGGCGTACCACAAGTGAACATATCACTTAACCGTACTTAAAATCCCGTGCTCACTGGTGAACGTAAAAATAAACTTAGTCCAACGTGTATCGCCAATGAACATTCCTGAATTGGCTACTATTTAGTTCTGTTATGTTTAAAATTTGAATGTTTGTTTTATTTTTGTTTTGAAAAAAAGTAAAAACAAAATTACTTTATTATATAAAATAAAAATTTGTCATTTTTTAGCTTTTCCCCTCTTTCACAGAAATTAATTAGAAAAAAAACCGTTTCTTAGTAATTCAGGTTTTTAGAAGCCTTTGAAAAAGCTTACCGGTGATGCATTGAGACTTAACATAAGTTTTTTTTATGTTCACCGGTGAGCCACACTCAATGTGTAAATTTATTGGTAATAATAATTATTTTAAGAGCTAGCTTTTTTAAGAGTTTTGTCAAGTCAATTTAGAAGCTTGGCTTAGTACTAAAAACCTTTTAGGTGATTTTTTAGAATGATAACATTTTTGATGTAGGCAGTTTCGTTTTTTTAATAGATGTTGAATGACATTTTGTTATTACATCTATATTGTTTAGTAAGGTTTTATATTAAGGTTTAATCGTTTCTTTAAACAAAGGTCTTACATGTTAGGGCTAAGATTAGTTTTTTTTTATAGAACTAATATTAATTTTTTTCAATAAATAACTAAAAATATTTATTTTTAATAAGGAAAAATTAACATGGAAATATCTGCACTATAACAGTAATTATCAAACATGTCAAAATTTATTTCAATACTCTGTTGGTCATATTTGTATATAAAACTTCTTAAAATATATGGTTAACATGCTATTCACACTATACAATACAAGTGTTCGAATATCATTATCATATATATAAATTGGTGTTCACACGCTAAGGCGGTGTCTAAACGATCGGTGATTCAGTCAGTTTTCACTGTCAGTCAAAACTGAGAAGTGTTTACATTCAGTTTTGAATCAAAAAATTTACAGATGGCGAAAACTTAGCGAATTTTCTTTTATGTTACAAATGGAAGTGAAACTTAAATAATTGTAATTTTTAGAAAATGCAGCATTTTTTATTTGTTTGGTTCGTTTTAAGAAAGAATAGGTATGTTTATATTATTAAATTCTTTAATTTAAATTTTAAATTCAAATAATGCTTCTCTAATACGCTTTTTTCTGTATGTTTATAGTTATGCTGTATTTTTGAAATTGAGATTAGAAAAGTTGACTATGAAATTGGGAACGATTGAATTCGAAAAACTGACGACAAGTTAAAAACATTTCAACTTTTTTTATTTTTTTCAAACAACAACAAAATACATGGATTTCAGGGAAAATTGACAGTATTCACTGATCGTGTAGACACCGCCTAAGGATAATTAGTTTTCATTTGACGTTTAAATCTATGTAAATATTGTTTTTTCAAAAATATTTTTTTGTTTTAAATTTAAAATTGAAAATTTGATTTTTATCTTTCTTGTTTATAAATAGACAAATTAGGTATTTCAAAACTATTGATGGTATTGTCAAAATGACATTGACAATCATTTTTCGGCTAAAATAGTTAAAAAAATATCAACATAATCGAGAAAATTGAATTACAATTTTGAAAGGCAGTACTTTAATTTTTCGTGTTTTCCAGGAAATTGCTTGATAATGTTTGCTTCATTTACATACAAATCTTTTAGTTATAACACCTTGTATAACAATAGTTAATAGCTGATAACGTGTTATTGAGTCTGAATACGATATTAATCGCCAACAATGTGTTATGCAGCGTAGTGTGAACAGTATCTATAATTATAATTGACAAGCATTTAAGGACTTGCGCAGTAGACACCTTTTAATTTTATTTCGCTTCTCTTTTATGAACTCCTAATATATAAATAAGTTGTATATAAAACAATAATGCGCACACAGTGGAATTTTTTTTACTCGTATTGTTTTATTATTCAACAAAAAATATTCAATATATTCAGATATACATATATATTCATATAAAATAAAAACAAAAAAACAAATTGAGTTATTCATTTTTTATTTTTTTACGTAACTGTTTCTAAATTTTGGTTATTTGTAGTAATAATATAGTTTTTATTAAAATTATGTATACCTCTTTGAATGACAACATTTTTTATTTTTAGTTATTTTATCTACTAAATTCCACTTAAGTTGCAGTTATAGCGATCAGTAAAATAAATACGTAAAAATGAAACAGTGAAAAAATATTTTATTTTTAACTACAGGGAATATATCGGAAACGAAACAGTATATGAGGGACGTGTATTTATATGTCCTAAATAAAACTTACTAACCACACTTTTTATTAAACACGAATGGTTTCTGCTATATCTATCATGAGAAGTCAACGTCAGTACGTAAATTACTGTTTTTTTTAAAACTCTAAATTTGGCTTCAACTTGAATTGTAATTACTCAACAGGGGCCCCTAGTATTATAATACTGAATTAAAAAAGAGCGAGAGAAACAGAAGCATCAAATAATCATTTAAAGATAAAAAAAAATTCAAACTAAATTTACATCTCAATCCATTTCAATTTAAAATTTTATTACTCTAAAACAAAATCACCCTTTATTTCATATTAATTTTCAAGTTTGCCTTGTCGTCAATAATTTTTATTTCTCATTTTTTAAAAGTTTTAGTAAAGTTTTTCAATAAATACAACTACTATATATGTGATGTTTCTAATGTGATAGAGTAAGATGTGGGCTTTAAAAAAAAAAATAATAAAAAAAAATATCTTAAAGGATATATGTATATTGAAGAGGATTCTAACGAGCATTGAAAGATTCATTGATATAATGTTAAAACAACAGCTGTTCATTTCCTTTTGTTATGTACGTACATACAACAATATATCTTTTCACATTTATAGTACCTTAACTTGTAATCTCTTTAAGAATTCTCTAAGGGACTATAACTTGGAATCATATATATATATATATATATATATATATATATATATATATACTTTTTATGCTAGAATGTCCAGGAAGTTTTGTTTTTCTTCTTATAAATGACTTGTATACGAGAACGTGAAAATTTATTGTATCAACATTTGTTCACATTCATTTTCAAGTTTTATTTTTATTAATTTTAGTCTTACAGACATTTTAAGGATGGGGTGGGCATATATATATACGTATACATAAAACAAAAGATTTTTTCATTTTTTTTTTTTTTTTTTTTTTTGTCTTTTACTGATTATATTTTAGGAAATGAAAACAAAGATTACTTTTAATAAAAAGGGATGTAATTTGGTACATCATCACTGATACAAAATATGATTAGAAACAAATGTTGCAAAATAGGAAAAAAAAAAAAAAATGTCGAGTTATAACATCATCAGAAAACATGTAACTAATGGTGTTTGAAAACGAATATCATATAAAGAAAAATGAACAGAATGTGAGAAATATTTTATTTTTGATGAAGATTTATGTTTATGATATTACATAAAATATGTTAAAAACAAAACGATATGTAGGCAAAATCACCTACAAACAAAATGTTTATTTAATAGTTTTTTGTCTATTATGAGCACAATATCAAAATATTTATGTATGTACATTGATTAAAGTTTGAACATTTTCAAAATAAATTTCTCAATATATTCAATTTTTGTTGTTAACCCTTATGTGAGTCAACAATCTAAACACCTTCATCAGGGTGACGAGGTACCCGTGTATCTCGTATATATTTTGTATGAAGAAAATTTTTTTTGTACCTATATATTTTAAATATTCATTTTTACGTATGTGTATTATATTATATATATATAAATATACTTTTATAATAAATCTATAATACAATAAAAATAAAATAAAATAAATATCCACATTTTCATAGCATATTAGGTCTTATATTCATACACCAATAAAATATTATTTTATGTTAATAGTCTAAGAATTTTGTTCATTAAAACTAGCTATTTTTATTTTCATGTCCGAATAATGCGATACTACTGGGTACCGGACTACAATTATTTTGAAATGTACTTTGAGTACCAAACTATTTTCATGTTCACCCCTGAATAATGCAATACGTTTTGTATTTTTTCTTTCATATACCTTCAGTAACAATTTTGTTAGCAAGTTAACAAGTAATTTAAATAAATTAAAGACTTTTAAAAAAAAGTATAAATTATAGAAAAAAAATTAACATATTTTGTAAAAAAAAAGTAAATATTAACAAAAATGTAATAATCAGATGGAAGAGTACGTATACAAAGATATAATTCTGAAGAAATTCAAGCAATGTTCAACTGACGCTGAACGAAAATTATATTCCAGAGATTACTACAGATGCTGATGAAGCATCTGACGTTCAGCTTATATGTGTTTGGCACGAAGATGATTGTGATTTTGACGACAGTATTGAGATAGAAAAGACTAAATTGCTTAGTAAGGATGGTACGCATTGGAACAGTGTATTAGTACAAAACAGTTATTCAATTGTTCCAAAGGTACAAACCCTCTGGTACAAACCCTCTAGTCACATATTAAATGGCTTAAATTATGCGAAGACAGTTAGGGTGCTTATTACATTATTTTGGCCTAATATAAACGAAAAAAATATTACAACCAAACGAAAGGACGTGTTGACAATATGAACAAATTATTGGATGAATATTCTGTAAAACCAAGAACCAATAGTTGGCATTGTTTTACAATATGGTCGAAATTACTGGACTGGCAGCATATACTATTTATATGGATCAATATTCAATATTTTCCACCACTGATTGCCACATAAAGTTACTAAAAATTTTGCATTTTGAGCGGTGCAAATTAACTGTCCAAGTTCATTCATTAAATACCAATAGTCGTTGGTACAAACCCTTAATTTGAGTTTGAGTTGTTTAGCCCTTCCAGAACCTTTTTTTTTTGTGGTTTGAAAATGCAAAAGGTATCCGGGTACCTCTTCACTCACATAAGGGTTAAAATTATTGTTATGATTTAGTCAAAACAATTTTCAAATACATCTCCAAAAAGTAAGGCTTAAGAAACGGAAGATTCAAATTAAGAAGATTAAGAATAAATATATGTTGATAGTCTTATATTAAGTTAGTTACACATCAGAATCTTGAATTTTTATACTTTGACGAGCTAATTTTATATATATAAATAACTTAATAAATCAAGCAATATGAATCAAGAACCTGTATATATGGCATGTAGTACCTAGCTATGTAAAATTTTTAAGATATATTATGAATATATAAATTGCATCTTTAACCCCAATTAGCCCTGTGTTGCCATATGACATTGGGTATTTTTCCATATGACATATATGGGTATTGGCCATTGGGCATTTTGCCATATGACATATGGGTATTTTTGCTTTATTAAAATAAAAACCGTTATTTTGTGTGTATTGCACTTTTTCTTACCTATTTACATGTAATAACTCACATTAGGCTTTGAAATTAAAATGACATAAATAGAAATAGTGCAGTACATAATATAGTTTTAGTTTAGTGACAAAAAAATTGTGAAAAATGGATGACATGAAAAAGTAAATTGCATTATTTTTTTCTAAATATTTAATTGTAATTATTAAATTTTATTTTTGGATAATTATTTTAACTAAATGTAGTTATTTTGTTAAGTGGAAACATTTCAGTTCAACAAATATCTTATACAAATTTTTTGATAGTTTGGCAACGCTGGGCTAATCTATTATAGAAAACATTTGTTTAGAGTATAATTATTGTATGTGATTTTATTTTATAGAAAATTAACAGTAAAAAAAGCATTAGATTATTTAGAATAGATTTGCTTGGACGTACCTAAGTTTATATTTATTGTACCAGTAAATGAAATTCGAGATTTAAGTTGTTCTTTCACCAACTTATAGTCTTCGGAATATAATAAGTAAAAAAAAAAAACAAAAAAAAAAATGTATATATATATATATGCCTATATATGCCTAACCATGTAATTTTATAACACAAATCTATTCGACCAGACAGCGTTTCAGCTAGGTCTTAAAATTAAACTGTTCATTATTACATATTTTATAATTCTAATTTTTTTATTATAATCTTAGTTTTAAGTAATAATTGAATAAACACAATAAAGTACATAAGTGGCGTCGATAGAATGTATGAGAACATCAGTTTATATCGGATTGGGATTCATGAAAAAAAAAAATGACGGAACAGCATATTTACATGACCTCTTGATGTATCAATATACAATCGTTGACAAATTAATAGAGTTCACAATCTGGAAATGCGTCAATTGTTATATATTATTGTGGTCATTATTGGTCCCAACCACTATCTGCTAGAAATATAAAACGTAAAAAATCCCCCTCAAAAGCTTTGTGTTATGATAATTCTGGACACTTTGTAAATTCTGTGGAGAAACAACGAAGATGTGCTGGAGATTACTGTAAACCAGTTGGAAAAAGTATATATATCAAGTGTGATAAAGGACTGTGCATAGGGTGTTTTGAATCTTAATACAAGCAATAATATTGTGCTCCATTATTTAAATATTTTTTTATAAATTTTACATCTATTGCTCATTTATAATTTTATTTATTTAACAGTGGACCTACAGATTAATCTGCAGGCCAACTAGAGGCCCTTTCCCCTTTATAATTTTATTAACATATTTTATTTCAAAATCTAAAATGTATATTTCATATAATTTTTTTCTCCTTTGCATAGTCCAGCGTTGCCATGTGGCAACATGCCTCCTGAACAGCTGCAGGACAATTCAATAAACCAAAAGAATTATAAAAAAATATGTTCTTTTACTCAGGAGTAACAGTTTTTCCTAAATATAACTTCAGAATTACAAAAAAAAATAATCTGGGCTAATTCGGGTTAATCTTTTTCTTTTATTCATTCTTTTATGAAACAATAAAATTCGTTCAGAAATGTTAAAACAAGAAAAATTTAAATTATTAATTTTTATTATTTTTAGATGGGTATTTAGTTGCTGTTTTTTTTCAATATTTCTTATGTTCAATTTTGTAATGACGACTTCCAGCATTCATAACATCTTTATGAAGGTATTCCTGGTAGATGTGTGATATTTATTTCATCCCTGTAAGCCCGTATAACACTCCTTAAAACCGGTGGGGCATAGGGCGAAAAAAAAACTTTCTATCGGCCCCTATCTGCGACTAACCTCTTCAATTGTGGCCACGTTTTTTGTTGGGTACCTGATACAGCCATTTATTACTTGTAATTATATTACTTCATATTGTACTTGATATTAATTTGCTTAGTTGACATTCGGCAGTTTACCTACTGTAATTCTATTTACATGATTTCCCCAGATTGTTCGTCTATTTCAACTCAAACCGGACAATATCTTGAATACCGCACGCAAAACTGATTTAATTGCGACGTTTTGGCCTTAGAGTTAGAATTTTTTTGTTTATTTAAATGTGCCTGCGGTTGTTTCAATAGCATACCGCGCTAATATTGGTCGAATACAGCTTTTATATATTCATGTTTGTCTACATAAATTGCTATACCTATCGTCCTATTAGCTATTCCATATTGCATCCATTATTGACATTTAGAATTACTTTCTTTCAGATCTGTGCAGTATTATAATAGCATTATATTGCCACTATAATATTGCTTTAAGTCGATTTATAGGAAGACGCAACAGTATATTATAATTGCAAAAAAAAATTAATTTAGAAAACTCGAGGAAATTAGAAATGTTAACTATGGATAATCGAAATTCCGATGAAATATTTTTTACTGTCAATTTTTTAAAGCACACCATTAAAAGTTTTAAATGTCTCACTTAATGTTATTTACCAAAAATAAAAATATTTTTGAGACTATACCTATATTATTAGCATTATTAGCGCGCATATACTTGTGCTAATGCAGAATGCAACCACAGGTAATTGGATCAAATCAATCCCACAGTCAAAACAATTTAACAGTTTTTCATAGTATTTCAAACAATATTCAATCAATTTTGATAATTATTTGAATTTCCACATAAAATTATGCTCGATATAAAACAATAATTTGAATTTAATACGACTAGATCGCATGTTATTGTTATCTTTACAATTTGTATTCTCGTTCATCTGAATTTGAATTAAGATTTTGTTTTATAATTTAACAAAATCACTTACACTCTTGGGAAATATAATATGCTATATACCTACATATATTACAATTTCATTTAAAATTACATAATTTGTTCCAAATTTATACTCCCACATATGTTTCGAGATGAACGTGAAATTACTGTGAAATTTGTTAAAAAATTTTTTTTTACATAATTATTGTGCCTACAGAAAAAACGTGTCCAGGATATTCTGGCGTCATAAATTTTACCTTAAAAGTAATCTCTTGAGATATAGTTTTAATGATTTCTAAGTATTTTTAAAGAGACCATAATGGTACCATGTAATATTTTGTGTATAAATGTACAAATGTTTAAAAAAAGAAAAAAAAACAACAACAAAAACATGTTAAGAAGGATATTCTTAAAATTTTTGTCCTTAAAATAAAAAATTTCATGCTCATTTAAATTGTGTTTTGAGTTTTTTGATTTGTGAAACAAAAAAAATGTGTATATATATATAAAATAAATATCCCTGTGACCTGAAAATTATTACAGGCATTCCATCACAGATTTTAGATGAAAATCTAAAAAACTATATTCATTGAGGCAAATGTAATTTGTTAAATTTAAAAAAAAAAAAAAATTAAACCTTTTTCTGGTCTATTCACCAGAGGGATTTCCATTTCAAATTGTAAAAAAAATTTTAAGTGTGTCAAAACTTTTGAATCGAAAGCAGATCAGTCAAAGAAATGGTTCAACGGGAAATGATGAAATAGTTTTTTTTTTTGTTTTTTTGTGTTGATGAATCTGTTGAAAACCTTAACTAAAGATTTGTTTTTTTTTTTTTTTTTTTTTGAATATATAGATTTGTAATTCAAATAATATATTTATGTAAATGTTATTTTTTTTAGTGTTATTTTTTTGTTAAATTATTGTTTAAGGAAAAAGGATATCATATTTCATCCTTGAATTGATTTCAATTTATTAATTTGTAAATCAAAGATGGTACCTCTTGATAATAGTGTCTCCATATATTATAACACTTGAAATTATAAATATTCATTTACATATTTTGTATTAAAATTTTGTAATTTGTTGGTACATTTTCATGAGCTTGATGTTGCTAAAGGATTGCTTTGCATTGTAACCATATTAATTTCTAATTAGAAATATTTGGAAATTCGTCAGAACATTATCATTATTTAATTGCGATTTAATTCAATAGAGAATGTACAAATTGAATTTCTCGACAATTCAGATGTTATACTAGAAGCAATGAATAAATGATCTGGGTATATTGGAATATGTGTAAAAAAGAGATAATTAAAGGCATATTAAATCAATGTTAAGTAGTTTAAATAATGCAAAACAATATCAATTTTAATATTACATAATTGTAATAAATAAATGTATAATATAAATGTAAGTGTATAATTTATTGTAATAAATAAATGTAAATGTATAATTGTAATAAGTAAATATGTGTATCGTAACTTTCTTGATTGAAGCTTGGAATATTCTAAATAAACATTAACAAAACACAGTTTAAAAACTGCAGAATAGCCCAAAACAAAAAAAAAATACAAAAAATTAATGCATATACAATATTAATTTGCATATACAATATTTTACTGCACTACAAAAACATTGGAAATAATATTACTGTAAAATTTTTGGAAAAATAATTACTAGTTAACTATAATATTTTTTTTAAGTTTTATAACAAAACTGTTGTTTTTATTTTATTTTTATTTTCAGCTCAAGTGAGCTCAAGTATGGCTCGTACAGAGTGTAATTAAAAATTTTATATGAGATGGATATGAAATAACTAAATAAACACAATAATACTAGCCGAACACTTATAGGACATTAAACCTTTATATACTTCACGATTTTCTCTAAGCCTACCACAAAAATTTCTAAACTCAATATTTGCCTCAAAGAAAAAAAAAAATTGTAAATTTGCAAAAAACAGTACATATATATTTCCAAAATTTGAAGATTTTTAATATCATCATAATAAATTGATTAAATTTTTTGTACGTGAAAAAATTAAAGAATTTCACTTTAAAAACAAATCATAATGTAAAATAGGTTCAAAAACCTGCTTACTTCAAAGCTTCAAATTGTAGAAATCCGTTTCCCTTCTATACTTTTTTTTTTGTATTTCTTTCATTCTTTATACTATTTCAAATTTGCGCATACATACATGCATGTATATATATATATATATATGTACTATGGTAAAATTACAAAGGAGATTTCGTGTTATTAATATGCATATATAACTACATACATACATCACTATACATAATATTATAAATATACGTTGGAAAAAAAAAAATATAAAAAAATGACAAACTTCTTGCCAAAAAAGGAAAACAATTTCACTATGCATTTTCATTTCAATGTAATATATATACATATATATGTATATACTATATAGTATATTATGTTGATAGAGAAAGGAAAAGTCCTCGAGTTAATTTTATGTTTTGCATACATAATACATTTTCATTGTTTTCTTATTTGGTTATTTTTTTATTTTGTGTTGGATTTTTTTGTTTTTCTTATTGTTGTTGTTTTAATTTACAAAATAAAAATATAAGGACCTATTTCTTTTTGTCCTTTATAGCTTAAATAATTTGCAATCGAAATTTCAAATAAGCTATTTAAACAGTTTTATACCAACTTATTGTCAAATAATTGATTATATATATTTTTTCTATATTTTCTATATATGTATTCTATATATATTTAGATTATATATATATTAAACAAATAATTGATTATATATAGTTTTAATAATTATCTTTTAATTATTATCTTAAGTTGAAATTAATTATTTTTAAAAATTTATTTTAAACAAAATAAAAATAAATGGTGAGAAAATTAGATTAAAAAATTAATTTAACGAATATTGCAAAGAATATATTGATATTAAAAATGTTTAATGTAATATCATGATTAAAATAATAACAATAAAATATAATAATATGTAAATGTAAATTGTAGTTGATAAGATTATTTAATTTAAGCTCTAAATTAATATATGTCGATAATGCCAGTATATGTAAACTGTACTTTGGAATGAATAAAAATTGAACTAAATTAATTAGTTTGTAGCAGTTATTGATCCCTTTCAGATATTTGAAATCGAATAAATTTATTTTGATAGACTTATATCGAACAATCCCATTTAATCCTGTACAACCCTAACTGATTGGCTCCCCAAATTAATAATATTGGATTGAACAAATATCATCTAACAATCACAAAAAATAACATTGTAAACTATAACTTAAGTACAACAGAACAACATCATTACAAATAATATGTAAATATTTTAGTAAAAATGAACTATATAACAAAAATATTTTCTATTCGATTTAGTTTCAACTACAATCAATTCATATTCTTCAAATAATTTCAATTTGATCATCCATAATAAAACATTTTTCTATTCTAATCCTAAATTATACTAAAAAAAAAATCGTCTATTTTACTTTAGCATTTTTCATATTTTATTAATATAATATATACATATATACCTACACTAATACAAAACGAAAGCAAAACATTGTAAACTAATACCAATGTATAATAATAAAAAAAAAAAAAATATTATTAATAAAACAAAAATTCATTTCACCTTCATGCAAAAAACGAAAAAAAAAAACAAAACAGAAAACTTACTTTGCAAATAAATGAAAAACAACCAAGAAAAGAAAATGAACATTTTTTTTTTTTGTTTTCTTCTTTTTGCTATCATCAGGGAAAATAAAAAATAAGAAAATAATAATAACAAGAGCAACAAAAAAAAAAAAGTCTACAAAAATATGTAAAGAAAATAAGCACCAAAAATTTGAATATGTAAACTCTTTACAGCTATAATACACGCTATTATCCTTCTGTCGGGTGAATATCCTATTTTGAATAAAACAAAAAAAAAAAAACAAAAAAAAAACAAAATAAAAAAAGAAAAACTTTACAAAAATCTTCTTAAATTCGTGTTTTAACTTTATCTTGTATCGTGTCATGTTCGTTGTTGTCGTCGTCCTTCTCATCATTTTTATTTGTTTTCGTTTTGTTTTTTTATTTTTTTGTTTTGTTATTCTTTTGTTTATTTTCTCCCACACCGCCCATTTTGCTCTCATACTTAATATACAAAAATAAACCACTTGTTCTCATTTCTATTCATTTTTATACTGAGTTTATGTATATATATATATGTATATATATATATATACATATATATATATGTATATAATATATGTACATATGTTCTAAAAAGTTTCTTTGAATCCGTATAACAGACCCGGATTAAGATATATACACTAAGGTACCTAATTATAACAATAATAAATTGAAAACTGGTTTTAGTGGTATTTTTGGAAATTGGACATTTAATTATAGAACAGAAATTAAATAATTATAATTGGTCCTGTGTTCATAAATCATAACCGTATGTTATGATTTGAACCGTATATTATGAGCACAATACCTGTGCTCATAAATCATAACCGTCATTAAAAATAAAACCGGATATGTCAATATAAGAAAAAATCGAGTTAAAATGACCACAATATTTAGAATTTTCGAAAGTATTGACTGTCAAAATTTGGTTTGGTTCTGACAACTATAAGACACATTCACGCTAGGGTATAAAATCGATTAAATCAATATGACTTGAAAGTGCTATTGGTATAATCGCTTATTTAACTTAAAATATTTTAAATATATAAAACTACTAAGCTTATGATAAGCGTTTTTACAAATTTGTAATACAAATTTCAAGCTTTAAAATGGATTGATAAGCGTTTTTACAAATTTGGAATACAAATTTTAAGTTTTCAAATGGATTGATTGCTTTTACTTTTACTTAAACGATTTTAAAAAACAATTATTTATTAATATTAACATTAACATAAAAATAAGAGCGTTTTTTACTAACTAAAATTTTTAAATTTAAAATGTTTTCAATGATTACAAAATTTCAGCGATTTGACAAAAACTGGTCAACTGGAAAACAGTCCCGTTACTATATTTTTAAATCCTTATTTAAAATTATTTTTTTAGCAAATCAATTTCAGGCATAAGCCGTTATGACTTGGTCTCAGAATTAACAATAATTTGGTTTAATGTTTGGCGGGCACTAGCCCGAATTGGATCATATTTAAGGAAAATTGTGAATGAGATTAAACATCATGTAATTGTAGGATGAATAGAATACCTATTAAGCTTTTTTTTTATCATGTAAGATTTTTTAATTTGCAATTTTTGAAATTTATGAACCGGTAATTAGCTCATTTACCGTAAATAGAAATTGACATTTGTCTTGCAAACATAAATTTTTTAATTTATGTTACACAACATCAGTTTCTATAAATTAAATCATACATACAAGATATTAGGCCTAACAAGTCGAACTAAAGTTAACTTAAGTAAATGTCAAACTGATATACACTCTAATGGGTTTGCATATATAATCAATCAGCCGGACTTAAGTAAATTTAAATTTCAGTTTCGTTTAAAAACTTACTTTTCGTTAAACTGAAGCTGTTACTTAAGTAAAATGACGTTTGATTGAAATGACATTTAATATTATGGATAAAAATCAATATAAATAAAATTCAAAATTTTGTTTCTTTTTTCAAATTATATCAAATCAAATGAAGTTTTACCATCAGGCGTAACTTAAATTGCCCACTATTTAAATTGCCCCTAATTATTATTAAACATCTTTTGTCAATGACATCACTTTTTAAAATCATTTATTTAAGCAAATTTCAGTTATCCGGATTTTATTGCACACTAATGTTTCTATAGTTTACTTTATTTTACTAACATTTTTTCATTGACGGCAGCACTGTTTACGCTACTGGATGATGATATATTACCCAATCAATTATAGCAAGCTTTCGTCTAGTAATAGATATGTGAGGTGCTTGCTCTAAGCATTGATCTGATTATAATCAAACTAGAAAATATAGTACATATATTACATTAGATTTCAACATATGCTTCAGAATCCTATAATGTCACTGTGATCAGCAGGCCCATTTTATTATCTCACTAAATTGTTAGTCTCTGTTATCCTTATCCTTGAATAACGAGGAATTTTCCAATGAACTGATTAATAATTATTCTTAATATAGGTTAAAATAGCTTGAAGGTTTTGACGTAAGTTTAACGAAAAGTAACGTCAACTTTCGTTAACCTAAGTACGGCTAGCTCGGCCTATAGTAAAGACCCGAACCCTTTATTGTGTATTTTTAGTTTAAAAATATTTCTCTCCTGACCGAAATTACTGAAATCCGCTCATGTCCTATAATTATATACTAATGAATACATGCATACTTCGTATATCACAAAACTCACCAGAAAACGATGTTTTCTTTATCCGTGTACAAAACTGCCTTGGATAGCACTTAACAAAATTTCTGAAATATATGAATACAAAAAAAATAAAAAAAAACAACAATAATAATAACGAGAAGTTCTCGATATATTTCTTATTTTGCCGAAAATCTTCAGTGTACAAAAAAAAGGAAAAAATGAAAGTAAATAATGCAAAAAAAAAAAAAAGAAAACAAAAGTGATTTTATTTTTCCTTAATTTTTCTTCAAATTTTTATTCTTTTTTTTTTTTGCTTTTTACGTGAAAAATATTCAAGTGTATATTTTATATATACCTTTTGCAATATCTACTACACCTTGTTTTGTTGAATGTGTACAAAACGAACAAGAATTGCGCTTCGAAAAAAAATAAAACGAATAAATACGAATGATATGGTGGTTCATATACATTTGTATGTTGAATAGGGGGCAGAAAAGGGACATTATTACATTTGTATTGAATAGTACTAAAGTAGTTGTACTGAAGGAATTAAAAATAGTAGGTATAGTAGTCGAATATTTTCTTACTAACTATGTGTTACAGTATTTACTTACAGGATGATGTAAAAAACGAAATGAGTTAAGGAGAATAATATATTATATATAGAGTACTGTATTTTAAATATAAGTCTTTTATGTATGAATATTATATGTATATTTAAATATAACACAACAGTAGTATTTCAACTATACCTACATATACCGTACATTTATGATATTCTCTTTTTTTTCCACACAATGATGATTTTATTTAGAAATGAAATGTTACAAGTCAAAAAGGCTTCATATACAAATAAATAGAAAACCAATGTAACTGTTTTATGTTGTGTGCTTTTTTTATTTTGTTTTTGTTTAGTGTTGCCATATTTAATTATTTTTTAATCAAATATTGAAATATTTTAATATTTTCACTGACTAATTATGTAAAATAAATTTATATAAATACTTATAAATTTTTTAAATCATTTTAATTTTAATAAAAAGAACAAGTTTGATTTATTAATTAATATTCAATCTTGATACATAGATATTTTATATTACCATTATTGTATCTATAAATATTATTATTATTTGTGTTAACAAACAAAATTATTTTCAGGAATTATTTCGTTGATCATAACACTACTAGAACTCATCAGTAGGTATTTACAGTGTTAGACTACCTATACAACTCAATGATTTTCATTTTGATTGATTAATTATGATTCAGTGAAATAAAAAAACCATTTGTGTCTTATTTTGTTACTTACGAATATGTGAGGGATATATTTAAGCTTAAATTGGTAGTAAAAGAATTGATTATATTTTGAATTTAACAATATGTTAGATAATTTATAATTTATTTTGTTATTATTAGATTCAAACATTACCCATTTAGTCTACAGTTTTAAATATTACAATATAAAAAGGATACAAACGAAGGACTTATTACAGTTATATCGAAGATATTAGTGTTTTAATACGCAAGCCATATTGGCAATATTGCTTATATTGACAAGTATTTTGTTCATAAACAAAATGTTGCAAATGAAGTTTGTTCATAAACATTTGTAGCTTAGCAGGAAAACAGTAAAATTATAGTAATTAGCGCATGTCAATCAGTTGTGTTTGTTGTTTTTATTTATAACACAAAACTGCAAATGTGGAAAATTCCAATTTTAAATCTGTCAACAAAAACTATCTTTTCTGCAGTATTTTGTTTTTAGAGTATGGGCTTATGAAAGGCCTGTAATAACTTACTAATTTTATAAAAAAAAAAATTTATCCAGAATTGCAGCTTCTGGCATCTGGTCAGTCTACATTAGAAGATTTGAGAACTGAACTAATGAATGAATTTGAAACGAAAGACATAAAAAATTTAGGAATAAAATTTATTTTCTAGAATTAACTTTGACTTCGGTTATAGCGAGCACTAAAATGAATTCGTAAAATTTTTGATTTCAATTTTACTGCCCCGATTGCTTAATAACGAAATATTTGATATGAATTTATAGGAATTGTAAAAAATGTTGTAAAAAACAAATTCAATTCGAATTTTTAATACTTAAAGCTCAATTTTTGATATAAAATAAATTTTATCATGCTACGGGATCTATATATATTTTTTCTGAATAGATGGAACAAAATTATTTTACTGAAGTATAAGTGTGTCTCATTTTTTAACTGTTTACAATCTAAACGTAAGACTCCTATTACACAATCAATCAATGGTCAATCAATGACCAATATATTGTCAATAACGATTGATGGTGGTTCTATTCTCATCAATCATGTTGTCAAAATTCTCATTAATCTTGCTGTCATCAAAATCAGCGGAGGTAAAAAAATGCCTTTTTGGGGAATGTTCAGATATTATTTTTTTGGGAATGTTCAGATAAGGTTATTATATTAATTTATAATGTAATTCTAAAAAGATCAATTTTTATATTAATTTTAATACTTAATTATAGCAATTTATGTAAAAAAAAACAATTGATATACTATTCAAATGTGCAAAAAAATAATTTGTTGTTTTTTATACACAACATTTACTTTAAAAATTCAATTTAAACTGTTGTCTAATCGCTATAACTGTCTCACAATAGGAATAAAAAAATATTTTTTTTTCACATATCAATTAACAAAATAAAAACATTCAACCTAAGAAAACAATAAAATTTATTTTTTCATAAATTGTAATTAATTTATGTCTTTCTTTATTAATATTAATATATATTCTATTAGATAATTCTCAACCTGCCGTGAATCAATTTTTTTTAACAACTATCTGAAGATTGGAATGAAAACTTTAAAACTCTTGTTTATCAATGCTCATGTTTATACAAGGCACAAAACTACCCCAAATCTACTGCAGAAATGTACATTAACTTTCACACGTAAAAATAATCAGGTAGATTTCGGCCATTGTTGTTGTCAAATTATTGAAATATCAAGATGGCCAAAAATGAAATTATTGGCACAAATAATATCAACACAACAATATTATTTTGCATACCTAATATTATAATTTTTTTATTTTATCAATATTCGATACGAAAATTACCGAATCTCCGAATATAAAAAAAATTAAAAATATGTTGACACTGACATATTCCCAGAACAAAAATGTGAATATGAAAAATCTACCACAAACATTAAATTTTGATAGATTTGCTAAACCCTTACCAAAATCACACCTCACCAACAATTTTGGATCTACCCGTATGAACATGCATAATGCCCACAGAGAATAACAAATTAAAAGTTTGACACTTCAAAAATTTCAAAATTACATGCCAAAATATTTATACACCTGGCAATATTATTACAACATAAATTATATATCACATTCTATATATAAAATATTTACAAATTGTAAAAACAAAAAAAAACACAAAAACAAAAATAATAAACGAAACTTTTCCTATTTTTTATTTTTTTCAACTTTATTTTTGTTTTGTTTTGCTTTTTTTTCTCTGTCCTTTTTAGTGAAATGAAATGTAATGAACCCTTGTAAGCTTTTATAATTTTCTGTTTTCTACAGTTATAATGTATCTGTTTAAATTTTCTCTTTGATTTTCTTTAAAAAAAAAAAAAAAAAAAAAAAAACATTTTCTTCCTTTTGAAAATAGGCATACTCATATAAGCATTCATTTAAGGACATTAAAATTAAATGAAATTGATAAAACTGTAATGGAGGTATTTTTTGAAAACATTAAAATTAACGAAAGAATTTAATTTAAACAAAAAATTATTAAAAATTAATTTTAAACTTACATTGTAATCATTTAAAAAAATACTTTGTTAAATAAAAAGTAAATAATTATAAATTAAGCTTTAAATTAAGTTGAATTTTACGCTAGAGAATTATGATGTAAGTATACCTATTGGGAAATTAAGCTTTAAGTATGTTGCAAACGTTGATACTGCAATATAATTAAAAAATGTTAATAAAATTAAACATGAAGTACCTATTGTAGAGAAAATCATGTAATTGTTGAATGTAGTAACAGAAGTAGTGTATAACAACAAAATAAAACAACAATTAAAATGCAAAATGTATAAAGAAAAATTGAGACCGCATTGAGATATTTGATGATGCGAAATGTTCCCATGTTGTGGAAATGAGTTTATTACTTAGTTAAATCATTATAACAGAATAACTGTCATGTCATAACCATAATATTAATGAGACGAATCATTCGATTCATGCAGATCCTGGTGATAGAAAAAATACTGTAAACACTATGAGATGAGAGTATTCGAAATGTAGGTACATCGTAAAGATAACACTCATCATTTCTATCCCTTCTGATACAATACTACCTGTTGCATTAGATAAAAAAGTAGATAAATATCAGAAAAAACAAATAAATTTGATAAATTTAATAAAGCTAAATTTTGTAGCCATCTCAGTTACTAATTATGGATTTATTTATTACCTACTAAATGATTTATGCAGCATTCCATACGCCATGACTGTTAATATTACTCGAATTTTTACCCGAATTTGAGTTTAGTATGTTAAATAACACATAAAATTTAATGTACCCTCTTCGTGGAGCATTGGGCGGAATTGATATTATTACACAAAATTTGATTCATTTTTTAATAGCAGAAAATTAGATAAGTATAGTAGGAAGTGGAATATTTCGGGTTGCATTTGCATCCGCAAGGACAAATAATGCGACGATTTAACTCACTAATTTTTTTAATATTGTTATTTCCAGAGAATTATTCATTTAAGTTTAATACTAGAGTAAACATAGTAAAGAATTGATTTTCTATCCGCATTGTTAAAATAATATATAAAATATTGTCTTCAGCCATATACAGAGCAATTCAAGCTACTGAAACCCTGCATGAGAATACCATTATATTTACGGATAGCCTCACCTCAATTAAGTCAATCAAAAATCTTTTCAACAGTGAATTCATGTCTTCATACATTAGAAAACCTATAGCACACAACAATGTGCTATCATTTTAATTTTAAAACTAATTATTCCATTTTTTTTTTTTTGTTTGGATGGACACGTTTAAAATTTTGGTATGTTGCACGTTAGCTCGTTACTGTTCTTACTTATTATTATTATTTTTTTTTTCTTCTCTATATTTATGTTTATATAAATTTTAGATTTTTGTAGTATTGAATTAATTGTTCATATTAATAGATTTAATATGTTCAATAATTTGTACAACCTTATAATAAGGTCAGGCCTTTTCTGTACATTTAATTAAATAAATAAATAAAATAAATCAATGGCAATAAAAGTTACGATTGGCATGGATTCCAGGTCACGTCGGCATACATGGCAACATCACAGTGACCTTGAAGAAAATATAGCGGCCAAAAGCTATCTTACTAGAGGATGCCAAACATCCTGAAATTCGTCCAATCGTTTTGCCACATTACATAATTCCAATGCTAACATTCCAGGACCAAATAAAACTAGATAACGAGCCCTAGATGTCAAAGTTACTAGGGTACGCCTAGGGTATACCCTTCCTACACATAAACACTTATTTGACAGATCCACACCTCCGACATGTATTCACTGTTCAGAATCCCTAAACATTAAAACACATCAGAATGCCCTTCAAATAACACAATTACATCTCAATTTACATTCACCCAACTACAAACTTCTGCTACATCAAAACATCTGGGATATAACACATCAGTACCATTTTCATTAACTACTATCATAACAATATTACTAATGTTACTTGGTACGAATTAGTGCTATCAACCTTTTTACCTTTTCTTATAATTTTGTTTCACTAACGTAAATGTACCTATCACCGCCCTAGTACATTATGCCGCCCAAGCCCTTTTTTTGTAAATACAATACTACTTCTACGCTTTATATTCCAAATTTATTTTTGAAATTAAAAAGGTATATTATTTCCCCGTTGCAATGCAAAATAATGTACATTTGTATTCATATTAATAAATAAGTTATTGATAGAAAACTAAACTAGGTAGACATTTTAGCGAAAATATTGGTTCAAACGTTTAAAATTTTTTTTATTTTGTTAAGACCATAATAATTAAACTATGATGTTCACTTATTTATTTTATTCAAATAATTGTAAAATATATATTATTAAATAGATTATAATACATACTTTCTTCAATTTGTAAATTAAAATTGCTAATTAGTTTTGAGCGGAAATTAGGGATACGTAAATTTATGTTGTACGTATTTACGATCGACCGGGCGCAATTAGGAAAATGATATATCGAAATAATTGATTAAGTTATACACCTATTTTTGATTATACAAGGATGCAACTGGACAATTTTAAATTGAAATTGAACAAACTAAACTGGACCTAATTACGACCTATAAATTTAATTTCGCATATGTGTTTTTTGTTACAACTAAATTTGAAGTTTTTATAAAATTTTGTATGAAAAAGCGGGTCGGTAATACGTTCAATATATCCTAATTCCGAACTAAATATGCAGGTGTAAGCTATTTTCACTAAATTCATACCAAGTCTATATTTAAAGAAAAAACTATATTTTAATTGTTGAAAATAAGAGAATATTTTCCTGTTATTAGTAGACGAAATACGGGTATCTGTATGATAAGCGTATTTAGTAAAATTAAAAGGAAAATATTCGACTATTTTTAACAATTAGATAAATTATACTCTAACGCTAACCCTAAAGAATAAGTTTTTCCAAAACTATGTTTTATTTATATTTTAGTTTGTATAATTTAAAAAATCTCTGGAATTATCTTGCCTTGCCACCAGAGTTTTAGTTTTATCAAGGCGTCCATTATAAATTATCAAAATAATTTCTTTGTACACATTTCACAATAAGTTAAATAGAAGAGTGAAAGCCATGACCATGTCTGGCACATTTTGGAGATGGCCTGTAAAAGAAGATATTCTAATATATTCAGACAGTGACATAGTCTACAAAATTGAGCCTCCAGTTTTAATGAACAGCAGAGGACAATATAATGTACTCGAAATCATACAAATAAAAAATGGCAAAACTAAGAATTTGTAAATGTGATTTTTACTTTGTATGTATATGAAATATTTTGTATTTTTATTTATTTATTTCAAATGTCCATTTTTATAATATTTAAGTTAATTATGTTATATCATTGATTAAGAATACTATAATAGTATTATTAATCAATGGTTATATTAAATTATTTTTTTTTGTTTGAAATACTGAATCGTTGCATTGTTTAATTTTTTTTAATTTTGATATAGAAATAAATGTACATTTTTATGTGTAAATAATTTTACTTACATTATAAATATTTTTTTTTTTTTTAAATTACTTAAGTATAGCAATATTGATTTTTTTATTATAATAAATATTTTTTATAATTTAACTAAGTACTAGTTAATTATTTAAAAAATTAATTATTAATGTTACTATTAATAATTATTTTAAATAGCTTTTTTGAATAAAATCGTAAATAGGTACTGCGAATCGCAAATAGGTTCAAAAAACGGAATTGAGTTTATATAATGGCGGAATTAGTTCAGATTGAAATTTTTGAGCGGAAATACGTACAATAAAATTTTTTTTGGCAGTTATAATATTTTATTTTTTATTTAGAAAAAATTAAATTATAATTAGATGAAAATATTTTTTTTTTAATTAAAAAATAGTAATTATTGTAATTTGAAAAAAAAAAATTAAAAAAAGCTTATATTTTGCTTATTTTGTCAACTTAAACTAATTTTTCCTTAAGGGGGCGGAAATTGGTACATTTACGTTACTATTTGCTAAAATCACTTTTTATTCTAGCGAATAGTAAAAGTATATTTACACTTCTTTTATTTAAGACATTACACTTAAATATTTTTTTTTTATGTTTTTTTTTATTTTTATTTTTATCCATACACAATTTTAAGAACTTATACTAATGATTTTAATATGAATATAATACAATATTAACTTACATATAATTTAGATAAATTTTTATATTTCAATTAATGTTTATTTGTATTATACATAATATATTTGCTTAATTTAATTGTGAGGACAATTGTACTATACTTTAGTGGAATTTACCTCTAGTGACGTATAGTATTTATAAAACTTCTAAAAATATGTCAATTTGTGTGGGGTATACCTATTTTGTTTTATTAAAAATATATAATTTTGTAATTTTGTGTAATTTTGTGTGGGGTATAATTTGTTTAATTAATTGTTCTGATTTCCATTTTTACTTTAAACATTTGCATTTGGGAAAAGTGGAACAGCATAGATGTCGCAATATTTCCTTCGATATTAAACTAGAACGGAGAGCTTTGTAGTCGCAGTTAAAATATGTTTTCGCAATGCGTTCCTTAAAGTCTAGTAGATTTTCCTTCAAACTTATTCTTTTTAAATGCATTTCGACCAAATAGTCGGGGATATTTAGATTTGTATGATTTATTTTGTCTCTAATTTCTGAAATTACTATCCAGTTAAAATCACTAATATCTTCATTTAACATTTCTGATTTATAGTTAACAGAAACAGAATTGTAATTCTTTGTGACTGAACAAAGAGGCGGTATGTCCATACAACGTTTAAGTGAAATTTGAAGTTTATCTGTTTTAATTAGTATACCAAAAAGTTCACAACACGACTTGATTCTAAATAAGGACGAACAAAAGTAAAGGACTTCTTCAGCATTTATATCTGGTCTAATATTTATAACTGATTGACCATGTATAAAGATATATTTTATATAATTTGATCTGTATAATATGACGGTCACTTCATTTGAGCACTTTTTAAAATCTGTCACTGTAATGGAGAATTTTAAATTAATTAATAAATATCAAGGCAAACTTTCTAGAATATAATAATTTAATGAAAGGAGCCATACTTTAAGGAGTTTCAAGATTTTATTAAAGTTTTTTTCTGTTGTAATGGTAATTGGTAATACATTAAAAAAGAAAGGTGCCTAAAAGTCAAAAAAATTCTTATAGGTGTGTTATAGGAATCTGTACCATACTTCTATTATTAATTCTAAGACTATAAATATTATTATTTCGAATATTATTAACATTGACATCTTGGAAAGACTTTCTTAAAGACCTGAAAACGTATAAGTGCCTTACCGGAAAAATTTTTAAATCTTGAAATGATGGCCAACAACTAAATGTCCTATTTTTGTAGTGAATCACTTTTAGAATACATTTCTGGGCAGTGACTATAGACTGACTATACTTTATATTTATAAATTTACACTTTGGTTACCTACTATTTGCTAAAAATTATATTTTATTATTCTAGTGAATGGTAGGTGTGTATACAAATCCTTTTTACATTACTTTACATTTTTCATTATTTAAGACTCTACACTTAAATACCTATACTTTATTTTTTATAAGTTTACAATTATCTTTGTACTTTGCTAAATTGATAATTATTGTTAATTTGCTAAAATTTTGAATATTAGATTTTAATTTCTGAATTGTTAATTTACCAAAATTTTTTTTTTTTTTGTTTTAAATTTTAATTTCTATTTTGTTAATTTGTTGATTTGTGATTTTTTTCTTTTATACAATTTATTGTATTTCTTATATATTATATATTTTATTTTGTACGTTTACTTTTATATTTTAAAGGCCACACGTCCTGTAAGGGAAAATGGTCTGTAGTTGGCTTGCAGATTTACAGGTCCGCTGTTTAATAAATAAATAAATAACTAAATTGTCTTCATTGATCTGAAGTTGTTAGTGTACTTAAATATTCACTTTCTCAACCAGTTTCAATATTTTTAATTTCAATCTAAAAAAATTCCACAAAATTAAGATATCATTGTTCTCATGTTTAAGAAAGAAATGTCAATGATGCAGAAACAAAATATTTTTACTTTATTATTTTTACATTGCATGTCCTTCATCTGCACACAGCTATTATTATTATTATTATTATTATTACTTTGACACAAGTAACACCATTCTCAAATTTATCTTATGAAATATATCCAGATTTCCTGTACACTTGTTTCACCATCACTATCAACACCGTTCCAAAAGAATGATTTTTTTTTTTTTGTTTTATTACACCATATCGATATACGTACAAGAAGTAATGTAAATTGAGTGTAATGCTCAGAAAATTATCACTGCTTTGACATTTTTCCTTTTTTGTTTTTTTGTTATTGTTTTTTAATATTTTTTATTTTTAAGTTATCAAATTACAAGATTTTTATCATATTTCGGTTTTTTATATTTTTAAATTGTCGCACTTATTCTACAACAAAGTATGTTTGCCCAAAAATTTAAGAAAAACTAAAATGCAATCAAGAATGACAATAACAAAAAGTATTGCGTAAATTTTTTAATGTACGATTTTTTTTGGTTTATGTTTGTATTGGATTAATGAAATTATGTATAATGATTTTGTTCCAAAAGGAAATAAGTCCCAAAACATATTCATCGTAGTAATATTCATGATTAATTGAAATTTTGTGATTTAAAATGGATTAAATACTAAAATTGGTTAAAATTAGATAACAGTTATATAATATGTATTAGAATGAGTTGTTTGTTCGTAATGTTAACAACAAGAGAGAGCTTAGATTTTAATATTGGACAACATCATCTGGACAAAGGGATGAAAATTATTGGCTGTACATTAAAAATAAAAATTGAATTAGTTGAAATCAATTGTTTTGAATATCTCGTTTCGCAGATATCCGGTATTAACTTATTTAATGTATCTTAACATTTTCAAGTCTATATTTAGTTCGAAAAACTAACAGCCTAGGCTAGATTGTAAATTTTCTTATTAATTTGGTATCATTTTTTTTTTGTAAAATTTATTATTTAAATTGGAATTAGTACAATATACAATAACAATATTTGTTATTTTTCTAGTTAAATACCCAACAGATATAAGCAAAATTACCAAGCAATCAAATTGTTAATGGCTTTGTAAACGTTACAAAAAAATAGACAATTATCTAAAAATAATCTAATAATCTAAAAATTGGTTCTTATAAAAATAGCTAAATTTATTGATAATTTTTTTTTCAGTGCTAACTAGCCAAATATAAGTTAATTTTATTAAATATTTAACACAATTTAACTATTCAACTAGCCGTACTTAATTTAATTAAAGTTTCAGTTTCGTTAAAAAAATTACTTTTCGTTCAACTTAAGCTGGTACGATTTAGTTCGTAGGTTACTTAAGTAAAATGACGTTTGAATGAAATTGCATTCGATTTGTGAATAAAATTCAATATAAATAATATTCAAAATTATGTTTTTTTCTTTTCAATTGTCAAATCATATGAAGTTTTAGTAGGCATAACTTAAGTTGACTAGTTAACCTTAAATAGCTTTAAGTTTTGACGTAAGTTTGACGAAAAGTATTAAGTTAACTTAATTCCGGCTAATCAGGTATTATGGAACATATATATCCCACAATTGACATATTATGCGACAATTAAGTGCTAACTATAATGACATAGAATTACATATGTCGTGGCATATGTCATATGAAAAATACATGTAACTGCCCATAATCGTCATATGCGGCAATTATTTTGAATTTGACATTTCGTTAAGTTTTCGTTAAACACAGAATTCTTATGTTAATGTTGTTGTTTTTCTAAGAAATATTTTCTAATGTTACTATGTCATTATGGGTTGACATATGCTTTGACAAATATCTATATCAGCTTCGTTAGTCAATTTGAAATTTACATATGTAGTTCTATGTCATTATTGTTTAGCGCATTAAGTTGAATTTGACAATTCGTTAAATTTTCGTTAAAAATAGAATTCTTATGTTTTGTTAAATTCCATTCAAAACGAATTCGACATTATTTACCTAGGTTTTTGTTGTTGTTGTTTTTTTACGCCATTTTTGTCTTATGTTACTATATATGTCATTATGGGTTGATATATGCTTTAACCAATATCTATATCAGCTAATTTGTATGTCATTATGGGTCGACATAAGCTTTGACAAATACCTATGTCAGTTTGACATTTATATATGTAGTTCTATGTCATTATTGTTTAGCGCATTAAGTTGAATTTGACAATTCGTTAAATTTTCGTTAAAAATAGAATTCTTATGTTAAATTCCATCCAAAACGAGTTCGACACTACCTACGTATTTTTTTGTTGTTGTCGTTGTATGTAATTATGGATTGACATATGCTTTGACCTATATCAGCTTCGTTAAGAAATTTGGGATTTACATAATATTATGTATTGTTCAATCTAACTATAGTTATAGCGCATAATTCAGAAATACGAAGATAAACATTATACTAAGCGATAATTTTAAAATTCTCTCACACTCCAATTTTCTTCTCAATTTGAAAATTTTGTAAATTTTTGTATGTACGTAAATAAGAGAAGAATGAGAATTGGACCTAATGTAATTTGAGCTCACATTATTATTTCCTTTCGTAGTTTTGCAAAAGAGAGTAATTTTTTTAAAAAATACAACATGATTTTCATCTGTATATTGTAATTGGGAGTTAATACAAGTTTTTCGTTTTAAAATTATTTAATTTTGTATTAGAGAAAATGAAAATTGATATCATTGCTGTGTTTGAATTATTATCTGGTTCAATGGTGGTGATGATAATATTCTGTTCTGTTCTGTCTGACTCTAATATTGTGATTGCAGCAGAGGCTTGATTTTAGTACAAGATTTGATAATATGTGAAATGGGTGATAAAAAGGAAATTATCTCTTGAGATATTTTAAACTGGATTTTCTTTTTTTTAAGTGGTCTTTCTTAATGGTATAATTTTTGTATTATTTTTGGGTATTTAAATTTGTTTTTTTTTTTTATATTTAATTTCTTTTAATTTTTATTTGCCTCTTTTGATGCTTTTGGAAAATAAAATTTTATGTCTAATCGAAAATTTGTTTTTTATTTTATTTTTATGATTTTTTTTTTTATTTTGTCGTTTTTTATTCTTTCCTTTTTGGTGGTTTTTTGTTTTTTTTTTTGTTTTAGTTCTTATGACAGTACAGATTTTTTTAGTCAATCTGTTAAATTTATTTTATTGATTATTTGAATATTTAAGAGTAACAAATGGTCGTCTGTACCACAAAATAATTTTTTTTTTTTTATTATTTTTATTTATTTTGAATTTTTATTTCGAAAGTGACCGTAGGACATGCTTCGGTTAGAATTATTACGATGTCTTGTGTCGAGAATCAAAAATTTATTAAACTGTTTTGAATCTGGTTTTGAAGAAAGTGTTCTTGTATTTTTTCAATTTGCCTGATCTGATGTTTGTTTTCAGTTAATATTAGATTATTCTGAAGTAATAGCACAATTTTATATCCTCCAGATGGTCCGATTACATATGAAAATTTCTCTTTTTTACTTTGAATTTAAAAATTTACGATCCAAAAAAAAAAAAAAAATGATAAAAAACATAACACGAATATTACAATCGGATAAGTTATTATTGTTTTCGGTTTTTGGGATGACTTCAATATTTTCATTAAATATTTAAGAGATCTATATATAGATGAAAGAATAGTGCAAGCATATAGAATTTATTCTTGGTTTGATATTTTTAAAAATAATATAAGAAGAAAAATGTGTGTGTGTTGAAAGCAAATGTCGACATTTATTAAGATTCGATTTGTAAAAAAAGAAAATAAAAATTATTTAGAAAGGGTTCTTTTTTATTTCTGTAAATCTCTTTTTTTCACTCATTTCTCGTCTCTGTCTTTCAGATTGATTTATTACGGTTAAGGTTTTCGATTACAATTTTCTTGTATAGTTTAAATTTTTCAAGGAATAAAATATATTTGTACCTACTCTGGAACTTGAATATTGTTAAGGAATAATCATAAATTTTAAATGTAATAAAAATTGTTAGTTTTTTGTTTTAATACCATTTAATTTTGGGTACAATTCTCTTAATTTTTTTTTTGTTGTTTCGTATGAGATTTCAAGTGCCTGAACCCTTAAAGGATTTCATGTTTTAAGATCAAGGGATTTTTTTTTTTTAATTTTACATTATTGATTCATTTTTGATGATATATTTTCGAAGTTGTTGAAATAAAGTAATTAAAATTTCTTTCTTTTTTAACCAACACTCTAACAAAATAGTTTAAAAAAAAAAATAAACTAAATCTGAGATGATATTAAAAGATTAACAAAAGTTATATTAGTTAAGTAATTACAATTAAGACCCTGTTTAGATTTATTTTCATAAAAAAACAAAAATAAAATTTATTTTAAGGATTTTAGTTTGAAAATTTATTTGAAATTTATGGGAAATTGAATTCAAATGTCAGCAATGCACTAAATTATTGTTCAGAGAAATTAGAAACAAAAAATAGAGTTCTTAAGAATAAATTAGAGAATTTCCATAATTATAAATTTTGTATATGATATCGTTTCGTATTAATTTTGATATTATATTCAAGGTTAAACATTGGTGTAGCTTAAAAGGGGAAATTTTGGTTTCATTTTTCTTAATCGAAATTTGTCAGAAACACTATAGTATTTTAAATTGTGTAACATCTCGAATAATTTGAAAATCGAAGTTTACCAACAACAAAAATGTTTGTACTATTTTTAATTTAAAATAAATTTATAGCTTTTTTTTATAGAAATTAAGAGATGGGACTGTTACTAACCTGCTGGTTTTTCGCAGGTAAAATAAAGTGTAATTTCTATAATTAGATTTATGTTAATTCCAAAGTTTTAAACAATAAAAAAAACACTTTTTAATCTCTATAAAAAAAATTTGCTTAATTGGAATGTCTAGAAAAAAAAATGTCTGTTTAGTGAAGACATCGATTCTGTATCCAATAATATCACCATATTAGAGGTTGATAATTACTGTATTTCAGAGGAAAAATAAATTGTTGAACACTTAAATACCTTTTTCATAAATGTTATAAAAACTATAAAGATATGATTACCAGTTTATATTTATAGTAATATATTTTAAAATTATGAAATGTAAATATTGGTTCCCATTGATTACAACATACTTGAATAATTTTAGACCAAATATTTACTGTTAACTTTGACTTGTCTCCTTCTAACTATCAGGAAGTTAAAAAAGCAATCGATTCACTGAATTCATCATCAGAATCACTGGATATGACAAAATTCAAATTAAATTTATTAAAAACTGTCCGAAACAAGTAAGTCAGCACTTAGTAAAGCTATAATTAATATGTCATTTGAAATATCTCGTTTTCCTAAACTCACTAAAAAATGTAATTGTTCACATTTTCAAAAACGATTCAAATTATTTCAATTCTTATTGGATTTTCAAAATTGGATTTCCAAACCTATTTTAATTTTTATTGGATTTTCAAAGTTGGATTTCAAAACCTATATTTCAATTCTTATTGGATTTTTAAAAATTATTGGGTTTTAAAACATATTTTAATTCTTATTGGATTTTTAAAAATTATTGGATTTCAAAACCTATTTCAATTCTTATTGGATTTTCAAAAAATTTGCGGGAATTAGTGGAAATTAGTTTAACTAGTTCCATCTCAAAATACTCAGATGAGAAAAAAGCCGTTGCATATATTTTTCTAAGACCTGCAGAACGCATTCGATTGTGTAGATCATGATCTAAAAAGTTTATGAATTTTACTGATTATTAATTAAAATTTTTCATACCTATGTCATATTTGCACAACCCTAAGCCAAACAGTTCATATTTCAAAAACGGTTCAAATTATTTCAATTCTTATTGGATTTCCGAACATATTTCAATTCTTATTGGATTTTAAAAATTGTATTTTAAAACCTATTTCAATTCTTATTGGATTTTCAAAGTTGGATTTCGAAACCTATTTCAATTCTTATTGGATTTTCAAAAAATTTGCGGGAATTGGTGGAAATTAGTTTAACTAGTTCCATTTCAAAATACTCAGATGAGAAAAAAGTCGTTGCATATCTTTTATTAGACCATGCACAACCCCAAACCAAGCAGTTCATATTTCAAAAACGGTTCATAATTATTTCAATTCTTATTGGATTTTAAAACCTATTTCAATTCTTATTGGATTTTAAAAATTGGATTTCAAAACCTATTTTACCTCTTATTGGATTTTCAAAAGTTATTGGATTTTAAAACCTATTTCAATTCTTATTGGATTTTCAAAAAATTTTCGGGAATTAGTGGAAATTAGTTTAACTAATTTTATCTAAAAAAACCTCAGATGAGAAAAATGTCATTGCATATCTCTTCTTAGACCTGCAGAACACATTCCATTGTGTAGATCATGATCTAAAATTTTATTTTATGAATTTTACTGATTATTAATAAAAAATTTTCGATTCATATTTGTTCAACCCAAAACAAGCAGCTTGGCTTGGAAATTCTTGTGCTTTTTTTGAGATGATAAAGAAAAGAGTTTCTGAAGGATTAATCTTGGGATCAATTTTTTTCAAAATCTATATTAATGAAATGACAAAAATCAATTTTATAGGTTCTGTGCAGTTCTATGCAGATTAGTTGAAAACTATAGTCGAAAGAAATCTGGTGTCAATAAAATGACTGGTTTATCAAAAATTGTTTATCCCTTTTTTTATTTTTAAAAATAATAAAATTTATAATTCTTCATGTTATATGAATGGTACTGCCATTTATACAATTCAAGCATTTATGTTTCAATAACACACAAAGGTCATGTTGAGGTAATATCAAAAAAAAAAATTTCTCCATTATGTTTTTTGCACTTAAGAAGCTTCGTAATTATGACATCGACATCAGGGATCAATTGTCATTTTTTTTTTGTTTCTTTAAGAAGATTATTCCTTTAAGACCGATACTCAGTCAGTTGTGCGATTAATGAAGTCAGTGTATTTTCTGCAATTTTGCTCCTCTAGATATCCCTTATATACTGCTATTTTGATCTCAAGCGTTAAGAATTTAATTTTAACTAAGCTTTAGCTGTTGATGAGTCTCTAAAAGAATGCCTAGCTTGCCTTGGCTTATTAGTATCGACCAGATTAGTTTTAGTTAGTTTTAAGATTCTTTATTACAAATACATATTTACAATAAAAAATAATAGACTAGTAATACATACTGATCACTTCTAATAATTAACGGTTTCTTGTTCTTCATAACTATTGAAAATATTTAACCAAATATTTCACTATTGCATAAAAATAAAAGCAAGACAATTAAAAAATACATTACGTAAATTCTACTTATGAGAATTAATTCAAAAATTATGATGAAAAGTCTGATTTATTGGATTATGATCTAACTTTAAATAAATACATTTAGCTTAACATTAAAATAATACCATATAATTATGCTAATAACTACATTTGTTAAAATTCTATACAACTTATTTAAATTTTTTGTTTTTTTTTTCAATTTTCACAAACTAATTTGTTGCTTTGACCCCTCAAATTACTTAACATACAACAAAAAAAATAAATAAAACCTCATTTTTTATAGCACCCACATTCTAGGTTCAATTTTCTTCTTCTCAATCTAATTTAATATAGTAAATCATTTTGTAAACGATGTTGCTTGTTTTTTTTATATCATCTAGTTTTTTAATTAATTATTCCACCCAATTTTCATCAAAATAGAGAAATGTATATAGAGATAGAAAAAAAAAATTAATTAAATAAATCATTTTCAAAAAAGTATCTTAATGAATTTAATGACTTAAAGACAACATAATACGGTACATATTAATTATATAAAATTATTTGTTTCTCAACAAAAAAAAAAATAATAAAATTATGGAAAAACTCTTTTTGACTTAAATAACCAATTTTTTTTTTTTCATTTTCTATAAAGGAAAATTCTTTTATGATAACTTTGATAAATGAGAAGAACGCTTTTTGCTTTTTGATATGTTTTTTTTTCATTTCTAAAGTCATAATAACAATTTTTCATTATTAATTTATTTATTAATTTGTTTCGTCTTCTTTAAGATTGTATCCACCAGTTTATTTATTTTTAAAATCTATTGTTTAATATACTAGAGTAGTATGTTAAGTTGATTTCTAATATGAATGTATATGTATGTATATCCTAAAGGAGGGTTCCATCAAATTATAATTAGTTTAAATGTAAAAAAAAATTTACTTTCAAATGTTGAATACAAATTTAACCCTAAATAATCTAGATGTGGGATTTTATGTATCTGAAACGATTTTTTGTTTATTTAACTCGAACGGACAAACTGCTTCAATAGACTTTAAAGCCATATAAAATAAAAAAAAATAAATAAAATGGTTAAATAACATGTTTAATTTATAATATTAAAAGTTCAAGTCCAAGAAAACACATTTTTTTTTCTTACTTCTCTTGGGAGCATAGGACTTCCACTTGACATTTCCATCCTACTCGATTTCTAGCGGCTAATTTCACTTTGTATTTCCGAGGCAATGTCTAATTTATTTTTTTATAATCTGTTTGTGCTGTCTAAGTAGGGGATGGGCCTACTGTAGAAATAATACCTTGACAACACATTAGTTGAAAATATATAACCTTAGTGGTGGACAAAATCCCAAAAAATAAAAATTGCCTTAATTCATAGAGTAATTTTTGTCCCTAGGGCTTTTTCTGGCTGAGAATTTTGTCACCGGGATCCAAAGTAATTTTTTTTTGGAAATTTTATACTCAACTCATTATCCCCATTTCATGTTATTGAAGTACAACACATTGAAAATCATAAGTATTGATTTAAATATTATTGAAGAAATTAAACAAATAAAAAAATATAGTTTTTTCATGTCAACAAGTTTTTAGAGAATAAAAACCCACTCAAAATCATACGTCAAAGTATTTCAAACACTAGAAGCTGACATTAAAGTCCTCTTAAGTCTACAGTTTCTAATAAAACAAAATTAATTACCTTTAAAAAAAAACATTAGTTATATCTGTAAATTGAAAAAAGTACGGTACAAATATCTAAAAAAGGAGACGTGGCGAAATCAAATTTTACCACATAGTAAAAGTAAGTTTAACCATTGATTAATAATACTATAAACATAGACATTTTCATACAACAGAAAATGTTCAACTCACTTTTTCCAAATTCTTTTCATTATATATATTTTCCGGAGTATATTCAATGTGTTAGTGCATTTTCTATATTCAATTTGAATTTTTAAATTTTTGAACGTTTGATACGACTTAATTCTCTAAATAATTTGTATGTGTAGTACATCATGTTTGAAAATTACTGTCAAAGGTCTCCTATTTGAGGACAAAATACAAAAAGAGGACAAGATACAAAAATACATACTAGAAAAACTTCGTATACGAAGTATATACAGTTCGTTAGAAAAATTGAATTGAAAAAATTACGGTACAAATATCTTAAGAAGGAGACGTGGCGAAATCAAATATTTTTTTAAAATTTTTTTGATTTTCAATTAGAAATTTTACTCCATGGTAAAAGTAAGTTTAATACACAAAAATTTTAAATAAATTATTGCGTATGCGGTTGTTGTCTAAGTTAAATCAATAAAAAAAAGTACCATGGTAAAATTTTAATGATGTTAAATAATAATTTATAAAGAAATATATACATACTTCTTCGAATTTTGAATAGCGGGCGAATACTATTATATTTAAAATATCAAATCATAAATTACTTGAATTTAGTCTGTCCTACGATCAGAGTAGATCTCAATTTTCAAACATCATATTTGAAAATTACTTTCAAAGAGAAGACACAAGTTACAAAAATACATACTAGAAAAACTTCGTATACGAAGTATATACAGTTCGTTAGAAAAATTGAATTGAAAAAATTACGGTACAAATTTCTGAAAAAGGAGACGTGGCGAAATTAAATATTTTTTTAAAATTTTTTTGATTTTCAATTAGAAATTTTACCCCATGGTAAAAGTAAGTTTAATATACAAAAATTTTAAATAAATTATTGCGTATGCGGTTGTTGTCTAAGTTAAATCAATAAAAACAAAATAATATCTAATTTATAAAAAAAATTGAGTATGATTTTTTATCAAACTTCTTCGAATTTTGAATAGCGGGCGAATACTAGTTTATTTAAAATATCAAATCATAAATTACTTGAGTTTAGTCTGTACTACGATCATATCATGTTTGAAAATAAAGAAAAACTTCGTATACGGTTCGTTAGTAGAATTTTACAAAATAGAAGATGTGGTCTTTGAACCGATAAGATTTGATGTGTGAGTAAAATATAATTTGAACTGTCGGATCAATGAAGTCGGAAATTATTATTTGATCCTGATTATTTATATTAGCACCAAAAATCATCAAAAATAATTTTATTACCATATTAAAGTTTTTTAAATCATAACCCAGACAGAGTTCGTCGCCCCCCAATAAATGTTGTACCTATATCCAGAAAATCGAGTTTTGGGAAATTGAGTTTGAAATTTGAGACGAAGTAAAACAAAATTGAGCCAAAAAAGTTTTATTTTTTTTTTTAATGTTTAGTAGTAGTAAGTATGGTTCATAAGCTATTAAGCAATATAAAAAGTTATTTTAAGAACTATACAACAAAATTAATGTTGTAGGTATTTCATATTATAACATTAGATAACTTAATATTTAATTTTTAAATATTTAGTTAACTTTTTACTTCAAAAATGTTAATAGTACGCTTTAAGAACATAAAAAAAAATTTATGAAACTAAAAGCCCAGCTTCAATTTAGACATAAAATACTATAAAGTGTTAACAACTTAAAAAATTAATCTTAATGTTTACTTAAATCTAATTTGCAAAATTGTTATGACACGCATCACAACTACGTACGGCATTATAATAAATGTACAAGCAACAATCTGTTATTTGTCAACCTACGTTAAAAAAATTGAACGAATATGTCATTTGGCATTTCCAGAAATTTGACATTTACAGAAATTTGGCATTTCAATCAAAATAAGAATAAAAACATCAATCTGGGTGTGGCCTACGGCAAAGTAGCAATGACATATCTCTGGATCTATGCGGCATAGGATAATGCCGAATACACAGATCGATAGAGCATCAAAAACAAATAAACATGACATTTTCAGTTCATTTTTCCAATTTTGTGATGTACGACAGTAAAATTGCGGGGCGACGAATTGTTATAAAAGCTTGTTTAAGAATAATACTGAATTTAACGAATTGCGTCACTATATAACTCCAAACACCCAGCGCTATAAGAATCAGGGAATTAGTTTAAGAAAGTAGCAACGAATTTGTAAATTTCTATGGATACTTGGACATGTAGGTATCTCTGAGAATGAAAGATTGGATAAGTTTTCAAACGAAGCACCTTTTGAAGAACACGATAATGATAGAGTATATTACACTAACTATAAAGAAGTTTTATATATATTATAAAGTATATTACACTGATTTAAAGCATAAAGATTTATGGGACAATATAAACCAAAACTGGCAAATTGAAGAGAATTAAATTATCCATTATTGAATGGAATAATATACAACAAATCAGCGAAAAAACTTCAATTGTTTTTACGAGACTGAACATTGGGCTTATCAGGCTGACGTACAGCTATTTATGTTTGAAATACCTCAAAATTGTCCTCCGATATACAATTGTGACCAACCACAATTCCTCAATTATAGTTAGACATATTTTTCAAAACTGCATCCTTTTAATTTTTACATTACTCAAAACCAGATGTGATCATTGAAGGTTAATGAAATTACTTTAGAGGTAATAAAATATTTTTTGAACACCATAACTTAGGGGAGATTTGTTAATCCAAAACATATTTTATTTCTGTAGGGCTCACAAATGCATTTTGTCCTCTTTAGAGTATCAGCACAAATATTCAAAGAGAGTAAAAAGTTCAAAAACTTTCAAATAAAAAATGAAAATATTTTTGTAAATGATGATGGGATATTCAGTTGCATTTTTAAAAATCTTTCATAATAATTATTTTCATTTAAGTAATAATGCAGAATATTTGAATAGAGCAATAAATTAATATTAAGACTTAAAAAGTTTGATATCATTTTTTTGGAGTTCTAATTATAGTGGATTCTTTTAATAACTTTTATAATCTTCTTCGTTGGATATTCATATTTTAATCATATTTTTGTTTATTTTCTTTGGTTGAATTATAACATAACCGGTGCTATGCTATACAACTGAACATAAGTTATAACACATGCATCCATTTTTTTTTGTTAAATAATTCGCATACTATATTTTGCCAGTTGTTGCTATTCGATTTTGTCTTCAGTTAGAATCAGTATTTTTTTTAAAACATCAATACAAGCATTAGGGGTACGTATACAGATGTATGCAGATATGAGAAGATAATTAACATAATCGAGAACCGCCCAATTGTTTAAGTTAAACAATCTAATTTAATATTATTTGCTTTTTGTTTTTGTTATTGTTTTTATTTTTATATTCGTTATGAAAACACACATCTTGATCACAATGCGTTTTTTAATACGCGTGTGTTGTTTAGCAAAGCCACACATTTTAATTCTGTTCTGTTCAACTTTTTTTTAATACAATTTTTCTTTTTTTTAATTTATAATTTAATTTTAAATTAACATAATTTTATTTCTATGTTTGTTTTAAAATTTTATTTTTATTCTTTTTTTGGTTCTTGTTCAGTTGTTTTTTCTCGTTCTTTAAAATTTGTTTTATCTCTGTTTTTTTTTTTTTGTTTTTAACCAATTATGAGTTCCTCGATTCGTTTCTTAATATAATTTTTTTTTTCCATTGGTTAATCATTAGCGTTATAAAAACAGATAATTTTTTTAATTTTATTCCAAAAATAAAAAAAAAAAAATTATATATATATATGCATATTGATGTAGGTATATGTATAATAATATGTATGATGTAGAAAAAGTTATTTTGTGAAAAAATTTTTAGAAAGAAATAAAAAATGTTAAATTAAAAAAAAAAAAGAGTGTAAAAGAAAAAGATGAGAAAAAAAAATTAAAAGCAAATATGAAAAAAATAATCTTATTCCCGCCTTAATAAATTTTGGTTATCCCAGCTAACTATTAACAAAATACATAATATTATAAAAATTGTTATAAGAAGGCAGTTATTCTTAATGAAGTCTCTATTAATAAAATAATGGGCGGTAGTAAATTTTATGGGAAGTAAAATTGAGTCTGATAGATTTATTAAAAGTTAGGGTCCTTAAAAATTTGTTCACTGAAACAAAAGTGTAAGTATAAATAATAAGGTGTTTTAACCCTTTCATTACCGATGTAGATAGAATTTTGTGATCCCAGGATCGTGTTTAGCGACCCAAAATTAGCCAAAATTATTTTAGTTAAAAAAAAACTGTTCTTCAATCGACAAAATGTACACTAAAGTGTACATGAGTAGTTAAAAATTACTTAAAAAAGGTGACAAAATGTTAAAGCAAAAATATTCTTCGCTGAAATGTTTTTGAAATGTAAAATAAATATATTTTTTGTGAAATAAAGTAATTTTGTTAAAGCAAATATGTACAGAAAAATTAAATAAAGGTGAACCAAATTTAAGTGAAAAAATTATTATGTCCCTTATTGTGAAGTGTCTATTTTCAGTAAATATCTAAGTGTCAGCAGATATTAAAAATTGGTATTGTGATTGTCAGTTGTCAACAAACTACTGATAAATAATTGTAAATACTGACAAAAATTGGTATTATGAATGTCTGGTAAGAGTCAGGTTTTCTGACTTTTAAGCGCGGTCAAAACGCTTAATAACTGCCAAAAAATGTTCTTAATGTTCACAACAGAACCAAATTTACAATGCCAAATAAAATTTCAACTGTAAAAATTGTTCAGTTGTCAGTCCACAGAAAACGGTGCATAGCAATAAAGGTCATATATTGCGGTGATAATTGTACAAAAAATTATTTTTCAAGTTTAATACAAAGATGTGCCATACTTTCTTCACAATAGACATATGTTATTTTCTTGCAATGCGAATATTAGCATCAAGACTGTCCATTATCCATTGTGGGACAGTAAGACATTTCTGTCCAACAATGGATAATGGACAACATTTTTAGTTCTTATATATCTGATATTGGGAATATAAAATGTTTTTATCAGTTCGTCTTCAACATATTGACTTGTTGTTGGTCAACCAATACTTTTGTAAACAGTCTTTCCTACTTAATTTTAATCTAAATAACTTGCAACCTTACTTAGTTACTTATTTTAACAAATCTGAATTACTTTGTACCCCAACTTATTTAATTGTGATGTAATAGTCAAAAACTGAACTAAATCATTGAACCCTTTATCAAGGGTACGCAATGGACAATAATAGCTCTGCTCTTTTAATATGGTTTCCTTTCAATGTGGAAAAATTAATTTTTATTATCAAAATATTTATTCTTTAAATAAAATTGTTTGCCGGGATGACTTACACTGTTTCCTATTCATAAATTTCAAATTAAAATTTTGATATTATTTTTTCTATTATTGAATTTTCCTTTTTTTCTGTATTTTAAATTCTACATTCCGCATCTTATTTTTTATTCATTATTCCCAGATTCATCCCTAAATAAGGATCTAATTATAATTTTCTATGAGCTGAACAATGAAGTTTGCAAACGGGTGGAGTTATTCTTCTAATTGAAGACAAAAATAAAAAGAAAAAAATAAATAAATATAATCTAAGGGTTCTTGGTCAAATTATCACATGAATATTAATAAAAAATTAAAAAAAAAAATTGTTTTTTTTTTTTTTTGTTTTGTTGTTATATTTTCTATCTATGTATTAGTATTCTTGAAAAGGATTTCTTTCTGTTTTTAATCAACAAGGAATATTATTAAATAAAGAATATAAAGTTTAGAATTTTATGTTCTCTTTGAAAATGGGATCTTTGAATAAACCTTGTATAATATAAAGTGTAATAATTTTTTTTGAAGTCATAATTATTAATTTAAAAATTTTTTTTAATGAAATTTAATGTGAATTAAAAAAAAAAATGCTCTCCATTAGTGTAAATTAACAAAAAAAATATAAATTAGAAATTTAGAAGTTAAAAGTGAACAACTGTTGAGCCTAATGAATTTATAAAAATTAGTTTATATCATATTTAGAAACCTTTTTAATCCTAAATTATTTTTTTCACATAATTAGATTACTAATAGGTCAGTAATATTCTCTAATGTGATGTACCTCTTAAGCGGCTAATTAGAAGCATATAAAAAAATGTATGTAGCTAGTCTAAATTAGCTTAGCTTATCTCAAATTTATAAATATTTTAATCTTGAATTATTTTCACATAATTTGATCACTAATAAGCCTGTTAAACTCTTCTAGGCGATGTATTTTACTATGAGCTAATCGGGAGGAGAGCAGAAAACAGTGCAGCTCAATTGAGTTATCTTCACATATTTAGATTATTAATAGATCTGTTAGACTCTCTTATTTGATATATATCTTGGTATGGACTAATTAGTAGAACAGAAAAATTGTAGTTCGCGTGAGTTATCTCTACATAATTAGATCAGCCATATACCTGTGAGACTCTACTATGCGATGTATCTCGCCTAACCGGTATAGATAAAGCGCAGAAAAAACTTTAGTACAATAATGCTCTAATCCTTTAGTACAATAATGCTCCTATTCTTGACAGATAATATTTGTCTCTTCTTCACAACGATATACTTATAGTAAATGACCCTAGCTATAATAATCATTATTCAGTGTGTATTCGGACAATATATTTACTCAATATGAGTACAGAATCAACACTAGAATAATTATCATCCATTCTGTAAATATATTTTAGCAGCTCATGCAGAGTTTTCTGTACACCTACTCCTCTTGGAAGCAACAATTATAATTATTATGTATTTTGTTAGTCAACACAATTTCACTCTTATAAATTTCTAATAAATTTAACAAGTATCAGAACTTTACAGTAAACTGTTGGTATACAAGTAACTATACTGAACGTATCTGGCTAACGAAATCTCGAATTTATAAAAATAACATTAGATAAACCAAATGTAAATCAAATTAAATGATAAAACATCGATACTAAAAAACGAAATAAATTAAATAGTGAAAAACTAATTGGAAATATAACTATAATGTATAAAAAAATATTAAATATAAAAATTTCAATTAACTAATAATGATGGAAATATTTTAAATATTGAAAATAATTGAAATAAAAATTTTCAAATTTATTTATATTTGCATGTACGTACATGAATGAATATTCTAAAATATCTGGGTAGCTACCCAGTTATATAAAATTTAAAATTAAATTTTAATTCAAAATTTTCTAATTAATAAATATTCTGTAGAGATTAATTAAACACAAAGTAAATATACAAATTGGAGTAGAACGTGGGGGTCGGGGGAGGAACAATAAAATGTGTGTATTTATTTTTAAAATAATTTTTAATTAATTTTTTTTTTTTTGTTTTAATTAAGTAATTAAGAACAGCTTTTTAAATTTCTATTCAATTTGAATATTTAATAATAAATATTAAAAATAATTAATATTAAGTATAGAATAATTAAAAATAATATTAATGCCTTAAAATTAGAATGAAAATATGCAATGTATATATATATATATATATATAATTATGTATTTAAATTTTATGAAAATATTTTTCAATATTTTAGGAGATTATTATGAAAATGCATTCACATAATTATTATTATAATATTATATAATAACAACTGGGCAGTGATAGTAAAGTAAATATAGAATTTTTGATATTAAAATATGCTTTTTTTTGTTTTATTTATTTTGAGGATACGTTTTTTGTTTTTTATATATAACTATATTAAATTTTGAGGGTAGTTAGGTTTAACTAAAGGTTTAAAAATGCTTTTACAATGCAATAATAATTATCTATGTACATTAATGAATAATAATATATATATTTTATATAATTTTAATATTCTTGCGTTTTTGAATAAAATTAAATTTTTTGTTAAAATTTGAAACTTACATTTTTACAATCCTCAAAGTCCATACAGTGATGCCAATTTTCAATAAACTGAAATGGAAAAAAAATAAAGGTAAAATTTAATATTATTTAAATATAGATGCGATATAAAAAATTTAATTATTTAATACTGTTATAAATAAATAAAAAATATAATGTTGATATAAATCGATGATCCATAAGCGAAACTATGCTAACTTGACTTAGCAGTTTCTTTTGCAAATACCATTTGTTCTAAAGCTCGTTATTAAATCTACCATCCGTCAAATTTTCAAAACAATACGTTAAAAATTACGGATGTTATCATGACTTTTGTACTTAGAGTATTTACGTGAAATCAAAAACATTCCGTGCAAAAATGCGCTTTTTATAAAGTCTTTTTGTATCTCCTTAATAAAAGAAATTAATATACCAAAATAAGACAACTCAAATTAGCATAGTTTTCGGCGTAAAAAAATTCAATACTTAGCATTTTTATAATGGAAAAATTAATAATATACCTATAAAAAATTGACCTAGCCGACTTCTGCTCCATACACAAAAAGTCTAAGTAGTGTTAACATAGAAATGTTAAAATTATAAATCAACCATTTTATGAGCTTAAACATTTAATAATAATATTCTACTATACAAAAAATCAATTGATAATCAATCTCTTATGTTTTAGAAAATATAAACGTTTGAAAATAGCGAAAAACTTTAAATTGATTTTCTGCGAAACATACTTTTCAGAGTTCCCAAGCATCGTAGTCCCATGGTCCCAAGCATCATAATATATATAAAAAAAAATATTGATATAATATGAATCAACTATTCAGGTCTTCGACAACTAAAATTTTATTAGAAGATTTAAATCGTTTAAGGTAAATGTAGCTAATACTAATTAAATCAAAGAAGGCAGTCATTGTTAAATATTGATATGATGATATATCGTATAGGAGAGTAGAGTCTAACAGGTCTATTAGTAACTTAATTATGTGAAAATAACTCAATTGAGCTACACTATTTTCTGTTCTCATCCCCATTAGCCCATATTAAAATACAGCGCCGCATAGGAGAGTCTAACAGGTTATTAGTAATTTAATTATGTGAAAATAACTCAATTGAGCTACACTTTTTTCTGCTCTCCTACCGATTAGCCCATAGTAAAATACATCACATAGCAGAGTCTAACAGGTTATTAGTGATCAAATTATGTGAAAATAACTCAAGATTCAAATATTTATAAATTTGACATATGCTAAGTAAATTTTTTAGACTAGCTACATACACGGAAAAGATAAAAAAATATGTTTTAAAAGCGTGGTTATTGAAACATGTATGTAATAGCCTATTGCAATAGTGGAATATATTATTAATAGACTAGCATTGCAATAGTGAAACGGGGTGGCTTTGTAAGTAATTTAACACGTAATGTCAAACTATGGAGGTCATTGCATATTTTGAATAATTTGTAAATTGGAAAAAATTAATTAACTTTAATTTATATTTTCATTTAAACTTCACTTAATATTAATTAATGCTATATTCAGATTGTCTATTAAAATAATCAAATATAATCCAAAGGTTTTTTTTATCATCTTTTTTGTTAACATTTAATTGGATAAAATCAGTTTAACTACCTCAATAACTATTATCAGTAATATTTAGTCGGAAATGCATCAGCATAACGAATCGTAAAACTTCCATATTCTAAAATGCAATATTAAAATTTTGCTGAAAACATCAAGTTATTTTTTGCAACATTACTGTTTTTGATGCGCAAACTTGAGCAAACTCCCCATCATTTTATGCTTTGTTTGCTATTGTAATAAGCAACACTTGGTGACAGTTTTATTTATCGTTACATTCGTTCAATTGTTTCACTTGCTTGAAATACATTTTTGCTGTGAAAGTGCTAATTATTTTAGAATTATTTTTTGTTTTTGGTAGCTATACCGATTTTTTTCCATCAATTTTTTAACAAAAATACGATTTCTTTTTTTTTTTTTTATTACCAAATATTTATGATCTAGTGTATAGATAATATTGTATGATCCTAACATACAATCATGTTAGTTCACAATTTTCCAAAAAAATATCAAAGCGATATTAAATAATATTTTATTCATTTTAATTAAATTTTTAAAGCCTCACTGTCAAATCTGATAGTTTTGAAATGTATTAATTGCATCACCAACACAAACATCATTGCCAAATTGAATCATGAGTTTTGTACACATACAATAGTGAAACCGTATCATGCGATTGGCAATGCTATATTTCCGAATTTACATATATACGGTTTAGTGACGGGGCGTAGAATTTTCAACTGGGGAAGCACTATCAGGAAGAATCAGTTTGCTTTGGCTTTTTTTTTCTATTGAAATTTTTGCTAATTTCGACAGTCAAAAGTGTTTACATCTACTTCACAAAGTAGGTTTAATTCTGTTTAGGCAGAAAAACGATCGCTCTACTGAAGTAGTTATTATGAAGTGTTATTATAAATTTACATAGTTGGAAATATTTATTAAAAGAATTTCTTAATTCTGTTTCAATTAAAAATGTTAATATTTCGCAAATACTGTTTTTGTTATTAAAATTTTCATCTGAAAATATAACTTTAATTTAAGTTCTGACTTTAAGAAAGCAATGTAAAAAAAGTGTGAATATGAATTTTCTATATTAATGTTGGAAAATACCACGTATACGAATTAAAAGATTTTACTGAAAAATGCTGATTACATCGTTTTATTGTTGTTGTTGTTGTTATTAGTAGAGCAAGCCGTGGTTTACCATCTTTAACAATTAATAATTTTTCCTCAAAACTTCTAACCGAAAATGATTTTTTCTTAAGCTTTCAATAACTCAATTACAATTATCTATTTTAATTATTTATAAATAATAAAAACAAAAACATTTTAGATTTTTACATTTGTTAACAAATTGTTTAAAAACTGCATAAAACAAAATTATGGCTGAAAATAAACAATGTAGCATTCAATAACAAAAAACTACAGAATTACTTAACACAAATCAATACTACTCTCTAAAAAAAACCCAAATTTACATACATTATTTATATAAATATTAATTCTCATTTAAGTCAACAACCACAATAATGCACAAAATTAATTCATTCCTTGCTACTTTTTTTTATTTGTAAATTCATTTTGTGTCATGCGATAATTTGTTGTTGTTTCCCTAGATAATCTATTTTCTATCAGATATTTTCTAATTATATCAGGTAGATTTGGAATGAATATCAGCGACTCATTTTTTTTTTCTTCTTAAATTTTATTTTATTGTCGCTTCATTTATTATTTTGTTGTTGTTACTAGGAAACTAAATAGAGACAGTGTGTTTGAGTGTATGTATATTGTAAATGAGGAAGATGATAATATTTAATTTGTCATTATATTTTTATGCAAGGTTATAATTATAGCTATACTGGTAAGAGAATAATGATTCTTAATATAGGCATTATTTTCAAATATTTTAAATTTGGGATTGAAAGAATAATAGAAAATAATGATGTTTATATAGGCATTATTTTCTAAACATACATATTGTAGTTAATATCTATGCATATAATTTTTGCTTGAAATTTTTTTTTCATTCGATTTGAATTTTTGTAGTTAAGTAATTTTTATATTAAATTAAATATACATTTTATTTGAAGTTGTAAAAAATAATAAATATTATTTCATTAGGGGAAGCACTCATTCAACTCAATATATATGGACGCTTCGTGCATGATACGGTAATACAAGTATATTCACAATTTATTTTTCTACCTTTTTGTTTTGATTAAGGACATTCTGAGTATTGTACTCTCTTCTGTGCTAGTCGTTTTATTTTAGAGCATATTAATATTTATGTATACAAAAAAATTTAATTGGATTTAGTCACATTTAACCATTTATTTACCGAACTACGATCGGTTTCCATAAAAGTAGTTATTATTGATTAATCATTTGCCGCAAAATAATAATTTGAGTAGTTTAACCATTATTATAGGCTTTGGTCTCACAAAACCAAATATTATTAATGAAAACTACAATTTTTAATTTTTTTAGCTTGACGATATCCAGAAGATATAGATAGAAAAATAGACTAACTAAATTGTTATTAATTCTTATTTTATATTTAATTGTTTTAATTTAGGTCAGTTCTTTTTAAAAATAAGTCTTTTAGAAATAGTTTGTTTTGTTATAATTAAATTCTGATATTTAATTATTGTACCATCAAAGATAAGTAAATAAACTTATAAATTAATTATAAATGTACTTTTACAATTTTTTAATTTGGTGTGTTTTTGAAAAAATTCTAAACATTAATGATTTGGTATTTTTTTCATGATCAATCACAGATATACTTTTACCATAGCTTGTAATTAAATTATCTTATTTATGATTTTTGTACGCAGTATTAGTATACAGGATGTAACTATACCAGTGCACTGACTAATGTTCATACCTTCATTAATCGGTAAAGTTTTTGTGTTGAGCATGGATGCGATTTTGAGCAGTGTTCAAGATAACAAAAAATAAATTGTTTGTACTAAAATAAATATTTTGTTAAATTAAAATAATTGAATTACAAAATTTGAAATATATTAAAATCAAATTTCATAAAATAATTTGCAAGAGAACTAAAAATTCATGAAAATGCCAGATTATTAATAACCAAAAGAAAATCAAAGATCTCACATAGAAAAATTAATTTTCCAAAGTAAAAATATTATTAAATATAAATCATTATTCTGTCTAGTAATGTAAAATAAGAAAAACTCCCACAACTGAGTTAAATTGACTAAAAAAAAAAAACAGATTTTAAATCATTGTACAACACATGTAATTAAAAAGGTTGTCAGTACATTATTTTTCTCTTTGGTTTGCTTTTTTCAGTACATTTCATATTTTTGTTATTTCCTCATTAAATAATTACTAACTACTATCTTTCTTCTAAGTTTTTTTTTTTTGTTGTTTTTTGTTCTCTATAAAATTCAATTATTTATTACTACATTATAAAAAAAAATATTCTATTTAAATTTATATCTGTTAGTACTTCAACTATAAAATGGTAATAAATTTCTCTTAGATTACAACACTATAAAAAAAAAACAAAAAAAATTAACAAATGAAGGAACCTTTGAATACACTGATATACACTATTTTAAATTGTATAACACAACGCAGTAAAAATAATAACAAAATGAATAGAACATCAACGAAAATAATTTCGAAAACACGGTAAATTAAAAACAATTTTAAATAATAGATTTTAGTTATCCTAGACAATTATGAGATATTTAAGTATTTAAATAATTAATTAAAGGTTTTGACTTGCCATTTTGTCCTTTGCAAATTAAATTTATTTTAAATATTTAAGTCAGGTTAGTCTAAATAATTACAAGTCAAAGGTGTAAGTATTCTAGTAATATAATCTCTTGAATTATATAATGAAAATCTATAATTATAATTGACAAGCATTTAGGGACCTGCGCAGTAGACACCTTTTCATATTATCTCGCTTCTTCTTAATGAAATCTTAATATGTAAATAAGTTGTATATACGGCCGAAGTGCGCATACGGGTTAAACAAATTTCTATTTTATAATATTCAAACTTTTAAGTAAAATAGAGCCATTTTGTGTCATTCAACATCTTGTTATTTCTATACTATTCTATATAATGTTATTATTATGTTTTGTTAAAAATTTTTAAATTTGGCTTCAACTTAAATTATAATTACATAACAGGGGCGCCTAGTATATGAATATAACATATTGTAAAAATACAGTAAGGCAATAAATAAAATAATAATAATAATTTAAGACATTTAAAATTAAAAACAATTTACTGACTTATGAATTTTTACTATCATATCGTATATTAAAAAATATTAATTGATGAATCTGTAAGAC